>OY757922.1:61856613-62154113 GCA_963585895.1 Sepioteuthis lessoniana
GGCATTTTCCTTTAATTGCCTTATCCATATTTGTTGCGTTCTTGTCTTTCCAGGATGTCACTCCAACTTTCTGGAGAGTCACTTTGTCTTTCCAAAGAGTCATCTTATTATCCAGAGAGTCTTGGTATTCAAATTTTTCATCATTTCCTCAACGTGTGAAAGCACGTGTGATACCATGTCCTCATCAGCCGCCATCCAGGGGTGATAACACAGTTTCGGTAGCTCAAGGCGGTACTGCCACCCCTGGCGCTACCAAGCAGCTTTTGCCACCGAACAGGGTATTAAGAGAATTATATATGCCAGATCAATTAAATGCAGAGACTACATTGGACGTTAATCTTCATTTTCTGAATGCAGTTTGTGATTAAAAAAAAACGCATTTACTTTCGGCGGTTGATGTTATTATGCATTTACAGTAACCATTTCTTACGTAATCACACGGGAAAGGTGGTTCCAAGTGTATTTCCTTCATGCTGAAAACTTTCTCGCTTTCGACCAAATCCAATTTGATGCGTATCGTGCCGTGGTCTGAAGATGATTTGAGGCAACTTTCAAACTGCGGCCAGTGATTCCTATTTTTGAAAGAAACGAAATGACTGAGTGTCCTGTAAAACCATGACAATCAACCTCAATAGGAATCACATAGCATATCCAACCCTTTTCCACACAGTTGGCACAAAGTGTCTCGTCGCGTTTTTTATTCCGCTCATGTGCTTCCTCCTGGTTTTCTTCCCAGGGGACAGTCAATTCTATGAGGAGGACACTCTTCTTTGAATCGGACCATGCTACAATGTCCGGCTGCTTTTCTGTTTGAATAATGTGAACTGGAAATTGTAGAGATGTCTTGAGATCTGCTGAAACTTTCCAGTCACTAGCTCCGTTCAGTAGCTTCATGTTAGGATTTTTTTGTTTCCTCACAGGACATTCACCTTCCTTGAGAAACTGAATTATGGGTTCCTTGGCTGTTATGGATTGCTGATTTGCTGTCTCACATTGTGCTCTTAACAATTCTATTATCACTTCTAATACCTTGTTATGTCACCATGTGTACATCTGAAGCGAGTGTGGACATGCAGATAGGACATGGCGCAAAGTACCCAAGCACAGGTCCGAATTAGTATATCCCCATAATTTTAGTTTGGTCGCATTTGGTAAGAGATCATAAGTAGAGCGGAGAAGTAATGATATCGCCAGTGGTTCCATTGCAATTAAGGATTTCCACAATAATTTAATTGGTTCGATACAAACACACACACATATATATATATATATATATATATATACACACACACATATATATATATACATATATATTGATACAAACATATATATTTATACATATATACATGTATATATACATATTGTAACAAGGTAGGCTATCACTATTTCACTTTGTGGGTTTGTGGCAAACATATATATATGTATATATACCTGAACATGGTTTTTATAAAAGAACCTATAAGAGCCTGAAATAAATTTTTTTCCTTTCTGTCTTTATTTAAAGGATGTTTTAGCTCTACACATTGAGAGTTGTATCATTAATCCTATATTAATTATATGTCAATAGTTGTTAGTATTGAGCACTCATATTGGATATTCCTACCCCTTGGATTTTTCCTTGATCATATGATAATATACGCAAATATACATGTACATATATATATACATATATTTTTTTTCATCATACAACGTGTGAAAGCTTGTGCAATACCCTGCCCTCATTAACTGCAAAATAGGGGTGATAGCTCAAAGCGGTACTGCCACTCCTGGTGCTACCAAGCAGCTTTTGTCACTGGACAGGGTATTTAAAAGAATTATATATATATACGTGTATATATATATATATATATATACCAGATCAACTAAAAACAGAAATTACATTGTATGTTCATCTTCATTTTTAGTGTAGTTTGTGATTTTTAAAAATGCATTTACTTTCGGCCATTGATGTCATTACATGCAGTAACTGTTTCTTGATGTTACATAATTACATGAGAATGGTGGTTCTGAATGCATTTCATTATATACTGAAGACTTTTCACTCTCAACCAAATCTAACTTGATGCATATTGCACCAGGGTCTGAAGACGAAATGAGGTAGCTTTCAAACTGCGGCCAGTGATTCCTATTTTTGAAATAAACATAATGACAGTGTCCTAGAAAACCACGACAACCAACCTCAATAGGAATCAGATGGCATATCCAAACCTTTTGCATGCAGTCGGCACGCGGTGTCTCGTATCAGTTTTTCTTCCGCTTGTATGCCTCCTCCTGGTTTTCTTCCCAGGGGACAGTCAATTCTATGAGGACGACACTCTTCTTTGAATTGGACCATGCTACAATGTCTGGCCACTTTTCTGTTTGAATAATGTGAACTGGAAATTGTAGAGATGTCTTGAGATCTGCTGAAACTTTCCAGTCACTAGCTCCATTCAGTAGCTTCATATTGGAATTTTTTTGTTTCCTCACATATACAAATATATATATATATATATATACACACACATATATATATATATATATATATATATATATATATATATATATACACATACACAGTACAATACAACTTTTAAATGGCTAAAACAGCATTCAAAAATTTGAGATGGAGTATCTTTTGAATAACAAAAAATGAAGAAAAAAAAGAAAAGAAGAGCCTGCCAAGACTGTTTGGTTAAAGTCAAGAGAATTATTCTGCAAGTTTTCCTTCAAATAAATAAAGAGAAAAATAAAACTTAGGCAGAAAAACTCAGAGCAAATTTCTTTCGATTTTATTTTCCTCAATAATTTGATCTGAAGGAAATAAACTTAGTAAAATAAATAAATTTTGAGCAAAAAATTTTATAGTAGGAAATAACTGAAGAAAAAATAGGCAAAGCTCAACAAATATCAAGCCATTGAATTTCATGACACTTTCAGATTTATCTACTTAGAAATAAAACAGAATGCAATATATATATATATATAGAGAGAGAGAGAGAGAGTACTGCTATATATGTATATATGTATCTGAACAAACAATTTGCCTCTAACAGTTTGGTTTTGAGAGTTAAAATTTTTAATGGCTTCTTCAATCTTATGCAATAAAAAACAGTTTTTGTACTTCTTCAGACACTTATGACCAGTACTTTTTCAATAATAATGTTCCTAGCAGAAGCCATTAAGAATTTTAAGCAGAGTGGGATCCAAATCACTAATTTGCCAACTCTCTCTCCAAATACCAATGTAAGTTTATCTTTTCATTCTCCCTGATCAGTTCTAAACAAGATTTTAGAAAGACAGAAAAATTTTTGTCTTGTTTATTTTTTATTTAATAATCTGATTCTTTTCAAAAAATATTTTACAAAAATTTAACATTCAAAAGCAAAGAACATGACTAAATATAAAGTAAAGTTGGCAATCGTAGTCGAGGGCGACCCGAAGGCTCCCTTTTCAAGAGCTACAACACCGACATGTAGGGGAGGGCACTACTCCTTTCCCTGGATTGATCAATTTTAGCCTTGATCCATACCTTATAATGCTGAGTGTTAAGCAAGGAGGCATCAAGAACCATTTTTTGAGTCTTTGGTATGACTCAACCTGAGATTGAATCCCAGTCTCCCTGGCCATTGGCAAACAATCTACCAATTAGGCCAATAGGCCAGTTTGGCTAATGGAGGCCTCATTAATTGCAACAAAATTTGAATCTTCTTGTACAATATTCCTCAAAACCAAATGATAGGAAGTAAAAGGTAACTTTTTTAAAATACTTTTGAACAATATGGCATATCTCAGCCAGAGAAGTGGTCTCACAAAAGAATAATGAAAAATTCTATCGTTATAGTAAAAGAAACAAATCAGGGACTTTTCTTGTGATACAGGAAAAAAAATGTTAATTTAGATAAACAAAATTCCATAATTATTCAATGCAGAACAGAATTTTTTGTCAATTTTTAAGAGTCAAGGAGCAAAATATATTTTATGCAAGAAGTCAGCAAATGTATATACAAGGGAAGATGAGGAATATATTGTTAAAGAAAGTTTTTAAGTAGCTAAATTAACTTTTATGCTTAAACACATATTTACTCAACTTCTCTACCACTAGCAAAAAAAATTAGATTTTAAAACAGTTTTTTGAAGTTACTTTAAACTTTAGAGTTTTTCTTCTAGATGGTTTGTTGTAATAAGCTTAAGGAGCCCAATGTGGTCTACTATTTTACCCATAGTAGCAGGATTAACAGATGGATTCATGGCTTCCCCAAAGGCTTCACTGCAAAGGGAAATGCTTATACCATTGAAATCAGGATTTGGTAGTTGGAGCTTGAGCTACTTCCACTGGGAAAAGCATGAAACTATATATATATATATATATATATATATATATATATATAATGTAGTATGCTATATTTATGAATAAAGAGTGCTTAGTATCATTGATAGAACATAAGTAGATCTAAGTTAGGATAGCAAAGACACAGAATCAATAGTAATTGATGATAGTTTCTCGCCCATGTGATCATCACCCATACATACATACATACATACATATATATATAATCAACAAGTCACACTGACAAAATCAATTTCCCTGACTCTTCATCCATACCTATCATCCATTACACCCAGCAGATCCTCCAAACTACATCTAGTGTCCCTACAGAGCTGAGATGCAAGTGAGTTCTTACTAGTCGACCAAAACAGGTAAATCCATGTGTAGTGGTCCATTCAAGAATGTCATTTAAGCAATGTCCCACATGTTTTGTTCATCTTACTACGATATTTTATGAGTTGGGAAGTAAATGGTCATACTGCTACTATTTTGCTGGGTGCCGCATCCAAGATGCTTTCAAAGCAAATCCCAGGTCGAGTCATACCTCAGAAAATAGTACTTGATGCTGCCTTGCTTATTACTCAGTATTATAAGGTGCGAATCAAGAGTAAGGGAGCAATCCAAAGAAAGGAATAGCACCCTCCCCTACACCTCAGTGTATATATGTATATATATTTATTGAATATATGATATATATATATATATATATATATATATATATATATATAAGTAAACTTGGTAACTGTAATCAAGGATGACCCAAAGGCTCCCTTTTCAATAGCTTCTACACAAAGATGGCACTACTCTTTTCTCTGGATTGCTCTACTTTACCCTTGATCCATGCCTTATAATGCTGAGCATTAAGGAAAGAGGCATCAAGTACAATTTTAGAATCTTTAGTATAACTCAACCTGGAATTGAATCCCGGTCTCCTGAGCCAATGGTGAATATTCTACTCATTAGAACAATGGTCCAGTATATATATATATATATATATATATATATATATATATATTTAATATATATGTATAGATTTGATTTAATATATATATATATATATATATATATATATTAGTTGTCTAAATTTCAGAGATGAAGCTTGATGACATATAGCGTAACAGTTATAGGCGTTGGTTCCCTAAGCTTCTAAGGAGACAATCATCTGGAGGTTGCAGGTTCAATCCTGACTGCAGGCAAGTAAAAATACAGGAATACTTAACACTTGTACCCGGTTAAGGTTATTTAAATCAAGGATTCAATAAAGGACCTAGTTCGAAGTTCTGTGTAGGTTCCCGTCTTCAACAAACACCTGAAGAAGGCTAGAGGACATATCAGCCGAAACGTTGTCAAAATATCAATAAAGATGAAGACAATAGTCCGAAAACCCTTAACGATAAATATATATATATATATATATATCAAAAGTGAGTTTTATTCATTAAAATCATTTTTATTGATAACCAGGAGAGCAAGGCAGCCAATCATTTGTTATCTTTTCTTGGATTTACTTTTAGTTTTGTATTCAGAAAGTACGAAACCTAAACAAGTAAATGTATAGCAATAAAATTTTGATATTTTATAAGCAAAATCTAATTTAAACATTACTTTAATAGAGTCATCATTTTTTGACAGTATGCACTGACTGTTAGTTATAACAAAACAAACAAATCAGATTTAGTTATCATCATTTTAATTTATAACAAACACAAACTCAAACCTTTATAAGATACACAATAACAACAATTGCTAAAATGTAAAAAAAATTTTTAGAATGATTACAAAAATTTGGGGGGCTCAACGCATTAGAAATAAATGCCAATATTCAATTAGAGTTATAATGTGAAAAGGCAATTTTGTCATTTTTTTCACTTTTACTGTTGTTACACAAATAAATATTTACAGCACTGATTTACTGAATATGTACTGCAACTATAGGCAGCACATATTTTTCCAAATATACAAAAACATGTATTTCAAGATTTTTTCATAAACTAATTATAATCTGATACATATTACAATGTAAATTTATATTTTAATAATACAGAGTACAGAGCTGGTATATATTTCAAGCAATGATTCTCAAACTAACTCTCAAGTGTGCCATACATTTTTCAAGCCTTTCTATAACCTAAACAGAGCCTAATATAAAACAACTAGATATTATATATGGGAAAAATTCATTGATATATTTGAATTTCTATGAGATGATTCTTTCAGACTATAAACAGCATAACATTATATAGAGATTTTGTCCATTTTTAATGACACTCAAGTCATTTATAGATGTTTCCAATCAATGAAAATTTTTTTTTTTCTCTCTCTCTCTCTCTCACTTTAAATTATTTGTATTTGAGAGGAATACTTTATACCATATAATTGTGAATTATTTGATTCATTAATTTTAGTGCTATGTCAGTCTGTCTAGAGTTATTTTATGCTTATAGTTTAGGAAATCACATTCTTTATATATTCATATTTATGTTTTTTGTGTAATTGTTTTTTTAAGAAATTCTATTTTGTACAGAGTCCTATCAAATATAAAGCATTTTTATAACTATCTATTTGATTCATAGATTGGAACCAATCAGGTACTACCACTCAGGACAGAATGAACCTTAGAGTAATGAAATAAAGAGGTACTGTAAACAATTTGCATAATTCAAATGACAATTATTTATAAGAAATAATAACTTGAAACCATCTAAGTATTAGAAAAGAATACTTGGAACTATACAACTATGTACAAATCATTTGCATTAGATAAGAATACTTGATATTATATAACTGTAAATTATTTGTGTTAAGAATAATTTCTTGAAGATATAATTGTTTACATGATCATCACTCCTGTTTTATTCAGTGTTGCTTCCAGGATTTGTTCAAAAAATCATACAGCATACTTGTGTAGTTTCCATCCAGTATTTTCTCAATGCATTTCATTAGTATCTGGGTGGTGCATCCATACAGTAACATTGACACAATTACTGCTTGAAAAAAATTCTATTTTATCCTATCAGAGAGATCAGATTTCCATATGATTAATAACTTCTAAATAGCAGTCTACGCCTTTGCTAGGTATATGTTGACATCACTTTCAGTAGAGATGAGATAATGCTGTTGAGGTATATGAACTAGTCTACTAATTTTAGAAGCTTGCCACTTAAAGTGACGATAGCTCCTTCTAGTTTAAAATACATGAACTCTGTTTCATTTGTATTGATATAAAAGATAATGCTTTTTACTGCTTGCTTCAGGCTATGCAGCAAGGATTCAGATTGGGTACATGTATTTTCAAGAAGTACTAGATCATCTGTGTAGTCTGTGTTTTTTACAGTTTTTATGGGATACTGTCTGCTTCTTGCCTTTCTTACAGTAAAATAATTTTTTTAATTAGATCAATTGAGTTTCAAAATACATAATCTAGACAGATTCTAAACATACATGGCACTAATATGCCTCTTTGCAAGACTCCAGTGACCATAATAAAGAAGTCAGCATCACCACTGGGTGAACAAACCATTGCTTTCATGTTTTTGTTGAACAACATAATAGTGATAACATTTTCTTTAGGGAGACCATATACAAGTAGAATTTGCTCTATCATTTCTCTGAGGAGAAATCTACAAACAATAATGTTGCCTCAAGTTTTTTGGCATGTACTCTTTTGATGATTCAATGGATAGTCAGATTCTGTGACATTGCGGACTGCTTTCTCCAAAATTTTTTCCAAGACTTTTCTCAATTTCAGGTTAGATATTACTGAGAAGCAGAGCATTATATGCCTTAGGAACTATAACAGTAAGAGTTATGGCTCTCTAATTTTTAGTTATTCTGAGATTGCCATTTTTGGGGAAGAGGAAGATCCAGCCTTTCTTCCATTTCTCTATTGTGTTTTATTTTTACACAATGTTGCATAACTGAGAAAGTATGTCATCAAATTTTCTTGTCTTCCATACTTCAGGAGGTATTTGGTTGAGGTCAGCAGCTGTTTTGCTTTCAATTTTTTTCAATACTTCATCAAGTTCTTTTGTAGTATATTGACCTCTGACCCGGCCAAACATGCCATTCCAAAGACGTGGAAGTTGCATATTCCATTGGCATGGGTGAGCTTGGCTGACAATATGGGACAGGGTTAAAATCTCATGGTACAGTTACAGACTGATGCACCAGCAGAGAGTAACCTGTGAACTGCATGACAGCTACTTCCACTCAATAACAATCAAACATGCCATTCCAAAGACGGTGGAAGTGCATATCCCGATGGCCAGTTATGGGGAGATATTGAGTGGGCATGAACTGTTATATAACTGAGTGCACAGGAAATTCAATCAGTTGGAGACAAGATGCGGTAGAGAAAGCCAGCACCCAGCAGAGAGAGCCCTCAGGCCCCCGATTAATGAGTTTTGGGGATCAGATGGGTTGGAGACAAGATGTGGTAGATAAAACCAGCACCCAGAGAGGCTGGGCCGCCAGGCCCCCTGTTGAGCAGCCCAGGAGAACGGAAAAGAAATGCTGACGGCCATAAGAGTGGGGGTCAATATGTTGCAGTTCTGTTCGGTCTCCAACTCCCTCTCACACACAACCCTTTCAAATAAAGTGAAAGGTATATTTTTCTAAAAAGACTGTGTCGCTCATCTTCATTGTGTCTTTATTGTGTCATTGTAATGATTTTGCATGCATATGTGTTTGTATAGTTGGTCATGGTTGTGACTATACAACACTTTCTCTATAAACTGTCATAATTTGATGTCTAGTTAGCCATGAATAATTTTTAGGATAGGTTTACCAGTGATTTCAGGTGGGTTTCTGAGCAGATCTTTGAAGAGTTCTTTGCACTTAAGAAGTCTTTCTTCTTGGCAGCTCTTGAGGTGCTTTTCCTCCCATGTATTGTATTTACTGCTTGCCATGCTATTTGTGATTGTCTATTTTCTATCAAATTTCTGATTTGATTGATTTAGCCTTGAATGTATTCAAAGAGTTGTTTTTGGTATGTGTTAGTTCCTTCTGGATTTCTAAAGTTTCTGCACAATGACATTTGTTGGGTTTCTTTGATTAAGTAAGGATGCTTTTTTCATGTTATCTTGTTTCTCCCTAACTACTATGGAATCCCATGGAACTCTGAATTTGGCTCTTGATTTGGTTGGTATGCACTCTACAGCTTCTTCTATAAGTTTGGTAACAAAATTTTCATATTTGTTATTTGTAGTGTGTTTTTCAGATGTCTCCAGAAGTGTATCAAACTTGTTCTTACAGTTACTGTATACTGATTGCTTATATCACTATTGCAAAATAAAGACCAGTTATACTGTAAGGGTAGGTTTGTTTTTTATTTCTACATAGACTCAGGTGTAGCTTTTATTTTGTAAGTGGATGATACTCCAAATGAGGAGTATATCTCATAGTTCAAAGCATTATTTATCCATTTCTTGTTCATGAATATATAATCTAGATATGTTTTAGAGTTATATGGGCAGATGTAGGTCCATATTTTTCCTTCCTTTTTCTTGAAATTTAGTGTTAAGGAATGCAAGCCTGTTCTCAAGAGACAAATCAGCTAGGTATTCGCAATTTCTGTTTGGTGAGAATTTATTATTTCTGTCTTTGCTTATTAAAGCATTTATGTCTCCACCAATGATAAGAATGTTGTGTTGGAAATATCTCAGACAAGGGAGGATAGCTTATTAGATAAGGTGATGATGTCTATTTCATCATTAGCATTACTGAGACTGTAGCAAGAGACAACTTTGTGCAAGGGTTGCCATTATATGTAACAGACATCATTCTTAATTGAATTCTTTCTATGCTATTTAGTGATTTTAAGGCATGTGGTCTGAAAACCATTCTTACACCTCCTCTAGCAGCATTAGTAAGGTTTTCCCATGCAAATTCAAGACAAATGTCCATCCATTTCAAGTACCATGGTATTTTAGTTCTAGTTTGAAAACAATTGTTTATTAAAGATTATTATTAGTTACTTGAAACTATATAACTGTGTGAAAACAAACAACAACACAAAAATTTTAATATAAACACAATGAATGCAATTCTCTAACCTCTCTCCATAAAATAACACTGGTCGGTTGACATATCACTAAAATTAATCAATCAGTCAACCAAAGAGAAAAAGTAAATTTATCTTTATTGCTCCTAAATTTAAAAAATAACAACCATGATGACTAACTTAGGTTATAATAAAATTTAAAAGAAATGCATTATCATATCAGTGGTCACAAAATACCTATTCAGTCAGCTGAAAGATTATAAAGGAAACATTTTCAAAGGAATCTGAAAGCTGAAATGATAACATTTTGAAAGAAAGGTACGAGGATCATTAAATAAGTTTCCAGAATTTTTCATAGGGGCACTTTTATTGATAGAAGACACATGAAACTCTAGTCCCCTTCAAAGTAATCTCCGACTGCAATGCGCTGGTACCGTTCCAACAACTTCCGGAAGGCCTCATGGAAGTCCTCTTGTGTGAGCGTGTCAGTGTCCTTTGTCACAACCTCTTTCATCTCCTCAATTGTCTCATAACGACAGCCTCTGAGCTTAGGGAATAAACAAAAGTCACAGGGAGCAAGGTCTGGACTATAGGGGGGGGTTGGAACTGTCTTGATGCCCATCTTGCTCAATATAGTCTGTGACAAGGATGGAGTTGTGGACTGGTGCATTGTCCTCATGGAAATGCCACTGACCCGATTTGAAGAGTGTTGGCCTCTTCCGACGGAATCTCTTGCTGAACTCCCTTAAAACCTCAACATACTAACCCTAACCCTTTGGCCAATCAACTCTGGTCTATTGACTTCCTTACTCCTCTCACACCTGTCATCATCCCTCACAGACTCCCTGCCTTCCTTGAATCTCTTATGCCACCCAAAAACTGATGCTCAATTCATGCAAGATGGTCCAAAAGCAGTCTGAAGTATTCCATACGTTTCTGTGGAATTTTTTCCAAGTTCAAAACAGAATTTTATTGCATATCGTTCTTCTAAAGTGTCCTCACGTCCAGGCTGCATTTTTGAAATTCACCAGCTGTGACAATCAGGCTTTAGTAGGGAGTATTCCAATTGCTGCTGTAGCTATTCATTTGAACCTGAAATCATAAAAATTGGTCAGTCATCTCATAAGATGTATAGCAATAACATAGTGAATTTTCAAGAGTCTACAACAATTTTAAATGCCCGTACAAAAAAGTGTGGAAACTTATTGAATGCACCACGTAACTATGAATAAACCAACCCAAATATTTACGATATTATCAATGATAAATAAATTAAGCCACAGGTCATGAAAGGAAAAATCTTGCAGCAAAGTACAATAAGTAAAGTTGGCGACCTAAGTCAAGGGTGACCCAAAGGCTCCCTTTTCAATAGCTACTACACCAAGATGTAGAGGAGGGCGCTACTCCATTCCCAGGATTGCAACACTTTACCCTTGATCCTCACCTTATAGTGTTAAGTGTTAAGCAAGGTGGCATCAAGTACCATTTTTTGAGTCTTTGGTATGACTCGACCAGGGATTGAACCCCGGTAAAGTACAATAACACCTCAATTTTAAGTATTAATCTTTATAGTCCATAGACATAAATGTGATAGGTTCAAAACATGGAAGACAACATATAGATTAGCATCTGGAGAAATGGCAACAGCAGTGAGACCAACACTCCTCTTTAGATTGATTGATTGATTTTAATGGCATATCAACATCTAGTGTTATTTTATGCCTAAAGATTAAGGAATTACATTCATTGTATGATCCTATTTTCATTTTTTGTATATGTAGCATGATATATAAATGAGACACCTGAATAAATAAAGGAAAAACCTCATGAGGCTTGACACCCAATTTCCAAGGCACAACAATAGCATCACCGATAGGATGTTTGATCAAACTCGACGATCCTGAGAATGTGGAAACATGGATAAGATGCTTTGAGGTGCTGGCCAGGGTAAAGAAACAAAGAGACAGCTGAAGCTAAGGGAAGCAAAATGAAATTACAGACATGTTCCTAGCAACAGCTGGGTGAAAAGCAATCCACTGAGTCTCAATGATGGCCTACCCAAGAAATCTAGAAGAACTGACTTTCAAAGAAATTGGCGAAGTAATAAAAAGGAATATCAGACCAAAGAAAAGGTTAGTCATTGCTGAAAGAAGGAAGTTTCAGGAAACAAGACAGCATCCCGATGAGTCTATTGTACAATTCGTATACCAATTGAAAGAAAGAGCTTGATATTGCAAATTTGAAAGACTAGCACTGGTGAAATGACCACAGAAGAAGAATTGATGATGCTACACTTGATAGAAGGTATGCATGACCCAGCTTTTAAACATAATTTATTGGAAATGCTTCAAAGAGTTAATTTAACAGTATAAACATGTATAGAGTTTGTGCAGCAACTGGAGTTAATAAAAAAGTATAACCAACAACTGAATGAAGAAGCATACAGCACAAACAAATACAAAATTCAATACAAATACTGTGGCAAATGGCATGTCATGGAAAAAAATAATCGCCCAGCCTTCAGTAAGACATGCTCCATTTGCAAAAGAAAAAAATCAAAGTGTGCAGATACAAAAAAATGTTGAGGAACTTAAAGACATGCAAGAGGATAGAGGAGACGCTGAAATTTTCACGCTAAACACACCAACAAAAACTAGAGAAAAAATATAAATAATTGGGAGATATTTCCACATGCAAGTAGATACTAGCTCTGGCATAACACTTATTTCAGTGAACTTTTGGCAGGATTTAGGAAAGCCGAGGCTTAAAAAGTCAATTTTGCAACTAAAACAATTCGATGGAACCATAATCAAAACATTAGGCACCTTTGAAGGTACGTTTGAAACTAAGAATCACTTTGAGATTATACCTGTTACAGTTGTGGCATGTACTAAAGACCATGGACTACTAAGTATAGATGTATTAAAAGTTGACACATCAAAATCAATTAATTCTATGGAGTTGGAAGAACAAGAAATAGGATTACTAAAGGCTTATAAAGCAAGCATTTGTTTGAAAGAGAACTACCATCCTAGATATATCCAAGCAAGACAATAACCCATTTTACCTATTGTAGTGTCAAAGCTAAAAAAATGATTCAGCAGGGTATTTTGGAAAAGGTCACTCATGGGAGAAGTGATTGGGTGTCACCAATAGCTGCCATTAAAAAGACTGATGGGGATATTAAAATATGTGATGTCAACCACCAGATATGTTTGGATTCGTTTCCCTTACCGAGTATCGAAACTGCCAGTCACAAACTAGTAAATATGAAACACTTTGCAAAAATCGATTTAGTCAGCCTACAAACAGATCAAAATAGACGACAAATTTAAAGAAATTAGTACACTGAACACACTCATGGGATTATTGAGATAGTCTTGCTTGCTGTTAGGAATTAAAACTGCTTGTCATATTTTTCAAAGAGCCATCGAAAAAATCTTAGTAAAAAAAGTGGACAACATAATAATATATCAAGACAATATATGCCAGGGAGCCTGCACCAGAGAGGAATTAAAGAGTAAAACAGAACAAGTCCTACAGAGATTAAAACAGGCAAGTATGACAATCAAGGCAAATGCAAGTTAGACTGTGAAAAAATATTTTATCTAGGATATCAAATATCTAGAGAAGGAATATCTCCCGATAAAAGGCTAACCAATAAAATTGCAAAAATAGAAAAGCCAACGAACAAGAAATAATTGGAATCATTCTTGGGATTAATCAATTTCTACAGCAGATATCTTCCTAGATATAGTGAGTTTATTGAACCATTTGTTGAAATGTGTAAAAAAAATGTAGAATTTACATGAACGCAGAAGCTAAATAAGGCTTTCGAAGCATTAAAGAAGGCCTTGACAAGTAAACCAGTAATAAAAATTTTCAACCCTAAAAAAAGAGGTCACCTTAACAAATGACACAAGTGAACATGCCATAACAGCTGTGGTATTTCAAGAGGGTCATCCAATCATGTATCTGTCCAGAAAACTCTCGTGGGCAGATTGCAATTACTCTAACAATGAAAAGGAAGCATTAGCCATAGTTTGGAGTATGGAGAGAGCACAAAATTTTTGGTTGGCAAAAATTTCCTCTTAAAATCAGACCACAAGCCACTGGAATTCTTATTCAATCCAAGGAAGGAGTAACTCAGAGTAACATCCTCAAGAATTTTAAAGTGGGCAATCAAAATCATGATGTTTGATTTTGACATTATATATGTTAAGGGAAACACCATCCCACATGTGGATGCACTATTCAGGATAAGATTTCAGAGTGAAAATGGCAAGGAACATGAAAATTCAGAGGATAGAATTATACGATGGGTAGAGATGGATATACTATCTCGCAAGACACTCAGCAGAGAACCCAACAAGACCTGATACTAAGTGGAATACTTGAACACATATGAAAGAATGTATGGAGTAATTGTACTATAGTGGAGAGACCTTTCAAAGAGGCACAACATAAGTTAACGGTAGAGACGAGCATTATATATAATGCACCCGCAATAGAACCACCCCAAATTTTAAGGATGGACATAATTAAAAGAATGCATGACGATATTTAGGGCAGAGTCACTGTGACGCAAAGACAATTGAGATCACAGGCTTGGTGGCGGGGATATTGTAAAGATGTTGAGGAACACATAAGAAGATGCCCTAAATGTACAGAGATCAAAACATTTAAACAAACTAAAATACATACGTGGTCTAAAGAGGGGGTCCATATGGACTATGCACATATCCAAGACATTGGTTTATTTTTGATCTTAGATTCCTTCTCGGGTTGGCCGGAAGTAATAAAGGTGAGAGATAGGAAAGTTACTACTGTAAGACAAATACTGAGAACAATATTTGCAAGAAATGGAGTACCTAAGACCATTACCAGAATTCTGCAATGAAAATTTAGTGTCATAGTTAAGAAAAATAGGGTGTATGGCATACTAAACAGCCCTATACCACCCTCAGTCAAATGGCATAGCGGAAAGGATGGTCAAAACTGTAAAAATGGGCTTAAAGGCGTTTTCGCCTTTTAACCAGAATATTGAAGCATACATCCTTAATTTACTCTGAGGAAGAGGAAAATGAAACAGAATGAAACATGGAGGAAAGTGGGAATGACATAACAGATTTAGAAGAAGATGAAGATAGACCAAGGTCTCTGTTAAAAAGAAGAGAAGAACAAATGCAGGAGTGGTGTAGACCTTCCAGAGTAGTCAAAAGTGATAAACTAAAAAAGGGTGTTACACCTCGAAGGTTCAAGGAAGTGTAGCATGGTATGCAAATGAGACAACTGAATAAATAGAGCAAACCTCGGGCACTTAGTACCGAGAAATCACGAGGAACAGAGTGGACCTGGGAGTAATGGCAATGAAGGAGCACTCCACATTCCTAAGATCTCCAGAACTGATGGCTCACTATTGGATGCAGTTTAATGTCATGCTTTATGTGGCAGTTGTTGTTCTTGTTTGAATATAAAGGATGATGTTAGTTTTTTGTGACCAACATACAACCAGGATATAGTGACTTCTTCCCTTCTGGAATTTCTGAAAGCTGGTTTCCATTCTCCTAGAATGGGTTTTATCAGGAAGAGATTATTATGTATGTTGTTATTCCAGTGTTGCCATCTTGTATGGAAGAATTATTGATTTGTGGTTCCAAGTCAATGTATGAAATTTTTACTTTCTCAGAGGCCATATCTAAAGCTGACTTGCCTGCTGAGTCAGTTTTTTCATTTCCCTTTACACCAATTAAGTTAAAGATAGTTAAGAACAGTGCTCCTCTAAAAATTATTTTGCTTTATGCTACATTTGTATATATTCTTTTAAAATTAATATGTGTTTACCTTATTAAGCCCAATGTATGAAGATCAAATTTTATCCTTAGGTAATTAAAAGACTGGAAATTAATACAAATAAATCTACCATAATTATTTTTGCATAACACACACGTTTTCATATTTTTAAGCCAAAAAGTGAGGGCTGAATATTATATATATATCATATATGCAGATCTAAATATTAACTTTTTATCCAGCTATATGCATCACTATATTCAAGACAGTATGACGATGTAAGTTATATCTATATTCCAAGATAACCGATGCATAACAAGTTGTTCTATTTTATGCTGTAACAGTGAAATAACCACTTGAATATGTGTTTGTTTATGATTTTGTTTCTTTTAGTATGAGTTTATTTTTGTTGCATTTTTATATGAACATGTCTGTGTGTTTGCTCTAAATACTGCATAACTGTTTCGTTTCAAAATATAAGTAAACGGTATAAGTTTTTATTTGTAATCTATGCAAACCAGATAAAAAGTTGAACAAATCTTAGATTGAGCTGTAACAAATTCTAAAAAGTCAGTGTGTATTTAATACAAAATACTTTTTTTTTTTGTTTTTTTTTTTTGCTCAGAATTTTGGAGGCCAAATGTTATACACAAATAATTATGGTATTGGGTATTTCCTAACAGACAACAATGATGTCTACTTAATACAAGTAGGGCTTCATGATAGTAACATTATCTTGAGGTAAAATGAGAAATTGCAAATGAAAATCTAATCAGAAAGTAGTGACAGATTTAATGATGTGAAACAATAGGATGTTAAAAAGAATCAAAATGATTGATTGATTGATTTTAACAGCATGTCAACCAATCTGGAGTAAGTTTATGTCTAGAGGTTAGAGAATCGTGTTCAATATATCTTTTGCAGGGAGGAGGCTTACCCTTATGCTAGGGATACAGTCAATTTATTGTCAATCCCACAGGCAGGGTGTAAATAAATAAAACATAGAGAACCAAAAAACACTAATTGCAAATATCAATTATAAAACCTCTGGAGAGCTTAACCAAAAAAAAATATTGTATTGGGATTGGATTGACTGATCAACATATCAACCTGTCTACAGGGTACAAAAGCAAAATTAGGAATATTCTAGTATAATAATAAATAATTCTATTATAAAACAAGATTAATGTTAATTTTTAAAAATAAACAACAAAATAAGAAGAGACACAAAACAGTAGATTTACTCAATATGACCACCATTTTTTTCAATTATCATATCAACATGTCTTCGAAATGATTTGCATGCCATCAAAATAAATTCTAAAGACATTTTAATCCATTCTTCCTCAATAGCGGTCTTAAGCAAACCAATATTTGGATGGGAAGTTGCATTTGTCATGCTTTTTAAAATGACCCATATTGCGTAATCAAGGACGTTAACTCTGGGCTTGAATCTTGTTTAATTGCTGTCCTCGCAGTTTTTACGTGACTTTCAATTTATTAGAGTGCTTTCTTATTGATTTAGTGGGGTTTTTAATTGCTATAGCAAAGAGCAGTTAAAATGCCTTCTTTTCGTTTTTTGTTCAATCCTCCACTCCCCATTCTCCTTAAAAAGATCTTATTCTGTAAAGCATTTTCTTTGCATTGTATATTATAGACAAAGAAACTTTGGCTTTCCACACACAATAAGGCTATTTTATCTCTAAAAGTTAAGAAATTACATTAATATTTACATTTTTCTGTGTAGTGGTTTCTCAAGAGTTTTGTTTTTTAGGCGGGGGGGGGGGGTGCATATGATGTTATCAAATAATTTTCAAACAGATCTATTTGATCCATAAATAGGACCTTAACATATACTATAATTCTGGGTCAGAGTGAACCTGAGAGTAATGCCATTGAAAGAGTATTCGATGCTCCTCAAAGCTCTCAAAATGGATCCTCACCATCAGATGTAGTTTAGTGTAATATTCAGGACATTGCTTTTTTTTAGGGAGGCGTCTTACCCATCTGCTAGGGATACAGTCAGCATATTCTAAGCTCTACTGCCAGAGTGCAAAATAATTAAAACTAAAAGGACCAAAACCCATTCAAATTGTAGATATCAGTTCAAAACAAGATATAAGAAAAATGAGTTGAACAAAAAATAAAAATAAAAAATTATATAGTAAAGAGAAATGTTATTGCGACTTACCTGAAAGAAATTTGACTTTGCCCATAAGATAGATTCCTTCTAGCAAACCAGGAGCTGCCTTGATGAGAGGTTCTAAAACCTGCTGACATTTTCTTAAAATAGGATCTGTTGCCTGACCATGTTGCAAGGGCTGAATTAAAACAGAAAAACAAATGGAACGAGTGAAAAATCAAAAAGAATATTGTTGAATGTCAACAGTTTTTTTTTAAACAACTAGCTTAAAACATACCTTATGAGTATGATTTTTAGATACAGTGAACAATGTTAATAAATGTCATCAAAAAATGGTTATAACTTTGGTTTCATGCCAAGAAAATTTTTAAAGAGGTTTCTACTTTAAATGGTTAAACAAAAAAGATAAAAGATTTTGTTTAGCTAAACTGATGAAAACAAAATAAGTGTCCAGTTTAAATTTAACCTCTTGCCAATAATGTTTAGACTTAGAAATATATATGCTCCTATTCATAATTTTTTTAAAATTTGGAGGCCATAGATCTAGACATCAATTTTCTGTTTGGTTTCTTTATTTAATGACATATCAACTTTTGTGGGTTATATCATACCAAAGCCATCCTTGTAAAAGAACAATAGCCCCATAGCTGGAAGGATAACGGGTTCATACTTTTCCCAAGGATATTAGCCTGAAAGTGAATGTAATAGTACAACTGGACTTTGAATTTACTCACAACAATGTCACAGTCCATCATATTTACTATGATGCCATATGGATTCCTAACTGTCAGTGAGTCATGCAATAGCAGATAGAGAGACAAAAAGACATCTGCTCACTTATAGTAAGATGGAATACATAATCAAATATAGTATAACAGTTCATAGCAACAATGATTGTGAACATTGACAATAGGGATAATAACTTTTCTTCATTGCTACTACCTGTACAAGTAAGGTAGTTATGGGAAAGTGGTTTGCTCAAGTGCTTCTTCATCCATTCTTTTTGGGATCAGTAATAATGGCATGCCAATGATATTTTGTAAAGACATCTGGCAATATAATAATTATGATGAAAGAGTGCAGGCCTTCCCACAACCAGGATTTGAACAACACCAACTGGCACTTTTACATATCTTGGATATTACACAAGCATATTATGACTATAACTGATATCAACTGACTTTTGGAAAATTCATACAACAGTAGAAATGTCAGATGTCCAGGAAATATTCAGTTGAGAGCCTGCTCACCAAGGACCAATAATGATATTAGTATATCCAAGATAAATTAACACTGAACATAATTGAAGGAAAGATTAAAAAAACTCACAGACACATACAAGAATATTTGACATTCAATATATACAATATATATACCAGTGATATTAAAAGAAAAAATACGTATGTCCCAACAGCTAAAACCATACAGATACTGTTCTATAAACAAGCAGTATATAAAAGGGGTACAAAAAAAGGAAAAAATTTAATTAAGTGAAGATAATATCACTATGTGTGGCTTTACCATTCCCAGGCAGAGTCAGAGACAATTTCTCTACACTTCAAAGAACAGAGGCAAAAAGAGGTAGAGATGGTCCTTCTGAGATTGTCATGGCCCTTAATGGTTATGTAAATTATTTAAGGGAGATAATTATCACTATATAATTAACCTTTGAACTCATAAGTTTGATATTTTAGGCAGAGCACTATTTTAATATGCACTGAAAAACTGATATTTTGAACAGAGCATTATTTTACTATGCACCAAAAGCCCAATGTTTCAGGCTGTGTCATTTTATCATACACAATAATCACAGTATTTTGAGCTGAGTGCTATTTTACTATATACCCAATATTTTCAGCATAGAAAGATCCTTTCAGATTTAATATAGCAACCATTCACAGCCTTTCTTTTAAAGAAAGTATAGGATATATTAAAACAAAAGTGTCTGTACCTTGGAGTAGAATTTCAATAGGTATTGTGCTTGATATTTTTATGAATTTTGTGATTGATTGATTAACAATATCTCATCCAATCTAGGGTTATTTTATGCCTCAAAGTTAAGGAATCATATACATTATGTGTTTATATTTACATTTTTTGTATAGTTGTTTCTTAGAGATTTTTGGCACATCGTTATATGGCATCAAGTATTCCTATCTAATATAATTATTTGAATATTCAAACTTAATGTTCCATTAAGGTAATCAATATTTTCTATTTTATTATTTGATTGATTTTAATGTTATTTCAACTTGTTAGGGTTATTTTATACCCAGAGGTTAGGGAATTGCATTCATTGTATGCTTATATTCCCACTTTTTGTGTAGTTGTTTTTTTTTTGCATGCAATTATTACAGTTGTATGATATCAAGTATTCCTATCTAACACTAATAATTATATGATTTCAAGTAATCCTTTCTATTTAATAATAATCATTTGTTTGCTTACAGTAATATGGTTTAAAGTAGCTGATAATGATAATCCTTAGTAAACAATTATAGTTTCGAGTAACTATTAAAATTATTCACAGTTATATAGCATCAAGTATTCCCACTGAATAAAAATAATCTTTAAACAGATCTATATTACCTATAAATGGCCCTTAACAGGTACTACAACTCTAGGTCAAAACTAAAACCTCAACATTAGATGCAATTCAGTGTCATACCAAGGATCCTTCTTTTTTTTTTTTGTAGGGGTTGAGTCCCACACCTCTGCTCAGGTTACAGTCAGGAAATTAATATCCCCCCCGCCTGACTAGAAGAGTAGACCGTCTCCAAAACTACCTAAAATTCAGTAGTAAATAAAAGTTAAAGGGAAAAGGAAGGATTTGAGCTCATGTGCCAACAGAGGAAAAAATGTATCAATATTGGTCAGTATGTCTTTAAGTCCTATTAATTTAAAATGCTGAATTTTACAAAATGTTATGCTGTATTTTTGTTTGTAAAATAATGCTTAAACTATGCGTTTTAAATGTAAAGACACGCTTACTCTACTATAAACCCAAATTGATTATAATACTCTGTCCAAATGTCAGCGAACAAGGCCAAATGTTTTTGAATCTCTTCTATAATATAATTTAAAAATTCTTAAAGAAAGCCCTAACAGTAGTTTAGAAGAAAAAGTAAAAGCCTGAAACACCCAAAAAAAAGTCATTTGTAAAAGCTCTATAACTCCTGAAGCCTCCTCGGTTCCCAACGGTAGTATAGAAGAAAAAAAGCCTAGGAAAATGTCCCAATACCGCCAAAAAAAAAGAATAAAGAAAATTCAGTACCAGTGAAAGTCTGAAGAAAGTACCTTAATCTTGGACTTTAACTAAGTTAAAACTTAAGAAAATTTAAATCAAAATTACCCCCCCCATTTTTTTTTTTTTTTTTTTATTCACTTACTACGTACACATGGGAAGCAGCATGATGTATGTAAAGGTATTTGAATAAACCCATGGACGACCAAACTCAATACCTAAACAGGTCCTGGACGTGAGTTTGACGACTTTACACTCAGGATCGTTAGTTCGATCAGGGAACTACTGCTGCTCCTCTATAAGAGTGGCTTCTATAGAAGAGAATAAAACAGCCATTGAAAGATAACCATGACCCACACTCAAACCACATACACAAACCGCATCGCTCTTCGCGCGGGTAAAAAAGGGGCGCGTCCTGCTGAGGTTGGAGCCCTGGCTGTTCGAAAAATCAGCTACAGCGCTCAAACGATCAAAACTACTAAAATGCAAGCAAACACTACAAATAGCCACATTTAACGTAAGAACGTTAAATAGAATAGGACAACTACCAGAGCTAATCGCATCGGCCGATGAACATAAGATTGACATAATATGCATACAAGAACACAGATACACGCACACCGAAGATATAAAATATCACGAAACTGACAATGACTGGTCGCTCGTCACTGTATCAGCATGGAAAAACTCTGTCAATGCCACAGTAGGAGGGGTAGGATTACTTATAGGACCTAGAACATTAAAAACGCTAAATAGCATTGAGAAAATACAACCTCGAATGATGGCAGCTACTTTTAACAGCAACCCCAGAGTAACAATCATCTCCTGCTACAGCCCTACCAATGTTAGTGAAGAAAATGAACTAGTCACCTTCTACGATGAGCTATTCTCATTAGTGCGTAGCATCCCGAAACACAACATGTTAGTCATTGGCGGAGACATGAATGCCCAAATCGGGAAAAATGGAAACAACAAATACAGCCTCCACAACACGTCAAATAGGAATGGGCAACATCTAAAAGATTTCATAATAGAAAATAGATTAGCATGCCTCAATACAAACTACCAAAAAAGGAGGGCAAACTATGGACATACACGTATGCAAACAATACTAAAGCTCAGATAGACTACGTCCTTATAAACAAGAAATGGAAAAATAGTGCAATGAATTGCGAGGCATACTCCTCTTTTGAGGGTGTGTCCACCGATCACCGAATAGTCACGGCGAAAATACGGTTAAGCCTACGAAAAAACGCCAAACGAACAGCGACCACCAAACATGACTGGGCCCTATTGAACAACAGAGATATAAGAGATAAATACATATTAGAATTAAGAAACAGATTCGAAACACAAGAAAAGACGGAAAAAAGTAAACCAAACGACGAATATGAAAATTTCGTCAATGCACACCTCGAGGCAGCAGCAAAATGCATTCCAACAAAACTCAAAACTAAATATAGAATCCCATGGGAAACTTTAGCGGTGAGAGAAAAACGTGCACTAGTGAAAACAGCCTCCAAAAACTATCGAAAAAACCCAACAAACACAAATGCCTTAAAACTAAAAACGGCACAATATCAATTAGCAGGCATATATATAAAGGAACAGACAGAATACATTCAAAATCAGATAGATAAGATTAGAGACTTGGTGGAAGATAGACAATCTAGGATAGCCTGGCAAACAATAAATGAAGTGAGTAGAAGAAAGAGCACAGCCAAAGCAAAACTGAAAGCAGCAAACCAACAAGAAAGAATAAAACTGTGGAAACAGCACTTCGAAAACTTACTAGGAAACCCACCAAAAATAACACATGAACCAATCACCAGAATAATTAGCAAACAATTAGACATTAAACTAGGACTTTTCACACAAGAAGAACTCACTCGGTTCTCAGAAAAACTAAAAATAGGAAAGCTGCAGGGCTGGACGAAATTCCCCCGGAAGTATGGAAGACTAGACAATTCGACGACATACTGTTCCGACACTGCAACGCAGTATACAATCAAAATCCGATAGATAGATGGATGAAGGGATGCATACTCCCCTTCCCTAGAAAGGGGGACCTCGGATTAGCCAAAAACTACCGAGGCATAACACTTACATCCATAGCAGCCAAAATCTACAATGCCCTACTACGAAACCGCATAGAACCCAAAATTGACAACATACTTAGAAAAAACCAAAATGGCTTCCGAAGAAATACATCCACGACCTCCCAAATATTAACCATCCGTAGAATCCTTGAAGGTGTACGGGCAAAAAACCTACAAGCAACATTAATATTTGTTGACTTTACCAAGGCTTTCGATTCCATTCACAGACGAAAGATGGAACAAATCCTACTAGCGTACGGCATACCTAAAGAAACCGTAGCGCAAAAACGATTCTCTATAGAAACACTAAAGTAAAAGTACGATCACCAGATGGAGACACAGAATACTTCGACATTGTAGCAGGAGTACTACAAGGGGACACGCTGGCTCCGTACCTCTTTATCATTTGTCTAGACTACGTACTTAGAACATCGATTGACAAAATCAAAGAGAATAGCTTCGAACTGACGAAGAAAAGAAGCAGAAGATACCCCGCAACAACAATTACCAACGCCATCTACGCCGATGACATAGCGATACTGGCAAATACACCTGACCAAGCCGAAACACTACTGCATAGTTTGGAACGAGCAGCAGCAAGCATAGGCCTCTATGTTAATGCACACAAAACGGAATATATGTGCTATAATCAAACGGGGGACATCTCCACTCTAGAAGGAACCCCTCTTAAACTAGTAGACAAATTCACTTACCTAGGAAGCAGCGTCGAATCAACCGAAAAGGACATCGAAACAAGATTAGCGAAAGCATGGACAGCTATCAATAGGCTATCGATTATATGGAAATCAGACCTAACCGATAAAATGAAACGCAGTTTCTTCCAGGCAGCGGTCACATCGATACTGCTATATGGCTGCACTACATGGACGCAAACAAAACGGCTGGAGAAGAAGCTAGACGGCAATTACACAAGAATGCTACGTTCAATCTTAAACAAGTCCTGGCAGCAACACCCCACAAGACACCAACTGTACGGCCACCTGCCCCCTATCATGAAAACGATTCAAGTTAGACGAACCAGACATGCAGGACACTGCTGGAGAAGCAGGGACGAACTCATAAGAGATGTACTCTTATGGACCCCCACACATGGCCGTGCAAAAGCAGGACGACCAGCACGAACATACATTCAGCAGCTATGTGAGGATATGGGATGTTGTCTTGAAGACCTACCTAGGGCGATGAACGATAGGGAGGAGTGGCGAGAGAGGGTCAGGGATATCCATGCTACCAGCGCGATATGATGATGATGATGATGACTATTAGTCATCATCATCATCATCATCATATCGCTATTGTTTAACTTATCTGTATCTCCCCCTACCCACTATGTTTCAGTAAAGACTAAGCCGCAAATCAATTTATAGACAGAAAAACAAAATTTCATTGAGGATATTGTCACGCAGTGTCCCACTGAGATGATAGAAATAAGATTACTACTATCCTCGTGTTTGAATTGGCAAGCCATCAGAGAATGACTGTTAAGGCACGATAGTAAATTGGGTCAAGCTATCTGTACTCAGTAACTTGACTTGGGTGACATCTAGTAGCCCTAAGAAATCGCCCTACCAGGGGGAGGAAGAGAGAAGCCAAGTGATTGGCTGGGACCCTAAAATGGAAGTGGCACCTTCTTCCCGTCAGTGAAAAAAGGAAAAGAGAAAGTTAGTTGTGGGACAGGGTTCGTGGCAGACAGAACTAAAGCCAAGAACTCCGGGTAAAAGAAGATGAAAAATATCTTCTAGCAAGTACTAAAAAAATAAGATAAAGTCTGTCAGCCCGTAAAAGAAGAAAGATTCTCCACAGGAATCCATCTAAATAAGATAAGTAACTTTGGGACTGTTTCTCCTTATACCCAATTTTATATACCCTCTCTCTCCTTCTCTCAATTTGAAGAAAGACGGAAACTGAAAGAAAAGAAAAGAAGAAAGACATTTGTGTTCATGCACTATTCATGTATGATATATTTGACACGTTGAAAATGTGTAGTAAAAAAGATTGATATATTTTAATGTTCCCACGTGCTTGAAGTTGTTATTTTATATTATATTCAGTAATCATCAGCAAATTTATACAGAATAAAGTTTGATGGTTGATTTTTATTTAACATTAATAGAAATATAAAAATCAGGAAGGAATTACCCGTTACATAGCATTAGAAAAAATTTTATTTGGGGCAAAAAAATCAAATACTGCCACCTCATTAGGAGATATATGCATGGTGTAAAAGTTTTCATCATAGGACTTGGCAATCCAAGTTCAAATAATAACAGGGCTCATGTTCTTGGAAAGACATAACTCTATCTCTTCTCACTTCCCCCAGCTATGGGTAAATTGTAGGGTAAACTGGGCCCTTGAGTCTGGGTACATCAACTGGTTGAAAAGAAAAATTCTGAATCTGAACAAACTGTACTCTGTTTAAAAATTGGTCTTGTGTCATATCCTGATGTAATGAAGTGGTCACCTTTCCACCACCACTAGTGAATCTGCAGACAATCTGTGAGACCCAACAAAAAAGGGTCAACCACAAAAATATTTGTGGTAAGTACTAGAAATGCTCAGATGACAGTTGGGGATTTTTTAAAAAGTCACTCAGAAATCAACAGAGTTTAAATTTTGGAGATAGTGAAACTGCCCCACTTCCCATTAGTGATGGACTATGATTTATGAAACACTAGGATCTTTCCTTCATCATCTAAAAAAACATGTCACTTCACATCTTCCTAGTTTGAGGTCTAGAGGGAGACTGAAAGACACAAATAAAGTGAGTAGTATTTTCCAAGTACATGTCTAGCATTTTTCTTTTCTGTGAACTTTTCACTTTATCTCATATGTGTCCCTGGCAACTCTGTTCAAGACCCAGCAATGTGACACTACCCATGGAAAAGAAGTTGGGCAAATATAAACTGTAAGCTCAATAGAGTTTAAAACATTTTCATGGTTGACCCTAAACATACCCCAAAATTAAGTTAAAATCAAACCTGAAATAGCAGACCAATAAAGACGAATAATGAAAATTAATTAAATAGCAGTTTATCAGCTGTATTGCAGATTACCATAAGAACTGTTAGAAATCTTGAGCCCGTCTCCACATCTTTTTGGACCCACTGTGCCTCTTTCCCCTTTTTGAGCTCTTGAATTTGAGACCCCTGCTCTAAACATTCCCAAAAGTTTGGTTTGGTTTGGTTTTATAAAACATCATCCATTGTAGGTTATTTAAAGCTAAATCCATTTGTATACATATAAACTGTTCTATTTCAAACAATTCAGTTTAGTATAGTTTTTTTATTGACACACAGTTAAATATCAAAACAGTTCTATTTCAAACAATTCAGTTTAGCATAAGCACACAATTTAGTTCTATTTGACCTATAGATATGACTCTATCAGATGCTACCACTTCAGGCCAGAGGGCACCTCGGAGCAATGGCAATAAAGGAGTACTCCACATTCCCCAAAGCTCCAGCATTACAGGAACCTCACCATCAGATTGTTAAGTGTCATAATCAGGACACTCATTGGAGGAGTCTTACCCCTCTGCAGAGATGCAGTCAGCATATTCTGCAGCTCCAGCCAATTAGGCCCAAAAAATTTGGTTAAAATCTGAAACCTGAAATAGACAAGCAATGAACACAGACAAACAAAAAGTTGGATGAATGAACATTTGATAAATCATAGTAAAAATTGTTAGCACTTCTTCCCAAACACAAAGTTAACATAATTATCTCTTTCTATTGAATATTCCTCCTGACTTATTTACATTTTTACAACTACTGTACAGGCTTCTAAGGAAACAAAAAACAAAAGTTGTTTTCTTGAATAGTGAATTGCAGATGTTTCGATGTCACACCTAAAGAAAAGCCAAAACAAAACAAAAAATTTCTGAAAGTAATATACCAAAGCAAATACTCTTTCTTCAAAACATAAAAGAAACATTTCTTTTCCTTATATTTTCTTCTTTATTTTGATCAAGTGCTAATAATATTATAAATACATACAAACTATGCTACTATCTTTTAACAATTTCCTTATCAGGCATATTTGAGAAGAAGCTGTAAAAACTTGATGAAGGAACAAATTGAAAAATGCAAAAGAATGAAAAAAGAAGAGATAAAAATATATAAAAAGAATGTTGATATGTAATCTCAGAAAGAAAAAGTCGACAAAGTGAAGTTAAGACTGTTTTCCATGACAAAAGCATAAAATCTCCATAATTTTATTGATTCAACCCTTACATTTCAAAATTACAAATACACAAAAGACATAATATTTTATTAATATCAGAATATACTATTATTTATAGGACATATTTCATATTTCTATGAATAAATCAATGTCTTTATATAATCAGAAGTGAGTACTTTTATAAAAAAAAACAAGCATTTTAACTTGTGTCCATGTGGATTTTCTCTTAATAGCAATGATTATACAAGTGCTGACAAAGATTTTCCACAAAGGTGAGTCAAAAGTTTTGTAATATCTTGGAAATGTGAAGCACAGTTCTGGATGCTTTTATTGAGGTCTTGAAGACGACCACACTGGAGCAAAAGATACCAAGTTTGCCTAATACTCACCAAGTGTTACTCATCAGATTTGCCTATATGCCTTGTAGTACAGCCTCAGAATCCACGATATAAGGCCTACTGACCTTGCCTGAGTATCAAGGTTCTAGCAAACTTGGGCAAAATTTCTTCAACCATCTGCTTACTATACTGTGATCATTTGTGTTGATGTCTAAGTTATCTAATCTGATAGTTGTAAATACTTAGTTATGTCCATCATCTTTGTAGTAGTCTTTCATGTTGAATAAAGATGGTGATGGGTGTCCTGTATGTTCTGTGAGTTAATATGAAGTTGTAAAGAAAACATGAGTAAGAGAAAGTTATTTTCTCTCATACAACAGCGGTAATCATTGTTCAACTTATGTTGAAGCACATTTGAAAGAAGAATTGGCTTCATTCATGAAACAGCCCCTGTTTTACAAGGTGAAGAATTCTACACTGAATGGATACAAGATTTACAAGTATCGACATTGTTTACAGATTCATCCAAAGAAAAACAGGGTCCAGTAGTATTTTTGTCATTACCACAGAATATGCATGATTGTGTTAGACATTTTTTCATAGCGAAGGATTAAAAATAATCACAGACAAATTGGATGAAATATATTTACAAAACCCGAACACAAGCACATACATGGCTTTAAAGGAATTCTACTCCTTCAAAAGAGTTACTGGTGTAAATATAAATCACTTTCAGGTGTGTTACAAATTTTTGTATAAGAAATTATAAAAATTTGGTATGACACTACCTGATGGGGTGCAGGCTAAAAAAATGCAACAAACTTGTCTGAGGAAAATGAAAAATTATCAAGAATCATGTGTGTGAATCTCAACTATGTAACAATAAAAGAGAAATTTAGTAAAGTGTTTTCTGACATATTTTCTTGGAGCACAAAAATATTCCTACTGTTAGAGAGTAAGTGGAAACAATAAATTTCAACCGTTACAAGAATACCAAAGAAAAAAAACTTATCAAGGAGGAAATGGAGTGAATCTCTCCAATAAACAAGACAGGGTAATACAGAGTTTTAAATGTCATTCTGCTAAACATTTTGCATGTGACTGTACTTGTTCAAGAAATAATATCAACACTGTCATAGACTCAGACCAGGTACATTTTACCTTGTTTAACCTTGATAAACATTATCGAAACATTATAAATGACTCAAATATAAAAACATCAAAGCTTGTGAGAGAGACCCTTGGTTGCTGTGTTGAACTCAGTCTGTTTTCAGACAGTTGCCAGAAAACTGTGGTTTGATCTCTTATTTGACACATTAAATGACCACGATAGATATTTAGTAAAAACTGCTCAGTCTAACAGGACATTAAATTAGTTAAATTCAGTAACTATAGGGGGTGTAAAATGTGTTAGAGCATTAAATGACAATTGTCAGATTTTAGGTAGATGCATAAAATTACTAAGTATGGCTTCTAGACATGATAGTCTTCCATTGACTAATATGCTTTTAGAGGTTGAAAGACCAGTGATTGTTGGGCTACACTGTGAGACCTTAAAAAATATTCGAGAGTGGAAAAAAGAAGGAAGGTTGAAAAATTACATAGGCAATTTGCTCAAGCATCAAAAGAAAAAATTGATATCCTTGGTTACAGGCAGTAAGGCCTTTGATGATAAGGAGTTCCTGGATCTGATCCAGGATGTTTGTGATTCTTGTTCTGTTTGCCTAAGGTTTAGAAAACTTCCTCTTTGATCAATAGTAGGACTGACTCTCAGGAACAGGTTTATTGACATTGCATGTCTGGATTTAAAGAAACATGGACATAACCAATACTGGATTCTACACTTAACTGACATGTACTCTCGATACACTGCTACTAGGATTGATTAAAATTAAAGAAATGAAGAAATTATCTACAACATATTCTTAATGTGGATATCATATTTTGGACCTCCTAAGCATTTTCTAAAATGACAATGAGGGAGAACTTAACAGTGAAGGATACTGTGACGGCAAATTCTTTAAAATCCCAAAACGGAGTTTTATTTTCGCAAGTGTGAAGATGGGGTAGGTTGGCACTTGATCCCTTGTAGAATAAGTCCTCGTTCGGAGTTTTTTTCTCAGGCATATAAGAACTGGCATATTATGTGGGGGATTAATTCATGACCAGACTGACCGCCGCTGGCAAGGGGTTCCAAATTTCACACTATACACACACCCACCAGGTCGTTAGTCTTCCTCCCCAAGACAATGGAAGATATGGAACTCTAGGTTTAGACGTAATAATATTAATTATAGTAGTCAGCAATTCCGGTTTCCCGCGTGATATTTTGAAGGAATTAATAGGACAATTTTAAGCAAGATAACATAAGGCGAATAGAAGCTGAAAAAGATACATGAAGTAACAAATTTGTAGCAGGCACCACAAATAACAGCTTAGACCACGTGGGAACATTAAAATATATTAATCTTTTACTACACATAGATATACACCTTCAACGTGTCAAATATATAATAAATGAACAGTCCATGAACATAAATGTCTTTCTTCTTTTCTGTTCTTTCGTTTTTCTTCAAATTGTGAGAGAGAGAGGGTATATAAAATTGGGTATAAGGAGAAATGGTCTCAAAGTTTACTTATCTTTTTTCTTTGATGGAGTCCTGTGGAAAATATTTCCTCTTTTACGGGCTAATAGACTTTATGCTATTTTTAATACTGGCTTGAAGAAAATAGCTTCTTTGTGTCCGAGATATTCTTTTGTCTTCTTCTACCCGGAGTACTGGCTTTGGCTCCATCTGCCACGAACCCTGTCCAACGACTAACTTTCTTATTTTCTATTTCCGCTGACGGGAAGGAGTCCCCACTTCCGTTTTAGGGTCCCAGCCAATCGTTTGGCTTCTCTCTTCTTCCCCCTGGTCAGGCGATTTTTTTAGGGCTACTAGATGTCACCCAAGTCAGGTTACTGAGTACAGATAGCTTGCCCTAATTTACTATCATGCCTTAACGGTCATTCTCTGATGACTTGCCACGGTTAATTCAAACAGGAGGATAGTAGTAATCATATTTCAATCGTCTCAGTGGGACACCACGTGACAATACCGACAGATGAAGGAAAAACTGAATATTGAAACATGCACTACAGCAGTAGAAAGTCTATTCAGCAATGGTACTGAGCGACACAACAATCTGATAGTTGCTGAAGCAATGGAAAAGACATTAGAGGATGAGAAATATGAGCCAGAAATAGCACTGGCTTTAGTGCTAAAATGCTCTTCAAAATCATTTGACACATAGTCTGAATGAGCTTGTGTTTGGCTGTAATATCAACATATCATCAGTTTTGACTGCAGTGACCAGTGAAATGATAAGAATAAATTTAAATGCCTTACATACTGTGAGGAAAAACTTCATAGAAGCTGAATCAAGTGAAAAAATTTGGAGAGCACAGAAATCTAACTTATAGAAGAAAAAACTGCAAGGGATGGCATGGCCCTGTTAAAGTATTGGATAAGGAAGGTCAGTGTGTACTGATCAGACATGTCAGAGTATTTTATAGGATGCATCTATATCACTTAATGAACGCAAACAAAGAATTTGAAAGTCCAAGGAATGAAGGAAATAAAACTGCCAAAAATGAGATGAATGAAGTATTGGGGGAAAAAGATGAAGGACAGCATAATAAAAGACTTCATATCAACGGGGAGAAATTGAAAGACAACTATAAAAAACAAGTATAGACTAAGTTGTGGAAATATAAAATGAAAGGAAATGATGAGTGGAAAACAAGAAAGACTATTATTATACAGTCTAAATCAACTGGAAAATATATTCATTGACTGAATAGAGAACCAGAAGCAGAAAATGAAAATCAAGTCTGTACCAATTTTGATCATGTTGATCAGTGGAGAGAATTATCTCAAGAAACAGAGGAAGTAAGGGATCAAGAAAATATAGATTTTCTCACATCTGAACAAGAAAAGTAAAAGAGGTGACTGATTGTTGTAGAACTAGTCCAAGCAAAAGCAGTAAATCAGACAATTGGGTAGCTTCAGTTGACTAAAAATAACAACACACACAACTAGCAGCCCTTCCTCAGTATACCTCTGGTCAACTCATTCAGTCAGTCAGTCGGTCAAAAAAGCAGTCTGCAAAGAACAACAACAATAATGCTCCTGCTGCTAGTATGCTCTTTTATGCAAGTTCCTGCATATAGAAATTTAAATGCAAGGTAGATTTCTTCCCATGAGAGACGAGATCGGCACACTATAACTTCTGCTTCCAGAAGAGAACATATTTTTTACTGCTTGACAAGCAAGGCACAGTCTTACACGGTTTGATCTGGGAGGTAAGTTTCTTCTCTCTCTACACTGATGAAAAGAAAAGAGAAATAGAAAATATAGAAATTCATGGAGTATATGAATATATGCCTGACATTGGTCAAAAATGCATATCAACAAGATGGGTTATAATGGATAAATACAAAGATAAAAGGAAGATAATGAAGGCCCACTTTGTTGCAGATATTTATGAAGAGGATTCAAATAACCTAAAAACTGATTCTCCAATATGCAGCTATGAAGCTATGCATATTATAATGTTAACAGCCTCAGTTATAAAGTGGCAGGTAGAGAATCTAGATTTCACCTCAACATCTCTGCAAGGTGATGAGAGAGAGAGATGTTTCTTAGACCTTCATCTGACATATATCCAAAGTCTCAGGTCTGGAAGTTGAAAAGATGCATTTATGGATTAAATGATGTACCACGCTCATGGTAAAAAATAGTTAATCATGAGTTAACTAACGTAAAGGGAACAGTGAGTGTATATGACTATGTATTATTTTTATGGCATGATGCAACTGGTAACTTGATTGGTATTCTGGCAATGCATGTATATGACTTTGTATTCTGTAGAAATGATTTGTTTCAGAAAAATGTAATTGCAGAATTGAAAAAATATTATAAGTTGGAACACATGAAAGCAAAACATTTAAATTTTGGGGATTAAGTGTTAGGCAAACAAAAGATGGGATTACAATAGCACAAAATCTATATTTTTCATCTATATCCCCAATAGACAAAATAAAGAAGATATTTGAGAAAAAATGATAAACTGAGCCAAGAGGAGAAGACAGAATTAAAGATTGTCAAGTCAAATAATGTGGGTATACACTCAGACATGACCTGATGTAGCATTTGATGTGTGTCAGATGAGTAATACTGGAAAGTTTCCAAAAGTGAAATTACTCTTGGAGGCTAAAAAAGCACTACAAAAATTGAAAGCAAGAACAGATTCCATAAACATTCCTCAGCTAGGAAGACCCTCATATTTGAATATTGTTTGCTATGCAAATACAACCTATGCTAGTTTGGAAAATGGATCTTCACAGGATGGTTTTATGATTTTTGTTTGTGGCATGATGAACAGAATGCTGGTCATCAAAAAAACTTGACAGTGTAACAAATAGTCCATTAGCTGCAGAGACTCTTGCATTCAGTGAAGCAGCTGATGCAGGTGTATAAATAGCGACCATGGTGCAAGAGACATTCAGACTACCCAGGCTGCCTGAAGTCCTTTGAAAAACAATGTGTTTCTGGTAGAGACCTTAAACTCATTAAACCTGGTAAGTGACCAATGACTAAGAACTGATATGATTAAAGTGAAAGAAATGATGTCAAAGAAAGAGATCCAAACTGAATGGATCAAAGGGAAAAAACAGGTTGCAGATTGCTTGACAAAGGTGGGAGTCTCTTCTAAAAGTTTAAGAGATTTGTTGCATGAAAGAACTTTTCAAAGATCTTTTATTTTGGATAGAATTACAGATTTCACAAGAAGAGACGAGCAATGTTGAAGTCTGAGTTATCTAACTTGATAGTCGTAAATATTTAGTTATGTCACTTGTCTTTGTAGTGGTCTTTCATGTTGAATAAAGATAGTGATGGGAATCCCATATGTTCTGTGAGTTAATATGAAGTTGTAAAGAAAACAATTTGCACAATAAAGGCTTTTGGTTGTTTCTGTGGTGTTATGGCTCCATTCTAACTCATAAAGAATAAATTCCCAAATTAGACTGTGTTGCACATTTATCTGTGCAGCTTTCAAATGACACATAGAATGAAACAATGCACAACATTTCAGTGTACTAACTACCATGATACTACCTCCCACAGCATAAACTGCTTCAGTCACTTGATCTCCATGCTGAAAAACTAGCACATACCAAAATATTACAAAACTTTTGACTCACTCATGATTAAAGTAACAAAGTAATTAGAAATAATTTATGAACACCTATCAAACACAGTGTTTAACGGATGGTGTTAATTCTTTGAAGCCTTAACCTCTTAACTTTCAAATATTCTGTACCTGAACTCACAAAATTGCCAAAAATAAATTGTGCACAAAAGATATTCAAAATTTGTTCAAGAGTACAGATGTCTTTGTTAAAAACTATCCCATAATTCCATTAACAGAAAGCATATGAATAATTGTCATACTCAGGTTTTTATAACAGTCACATTATATACCAGAGAGTGTGGTACAAAGTGAAATGTGGCTTGAGGGAGTGGTATTCCTTGTGCACACAAAAATAAACTCGAACTTACGATATTCAGTTGTAAATAAAAACAGATTCAAATTGAATACAAAGGTACATACAACAATTTCTTTATACACACAAATATAAACCTATGTTCAATAGTAATTAAAAACACTTTCCAGATGCAAAAAAAAGTCGGCCTCACAAATATAGCTTCACATATTCAACTTTTTATAACAAAGTCATATTAAATACCATTGCGAGTTGAAATGTGGCATTTCTAAATCAATATAGATAAAAATCTCTTATAATATTCAGTAGGAAACATAAATTAATATTGGATTCTAAAAGGGGTAATATTTCTAGTTTTTTTTAGTTTCTTTGTTTTAATAGTGTGACGGCAAATTCTTTAAAATCCCAAAACGGGACTTTATTTTTGCTCGTGTGAAGACGGGGCGGGTTGGCACTTGATCCCTTGTAGAATAAGTCCTCGTTCAGAGTTTTTTTCTCAGGCATATAAGAACTGGCATATTATGTGGGGGATTAATTTATGGCCAGACTGACCGCCGCTGGCAAGGGGTTCCAAATTTCACACTATACACACACCCACCAAGGCCGCAAGACTTCCTCCCCTAGAACAATGGAAGATGTGGACATCTAGGTTTAGACGTAATAATATTAATTCTAGTAGTCAGCAATTCCGGTTTCCCGTGCGATATTTTAAGGAATTTATTAGGACAATTTTAAGCGAGCATATCATAAGGCGAATAGAAGCTGGAAAAGAAATATGACATAACAAACTCGTAGAAGACACTGCAAATAAGAACTTCGACCACGTGGGAACATTAAAATATATCAATCTTTTACTACACATAGATATACACCTTCAACGTGTCAAATATATAATAAATGAACAGTCCATGAACATAAATGTCTTTCTTCTTTTCTGTTCTTTCGTTTTTCTTCAAATTGTGAGAGAGAGAGGGTATATAAAATTGGGTATAAGGAGAAATGGTCTCAAAGTTTACTTATCTTTTTTCTTTGATGGAGTCCTGTGGAAAATATTTCCTCTTTTACGGGCTAATAGACTTTATGCTATTTTTAATACTGGCTTGAAGAAAATAGCTTCTTTGTGTCCGAGATATTCTTTTGTCTTCTTCTACCCGGAGTACTGGCTTTGGCTCCATCTGCCACGAACCCTGTCCAACGACTAACTTTCTTATTTTCTATTTCCGCTGACGGGAAGGAGTCCCCACTTCCGTTTTAGGGTCCCAGCCAATCGTTTGGCTTCTCTCTTCTTCCCCCTGGTCAGGCGATTTTTTTAGGGCTACTAGATGTCACCCAAGTCAGGTTACTGAGTACAGATAGCTTGCCCTAATTTACTATCATGCCTTAACGGTCATTCTCTGATGACTTGCCACGGTTAATTCAAACAGGAGGATAGTAGTAATCATATTTCAATCGTCTCAGTGGGACACCACGTGACAATACCGACAGATGAAGGAAAAACTGAATATTGAAACATGCACTACAGCAGTAGAAAGTCTATTCAGCAATGGTACTGAGCGACACAACAATCTGATAGTTGCTGAAGCAATGGAAAAGACATTAGAGGATGAGAAATATGAGCCAGAAATAGCACTGGCTTTAGTGCTAAAATGCTCTTCAAAATCATTTGACACATAGTCTGAATGAGCTTGTGTTTGGCTGTAATATCAACATATCATCAGTTTTGACTGCAGTGACCAGTGAAATGATAAGAATAAATTTAAATGCCTTACATACTGTGAGGAAAAACTTCATAGAAGCTGAATCAAGTGAAAAAATTTGGAGAGCACAGAAATCTAACTTATAGAAGAAAAAACTGCAAGGGATGGCATGGCCCTGTTAAAGTATTGGATAAGGAAGGTCAGTGTGTACTGATCAGACATGTCAGAGTATTTTATAGGATGCATCTATATCACTTAATGAACGCAAACAAAGAATTTGAAAGTCCAAGGAATGAAGGAAATAAAACTGCCAAAAATGAGATGAATGAAGTATTGGGGGAAAAAGATGAAGGACAGCATAATAAAAGACTTCATATCAACGGGGAGAAATTGAAAGAAATTGAAAGAAATTGAAACTATAAAAAACAAGTATAGACTAAGTTGTGGAAATATAAAATGAAAGAGAAATGGTCTCAAAGTTTACTTATCTTTTTTCTTTGATGGAGTTCCTGTGGAGAATATTTCCTCTTTTACGGGCTAATAGACTTTATGCTATTTTTAATACTGGCTTGAAGAATTGGCTCCTTCATGTCCGAGATATCCTTTTCGTCTTCTTTTACCCGGAGTACTTGGCTTTTGGTCCCGTCCACCTTGAACCCTGTCCAACAACTAATTTTTCTTCTTCTTTTTTCGCTGACGGGAAGAAGGTACCACTTCCGTTTTTAGGGTCCTAGCCAATCATTTGGCTTCTACCTTCTTCCTTCCCATGTCAGGCGACCCGAGGGAGGTCACCGAGTACAAACATCTGTTCTTAGCGGTCATTCTTTGATGGCTTGCTACTGTTAATTCGAACACAAGGATAGTAGAAATCTTATTTCTATCTTCTCAGTGGGAGACCACATGACAATAGCATATCATCCTTCATGGGTTATTTAATGGGAAAGCCATCCTTGTAGAATAGTGGTAGTATTAATTAACACATAGTTGGAGGGATAAGGGGATTCATACCTTTTCCAAGGGCATTAATCTCACAATGAATATAATAGTATGACAGGAGTTTGAACTTGCTTACTATAATGTTGCAGTTTAATACATTAGCCACTACACTATGAGGATTCCCTATGATATTTCTAGTACAAAAAGATTTAAGACTCATGGCATAATATGGTTTGTCATGGAGGCACTACACATAAAAGGTTACAGAGTTCAGTCTGCCCTACTATTTACCCATAGCTGGAGAAAGAATGGTTGAATTCATAACTTTCCCAAGGGTATTAGTGCTATGTGAAATGCAAACAGCCTCGGTCAAGATTTGAACACATATAGGCAAGTGTGAACATGAAAGTGAGACTAACGGTAGCTCTTGACAAAAGAGGGTTCGTTTGAGTCTGGCGTGCAGGGCAGTAATCTATTCAGAAGGAAGAAACACCGCCATTACGGTGAGTCGGTCTGTATGTGAAAGAAAAGAAAAATACTCACCACTGTTTCAATAATCCACCTTCAGCCCATTCTAAAGGAAAAAAGAGAGGGAGCTCCCGAGTGGAATTTTTATAGGCTGAGGAAATGGATTATGGGTAGAGTGGTGTGAATAAAAACTGACCAATTCCTCCGGTGACGACTTGTTTTTTTTTTTGCGTCAGTTTCTCGGTGAGAAGCAGAAGCAGAGAAAAGGAGAAACAGGAAAAAAGGTGGAACGAAAAAGAGGAACGAAAGGAGAAGCACAGAGAGAGAGAGAGAGAGAGAAAAGGAGAGTGAGGAAGAGAAGGAGGAAAGTGGAGGAGGAACGCAAAGAGGGAAGTGGTGTAGCAAGAAACCCGCAAGCACTTTAGACTGAAATCTAAAGGTCCCTGGTTCAATCCCGGGTTCAACACTCAGGGAGATCATCCACCACAAAACTACAGCAAGTCCACTTCCTACAATGATAACTTTGGTGCAATGGGTGCACACAGATATAAACTTGCATGAATTATATTTAGTTGCAATTAAAAAGAGATTCAAATCAAATACCAAAATGCATACAATTTCTTTATGCACACAAATATAACCTATGTTCACTTGTAATTAAAAATGCATTCAAGTTGCAAAACAAAGTATACCAATCTTATATGCTCCCAAATATATCACAGTTCTTATGTTCCTTTACAGTGAAAGAGATATTCAAGTTGGATACAAAAGTGTGTGCCATTCCTATATGAATTAAATTCAAACATTTTTGAGTGTATTCAAATGAAATTTAACCCATGCGCTTAAATAATATGTAGTCTTTCTTGTTTTTTTTTACTCTCCTGTTCACATCTTTTTTTCCAATTGATATGTGGCAGATTGTATTAGGTTACATTTAACCAACAGTTATGGGGAAAGTACCAGCTATGGGTTATATAGTACCACAAATGTTCTTCTAAAACAATGAATTTGGCTTTAAATAACCCATTAAGGTTGATATACCATTAAAACAAAGAAACCAAACTAAACCAACAGTTAGGAGTAATTCATTTACTTGGAAAAAAGCTAGGTGAGAACTAAACAAAGATGCTGAAGACTGTTTTAAACAAATCCTGGAAGAATAACCTTACAAACAGCAGTTGCATGACCATTTACCTCCCAACTTACAAACTGTTGTATAGTGGCTCATACCACAAAACTTCTGATATCTCGGAGGTATAAAAGACATCATGTTTCTTAAGCACATGGGTACTGAAAAATCTCGGTCAGTAGTAAGACCAAATTTGGACGTAATACCCACAGCACGAGACTTATAATATTTGTAGGACTGTACCACTTCAGTTAATAAATAATTAACTCTATTTCACTGTGTATCTCTTCCTTACCACAATACAACACAAACAATCCAAGATAGAGGAGGAAGAAATGATAGTTGGGAAAAGTAAGAATGAACTCATAAGTGATGTTTTCCAAAGGACTCCTAGAGCTGTGCAACTTAAAGGGGTGTGTATGCATACTGGTACGCAAGTCATCAATTGTCGGTTTGTGGAGAGTTTCCAGGTTCAGATTACCATATATGTATCATGTAGTGAAAACATGAAAATTCATAAAATATTTCTGTATTGTTTAATATTATTCTTTTCACATGCTATGATACAATACAACAAATAGAAATGCTTGGAACTTGATTGGAAATGAAATCTGTGCACAAATTCCTTTGCTATAAAATATAGTGTTGGTCTGTGGCACATTGAAAAAAAACATCCTGCCAGTATGCCTCATCACATAGTTTGAGAAGCACCAGTCTAGAAGATTTATTAAGAGGAATGGCCAATAGGAACAGAAGGTAATAGAGAGTCAAAGCAATCTGAATTGTTGGCATGCCTTCATGATTATGATGATGATGTGGAGTAATTCTACTTCTTATATGACAAACTAGAAAATTTCTTTTTTTCTTTATTTTACAATGAAATATAGTGCTTATAATGCATTCATTTATATAAATCATCACTGCAGTATTGAAATATAAAACAACTGCTCAAATCTTTGTCTATTTGAATTGTAAGTTTCATTTTGACTAGATTTCCACCAAGACTTTCTTTTCTAATGAGGATGTGAGGAAATAAGAATATATGTGTAATTTCTTCCTGCCATTCACATTTTTCAATCTATATCTTTTTTTTTTAATCTTTCCTAACTGAGTTTTCAAGTGACAAGTGTCAGCTTAGATTCTGAGCTATCAATAAAATATCTAAGTTTTAAAAAAATGTACAGACATTTGGCTCAAGTGTTAGCAAAAAGAGCTTCAGGCTCAAAGATTTGAAGCCTCTATTCTCTTCAACAAGTCTGCAGTGGGAATTTTTTGTCTTTTTTGGTATAATACATTTTTTTTTTCATTTATTTCCCTGTCTTTCACTGAAGTTTTCAAATAACAGACATCAGATTAATTCCACACTTGGACATGCACAATATACATAGATAAGAATATAAATTGTTACACACACAGACACACATATATATATATATATATATATATATAATTATTATTGAAATTTAATGCTGAAAGCATTTTTAATCCATAAAATCTTTACAATGCTAAAGACGTGAAAATGCAGAGCAATATCAAAATATATCTCAAGTATAAAATAAAATGTTTTGAATACTAGCTCACCTAAGTGAGTTTTTATCCTGTTTTATAATCATCTTATTTTATGGTCGAAATGCATTGTGATATATATGATAAATGTATTGAATATATTATCAAACAAAATGGTAAGAAATTGGACTTGAAAATCTAAAGTTGGTCTTACAATTGTTTTATTCCCTGTGTAAAGTTTTAAAATGCTGAAAAAAATATTGTTGTCTTATTTATATGTGAATATTCATATTTGATAAATGGAACAATGGTTGTAACATTATGGGACCATAAATATACTAAGGGCAACTCTCTGAAGGCAGATATAAACAAAGTGTTACCTTATAAGACTGAAAATGAATAGGTGTTACACTACACAAGTACAAAGCGATTACATTGTTTCTTTAGATATGATAATTCATTTTGGTCTGCAACTTTTTGCATAGTCGTCAATGGACGAGAGAAATAGAGTGAAAGAACTACTGGTGTCTATTAGAAACACATAAAGTTTCATTGGTGGTAGACAAAACAAAACACAGCAACTTCATTTCTTCTCTCTGACCAGCTGTCACCCTCCAATGGAGCCACCCGTCTCTCAACCTGAATCTCCCCAAGACAACTTCACCAACTTCAACCAACCCTCTTCACTGACCACTAAATCATCCTGCTTATATATTATCTTAATTATCTCATCAACTAATGGGATCAGAACATGTGTCATTAAAAACTTTCCAGTCTTACGTCATCACTGAAATTTTCCAGCCATATGCCATCACTCAATCCACAGCTGACAAAATGTTTATCTTTTTGATATCTTGCCTATAACCCCAATTTCAAAACAGAGCCCTACTATGACAAGACTGACACACGTATGACATGTGCACATACGCAAGTCTTGACCTTTAAAAATCAAAGCTTGCAACCAAGCACTCAATGCCTTCAATTAGCCCACAATTTACCTTCGAATGCAACTTACACCCCAATTCAAAGTTTTTAGCTAACTCACAATTTATTACTATACATAAAATGATTAACTAATATAATTAATTACCACCCTTAATTATGTTACACAGTATTGGTATCTTTTTCATAGTTTCAAAACATTCCCACTTGTGTTTCAAAATGTTCATATGATAAAGAGCAGAATGTTACACAAGAAATAAAACAACTTTAACACCAATTTCAAGTTTTTAAGTCCTATTTCTAATTATATATATATATATATATATATAAAGAAATGCATTGGACAATATCATGGTGACAGAAACACAAAAAAATGAATGGATAGTGTTTCCAAACAACTACATCAAATGGTTTTAAAATCAATCTAAATAATCCTAAAAACACTGAAATAGGATGAACAGATTTGGGGTGGCATATAAACACCTAAATAAACAAATGCCTAACCACCTCTCACAACTATATACCTCCCAAATAGAAAAGTTAGCTCCAGATTTTTACAATAGCAGAGATCATATGAATGTCTGTTAAAGACATGTGAATACCTGAAAATAATTTTCCTTCAACATATGGATATGCTACATCACCAATTCATTTTTTATTGCTTATCTTATTGTATATAAACTCATTTGAAAATTACTTTTAAAATTGAACTAGAGATGTCATATATTCATTCTTTCAATGAAAATTATTTTCTTGGATCCCTGTAGCTTCAAGTGAACTCTATACAACCTCGGCTATCACAGACACCTGGTACTGAACTTTCCATTTAAGAGATATATGTGAAGCCTGGGCAGGTTGAGTTTTGAAATAGTAGTGACTGCTTATTCCCACATTTGTTTTTTAGATGTTTATGTGTCACCTCAAATCTACCCATCCTATTTCAAAACAGTGTCTTGAGGAGGCTACTTTATCGGTTAACTTATCATTGCTTTTCTTATACCATATTAACTCTTTTAAAAACTATTTTAAAAACCTTCAGAAAGAAACTTTTCTTCAGAAAATATTTTCTTCCAACAATGACCTAAGGTCAGAACAAGTTGAGAACAATCAAAAAATGATATAAGAAACATTCCTATTTGTCTTATCACTTTTGTTCATCTTCACACACACAGATATATATATATATATATATAGAGAGAGAGAGAGAGTATATTTTTAATAGATGCTTCATTGAGTACAACAAACATGGATTGTTTATTGGGTTTATTTATTTATTTACTAAGATTTTCCTGCCAATGCATAAAATGCCACAAATAGTTTATTTTTTTATAGTCTTAATCCAATTTATTATTTATTTGCAACATCTTCTTAAATACCAGAAAAAAAACTGATAAAAAAACAAAATAAACAATCAGTGTCTGTCATATTTAATAATTGAAAGCACGAAGGAAAAAATGTTTTGAACCAAACATTCATAGTCTTCTATGAAGACAGGAGAAAATCAGTAAAAAATATGAAAACAAATCTTGTCTGTGGTTTTTAATAAAATTTGTTTACAAGAAAGAGTGCTATCAAAAGTAAGTATATGTATGTATGCATATTTGTACATATAAATGTATCCATACATATATAATGATGCTGTGTGCTGTTCTGAACAAATCCTGGAAGCAGCATTCTACAAAGCAATAGTTGTATGGCCACTAACCTCTGATCTCACAAACCATCCAAAAAAAGTTGAGCTAGACATCCTGAGTACTAATTTTGAAGTAATGACAAAAGTATAAGGTAAGTTCTCCAATGGACTTCTACACAAGGACATACCAGTGTTAGCTGACCAGAAAAAACTTATAGTCATAGTTTTGTGCAATTACAGTGACAGATGATGAGAGTCAAAGGAATCTGTGCAGTAGGGATACCTTGATGATGATAATGAATATATATATACATATACAAGGATAATTAGATAAGTTTCAAGAATTTTTTCGCATGGGCACTTTTATTGATAGTACACACATGAAACTCTAGTCCCCCTTCGAAGTAATCTCTTCCGGCTGCAATGCACTTATACCATTCCAACAACTTCTGGAAGGCCTCATGGAAGTCCTCTTGTGTGAGCATGTCAATGACCTTCATCATAGCCTCTTTCATCTCCTCAATTGTCTCATAACAACAGCCTCTGAGCTTAGGGAATAATCAAAAGTCACAGGGAGCAAGGTCTGCACTATAGGGAGGGTGACAAACTGTCTTGATGCCCATCTTGCTCAAATAGTCTGTGACAAAGATGGAGTTGTGGACTGGTGCACTGTCCTGGTGGAAATGCCACAGACCCGATTTCAAGAGTGCTCGCCTCTTCCGACCGAATCTCTTCCTGAACTCCCTTAAAAACTCAACATAGTAACCCTAACCCTAGCCCTTTGGCCAATCAACTCTGGTCTGTTGACTTCCTTATTCCTACCACACCTCTCATCATCCCTCACAGACTCCCTGCCTTCCTTGAATCCACTCAAAAACTGATGCTCGATTCATGCAAGATGCTCCAAAAGCAGTCTGAAGAATTCCATACGTTTCTGTAGCATTTTTTCCAAGTTTTAAACAGAATTTTATTGCACATTGTTCTTCTAAAGTGTCCTCACGTCCAAATTGCATTTTTGAAATTCACCAGCTGTGACAATCAGGCTTTAGTAGGGTGTATTCCAATTGCTGCTGTGGCTGTTCATTTGAAGCTGAAATCATAGAAATTGGTCATTCATCTCATAAGATGTATAGCAATAAGATACTAAATTTTCAAGAGTCTCTGACAATTTTAAATACCTGTACAAAACAGTCTGGAAACTTATTGAATGCACCAAGTATATATATGTTTATATATATATATATATATATATATAGAGAGAGAGAGAGAGAGAGAAAATTAGAGCAGTCCAAATAAAGAAGAATAAATATGAAATTAGTCAAGTGGTAAATGACACAGGAGTTGTCTATCAACATGCCTACACTTAGATATCAATTCATTTCTTTTTATGTTGTTTTTAGCATGTTCTAGGATACATCATTTTTCTTACAGATACAATCTGCAGCTACTGTCACCTTTGTAAGTTTGTGGGGTTTTTTCACAATATCCCATTTTATTACAGGAGATTCACCTGTTTCTACTTTTATTTGCCATATATGTTTGGATAGTTTTGTACTGTGGATGCATATATATATATATATATATATATATATTCTTATGGCAGAATTATATGAGTGGAACAAGCAAAATGTTTCTAAATCATTTTTTGCAAATCATTTTTTATCTGAAAATTTGAAATTATAAAAATATTTTTTAAAAAATAAACAGATGTAAATAAAAGCAGATGAACAGCAAAGTAATCTGTAATTTTCTAGGTGCATTGTTTACAACAGAAGCAGCACAATTGGTAAGCAGTAACAGAATAGAACAAAAGAAGTGATTAGCAAAAATAATTAGAAAAACTAATTAGAAAAGATAGGTTAAATTAGCATCTGGATGCATCTAAAAGCAGGAAATTAACTTAGGTTTAATGTAGTAAGATTGAGCAAAACCACCAAGTCCCCAAAGAATCATGAGTTAAAAATGCAGCTGGCGATTGCTGATTTTGATAAAATTTAAGCTGCTACTAACTGCTGTCAATCTATTGTTTTACGATACACAATAAAACCCGCCTGCTACTTGAGATTTCAAAGCTTGAAGGGTCCAATCTTAGATGCTACACATAAATAGAGGGGTATGTAGCATGACAGTTATATACTGTAGAAATGGACAAGGTGACACAAGTTCAAATTCTGTACAAAGCTCATCTTGTGAGAAAGGCATAGATCAATTTCTTCTTCCTCCAGATATGGTTAAGTAGTAGGGCAGACTGGCTCTTTAGCCTTGGTGCAACCAGTCTAGGAGAAGGAAAAGTCTTACTTTACAACACTCTGCTGAAAAATTGACGTATAGCATTTTGCCATTGGTGAAGGGGTTAGGTATATGCACACATTTAGATGAAAGGAGACAGTTAACAGGTAGTCGTGTATGAGCAATAAGTATTGATAATTGTCAAGTCTTTGTAAAGAAATGGCGAGATCAATGGTAATTTGAACTCATCAAAATATTGAAAGCTCCATTATTCCTTTAATCTTGTTGATAACAAAAGAGAGCCACATTTTTTGCAAACACTCATTTCAAGTTGAGGTTTCATCTTAAAGCTCCAGAAAAGTAACTAACTTCAGTCTAGGAATGACAATGCCACACAAATCATAACAGTACTCCATCTTGGCATATCATCATATTAAACTCTATAGACTTGGAGCAGATTCTTGATGAATTTGTACAGATTAGCTCTTTAGTCCATACTTGGATGTTGGGATGTCTCCCAAGTCATATCTCTAGGGTTATAATGAGGGCATACCTGCCTGAAGAAAGTGCCAATGCATTACATATATGGATGCCAGTCAAGTGACTCAAGCATTCAATGGTGCAGATGCAAATTCTCTATTCATTGAATGCAAAGTTCTCACAGCAGCTTATCATTGGTGGCTGCAGCTGTCTATAAAAATAGACACTACTGAGCCCTCAGTAGTTTGTCTCAGCATAAGCTCACTGTATGTCTGAGACTATGGTTGTGCATTGCTGTTTGTTTCTGGTAACTTTGTCTTTTGCACTGCCTATCAGTTGATATTCGTAACTTTTTTTTAACATAATCTCAAACCCACATTTCTATGCTACATGCCTTGCCCAAGCCTAAGTTGCATAATGAATAAAATTTAATTAGCAAATGTTTGACTGCATTCATTTATTGTTGATTATTTGTGAACCGCAACAACTCAAATCAATCAATTAACCATCAAGAAGGAAAGTGATGGAACTGCTTTGCAACTAGAGAAGGATAACAGTGTGCATAACTCCACAGAGGCAATTATCATGATCTAGAAAATAGATAAATGATAGCTTGGAGAAGAAGGTTCAAGTCTTACTCTAAGCATAAATCGGAGAATGAGAACAGCCTACCCCAATGGCTTAAAAGGTTTATTTCAAAATTCCCACAAAGTTACAATGAGAGACAACTGAAGAAGGCTGGAGGGCACATAACAGCTGAAATATTGTGATTAACAGGCAAGATAAGTACAATTCAAGTACATCAGTGATTAATAATGATACTTTCTAATCTAAGAGAGTCAGACAAAAAAAAGATATTTCAATCATTCTTTTAATTAATTTGAGCTTTTTTTCCTCTCAAGACTTAGATGACATGGAAAGTGTATATATATATATATATATATATATTGATTATTATTTTTTATATTTTCAAAATACTATTATTATTAAGAACTTTATTATGTCTATGTTTTGTTTTTTTTTAATATTTTATACATTGGCAATATATCTTGCAAAGTAGTTTTAGTTTAATAAGTGCTTTGAACACGAAAGTTTTGTTAGCAATATTGCACCAGAGACTGTTTTTTTTAAATAAAATCTTCATGACTGTCAGATTGCAAGGGATGATAAACATAATCACATTTCAGTCAAGTGTTCTAAGATGCATAATGTATTCGTAGGATTCTACCCCCATCCTTCATTTTCACCCTCAGTGCAATCACAAACCAACTTAAAAATGCCAACTCACATCACAAGTAAATTTTTTTTTTTTACCTACCACATAATGCTAGAGAAAACAACATTAATCAAAATCTTTAAAAAATGAAAAAGAAAAATAGTAGAGATAAGAATATTAAATGGAACAGACATAATGATGACACATCTCAAAAATTGTATATACTTGTGTATGAAATGAATTATGAAGACCTATTTTTAAATCAAAAAACCTATAGAGGAATAATACTTTTATAAAGTAGAAATTTAAAACATAATGAGAAGAATGAGAAGCTTTTTATTCAACTTCCCACAAGGCCAGAATGTAGCACAAGATCAGTTTAAAGTCAAGTGCCCTGAAACAAACCTTCTGCAGAACTGTTTTGAAAATTGCTTAAATGGCTTAAATGTCACCATTTCCCCCAAGGATGCTTCAGGCACCAAATAATAACATAACAATACCATTAGACTTGTTTTTTTTATATCCTCTATTCAACAAAGGCAGATGAAACTCATGTTCCTTCTTTCCCAAACAAAATCTGATTGCTTTGACAACAATGATATTCATTTCATTACTCTCTCTCTCTCTCTCACACACACACACACACACACAAAGATCTTTTCTATGTGCTCCAACTGATTGTCACTCTCTTTCTTTTTTGCTTCCTGCATCTGTCGCTTACATGCACAACAATTTATGAATATGCTCAAGTAATAGACTTGAATTTACACATAAATGGTGATGATATTGCAAATAGCAGCTTATACAAAAACCCCACAAAGCAGCACAACCATTTGGCTTCAGTTAACTGCAAATATCACGAACTCCAAAAATGAATTCTATTAATAATTTTGTGACCATAAATTCAGGATCAAAAATATGTGATTGACTTATACCCAAGTATATACATTATATTTTAATCAGTTGAAAAGCAACATTTGTTGTCTTAAAAGAAAAAAAAAAGAAAAAAATTACCTGTTGTGGTGCATAGTTCAAATAATCCTTGACAATAAGGATCAAAAAATCTGGATTCAACATGATGTAGTAATCAACACCAAGATAATAATTCTGAAGTAAAAGAAAGAACATGCATAAAAAACACAATGTAAATCAGGACAATTCAATTTTTAAACAAAAATAAGAAAATAAAATATTAAATTTAAAATAGACAAGTCATCCAACCTTGTGACTACAAAAAACAATAAATAAGCTTGATGTTTAAGTCCACCATTAATAAGCATCTTAACCTGTCTTAGTTTGGATTTCTCCATTGTTATTTACAAAGCTTTGCTTAGATATGGCACACAGGCCATAAATTGCTTACACTACCAGCTATTACCTAAATGATTACCCCCCTAAATATTGAACAGGATCGTCACTTCCTAACTTTGGTGATCTAGTGAGAACTTGTGGTTTGTTGACCCCATTATATTTTTTGTTACAACTCATAACCCTTTTGCCAGTTGTGGTCAATTGGCCTTGCTTAGGGTGACTTTGAATATAAAAAATATCCTGCTCAAGAAAATTTGGTATTTATTCTGATAAGCACTTTGCAGCTCAGAGTTTTTTCTTTGAAACAAATGTGGTATAGTCACAGATGATTGTTATGTTGGGGATGTCTAATCATCAGCTGGGAAAAAACACATTTTGTTTTAGTGTTAGGACCTTATTTGTTTTATTCTCTCTCTGTTCAGTCTCTCAGGTCATGGGAGCAAAAGGAAACAGACACTATGTATAAGCTGGCTTTCTATCTTCTTTTAGGAACTGTCTTTTCTCATTTTTGATTTGTTCCTTCTTCTATATTCTTCATTTGTTTCTTCACACCCCAGCCACAAAAAGAGAAAAAGTAACCAGATCATGAAATTATATGATATATATATGTTGAGGTTCATAAAACCCCACTTCCATTTCCACCTCAGTTGGATGTCAAGGTCAGCCCCCATCCCCAATTAGATCTGGTGACTTTAGCAATACCTGAGTTCCGGGCTCTAGATCAAGAATATTTTATTACAGCAAGCCCACTAGAAAAGATTTTGAATTCAGTTAACTCGTCTTTCTTTCAGCTGCTGACTTTTTTGGATAACTTATCTATTCATGCCATGTTAGCATTAGTTTATAATGCTACAAGGACCCTCAATAACTTTTTACTCTCGGAACTCTAAGAAATGATAACTGGTCTCTTTTTTTCTTTATTTCTTAGACCAGCTAACAGGACCAGATTAACCAATAGGCATAGTAGATCTGGAATTTACAAAAACTAAAATATCATTGACAAATTTTCCATGAAAAAAATCAGGAAGGACTTATTTTAAAATCCACACAGTTTGCTGTATTTTAAGTGCTCTCAAAATTGATTTTGCTTTAAATTTAACTCTATTTCCTACATTATTCCCATATATAAGATGTACATGATATTAAACAAATTTGCTTAAAAGTAATGATGTACTATAGTAAGTTGAAATTCAGATTTCTCACATTAAAATACGAATATATTATGTAGTATTAGTTGATATTTGAGCACTGCTAAAAAATCAAAATAAAAAGTATATATTGGATACTAAAATCAGCCAACATTTCTATAAATTACAGTTGCACTGATGAGTTTGGCTGTGGGTCCACAAGTAGATCCCTTCAATCCTGCTCACCAGACCAAATACATTTTTCATAGAGTCTTCAAATTAGCATCACTAATCAGACTCTTAACAGTTATTGGTTTTATAAAGTTTATTTCTGTCAGACCTCATGTCCATTATTACTTCATTTCTGAAAGACATATTTTCTACTTTTCTTGTCAAATCCATTCTTAAAATACTGTTATTAAAAGTCATCTTACATATTTATCTTGTTTTCTTATCATCCTAGACTAAAATTCAAACAATGACAACATTTTTGATGATAATCTAACAATGAATTCATGTTTGTTTTTGCCAACCTTTCAAAGAACATAGAGACTTGTGGGATTACCTCCCTTGTTTCACAAAGTTTCAGCTAATAAGCACTAGGAGGCATTGTCAAATCAGTATATAAATACAGGCACACGAAAGCCATTTTTTAAAATACCAAATCAGATTCTGTTATCCAGAACAGGGAACATTTAATCTCCAACAAATATGTCACATTGAACATGACAGTATAGAACAATATACTTTTTAAATATATTAGTCTTTACCCAAAACTTACATCTCTTTTAAACATACATATACAAAAGATATTTCTTTACACCCACTCTTTATGTACTCTTTTTATGTCATTCTAGTATTCATTCTAGTAATTTTTCTCAAGTAATAAAATGTATTGTTGTTGTTAATCTCTCATGAATTATTTTTGCATTTATTCCATAAGAGAAAATATCAATATTCAACTAATCACATAATCCTCTACCAACTATTTCTTGGAAAATATAAGGATATTGAAACTAGAATTTTCAGTGTTGTCTGAGGCCTAAATTAACAGGTGTGCAATCAAGTTAAAATATTTGCTTTATCAAATATAAGCATCAATCACAATCACTACTTTGATCTTTTTATCTTTTTAACTAAATGCAAAATTTTCTTTAGATTTCTATTACATTTGAACTGGACAGCTAATTAGTTGAATTAGTCACTAGAAAACTTAATAACAATTAGTTCTATCAAACTTGTATTTATTATTGTTTGTTTTCTGAATACCATGTTTTCTTCATTACCTCTCTGTGTGATATTATAATTTCATTGACTCCTGGGTGCAATAGGTACAATAATGTATATGTAAATAGGTGCAAACAGTTCTCTATGTGTATGTATGCATATAGACATGGCACATATGTATGTGATTTGAAAGCTGCACTGATGAATGAGTAACATTGTCTAATCTGAGAACTTATGCTTTACAAATTCAAATTGGATCATAATGCTGTTGAATCAACTAAAAACATTTGTTGTGTGAAGGGTGAAGGCACATTTGATCAAAGTACAGTAACCAGCTAGTTCAAGAAATTTCATTCGGGTCGCAAGAATATCGACAATCAAGCAATGTAAGCCTAAAACTGTGGATTCTGAGGCCATGATGAATAACACTCAAATAAAATCAAGCATGCTTAGTATCTAACAGTTGACTAACTCAACAAAAATATCCAGAGGTGTTAAATTGTGCCACAAATTATCAAAATATTGCAAAACTTTTAACTCAGCCTAATATATGCATTGGCGGGGGGGGGTAAGGCATATCAACCGTTGTTGGTTATTTAATGTCAAATTCAGTTTTTACACATACAAGGTGCATATGATAAGTTTCCAGACCTTTTTTTGCATGGGCACTTTTATTGATAGTACACACATGAAACTGTAGTCACCTTCAAAGTAATATCCTCCAGCTGCAATGCACTAGTTGTACCGTTCCAACAACTTCTGGAAGGCCCCATGGAAGTCCTCTTGTGTGAGCGTGTCAATGACCTTCGTCACTGCCTCTTTCATCTCCTCAAATGTCTATTAATGACATCCTCTGAGCTTAGGGAATAACCAAAAGTCACAGGGAGCAAGGTCTGGACTATAGGAAAGGTAAGGAACTGTCTTGATGCCCATCTTGGTCAAATAGTCTGTGACAAGGATGGAGTTGTGGACTGGTGCATTGTCCTGCTGGAAATTCCACTGACCCGATTTCAAGAGTGCTGGCCTCTTCCAATGGAATCTCTTCCTGAACTCCCTTAAAACCTCAACATAATAACCCTAACCCTTTGGCCAATCAACTCAGGTATATTGACTTCCTTACTCCTCCACACATCTCATCATCCCTCACAGACTCCCTGCCTTCCTTGCATCTCTTATGCCACTCAAAAACTGATGTTCGATTTATGCAAGATGCTCCAAAAGTAGTCTGAAGAATTCCATACGTTTCTGTGGCATTTTTTCACAGTTTAAAACAGAATTTTATAGCATATCGTTCTTCTAAAGTGTCAGGTTGCATTTTTAAATTCACCAGCAGTGACAGTCAGGCTTTAGTAGGGTGTATTCCAATTGCTGCTGTAGCTGTTCATTTGAAGCTGAAATCATAAAAATTGGTCAGTCATCTCATAAGATGTATAGCAATAACATACTGAATTTTCAAGAGTCTATAAAAATTTTAAATGCCCAAACGAAAAATGTCTGGAAACTTATCGTTTGCACGTCATGTATGATTTGTAAACACATTTTGTAGACACACACAGTTAAATGATTAAACATTTCTATTTCTGACAATTCAATTTATCATAAGTAAAGAAAGTTGAATAGTTCCAAGTATTGTTATCTATCACTAACAGTTCAATTAAACATCAGTCATTTGTTTACATAAAGTTAAATAAAAAATTTTGGAGAGTTTGAATTAGTTCTAATCCCCAGAAAAAAAAAAAAAAATTACAAGAAATTTTTTTCCCAGTGAAACTTAAAATTTTATCAAAATCTACATCTGGAGTTATTTCCCTTGATCAGCCTTTCAAACACTGAAATTGAATTAGGCAATTAAGTGTAAATGCAGAGCCCACACTATTATCATTAAGTTGCCCGTGGTATAATGGTTATCGTCGCAGGAATTGGACACGGCAACACGAGTTCAAATCCTGGACTGATTGCATTTCACATAGCACTAATACCCTTGGGAAAGGTATGAATCCAATTATTCTCCCTCCAGCTATGGGTAAATAGTAGGGCAGACTAGGTTCTTCAGCCTTGGTGAGGCAACTAGTCTAGGAGAAGGAAAACTCTGAATTTAAACTCTGCTTAAAAAATTGACGTTGTGTCATATCCTGCCCGAGCGGAGGGGTTGGGTAAATATGATTATCATTAAGTTGCAGACTGAGTATTCCAATATTATGCTAACAAAAATTGCACTATGATCTGTTATTTTTGCAGTGTTAACATAATATAGGTTCAAACATTTAATCCTTGTAAAATAGATTTAATTAATCTTTTTCATATTTGTGATTTTCACTATTAGAATGCATACCTTCTTTCTTCTCAGGATATGACAAAACACAAGTTGCACCAGTCTAGACTGATTCTCATTGCAATTAAGATAGAGACAGAATGTTAAACAAATTACCACTTACTGCAAGAATACAAACACAAACAATTTGTGATAAAAATGATAAAAGAAAGTAATACCACCAAACAAAAAATTTTTTCCAAATAATGTAATTAGAAAAGAGGAAAGGCATCCATATTTTGGAAAAAGAACCTAAAAAAGATGAAAGAGAGAAAATATCTGTGCTGTCAAGACAAAGTAAACTAGCATAGTCAGGTCAGTGTGACCAATATGTAAGAATTACTGGCAAAATGACAGTGGGACCTGGGTGGAGTAACGGGGACCAAAAAATAATAATCATAACAATTTGAAATATTCCACATTTTGCAGTCAGGAAGCAATTTCCAGTCAGCTGTATAAAACGTTCAACATGAATAATATCAGTCGGCCTGAAGGCCATTTACTTGCCTCAAAACAGTAGAATTGACTCTAATTGGTTGTGGCTTCTTCGTTTCACCACAACTGTCTCTCTAGATTTTCTGAAGAAATCTCGCAGATAATCATGGTCATAAACAAAAAAAAAAAAATGATGCATCAAAGCAAGCTAGAAATTTGCTGCATTTTGAATTCCTGTCGTCAGAATTATGGCTTCGTGAAAACGTGGAAAGCTTCAAAGACAAAGTATTATGCTGACCAATATAATTTCAGTCAGCATTTGATACAAAACAATAGCCAAGGGATTGAAAATCAAGGGGGTTATTTTCCTGGAAATTCTGGTTGACTTATAGAACAGGGATTTTAATTTCTAAACTTAAAATACAGATACTGCCAGTATCAATACATTCAATAAGAAATCAGAGAAACAGAACAGCTGTTAGAATACTAATGATTTATTGACTGACAATTATCCACAATGAAAGCAATTTCCATTCCAATTTGCAAGTAAAATAGAACGAGGAATATGCAGTGAGTAGGAGTAGATAAACAAATAGAATGATATGCAGTCAGATAGATAAGTAGTATATAAGGGTCAGCTGAAAAGTTCCTAGGCAGACCAAGATACTTTCATGGAATGTAATCACCTCATTTATATTTCGACATAGTCTTTTTTGCGGTCCACACACTTCTTCCATCAGTGTTTGTATCCTAGGTCAAAATAGTGATCAACAACAGATATGACATCATCATGTGAACTTTTTAGCCCACCCATATATAGTACACTCAACAGTGAGGTGCATATTTCACATTGCCACTTTTGAAAAAAAATGTTTCGAAAGACGGGCTTCATAGGAACTTTTGTTTCCAACATCAAACCTACTCCCTGAGCTCATTCAATCATCTAATGTAATTGCAGTGTTACAAATTCAACCATCATTTCAATTTAAAAAAAATATCTACATGCATAGAGGCATTTCCACAGTAAGGTTCTATTATTGGATTCTGCAGAGGTTTTGGGTTTTCCAACATCAGACTTATTCACTCAGCTAATCCAGGCACCAAATGGATCTGCAATAGCACAATTCTAATTGCCATTTTAATGAATATATTTAGATGCACTGAGGTGCATCCTCAGTGATGTTCTGTGACTGGATTCATTAAAAGTTTTGGGTCTCCCAACATCAGACTTATTTATGCAGCTGATCCAGCCACATAATGTATTTACAATAACATAAACTAATTGTCATTTTACAGTATGCATCTAGATGCACTGAGGTGCATCCTTAATAATGTTCTGTGACTGGATTCATTAGAGGTTTTGGGTCTTCCAATATCAGATTTACTTACTCAGCTGACCTAGCCATCTAATGTATTTACAATAGCATAAATCTCATAGTCATTTTACAGTGTACATCTAGATGCACTGAGGTGCATCCTTAATGATGTTCTGTGACTGGATTCATTAGAGGTTTTGGGTCTTCCAATATCAGATTTACTTACTCAGCTGACCTAGCCGCCTAATGTATTTACAATAGCATAAATCTAATAGTCATTTTACAGTATACATCTAGATGCACTGAGGTGCATCCTTAATGATGTTCTGTGACTGGATTCATTAGAGGTTTTGGGTCTTCCAATATCAGATTTACTTACTCAGCTGACCTAGCCGCCTAATGTATCTGCAGTAGCAGTAAACTTATTGTCATTTCAAAGACAATTAGATTCTAGATGCAAGGGAGAGATGAAGAAGTCCATGAAAACAAAATACATTTTCATCTCCAGCCATTCAAATTCTACAATTTCCAAATAAATTAAAACTCTTCAGGTAATAAATAATGAGAATGTTCTATTGAAAAAACACAGCTTACTGCATTATTATAATTCACCTTTCTATTGCTGATGATCACATAACCATAATTTGATTGCTTTTATAGGGAATAAAATCCTATATTCTATTACCAATAGGTGAAGCACAAGTGAATATGAAATGCCCATACATAAATCAGATCAGAATCACTAAAACAAAACCTTTTGTACAAATCAGTCAAAAATTCAGATCCCTAATTAAATAAATGGTTTCTGGAATCTATTTAGACAGGATAGTCATGTGCTATGCTTTAGCTGATGTTCACATAGTTGGAATCCAAATGAACTTGCTGCTGCTGCTGGGTCTTTCCCATGCAGACCTAAAAGCTTTCATTTGTAGCTGGTCACATGATCAGGATATCTATTTATTCACATTTTCAGTGGTAATGGACACAAACAGGCAGCAATTGGACATGCAAACACTTCACAAAAGTTCTCTCTCATAACTACGACACACACACACTGGCAGCTACATGAACATGCAAACACTTGACCAAATATCTATCTTGTTACCATGACAACACACCAGTCAACTGTGATTTCACACACACCCAAAAACATTCATAGACATAGCAAAAGTAAGTCTTACCATCTTTCTAGCTGTCCATTTTCTTTTGGAAGCACCTTAATCAGATTTCACATATCAGCATACATATACACTTATATTGTTATATACAATTACTTGTTTTCTCTTCTTTTTCTTTCACCATCATGGAAATCAAATTCAGTCAACATACACACACACACACACACACACACACACACACACACACACACACACACACACTCCTACAAAAATGTGCTCCACCCAGACACATATGCATTTAATCAGTAGCCAAACATACACTCAGCTAAAATGTGCAATACACAAACACGAATACATATACACACATATTGACTAATACCAACTCTTAGTAAAAAGAATATTCACAAACTTTTGAACTTTTGGTCTCTTAAAACCACTACACAGTAAAGCAAAAATTACCTAGCAAATTATAAATCCTAATGTGAAAATATTCACTAACCACGCCACATGAGCAGGATGTGACACAAGGTCAATTTTTTAAACAGAATTTAACAAGTTTGAAATCAGAGTTTTCCTTCTACTAGACCAGTTGCCATACTGAGATTAAAAAGCTCAGTCTTACCCACTATTTAACTATAGCTGGAGGGAGAATAGTAAAATTTATACTTTTCCTAAGAGAATTATCACTATGGGAAATGCAAGCGGCCCCAACCAGGATTTGAACTCAGGTCACTGTGTCCAGTTCTTATGGCAATATCCATTACACTATGAGCGTCTTCATGTGCATATAAATGTATAACTATATCAATCTGGTTTTCCTCTTGTCTATAAAAAGTCATTTCTTTGTGTTGCTTTCATAAATTTGGGCTGTAATTGTGGACAGGACACTTGGATTTTAATTTTCTTCTTTTTTAATCCCGGTAAACTGACCCCACACTTTCTTAACCAAAAAAAGAAAAGAAGTCTAATGGAAGGTCCCCCACAATATGCTCAACTGTCTCCTATTTCCCATTGTAATCCCACTATGATATTGTGTCCTCATCTGGGGTCACTATCAGTGACCTCTATCTAATGATGATAAGCATTCCTATTTTGTTGTTGTGTCCTCTAGCCAACATACTTCATTTTAATAAAATAATCAGCTCTGTATATGCCTAACAAAACAAATACCTGATTTGGCTATGATGTACTTCCTATACAATAAATCATTATGTTGCTACTTTCTGTCACCTATATAACCATCTAACATTTGTACTCACCACCATGATAATAATGATCTGATTTTTGTAGGTTTGGTACAAAAGCCAAAAAGAAAATCATTTTAAAAGAAGTGAAAAGATTACTAATTGCTTTATAAGATAATGATAACTTCCTTTTGTAAAAAAAAGATATTTCTATTTCACAATATAATAATGATCTGATTTCTATAAATTTGTGTATATGTTATTAAAACAAAGCAAAAATGGTACATTGTAATAAGATTTTTGTTAGAGCAAAACCACTGAAAATGGTTGAAAAATAAAGCAATTTCCAGTCTAATTTTCAAGTTAAGTGCAGAGTAATGCATTCACATTCATCCTGAGAATCTATATTGTAATAATCCAATTTCTCAAGGGATATAACTGCAGGTAAATTGAATGCTGACAGTAGTGTAGTTTCCCTTATTCATTTATTTGCAAGTATTTTCTATATTAAAAACAAATAATTTCTGTATGTTTTTATGTTCTCATAATACAACAAAAACAGCACATTGTAACAAGATTTGCTGTGTTTTATGGCATATCAACCCTTGTGGGTTATTCAGTGCCAAATCCTGTTTTTTTATATATATATATATGTGTAAATGAATAGTTTGTCATTAACATTATTTTTAAATATGCACAAACTCATTGGTTTGCACAGTTAAATGGTAACAAGTATTCCTATCTAACACTAATGGTTTTATTTGCACACAGTTAAGTGGTTTCAAGTATTGTTATTTTACACTAATAATTCTATTCGACATTATTCCTTCATTTGCACACAGTTAAATGGTTCCAAATATTGCTATGTAGTACTAATAATTCAATTCAACATCAGTTATTTGTTTGCACACAGTTAAATGGTTTCAAGTATAGAAAATGATTAACTATTTCTATTTGATCCATAGATAGGACCCTAACAGATACAACCCCTCTGGGTCAGAGTGGACCAGGGATAAGAGCATTTGAGGGTGTTGTAGAGAAGAGATGTATAAGAACAGACTATCCTATTTGAATGTAAACAGTAACAGTGTTGGCCGGATGGCTGTCTATACCTAGCGAGGCTAGCTAGCAATATACCTCTGTTAACACATCCTAATATGCCTTGTAAAATAAACCCTATGCATTATAAGTGATGATACAAGTTATTATTTCAATAACCCACCCCAGTAACATTACAGTAGTGACAATGAGGATTCAGATTCTTTACTTACACCAGTGGTGATGAGATTCAAATTCTCTATTTACAATAGTGGTGATGAGGTTTGAATTCTCTACTTACAACAGTGACGATAAAAATTCAAACTCTTTACTGACTTGGAACAAAAGCTGCTGTTTTTGAGAAATGGAAGAATTATTAGCAATAACAAAAGCGTTAGTTGAAAGCCAAAAGGTACAATTAGAAAATCAGAGACTAAAACAATAACAGTTCCTAAAAATTAATCTCTCCAACAAGAGTAATTCTGAAAAGATTTATCAACATTATTGAAAGCTGTGACATAGAAGAAACAAGTGAAGTAGAAAATTTGAGTTTTTTCACAGCAGAGGCAATTGCAAATTCTATTAGAGAATTTAAGTATTGTCCAGAAGAAGGTATAACTTTTCCATCTTATTTTCGAAGGTATGCTGACTTATACAAAAGAGAATGGGAAAACTGGACAGATGAAAAAAAGGAGGATTACTTCTATAGAAGCTGAGCTCAGATGAAAATAATAAAAACAGAAATTCCATACTTCTAAGAGAATTAGGTAAAATCTCTTTTGAAGAAACCATGGATATTTTGTTTAACATCTTTGGTGAGAGAAGCTCATTATTTAACACTCACAATAAATGTTTAAATATTCTTAAAGATAATGATGAGGATTTCATCATTAAAGCAGGAAAGGTAAATCAAAATTATGAAAATTTTAGTTGAATAAACTAAATGATGATATGTTCAAATGTTTGATTTTTGTGCAAGGACTTCAGAGATAAAGACATCCAATCTCAATTATTGACTAAATTAGAACAGGACCCTGATATAACACTTTAGAAAGATACTGATGAATGTCAGAGATTTGTAAAGTTAAAATATGATAAGACTAGAATCAAAGGAAAGGACAATTCACAAGTACTTGCTGTTTGACTGAAAGTTCAATAGAAAAAAGTTTAAAAGATTTGGTGATACCAAATCCATGTTTTGGCTGTGATGGTCTGCATTTCAAAAGCGATTTTTTTTTCCATAATAAAAGTTGTTTTTGTTGTGGTCATATAGGACATTGAAGCAGACATTGCAAGACTAAATGGACACAATTTAGGAAAAAGTCAAACACAAGAAGTAATGTAATGTAAATATAGTGTTATTAAGATGTGAAATTGAGAAGGGACAGAAAGAGAAATTTGTGTGCATAAAAATTAACAATAAAAAAAGTTAAACTTCAACTAAACACAGGAAGTGATGTTTCAATTATCAATGAAGAAACATGAAAAAATCTGTCAAACCTTTATTGAAGAAAACTGATAAGGTTGTATATGAAGTGTCAGGAAAAAAATTAAATTTTCATGGTGTATTCACTTCTAACATCTCATTTGTTGGAAAGACACTTAAATCACTTTATGTTGCAGAATGTTTAAAAAATATTTGTGATGTATTGGACTGTTTTAATCAATTTATGAATACTACCTATAAATTCTTTTTGTAATAAAATCAACATTTCCTCCTGTAGCACAAATAGGGTGGCAGAAAATTTAAAGAAGAATCTTAAAAATAAGTTTCCAGAAGTATTTTCAGAAAGACCTGGAAGATGCACAAAGATGAAAGTAAAGTTTGAGGTCAAGGAAAATGCAAAGCCTATTTTTGAGACTAAAAGAAATGTGCCATTAGCAGTTTTGGAACCAATAAACAAGGAGTTAGAGTGACTTGAAAAGTTGGGTGTCCTCCCAAAAGTCATATATTCGAACTGGGCAGCTCCAACAGTATATGCAAAAAAGAAAAATCACAAAATAGGTGTTTACACAGATTTCTCAACTGGTATAAATGATTGCCTTAAACCACACACATATTTGTTACCATCACCTGAAGACATTTTTGTTAAATTAAATGGTGGAAAGCTTTTCTTGAAGCTAGATCTATCAGATGCATACCTTCAGGTACAAGTTGATGAAGAATGCTCAAAATTGTTGACCATCAATACACAAGGTGTTGTATAAATTTAACCAACCTCAATTTGGTGTGAAGGTGGGGCCTAGCATTTTTCAACAAATTTGGGACACCATGCTGGCTGGTTTAGATTTTGCCACTGCATATCTCATATTGATAAAGAGTGAAAACACTGTGAACATATTAAAATGTATTTGAAAGAATAAAAGAATATGGTTTCAAACTTATCCCTAAGAGGTGTGAATTTAAGTCACAGATAAAATATTTAGGACAAATTATTGATGTAAATAGAAGACATCTCTACTCTTTAAGAGCAGAGGTGATAAAAAGCCTGCCAATTCTAAAAAATATGACTACACTACAGACATTTTTAGGGTTCACAAACTATTATGGTGTGTATGTACCAAACCAAAGACTCAAAAAATGGTACTTGATGCCACCTTGCTTAAGCATTATAAGGTAAGGATCAAGGACAAAGTGGAGCAATCCAATTGGTGTAGTAGATATTGAAAAGGTCACCAATTTTACTTATGTACCAAACATGCATAACTTAAGAATACCATTAAACAACCAATTAAAAAAGGAGTAAAATGAAAATGGTCTTTGGAATGCCAGAAAATATTTGACAAAATAAAAAAATATTCTCATGTCCAACTAAGCATTAACACATTTTGACCCTAAATTTGAGATTGTTGTGATGTCAAATACAAGTGAATATGGTACTGGAGCAGTGTTTCTTCACAAATTTGAAGATGGTTGTATAAAACCAGTGGCACGTGCTTCAAGAACTTTATTGGCAAAAAAAAATTACAGCCAGATTGAGAAAGAAATTTTAGCAATGATATTTGCTTTTAAAAAATTCCATAAATTTGTTTGTGGAAGAAATTTGTGCTGCAGACAGATCACCATCTTTTATTGTCAGTAACTGGATTGAAAAAAGGTATACCTACTCATATAGCCAACAGATGGAAGAACTGGGGGGACCTTTTTATTGAATTATAATTATAAAATGGAGTTTTTAAAATCAAAGAAATGAGGACATGCAGACAGTCTGTTTAGATTGATCCCAAGTTTTGCTGAACCACATGGTAATAGCAGCTTTAAGAACCAAGAAAGAATTAAAAGAGGTATGATGTGATACAGTACAAGAATTGCCCATGATATTTGATGAAATTAAAATAAACACTGAAAAAGTTAATTTCATTATAAAAATGAGAGAACAAGTTAAAATGAAGGAAAAAAATAAAATATTTTCTGCATTCTCAATATGTGATGAAGTACTAACATACGCAGACAGGGCACCCTAGAAGTATTGAGGGAAGCCTAGAATTTCATGTGTGAAATCTCTAATGAGGAGCTATGCTTATTGGCCATGGATGGATCAGGATAATGAAAAAGTAGTGCAAACCTTGCAGAAAAATCTCTCTAAATGAAATTTCAACCATGGCCCAAAACTGACATTCCTTAATCAAGACTACATATAGATCATGTGGGACAGGTCATATTACCTAATAGTTGTGGACAGCTACACCAAATGCAGAAGGCCCACTTCTACAGGTATGATAAATCTTCTCCAGGGATTATTTGCTTATTTTGGTCTTCCTGAAATGATTATCAGGGACAATGGGACAGTTCACGGGAGTGGTTTTAAAAAAATTTTGCAAATCCCAAGCAATTGAACATATCACTACTTCTCCATAACATCCAAGATTAAATGGGCAGGCTGAAAGGTCCGTTGAAACTTTCAAGAGATCCTATAAAAAGTCCAACAGTATGGAAACAAAAGAGGATAGGATGCAGCAATTTTTTAGTGATTACGGAATAATACCAAATCTGAATACAGTATCAGGAATGTCACCAGCTGAACTAATGTTTGCTTGGAAAATAAAATCGTTTTTCGACAAACTGTTACCAGGATGAAAACAAAAAAGGTCAAATAACACCAGAAGCCCAACAAAATATTTCAGGCTCAAGGATAAAGTTTTCCTCAGGTAGTTCAAAAGAGGAAGAGAATATATGGTACACAATACAAAATGGGAGCACAAAAGACGTCTAAAACAATTGAGACCCAGATTCACTGAAGATGTAACTGCACAGGAAGAAGTTCAGATGGATGTACTTTATGATACTTTTGACATCCCAATACCAACTCCTGAAATGGTAGTCCCAAGATGGTCTAGTAAAAGAAAAAGGAAGCAGATAGAACCTTTGAGTCCAGATCCTAAAAGAAAAAAAAATTATTTCCAAAGGAAATAATCTTGAGGAGGAAGTGTTGTAGAGAAGAATTGATAGCCCTCTCTATTAGAATGGACTAGTCTATTTGAATATAAGCAGTTACAGTGTTAGCCAGGTGGCTGTCTATTCTTAACAAGACAAGCTAGCAATATACCTCAGTTAACACATCCTTGACCATCTTGTAAAATAAACCCTTTGCATAATAAGTTATGATTCAAGTTATTGTTCTAATAATACACCCCAGTAACATAACAGTAAAGGGATACTCCACATCCCAAAAGCTCCAGGACTGGAGCTTCATCTTCAGATGGTTTAGTGTCATATCCAGAGAGAGGGGTCTTACCCCTCATCAGCTATGCAGTTGGTGTACTCTACAGTCTAAGCTGACTGGACTATTTATGCTAGTACAATACCATTAAATGGTCTGACTTAGAAAAATAAAGTATGTATTTATCTAGCTCCTCTCCACAGGGGGGATGTAACATAAGGTCAATTTTTAAGTGGAGTAAAGTTGGTTTGAATTCAGAGTTTTGCTTCTCCAAGACTGGTTACTTAATCAAGGCTAAAAAGCCCAATCTGTCCTTCTATAGCTGGTTAGAGAACAAATGGCTTATACTTTTCCCAAGGAAATTAACACAAAGGGAAATGCAAACAGGTTCGTCCAGGATCTGACCTTGAACTGCCAATTCCACTTCCTAAGACAATAACCAATGCACTAAGTATACCTCCTAAGATAACTCTTGGTATATTATTTACTTATATATTTAATATTCCAAGAGTTACCCAGATAACTCCAGGTAAATTAAATGCTAATTGTAGAGTAGTTTCTTTTAAGTTGCAAATAATTTTCTATATTAAAAACAACCAATTTCTTTATGTTTATATTTGTTGCTATAATACAGCAAAAAAAACACATCTTAGTAAGATCTATGTTAGTGCAATACCATTAGAATGGCTTAACTAGGAGAATAAAGCAATTTTCAATCCAATTTGCAACTTGATAATAGTGAGGGGTCTGTATTCACACTCACCTTGAATGATTTGATTGCTGAAGAGAGAGAACTCCAGGTGTATTTAAAGCTAATTATAGAGTAGTTCCCCTTATCTATTCATTTGCAAATAATTATGATATAAAATCTATAACTACTTGACACTGAGTTTAATGGTTGCCAATGACTAACTTTAAGCAAATGAACAAAAGAAAAGAAAACAATACCTTCAGGGCTGAGAAATGCTTTTCAACGGCTTCATTCAGCAAAACAACAATATTCTCCTCTCCTTTGTTCCTCTTCTTAGAAAGGACGGCACTCAGATAATATAATTCCTTAACAAAGAGAAAATACAAAACAATATCAATTATGTCATCTAAGAAATCAAAGAAAACATTCAAATAAATTATGAAAAAAGAAATACCTGAGGACTTTTGCAAGAATGTTTTTGTGCCTTGCTTCAAGTCCATAAACAGTACTAGAAGGTCTGGAAGTTAAGTGCTCTTTTGTGACACTGAGAATATTCAAATATAAAATAGGAACATTTTATGGATTTATTGTTGAAATAGCACAATTTTTTGACCAAATCTTATAAAAATGATGTTTTTAGTTTTTTTTAATAAAAACTTAGCAGAAAATCTTTTATTGATTCCTCAAGCCAGTTTTAGCATCAGTTATCATATTAAACCCAAACTAAATGGATTTATTCAAAGTTTTTTTTGTTCATTTACTTTTTTAAGTAAAAGATGATTCTCACCAAACAGTATAAAGAGCAGTTAACTTAGCTTCTCATACTGCTTATACACTTAAAGCAAAACACAAAAATATTATTGTGAGTGTCTAATACCATCAAATAAGGTCTTCCTTTGCTTTTAAGTATTCTTACACTGAACATTTTGATTACATTTACTTTAAATGAGAGAGAAAATAAGGGGTTAGAGTAGGTAGTATTTTTTCCTTTAAGGGCAAATTCTCAGAATTTTGGAATGACCCCAAATACAAGCAGTAGAGCAGGTTGATTTTGGAATCATGGTCTTACACAAATTTAGATGGTTGAGGTTTAATGTGATGATAAGTGTTTTGTAATGTTTTGTGAGGGAGGTAATTTTGGTCAATACTTATAATCTCTTCATTCTCATACAATGCCAAATATTGAGTATGGAATGCAAACACAATACTGACTCATAATGCTACATTCCACTGCACAATACACTCTCTTATCAGAACTCTTGACTGACTGATTTATATATCTATCACTTCTAGTCATGTGACCCCATTTCAACAGTTGTATTTGTTGGCTGGAGATCCATGTTCAAACCACACGAGTTTGTATTGGCACATTCTTCTACATAACAAAGTGACACCAAAACTTAAATTCCAAGCAGCGGCCATTATTTGAGAAAACATGAAAATCATACCTGTTTGATAAAATGAGTAAAAAAAATTTCATTTTGATGAGATTATTATTTAGATAATTTATATTTGAATATTTCATATTCTATTTCAAAATAGAAACATTTTTCTGAATTTATTGTGTAAATTGCACAATTATTTTACAAAATTTTGCAAAAGATTTTGATGATGTTTCCTTAAATAATGGTAAAAGCAAGGAATCCAAGTATTAGATATTTAAACTTAACCATCTGAACTTGTCCAAAGATGATTTTTTAAAGTGGAAAGTCAACTGATCTTACTGATCATAATAAAAGTAATATAAACAGTATCTCGTACAAGTACTCTCAAAAAAGACACAATTTAGCATAGCTTAATTCTAACACAAGGCCAAAATTTGGAGCACTCAGTGAGACTACAATTCACAACTTAGTTGTAATGATCTATAAAACCTGCTTGCGAACAATAAACAACAAATCATTCTTCCAAGCAAACATATATACACAAATAAATGCAAAAAAATTAAGCTCACAAATGCAGTTAACCAATCACAGTAAAATCCTTTGAATGGTATGTTGAAATAACTATATCTCAAAGAAAAAAATGTTACAAGAGTGGGCTGAAAAGTTCATAGGCTGACCAAGATACTTTCATGGAATATGACCAAATGAGGTTTATTTTTCACTATAGTGCCTCTTGCAGCCACACACCTCTTCCACGGGTGTTGTAATGTTTGGATCCCATAGGTCAAAAAAGTTATCAACAGCAGATATGATGTCATCATATAAGCTTTTCCATCCTGAACTAGGAAATGTTGAAAAGTTCTCAGCACAATCAAGAAAGGAATAGTCTAAAAAGGACTTCTCAATGTGATTCAAGTGGACTCCTAGGATTGAATAAAATTTTGGCCAAGTGAATAAAAGCATAAGGGTCCAATTGGATATTACTGGATCAAGGAAAAACTGTAGCAAAATATCCCAAGCTTTGCGCAACTGTTGAGCTCATTTTCCTACTTCATATAAAATGAAATCTGGGATTCACCACATACATTAAGCAAACAGAAAAACACTTTCAACAAAGAATATGGGGTGATTTGCAGCTGAAACTCACAAACCTGCAACCTAATATTTGTCATCTCCTCAATGCCTACTAAACTTAATCTTTCCCATTAAAAAATAATTCAAGAATTAAAAATGCATTTACATTTACTTAAATCTGCTAATTCTTTTCTCATGTAAATTACATTAACCCTTGGTAAATAAGTCACGGTTTATAATTTAATAGTAAAATAATTTATTTGAGGGTAAATAAAAATTAAATTTCATTACAACAGGTACATCAGCAGAATGGTTATCGTCATGAGAAATAGAATCACTGATACAAGTTCAAATCTTGGATGAGACTGTTTGCATTTCAAATTATTCTAATGCTCTTAGTTATAGTAGGGCAGGCTGGATTTTTTAGCCTAGTTAAGGCAACTAGCCAAGAAGGAAAACTTATAATTCAAACCATCTGTACACTACTTAAAAATTGACCGTGTTTCACATCCTGCTTATAGCGGAAGTAGGTGGATAAATACATACAAGAGAGCATCAAGTAAAAAGTTTGATAGGTTCTGGTCTAGAGTCATAAAAATGTATATATTATTCCACATATTCATTTGGCAATTTCAGTATAATTAGCACATCATTTCTCAAGTTTCTTTCCAAAAGAAAAAAGAATCAGTAAATTTTAGATTAAAGTTGAATCTCTTCTTGGTTGAGCCAAGAACTTTTAAGCCTCCTGCCTCATATTGTAAGTAGTTTTTAGATATGGTTTGGTCAATACAAATATGCAACTTCTTTAGCTTATTTAAACAGTATGACTCATAAATTATTCTCTAATTATCCTATTTCTGCATATGCACACATCAGATAAAGGTTCTTGTGGTTGACTGTGGAAGTATGTCGATTTTTTTCTTTTTGTTTTTAAATCACACTTATTTTTCCTGCATAATCAGAATATGTATAAACAAGCCATTGGCACCAAGACCCAAATTATCATAATCTACATCTGGCAAATTCTGAAGAAGAGAATAAAGAGGATCTAAGAATAAACGAAGAAAAAGAATAAAAACTATACAGTCAACTTCCCTAAATACTTAACCTCTATATTCCAGGAGATCAATTTTTATAATAAAAAACTGGAGGTGTTTGTAGTATAACCATAATCATAATAAGAAATGGATTTGAAAATGAAAGATCAAATCCTGGACAAGGCAGTTTGCATTTCAATCCACACTAATTCCCTTGTGAAAGACATAAATTCTTCTCTTCTTCCCTTAATAATAAATAAATAGTAGGGCAGACTAAATTCTTTATAAAGTAATTGATCTTAAAGAAAAAAATCTGAATAAAAATCCTAAAGATTAGTTTGGTTTCTTTGTTTAATAGAATATCAACCTTCCTGGGTTATTTAATGCAAAAGCCATCCTTATAAAAGAACTGTAATGATGCTATTAAACACAAAGCTTTTGGGGGATAAAGGGTTCATATCTTTCCCAAGAGTATTAGTCTGAAAGGAAAGATAACAGTACTACTGGAATTTAAACTGATTTCCTATTAACTAGGACTAACCAAGTTCCACAGATTTCCATCTAAGTGGAAGCAGGAGCTGACCAGATGATACCACATATACAAGGTGAAGTCAGATTAGTTGTTCTGAGTCCTAATAAAAGAAGATGGATTTCTCAACTCTCTCTCTTTGGTTGATGTAGACACAAGAAGACAAGCAAGCACATGGATGGAAAGTGACTGAACCAAAAAGAGCCGGTTCCAACTAGAATGAAGAACCTACCTCCACTTATTGTATGTTATCCATTTCCACCAATTATATTATATATAAAACAGAGGAGGTGCCTGTAGCATAAAATTTAGCACTATAAGAAATAAACTTGACAAGCCGAGTTCAAATCTTAGACAAGGCTGTTAGCATTTCACTTCTCACTAATTCCTAAGGGAAAGGCATCCATTCCTCTCTTCTTTCCTTAACAATGAGTAAATTTTAGCCTTACTAAGGTAACCAGTCTGGAAAGGAAAAATTCTGAATAAAAAACCTGAGGAGTGTTGTTTGGAGACTCCGTAGCAATTTGGTGCCTCATTCTTCAGTTATCAACTCATCCAAAAGCAAAGTTAACTCTACACAAACATTCTGTCTGCTTTGATCAGTGGAAAATTTATATTTTGAATGCTAATGGGATTATTTTGAAGAAAATTAACATTTCACTCATCATTTATTTCTATCTTGGTAATTACAGCCTCAGTTACCATAGCTTTTAAATACATCTCAAATAGACTCAGCTATACAGATGTGTTTAAAAAGAAGATGGTGCCATCTCTTTCTTAAATGGCAACACTCTGAAATTAGTAGACTAGTTCATTAGTAGCAGTATCACATCAACTGAATGTGATGTCAACCTACACATAACTAAGGCATGAACTGCTATTGACAGGTTAATGGCTACAGGGAAATCAGATCTCTCTGATAAAAGAAAATGGGAATTCTTCTAAGCTATATTCATGTCAGTATTATTGTATGATTGCACAACTTTGACTTCAACAAAACACCTGGAGAAAAAGCCAGATAGTAACTACACAAGAATGCCAAATCCTATTTTGAACAAATCCTAGAAGCAGCACCCATCTAAATAGTAGCTGTATAGCCACTTCCCTCCCATCAATCAAACCATTGAAGTAAGATGAACAAGATAATCTGGGCACTGCTAGAGAAGTAAGAACAAACTCGTAAGAAATGTTCTCCTATGAACTCCTATACATGGATACACCAGTGTTGACCAATCCGCAAAAACTTATATCTATCAGCTCGGTGCAGATTAGAAGATTTACCAAGAGTGATGGCCAATAGGAACAGATGGAAAAAAAGAATCAAGAGAATCCATTGTTAGTATGCCATGATGATCATACAGATAGATATTTTCTAAATTATAGTTAGACTGCAACACAATAACAAGTAAATACTGCAAAAAATATCTATGCTGCATCTTAAAAAGTATATAGTAAAAATGGTGAAGTTTTTATAAATACATTAGAATTCAAACTAGCAGTACTCAGCTTAAAGATTGACCTTGTGTCACATCCTTCTTGTGTGCATATAGAAGTATATGCATCTGTCTATATGTGCACAAATGTGTACCAGTATGAATATTAGCTAACAGAACAGAAGGAAAAAAAGAAAGTTGCACAAACAAACAAACAAAAAACAAACAAAAAATAGAAAATCTCGATCAAAAGTCTCACAAATGGAGATATCATTACACTCTCGTGAGAATTAACATTTAATCTTTTTATACTTAAAAGTACAGAATGGAAGATGATAAAACTGTCTCTTCTTTGTGCAGTGTTTCTTTCCTAGGATAGGGAAATGACTGCCTGTATGAAATCCAACTCTACTTCCTCATTATATGCTGGGAATAATGGTCCAAAGTAGAGGATTGCCAGACATGGGGAAGTATGGTGGGGACTCTATACGCTTTGATTGATTTTAACATCTTCTAAATCTGTCTGGGGTTATTTTATGCCTTGAGGTAAGAGAATGGCAAATTGTTTGTTTATATTTACATTTTATGTTTAACAAACACTGATAACTATCAAGATACTATTCTTAATACAAATAATTTACACACAGTTATATGGTTTCAAGTATTTCTATCTAACACTAATAATTTTTAAAGAGATCTATTTTACTCACAAAATGGAATTCGAATAGGTACTACCACTCTGAGTCAGGGTGGATGTGGGAGTAAAATCTCTAAATATATTAACTTTGAAGATTGATTGATTATGAATTGTTTTAATGGCATGTCAGCCTGTCAAGAGTGATCTTATACCTATAGGTTAGGGAAATGTGTATATTATACATTTATATATTTCATGTAGTTCCTTAAAAGTTTTTTGCACAGTTATATGATATCAAGTATTCCTATCCGATACTAATCATTTTCAAACAGAGCTATTCGACCCATAGATTGGACCATAACAGGTACCACCAATCCAGATCAAAGTGGATCTGGAAATAATGGCCATGAAAGGGTACTTCACACTCTCCAGAGCCCCAGAACTGGAGCCTCACCACCTGATGCAGTTTAGTGTTATACCTAGAGAACCCTTTTGTAAGAGAGTCAACCCCTTACAGGGAATATAGCCCAAGTATTCTGGTGTTGGCATAGTACTATGAAGGCTCATTTGGAGCCTTAAAATGAAATTGCTAATGTAGCTTTAAAACCTCACCCTACCAGGGAAACATCAATGGTGATATAGTGCTTTGAGGACCCTTACTGTCCTCAACAAGGATGCAAAGTGATGTGGTCAGGAAGTGTGCAGAACCCACCAGTAAGAGAGGAATAAATGGAAATGACAACCAATTCCATTTCCTATTATGAAAACCCTCACTCTAAATGTGCCTCCATTTATGTGTCTGTATATGTCTATGCATACACGCGCGTATGTGTGTATATATGTGAAGATTATAATGTAGAAAAAAATGAAAAATTCTGGATTTTTAGAAGTATAAAAGTGAATGTTATATATCCATTATAGCCACCTTAGATTTTTATGTAAATATTTTCTGAGAGATTTCTTTAAAATGAGATTCTACTGATGTCTCTGTACACCCTGCTTTTTTTACAATTAGTATATTTTTTATTTTCTCTATGCATATCTCTCCTCACCTTTCCTACCTTCTGATCATTACAAGAAGTATCAAATGTCACATTTATTTCTCTGTCTTTTAATCTTATTACTTTCTTATTTTTTCAATTTTCTATATCTTTTCTATTACAGACAGCTACAACAACTCATACTGTGAGGTACGAGATATTTAAGAAATTCTTTTTTTAAATTAATGCTATATAATTGTTAATATTTATTTCTCATTTAAACTTTCTACTATTAATTTATTTAAATATCCCATTCTATATACTAGATCATGGTAATATATAGCAGACTTTTCCCTCGAGAATAGACTTAGTAGGCCTTAATACTAAATTTAAAAAAAGGAGGCAAAACTATAGGCTTTTACCAACCCAAATAACTCTAAAATACAGCTAAATTATATATTCATAAACAGGAAGTGGATAAATACTGCTGTGAACTGTGAGACATACTCCTCTTTTTAAGGAGTATCTTCTGATTACAGAATCATCCCAATAAAGATATGCCTGAGTCAACAAAGAAATAAGAAATGAACAGTCAAAACTACATGTGATGACTGGTCCTCACTTACCAATAGAAATATAAGCAATGAATATATGGTAACTGTAAGAAACAAATTCAATACTCTTCAGGAGACATTTGAATCACATACTTCAAATAACAAATATGAAAACTTTGTCGCTGGCCACATGAAAACAGCAACAGAGTGCATACCAAACAAACCAAAACCCAAATGCAGAGTTTGGCAAAAACAAGATAACTTGAAAATAGCATCCTCACTTAATAAAAGAAACCTAACAAATGCCAACTAGCAGAAACTTAAGAAAGTCCACATAGAACTAACACATATCAAAAAGAACAAGAATACATTCAAGGCAAAAATCAATAAAATCAGAAACTCAGAAGTAGATAGACAATCACAAATAGCATGGTAGACACTAAATGAAGAGAGCAAAGGGAATGGCACCTAGAGAGCAAAACTCAAAGCAACCAACCAAGAAGAAAGAATACAAAAGTGGAAAGAACATTTCAAGAATCTGCTCAGAAACTCACTTAAAGTCACTGATAAACCTATATCAAAAAGTATTAATAGCTAAGTAGTCATCAAACTAAAACAGTTTACAGTTACAGAGTACATGTGCTTTAAACAAGAAGGAGCCATCTCCACTTGAAACAGCAAGCCTCAAAAATTAGTAAACAAGTTCACATACCTCAGTAGCAATATCTCATCTACTGAAAGTAATGTCAACATATGCCTAGCAAAGGCAGGGACTGTTATCAATACATTATGAATCATAGAGAAGTCTGATCTATCCAATAAAATAAAATGTGATTTTTTTCAAGCTGTGGTAGTCAATATGACTATATGGATGCACCACAAAGATGCTAGCAAAACACATGGAGAAAAAGCTAGATGGGTATTATACAAGAATGCTATGTGCTGTTTTGAACAAATCCTGGAAATAACACCCCATGAAATGGCAGCTATACAGCCACTTACTTCCTATCTCAAAAAGCAACCAAGACGAACAAGACATGTGAAACACAAACGGAAAAGCAAGGATTAACTCATAAGTGACGTTCTTCTATAGACCCAAATACATAGATGCACTAGTGTTGGCCAACCAGCAAGAACTTATATTAGCTCAATGCAGACACTGGACATAATTTGGAAGACCTACTGAGAGCAATAAATGATAGTGATGGATGAAAAGAGAGTCAGGGAAATCCATGCAGTTAGCATGACTTGATGATGATGATGATTTGATAAATTTAAATTGTATTATATCTTTACATGGTCTAATGTGTAGAGTGTTCACTAATGGTCCAGGAGACCAGAGTTCAATCCCAGGTTGAGTCATACCAAAGACTCAAAAAATGGTACTTGATGCCCCCTTGCTTAACACTCAGCATTATAAGATAAGGATCAAGGGTAAGGTAGAGTAACCCAGGGAATGGAGAAGCACCTTCCCCTACACCTCGGTGTAGTAGCTATTGAAAAGGGAGCCTTCGAGTCACCAACTTTACTTTTATGTCTTTATAAGAATATACTCATATATAAAGAAATCTATGATATAACCTAACAATAATTTTTCTAAAAAAATGGTATTATCTTGTTACATTTTTTAAACATGTGTGTGTGTGTGTCTACCATTTAATAAGCCTTGTAAAAAAAAATAAATACTGAAGATGCAACTTTAATTGATATTGCATACATATTAAAATTTACATAAATTGATATTGCATACACATTTAAATGCAACTTTAATTGATATTGCATACACATTTAAATTTACATAAATTGATATTGCATACACATTTAAATTTACATAAATAATTCTGCTTCTTTGTATGATATTAGATTTTAAATGCAACATGTGAGTGCAGCAATTACAACCCACTGTTTATAAAAAGTGCATCCTTAGAGCTATGTTGAAATAATAAAGAACAAAGCTATATTGAATGATTACAAACCTTTTTGATACAATGCTATTTCATTGGCTTCAATTTTCTAAGTACATGAAACGCATATCTCAGTTAATAAATTGGTTTGGTTTAGTTTTATGGCAAATCAACCATTGTAGGTCATTAATGCCAAATCCATTTTTTATACATATAAGCAGTTCTATTTCACATAATTCAGTTTAGAATAAGTATAGTTTTTTTGTTAACACACAGTTAAATGTCAAAACAGTTCTATTTCAAACAATTCAGTTTAGCATAAGTACACAGTTTCAATGTCAAAAACAGTTCTATTTCAAATAATTCAGATTCCATTTCAAACAATTTAGTTTAGCATAAGTTTAACTCTATTTGACCATAGATAGGACTCTATCAGGTGCTACCACTCTGGGCCAGAGTGGACCTGGGAATGGTGGCAATAAAGGGGAGCTACACATTCCTCAAAGCTCCAGCATTACTGGAACCTCACCATCAGATTGTTTAGTGTCATATCCAGGACATTCGTTGAGGGGGATGTCTTATCCCTCTGCAGAGCAGTCAGTGTATTCTACAGCCCCAGCAAACTGGGCAATGTTAATAATTGAAAAATATCTCTTGTGTAGAGATGGAACAGGTGGCATAATGGCTATTACTACAAGAAGCTGAGTTCAAGACCTGGACAAGGTTATTTGCATTTCATTTCATGCTAATGCCCTTTGAAAAACCATGAATAAATCTTTTTCCTTCCCACCTCACCAATGGGTAAATAATAGAGCAGACGGAGCTCTCTAACCTTATAGGTAGGCAAACTGCTCTAAAAGAAGGAAATGAATCCAAAACCAGGTGTGGAGCTAACTTCTCCGTCCTATAAAAACCAATTTGCTGAGGAAATTGCAGTTCCATCACTGACATGGCATAATTACCACACTATGCCCCAGAAAAGAATGTACAAAATTAATATATTTTATACATGTACACACACACACACACACATATATATAGCATCTTGTGTATGTACACATATGTATACAGCATTATATGTATCTACACATGTGTATGACAACAATAGCAAGAGAATAGAGAACAGTGGAGTCAATAGTCTCACAGAATTTTACTGAAGCAACTTGGTTTTACTGATGGTTTCTAATATTCTTGTGACTATATTTGCTTACCTGAAACAGAAAGAATGTGCTGCTTTTATGTCTTTCATGGGAGCAGCCATTTGTAATGCAGATTCAAGTCTTTGGGGAATTGTGCATTTGAAACAACTAGTTTCTAATTACACAAATAGTACATGCACAAATCAAAATCAATCTTGAAAAATGAAACAAAATTCTCTGGGGTTTTGTGATAAAAATTAGCCATCCAATCCCAGCCAGAGGACCAGACCTTATTTATAGTCAACAAGAAGAAATAAAGATGTAACTAGTAGATAGTGCCATTCCAGCAGATCACAGAGTAATAAATAAAGGAAATCAAAAACTGGATAAATACCTGAACCTTGCCAGAGGGCTAAAAATGATGTAGATCATGAGGGTGACACTAATAATAATCACTGGAGCCCTTGGAAACAATGCTGAAAATCCAGGAAAAATTGCTGGAGAAACTAGAAATCCCAGGAAGAACCAAAATTATCCAGACTACAGAATTGCTGAGATCAACTAAAATACTTGGAAAAGTCCTGAATAATTGAGAAGGCTTGCTATCACCTGGACTTCAGTAAAAACCACAAGTTATAGCTGATATGAAAAAATTACGAAGACCAAAATGATAATAGAAACCTATATTGATAAAATCTAAATATCTAATCTCATTATAAAAAAAATGATGGTTCATTGTGTTTTAAGGTACATCAACCCTTTAAAGTTATTTAATGCTAAATCATGTCTATATATATATATATATATATATATATATATATATATATATATATTTGATGTGTAAATGAATAGTTTGTAGGTAACATTCTGAACAAGCTAGAGTTCATTTTTTTGCACACATTTAATTGGTGTCAAGTATTGCTATCTGTAGTAAAATGATTCATTAACACTTGCAGAGAGAATATAAAAGACGAAAAATGACTTACCCTCCTCCCGGTCGTAAGATAAAAAGAAAAAATAAGAAAAATAAGATGGCGATTGGTACCAGTTCATATAACGGTGAAGTCTCGTAAAGTAACGAAAATTCTCAAGCTTCGTATGCAGATTATCTGCTATCAGTTAGCATAAGAAGCCTCTGTTTTCCTTTGTAGGTGTGAGAGTAAAATTGCATTTGCGACGAGTTGACGGACGATTTGTTGATTATAAACAACACTATCTAAAGCTAATAATTCTATAAAATATTAAAAAATTTGTTTGCACACAGTTAAATGGTTTCAAGTATTCATTCTAACATGAATAATTCTATTGAGTCCTAGTCATTTGTTTGCACATAGTTAAATAGTCCTATTTGACCCATACATGGGACCCTAACTAATACTAGCACTATGGGTCAGAGTGAACCTGAGAATAATGGTAATGATGGGGTACTCCACATTTCTCTAAGCTCTAGGATTGAAGCCTCACCATCAAATGGTTTAGTGTCATATCCACAACACTTGTTGAGAGATCTTACCCCTTGCCAGTGGTACAGTAAGCATATTCTACTGGGCTGTTAAAAAAATGAATAAATAGTATCATTATATGAACATAAAAAAATTGTTCCCAAAATATCCATCAAAACTTATATGAACAATTGAGGACAATCGAGGTATATGGTAGGCTAACATTTACCCAGAGGCTATGTATACTTATACATAGCCTGACTTCATGATACTACAACATTAAAATTAAATGGTGATTAGTTTTATAAGCAACCAAATAAAATACTGTGTTCTCAACCCTTGTTTGTATTGAATTACAATAAAAGATTTAATTGTGGTGGAAACAGGTGAGCTGAAGAAAAATCTAAATTCCTCATTAAAACAGTCATGCTAATCCTCAAGTGGGTACAGGTACCTGCAAAACAAATAATGATTGCCAGTAATCATTTCAGAATTTAAAATTAGTTAACCTTTGGCATTCAGCATAAAACATTCAGCAGGCTAAAGTTTGTCCTGAAACTTGTGGCAATTTAAACTGATGGGTGATTGTGTGATTGAATTTTCTGGTTGTGCTGTCATGTTCTGCTATGTCATCAGCAAAAACAACCTTGACTGAAATCAGGTTCTCAAAATTACGAAATGCGCAAAATCTCAATACTAACAAATAATGCAAAGTCTAATAGGTTTATAAAACATATAACAAATTCTGGAAATTACCAGCAAAGCATCATCATCATCAAAGTGTACTAACAGCAGGATTACTTTGACTCTCTTGTGCCATCAGTCCTTATCAGTTATTGTTCTTGGTAAGTCCTCTAGATGACATTCAATGTCTGTACATAGTTGATATATGTAAGTTTTGAGTGGTTGACGAACACTCATATGCCCATGAGTAGACCATCACTTAGGAGTTCATACTTACTTCTCCAGCAGTGCCCAGTATGTCTTATTTATGCAGCTGCTTTTTTGTAGGGTGCTGCTTCAAGGATTCGTTTCTCCAGGCATTTCATTAAAGTCTATGTGGTGCAACCACAGAGTAATACTGACAGTGATATAGTTTGGAAGAATTCCGAATTTATTTTCACAGAGTAATCAGATTTTCATAAGGTTGGTAACCTGTCAATAGCAGTCCATGCTTTACTGATGCATTTGTTGACATTGCTTTCAGTAGATGAGATATTGCTGCCAAGGTATGTGAACTAGTCAACTAATTTCAGAGGTAATGTTCTCCTATGAACTCCCATACATGGAAACACAAGTCCTGGCTAATCAATAAAAGCTTACATTCATTAGCTCCGTGTAAACACTAGATCATAGTTCCTGGAAATTGCCAACAAATAATACTTGAATCAATATCTATATATTACTAAAATTCATATTATTTTGTGTAACTATAACCCAGCAAAAATAGTACATCATTGCAACATTTTTTATTAGCTCAATACACTTAAAATGCACTTTCAGAATAAAGGGATTTCCCATCCAACTTGCAAATAAGTAAAAATTTTATGGGGTTTGTATTTGCACTGAATGCTATTCTTTAATCATCCAAATACTTAATATAAGTATTCACTAATTAGAATCCTTCATTCCTTCCTAAATAGAAACATCAATATAATTATGAACTGCTGTTAGAGTGGGAACCCAATAAGCTAACAAGCTATCTAGTAGATATAAAAGACATGCCTCAAAAGAAAGATGAAATAAATTGAAGCCATAAGATTGACACAATCTTATTGATAACTTACTGTGGGGAATACAATAAATAATTATCAACCCTAGAGAATTAGGATGTCCTATAGAGTTTCTAATAGGGTATTACAAGACAATCTCAGAACCCTCTTCTTGATCTCTTTTTGCTTTTGTTCTTTGAAAGGTAGAGATGTTGACTCTGACCCTAATGGAGAATGGTAAAGTTTCATTGTGCTATTAAGTAAACTCATCAATTCAACCTTTTTTCAATTTTGTATCCCTTCCACTTATTGCTTGTTCATAGAACAATATGTGTATAATTCAACCATGGGACATGTTTGTGTATTCTTTCTTTTAATACTATTTGTACGTATATCATGTATGTAAAAAGTTAAATGTTCTGTATGTGTGAATGTATTTATTTTGTCTTTCCTTCCTTTGGGTCCACTGTCAGTATATCATGGATATACTAATGCTACTATCAATTTTGAATTTTAAGAAAATAATAGGTTATAAATGGAACTTTTAAGAATTCTCTGGTTATTGCTAAATATCTGATGATCAGTAATCAACTAATTTTAAAGGCATGTCAACCAGTAAAGGGTTATTTTATAACAAGAGGTTAGGGAATTGTGTTCATATTGATATTTTTGTGTAGTTGTTTCTTTTTTGTGTACACAGACCTATTGAATATGAATAATTTTTAAACATATCTATTGGATCCATAGATGTACCCAAACAGGTAACAGCCACTTCGCATCTGAGAGGACCTGGAAGTAAGATCAATAAAGGACTCCTCTAATTTCCATAACTGTAAGCTCACCATCAAATGTAGTTTAGTGTCATACCTAGGACACCACGTTTTTCTTTTGGTCAAGGGTCTTAACTCTCTGCAGGAAATACAGTCAGTGTATTCTAAGCCCCACCAATAGGGTAATTACAAAATATAGGGAACTGTGTAAATTTCTTCGGCTACTATATACCAAATATTGTCTGAACAAATGAAATCTTCCTCAGAATTCATTATATTGTCAAGACAATTGTTTAGCCCTCATCAAGGTTATGATCCATGAGAATTTTCCCCCTTTTTTTTTTCATAGATTATACCCCTGATTAGGGCTGAAGAAAGTAATGATTGAAATGTGGAATTAACAACATCAAGATAAATAAAGAGGTTCAATTGTGCAAATAATTTTTGGAATGTTAATGACACTTCTCAAAGTTATCTATAACTTTGATCTGACATTATGTTAACAACATATAGAATATCAAGAAGAGGTTCCATTATCTGAACAATTTCTGGTATGTTAATGATTCTGCTCAAAATTTATAGATGTTTACAGTTTAATACAAATTTTAGACCACTCTTAAATTCTTTATCTGTATTTTATCAAGGTTATAAGATGCTCTTCATTTGTTATTTCCTAATCTATTCAAAAAAGTACATTTTGCAAATATATATGAGGGTCCTTTAAAAAGTTCTACACCTCACCCAGAAAGAGGAGCCATAGCTGAACATTTTTGTTGTGCCAACACACAACATTTTCTTACAATAAAACTAATTCAGATTTCTCACCTAATTTCTTTGCCAGCGAGGCCCATACAAAGCTGAGAGATGTGCAACAAATCTAAAATCTGGGTGAGACTTATATAAACATAACAAATTATAATATTACTAAAAGAAAAAGAAATTAAGAATAGCTCAAGATGCACTTAGTAAATTTCATGTATTTATCTTACTATTGCAATATTAAAGAGACTAACAATAGGCTCTAATTTGACTTACAGTCAAGTCCTACTTATGACAATGGTTCTGCCAGATCAGTAAAGTTAAGCAGTGATAAATCAGTTCAGTACTTGAGTAGGTGACCACTTAGTAACAACAGGCATCGTAAACAAGTTGAGGTCTCTGTGCCAAGCAAAGCAAAGCTTACTAAATAACAACAATGAATCTTAATTTAACAGTTCATGATAAATATAAAAACTGCAAACCTTGTTTTCTTCAAATGGCTTCAAATAATAAGACATATCTTTACTTCATGCAAATATTCTTGGAAAAGACATAAATTTATCTGCTCTTCCCCAGCTATGGGTAAATAGTAGGACAGAATAGGTTCTTTACCATTGGTTAGGCAACCAGTCTAGGAGAAGAAAAGCAGTGAATTCAAACCAGTTGCACTTTGCACAAAAATTTACCTGGTGGCAGAGTGGTTGGATAAATATATATATCTTCATACAAGGGAGGACTTTAAATTATTTTAACCATGTTACTTTACTTATATTTACATTTAAATTCTTTGTCTATTTTAAAAGTTTAATTCATTGGAAAACTAGATTTAAGACTATTCTAAGTCTTAAAAATTATATTTTTTAATTTCAGAGAAATTGTTTCACGAGACTGAAACCTGCTCTACTAGGCAGGCATAGCAGACACTTTCTACTTAGCTATGATAACGTACTAGCATTATAATCAAATGATTATTTGTGTGCATATTACTGTAAGAAAGAAAAAATGGCACATTAAAGTAAGATTTTTGCTACCACAATAGAATTAAAGTATTCCTACAAAATAAATCAATTTTCAATGGATTTTACAACTTGATAATAGGGTAACATTTTCCTCATCTATGTCTTTTTACCCTCCAGTTTTCTTCTGGTGGAATTGGATTTATTCAACTAGTGGCATATATGGTAGAATAGGAGACATCACAGAAAGTGAACTTGACTGCAGAGTTTCAATCCTGGACAAGACACTCTGTATTTCATTTTGCATTAATATCCTTGGTAAAAACATGAATCCATCTCTTCTTCCTCTGGTTATGGGTAAGTAGTGGTCATGTCTGTACTATTATGTGGATGCACCACATAGATACTGACTAAGCGTATAGAAAAAAGCTTAACAGCAATTGCATAAAAATGCTATGAGCTATATTGAACAAAACCTGGAGGCAACATCCCACTAAACAACAGCTGTATGACCACCTACCACTCATCTAGAAAACCATCCAAATCAGACAAACAAGACATGAGGGACACTGCTGGAGAAGTAAGAACAAACTCATAAGCAATATTCTCCTATGGACTCCTTCACACAGAAGAGCAAGTGTTGGATGACCAGCTAAAGCTTATCTACAACAGCTCTGTACAGACACAGGATGAAGTCTCCAAGACCTGCCGGAAGCAATGGATGATTGAGATGAATGGCAAGAGAGAGTTAGGGAAATCTGTACAAGCAGCACAACATGATGATGATGAGTAGGGCAAACTTGGTCTTTAGTCCTGCTTAGGTAACCAGTCAAAAAGAAAAAAACTCTGAATTTAAAAACTTATGATTGTTGTTTAGAGAATCTGAGGCACACTGATGCCTCATTCTTATGTTATCAGCTTCAAAAAGTATAACCAGATTTATACAAACTTTTATCACTATATACAAAATTCTCTGTGTAAGCAGCCAAATAGTTCGATATCTTGAAGTGAACTGTTAAGTACTAATATGTCCTTCATAACAGAAGAGCTCTAAAAAGCAGGAATCAAATATCTATTAGATATTTGCATTTGAATTCTCATGGTTATGGGATATCAGCTATTACCAGTTGAATAAATACAAGACCACCGGAAGAGAACCAGAAAGTTCATGATAAAAACACTGCAAATAAATAACATAATTAAGGGAAATAATCCAATACAAAAAATATGAAAAACAAAAAACATCTCACAAAATACAGATAAGATCTGAGATTTTTTTTTTCATCAGTCTCGAAATACCACCGCAATGTAAAATATTGATTCTTGCTCTCTCTCTTTTTTTTTCAAACTGATAAGATTTCTTCATATTTTCTATTCAATTAGACCATTTCCTTCACCAATATATGTTTCAAGAATAAAAACATTTTAACTGTGTACTTTCCAATGTTCACAGGATGTATTGGATTTCTTTGTGTTTGAATACAAATGGACACTAGACACCAGTGACTACCAATTGAATAAATCCAAAACCTCCATAAGAATGTCTAAGGGTGCACAATTGATACATCATAAAAAAAGATTTTTAATAAACATAATCGATTGATAGATTGATTCTAATGTCATGTCAACACATGTAGGGTTATTTAATGCCTAGAAGTTAGGGAATTTCATTCATAGTACATTTATATTTACATTTTTTGGTTGGTTGGCTGTTTGGGTTTCATGGCATATCAACATTTGTAGGTTATTTAATGCTAAACCTATCTTATACAAATAATCAGTTCTATTTCAAACAATTCAGTTTAGCATTGGTACACAGTTTAATAGTCAAAAACATTTCTATTTTAAGCTATTCAGTTTAATCAAACAGTTCTAATTCAAACAATTCAGTTTATAGTATAGTTTAAGTATAGTTTTTGTCCACATGCAGTTAAATGTTAAAACAGTCCTATATCAAGTAATTCAGTTTAGCATAAGTAAACAGTTTAGTTTTATTTGACCCACTGATAGGGCCCTATCAAGTGCTACCACTCTGAGCCAGAGTGGACCTGGGAGTGATGGCAATAAAGAGGTGGTCCGCATTCTCCAAAGCTCCAGCATTACTGGAACCTCACCATCAGATTGCTTAGTTTCATATCTAGGACACTCATTTGGGAAGTGGGGGGTCTTACCCCTCTTCAGAGGTGCAGTCAGTGTATTCTACAGACCCAATCGACTGAGCAATTACATTTTTTGAGTTGTTGTTTCATAAGAGTTTTTTGCACATGGTTAAATATCAAGAATTCCTAATACAAATATTATGCACACAGTTGTATAGTTTCAAATATTCCAATCTAATACTGATAAAGTTGGCGACCGTAGTTGAGGGCAACCCGAAAGATCTCTTTTCAATAGCTACTACACCGAGGTGTAGGGGAGGGCACTACTCCTTTCCCTGGATTCTCCACTTTACCCTCAATACGTACCTTTAATTGTTGAGGGTTAAGTAAGGAGGTATCAAGTACCATTTTTAAAGTCTTTGGTATGACGCAACCTGGAATTGAACCCCGGTCTCCCAGACCATTGGCGAACACTCTAACCACTAAGCCAATGAGCGGGTGTCCAAGCCAATGAAATAGTTTCATGTAATTATTTCTATTCAAAGATAATTATTTGTTCATCGATGATTATATGGATTCAATAATTCCAATTGATTAGAAAATCACATCCATTGTATATACCTATTTACATTTTTTATGTAGTCATTTCTTAATGTGATATCAAGTATTCCAATCTAATACAAATAATTTGCACATAGTTATATGGTTTCAAGTAACTAATAAAAATAATCCTTAGTAAATGATTGAACAGATTTATTTTACCCATAGATGAGACCCTAACAAATCAATGAACCTGAGAGTAATGGCAATGAAAGGGTACTCTACCCTCCCCAGATCTCCAGAACTGGAACCTCACCATCAGATACAGTTTATTGTCATACCCAGGATACCTTTTTATTTAGGGAAGAGGTCTTATCTCTCTGGGGGGGGGATAAAGTCAGCATATTCTAAGCCCCACCAACAAGATGAAAAACATAATCAAGGAAATTAGTCCAATTAAAAAACTAAATAAAAAAACTCATTGAAGAAACTAGAAACAAATAAAAGTTCTGTTAAGAATTTGATTTTTACTTACTGATGTTTTGCCAATACTCATTTGAATTTCATTAAGGAATTCAAGCTGTTGTGCAGCATCATCCAGTTTATTCTGGATCAACTGACACTCAATAATACCTGGAAGAAGACAAAAGAGAGAAAACCAAGAGAGTCAATAGACAACAGAAGACAACACATACAAATGCAGAACAAATAAGACAAGAGAGCAAAATGTTTAGTTGGTTTTTATGGCATATCAACCTTTGTAGGTTATTTAACACCAAATTCTATTTATACATATATTAAGTATATATGATTCGTAAGCAAATAGATTGAGAGCAAAACATTATAAATACATATTTCCAATTTCTTCATCCTTCATCTGACCAAGCCTTTCGACTAACCATCTTAACAAGAGAGCATTATTTTTGGAAAAAATTTTAATAATGACCACAGAGAACATTTTACAAAATTTTTTCAAAATGAGTATTGGCAAAATATCACTTGACTGTTCCCTTGAGAGTCCTAATAGATAAAACTATATATGACTATAATATCAACTGGAAATGGTATAGGAGGATCTTGCATGCAATCAGAGTACTATATATACTTGTGCAATGAATGACTTTTCCAGACCAATTTTTCACCTCAAAAACCAGGAGTTGTTCATAACACAAGATCACCTGATAATCATACAGCCCACCATTTATGAAACTCATGTGTAGTATTTGATATTGTGACCTTATATATATATATATATATATATATATATATATATATATATATATATATATATATATATATCACTGTCCAACAACCAGAACTATGTAGACAAAAGTAAATGATATATTTGCTCAGTTTAATAAAGACATAGAAAATAAGATTATACATATATACACACACACACACACACACATATATATATCTGATGCTGGTATTTACACTCTCAAATGTAAGGATTGTGATAAAAAATACACAGGTGAAACATTTCGTCCAATCCTAAAACAAATTTACAAACATAAGATGGATTTTAAAAAGCCAAGAAAAGAACATATTTGTCCAACATAATTTAGAAACTAATCGCAACTTTAAAGATTCCTAAATGTTAGTTAATATACATAATAAAAAACCCTAAAAGATTGTTGAATCTAGCATTATTTCTAATTACAACATTAAACAAAGACCCAGTTTTTTCAAATTATCTCCTTATTTAGTCAAATTAGTACTAAAAAGTCACAAGATCCCTTATTAGAAGTAGATTTCATCAATTATTATTTTTGTTTTTATTTATACTCACTTTGAGTAAGATGGACAGGGTTTAAGATGAGGATTCATTTTCCAATCTGCAATTATTAACTTGCCAACCAAGATCACAGATCTCTTACATTATATATATTTCAACAAATGTTAACACTTCTACAATGAATTCACATTTTTGGAATCTTCCATAGATGATTAAAAAATATTAACATTTCTGAAAGTGCCTGCATTAGAAAAACAAACCTGGAGAAAATTCTAAGAATCCATTAAAAGGGATGGTAAACAGATGGAGACAGTTTAAAATCATAATATTATGAAGACATTCCTATATAAGTGTTAAAAAATTTTTTATCACTATCTCTCTCTATATATATATATATATATGTACATATATAAATATATGTATAGACTACACCTGGCAAATGGCCTAGTCAGCTGGGGCTGCAGAATATACCAACCGCATCTCTGCGGAGGGATAAGACCCCCCGCCAACAAGTGTTTTGATAATGACTTTAAACAATCTGATGGTGTGGTTCCAGTAATGCTGGAGCTTTGGGGAATGCAGAGCACCCCTTCATTGCCATCGCTCCCAGCTCCACTCTGGTCCAGAGTGGTAGCACCTGATAGGGTCCAATCTATGGGTCAAATAGAACCAAAATGCATATTTATGCTAAACTGAACTACTTGAAATAGAATTGCTTTGATATTTAAACTGTGTACATATGCTAAACTGAATTGTTTAATATAGAACTGTTTTGACATTTAACTGTGTGTGGACAAAAACTATACTTATACTAAGAATATGCAAGAAAATTAGGTCCGATTTCAAACACACCTTAATTTGTATGCTTCTTTAGTTCTCACTGACTTCCTAAAAAGGCAACAGTCATTTATGCCAGACTGAATTTTGTGATTGATCAGGACAAATGGGTATGCATTAGGATTTGCATATTCCACAATCTATAAAAAGAATTTGTCTCGTCTTCACAATCACTTTTCTGCTCACAGCACATAAAATATTTCAAGGTAAAACCTTATTTTTCTTGTGGAGATTTTTTATTTAGCAGTAAATAAACGAATAACATGTAAGACACAACATTTTTTTATTTGCACCAAATTTTAGACAGAATCCTTTGACTGGGAACAACCAACATCTTTTGCCATACTCGACTATGGATTGCTTTCTTGAATGAGTTTTACAATCTGAAATAGATTACTGAGAGTAAGTGTGTGTGTGTGTGTACTAAAATGTGAAACTGATCCAAGTATTTACTTTCCCAGCAGTCTCCAAAAGCTCAATATCACACTTGCAGAACTAATCACGTTGTTAGGACGATTTCCACCAACAAAAAAATGTCTTACCGTTTCTTTAGCACTTGGTGTTTTTATACTTGACCGGTATATTCACTTTTAAAAATTTGCATACACCAATCTCACAAATTCTCCTCACTCAAGACTGCATTTTTTATCTTAAATTGAGGTGTCAAAGCAGTTATGTTTCTTTTTTCTCTCAAGCCCACCACTCATTTTGCACACCAGACACATAGGTACTTGCTTCATCACAGTAGGTAAGTCATCTTCTCTTCTACACAATACTTTTTATCTTTACAATGGACAGTTCTTTTGTTGGAGCCATGTTTCTTTTCAAATAGGTATGCCCAACTGCTTTATGAGGACTGCAAGAATTGTCTTTTAACTGAATACCAATTTGTATATTGAGGTGTCAGCTGGTATTTGTTTTAGAAATGCAAATTACAAGATCATTCCTTAATTTTTTTCCTCAACATTAGGTTATTCCTTTTTATTTTCCTTTGCATGACTTGAAAAAATCATACCATAACTTTAAATAATTTGTTAAACATATATTTTACAAAGCCAGAATGTTCAGCTATTAAATAAAAAATGTTTTGAATCATACCTGTAATTAGTTTGTCTACTATTAAAAGGAAAATCAACATGAATATCCTCTAAGAATATTAATTCCATAATTTTTGACAAGGGTAGTATACAGATAAACATAAGGATGGATCAGTAAGTCCATAACAATCAACTGAAATTTGATCAGTAATTTTCTTTGTTTGATCTCTATGATTAATAGAAAAGTGTTTAGTAAAGTGCATTAACAAGAAAGGAGATTATGTTGAAAAATAAATATTTGATATGTAAAAAAAATATTTTTAATCCTTAGACTACAAATTAATTGCTCTATCTATATTCGGAGAATGGGACCTAACAAAACAATTCTGATCAGATTAATCTCACCAGTTTTTGTAATTGAATTTGATCTACACTGAGTTCTGCTCGTATATGTTCCTGTGCTAGATTAAACTAAAATTACTTGATATCTACATATTTTACTGTATATACAAAGATCATTTATAAGAGAAATTTTTTTAAAAAAGCAAAATAATTTTTTTTCAAAATTTTTTTTAGCCTCATAAAAATATTTGTTGAGGCTATTCAAAATGACAGTCTATCAAACAGAGTGGTCTAGGCTTGAACAGAAGATTGACATCAAAATGGTCTGACAGGCAGTCAGATAGGCCCAATCCAATTAATTGGCACCTATATGTTTTATCTCGACACTACAATTAAATCTACACTTGCAGCACCACAAAGTGTCTCACTCCTGGAATTGAGGATTACCTCTATGTTGATGACTTCTGCATCAATTCCAGATCGAAATATATGCAAACTGCTGAGCGTCAACTTTAACAATGCATCAGGAAAATTACTCATTGGGCAAACACTAACAGTTTCAGAATCCCCCAAAATACATACATTTCTATCAACTGAGAAAAATGCACAATGACCCTCTCATCAAACTTGAAGATACAGAAATACCTGTTATTGACGAATATAAATTCAGGATTCTGTATACTGACTTGAAACCCAAAATTAACAAATTCCTTCATGCAAAATATCAACAATGCTGGAATAATAACATCCAAAATAAACTTTTTCAGATCCAGTCCATTTTAGGAGAAAGGAAACCAGCTTTCAGAAAACCAAGAAGAGAACAAGTTATTATATCCCGATTGCATATTGGTCATGCAAGGCTTTGTCACTCTTTCATACTGAAACAGGAACAATAACCAGTGTTTAACATGTCAAACACCTTGCACTGTTAAACACATTCTCATAGAAAGTAGAGATTTCGCTCTCATCAGAAAACAACTTTTTAAGGTGAATAGTTTGAGCAACCTGTCAAAGGACATCAAAATAGATAATGTTCTGTTCTTAAGAGAGACTGGGTTGTACCAAAAAATATGATGTATTGAAACCATTTAATAATATGCAATGCGATCCTGCTTATCTAAAATGTTACCTACAGGGTTTTTGTTAAGAAATCTTAGGTTATATATATATATAAACAGAATTTGGCATTAAATAATCTACAAAGGTTGATATCCCATAAAATCCAAACAACCAAACCAACCAAATGAATGAGCTTAACATGGGTTTGCAACTATAAGCCTGAGTTATAAGAAGGCAGTCGAGGAAGTGGAATTGGCTTTCTGGTAAACTGGTAAAAAAAAGCTTCCAGGTGGAGGAATCAGTAAAGAAAATGATACTGACAGTTTTCTGAGACATGAAAGGATCCATCACCATTGATTTCCTTGAAAAAGATGCAACTATAAATAGAGTTTCTTATAGCCAACTCCTGAGGCAAAATTCACCTTATTCATTGAATGACTCCTGTATAATATTAAATGCCTTGATGCAAAGAAATAACAAAACTGTCATCTAATGATGATTTTGGAGTCAAAGATTGTTTTGAGGTCAAAACATCATTACCCCTTACCCAGAGCACTCCAGCAGTATCTTACAATACCATCAAACAGTAATAATAACAGATTATGATACAGCCTCATCATGTAATCCTTTGTTGTATTCATAACTTTCCAGCCAATGTAAATAAGCCCAGCAATGAAGCATTAATTCAATGATTTAAAATTTGAATTAACTGACTAGATCAAAGACAATTAAAGAGATTATCCTAAATAGCCTAAATGGAAAATATATGTTGAAGTGAGTTCATATAGATACATCCATGGAGGAAGTGATTGTAGCTATTTAATCTACCCAATATACCATGCACACCAGGGGTGCTAACACTTTTTCAGCTTGTAAGCTACTTTTAAAATGTCGAGGTCAAAATGATCAACCTGTATTAAGAAATACTCAATATATCTATTTATATATGAACAGATTATACTTTATCTATACTACATATGTTCACATACCTTGTAGCACTGTATAAACACTTATGATACAATAGAATTGAATACATTTATGGCCAATACCATACTCAGATAACTGGTACTGAATGGAGTCAGCATAGTCCAAACAATAAGTGCTGGTAGCCAGCCTCAAGCAGACTTGCAAATGACCATCAGTCATGCTGGAAGGGTACTTAGGCTTAATAATCTTCATATGGGAATAGGCTGACTTGCATAAATAAGTCGAGCCAAAAAATGCTGTCAAAGAGTTTCCTCGTGTTTGGATACTTTTCCTATGTGAGTAAATTCCAAAATATCTATGAGCTGAGGACTTAAGCTAAATGTCAGCCTTTAATGGTTTGGGTTCTTTTGTCAAATGGTATATCAACTTTTGTGGGTTATTTGATGCCAAAGCCATCCTTGTAGAATAGTAGTGATACTATTTAACCTATATCTGGGAGGATAAAAAGGTTCATGCCATTCTTAAGGGTATTGGCCTGAAAGTGAACATAATAGTGTGACTGAAGTTCAAACTTTCAGCTTGTAGCATCAACATCATTTCTTTAGAAGATATAAATTAGCAGGCTAAGTCACTTAGGTCATTGTTGTTTTGCAATAGTAAGCACTTTTTTAACACAGTGAATGAATAAAGTTTTAAGTAACTGCAGACTGAATGCCCTTTACATCAATCAAATGGCACCTGCCAAAAAGAGGATAGACAGGCTAAGATCTAAAAAAAATTTTTTTTGAATAACATGTGTACACTGACCAACTCGATATTGTACAAGTTGAACTAAAAAAGTGAAAATAATTGTTAGTCATTGAATGTCAAATGGTATTAGCATAAAGTCTCATGTGATTTGTGCCTTATGCTGAAGTTAGCATTTTTCATGTTACTGTCAATAACAATCACCTTCCTTTTTATTTTCATACAATTTCACTCACTCCCCTCGGCTGATTTCTTTTCTCTCTCAGTGATGCATAAGTCATTTGATGAAGAGACTAAGAATAAAGGCAAATAAACCAAAAGTGTCGGCCTTTCAGAATGTATACATTAGGAATGCAAATAACTATTCAACTTTAATATGGATAATTCTGGATGCTTTCAAATATGTCTGCCCAACAAATAAACTGTATATATTATTAAATGATCCATGAGGTTAAAGTTTCTAATCTCTTTCATATAAGCATTTGGGAATATTAAGTAAGTCAGACTTTCAATAAACAAATGTCATTATGTTAATAAGTTCAAGAATCTGACCTAGTGGAAAACATTGACATCAAAATGAACAAGTTGCAGGAAATACAGAGTTTCATAAAGTTTGCAACCACCTTTTTGACAAATTGTATTTAAACAACTTTAATGACACAAATTACAGAGAGATGTTAATAACTAGAGGGAGTCAAAAGTTTTGCAATATTTTAGTAAGATGCTACACTGAACTGTGAGATGCCAAGCTCACCTAATACTCCCCAAGTGCTACTTACTGAATTTGCCTCTATTTCTACGAGCACATCTTCAGAATCTATGGTTTTAGGCCTACCTGAACCTCTTTGAATGTTGAGGTTCTTGCAGCCTGAGTAAAATTTCTTCAACCATCTGGTTACAATACTCTGATCAACTGCACCTTCACCTTTCAAACAATAAATGTTTTTGCTTACTTCTGCAGTTTTATGGCCCAGTTTGAACTCATAAAGTATAAATTCTTAAATTAGACTACATTGCATATTCAACTGTACAGCATTCAAATCCCACACAGAGTTAAGCAATGCACAACATGTCAGTGCACAAAATAACACAATACTACCAACCATATTAAGAACTTTGGACAGCTTGAACTGCTTTGATCACTAAATATATGTGCCTCAAACTATCACATACCAAAATATTGTAAAAGTTTTGACTCACCCTAATACATACACATTTTAATTTTAACTTTATCATTGATGTTAAAAGTTACTGTCTTTGATCTGAATTTCACATAGTGCTAATAACCTTGTGAAAGGTATGAATCCAATAGTTCTCACTCCAGCTATAGATAAATAGTAGGGCAGACTAGGGACTTTAACCTAGGTATGGTAACCAATAATGAAGGAAAACTTTGAATTCAAACCCGTTGAACACAGCTTAATAATTGATCTTATGTCACATCCTGCTCATGGGGATGGGTTGGTAAATACATGCACAATCCTTCACCACCATAAACGTATTACCTGTACAAGATTTGCTAAGATTCAGCTTACTTAATAGTCATCATTGTATCAATGGACACACATTATTTTACATATATACATATATATATATATATATATACATATGTATATTGATATTATAAATATATAATATATATCTAAATGATATAATATATATATATATATATATATATATATATATATATATATATATATTGACATTATAAATATATATTATGTATCAAAATTATATATATATATATATATATATATATATATAAAGGAGTTACATCATTTAGTATATACATGTTGACTTATAACTACAAAAAAGGATGCCATAGAACAATAAATGCATATATATTTTTATATGTTTATAATAAGGAAAAGTACAAAAATTTAGTTTTTCATTTTTACTGATTAAATGATATACTTAAATAATCAAAAATCAATCCTATATATATATATATATATATATATGAATATATACAATATATATTTTTGAAATCAAAATTTTAGAATGGCAAGACATTGGTTTTCAAATCTCTTAAGAGAGCAAATATGACATCAACAAAAGATATTTTGTTCTCTTAAGTACAAACAGGAAGGAAGACCTTAAAATCTTCATTCACGGAAGTGTCAGATATAAAGATTATTATGGATGTTATAACCATAGATTTAATTCAGACTCAAGAGATGCACTAAAATTTATCTTTTGCCAACCATGGGTTGAATAGCAGGGTAGACTAGGTTCTCTAACCTTGGTAGAACAACCAGTCTAGAAAGAAAAACTTTGAATTCAAAACAGAATGGATCTAAGGAAGTAAACCCAGATAACAAATCCTGCAATTCTATGGGTAGCAGAAAATCTGAAGGGATATGCTGGCATAACAACAATATGGCAAAAAAGTACTGAGGTTGGCTGGTTGTTTGGTTTTATATAATAGTAATATCAACCCTTGAGTATGGTGGTATATGGTGATGTCAATGAGAGAGCACAGCCACTCACTAGAGTACCATATCCTGCTTTGTTTGTAAACACTGATTATCTTGCCTTAGGTTGTCAATGCAGTATAATCATAATCCCTCAGAGAGTTGTATTCATGTAGTAAAAGCACTTGCCACTTTAATCCTCTGATGTAAATATATTTCTTTTGTTCTCCTTTTCATCTGATTTTGTCAATTGTTTTTTCATTACTTTTTTTTTTTGGCAATGAAGAAATGGCGATGTGCCTTTAGTAACAAACCCACACAGAAATAGCCTGCATCTTAATATCCCAGCAGTGTCTTCATATAACAGAACTGACTTCAGTGGAGATTCATGGAGTAGCACCAAGCATCATGGGAAGGAGCTAGAAAAAGTGCATCAAATATTGCCTGTTGTATCAATGCTGGTTAATTCTCAGTGGATAACGGTGGTTCATCATAGCAGGAAGAACAAAAGTAGTATTTATTTCAAAGATAGGTTCAAGCTAAACTTTTCCTGTTGAAATCTGTGAACACTTCTAGATAATGGACTCAATAACTATCCAACGTGTAGAACTGCACTACAAAGAGCTACAAAGGTTGAATATTGACATTGCAGCTTTCTCTGAGATGTGATTATCTAGGGAAGATCACCTTACTGAAAAATCATCTAGATATACCATTTTCTGGGTTGGGAAGCCAGTTGGAGAGTGCTGTGTTGGTAGTGTAAGTTTTGCTCTCAAAACAGTGTGTATGGAATGTCATCCAGTGGATTTTACTGTTTCAGCTAACCACAGAGTAATAATCAAAGTAAAAAGATCAACAAATACTTGGATCTTGCAAGAAAGATTAAAAAATTGTGGAACATGAAGGTGACAATGATAGCTATTGTAGTTGGTGCATTCAGAACAGTTTCCAATGGCTTAGAAAAGAGACAGGAGGAACTTGAGATCAGATAAAGGATTGAAACTATGTAGACCACAGCATTGTTAAGATTGGCTAAGATATTAAGAAGATTCCTGGAGACTTGCTGTCACTCAGTTTCCAGGAAAAGACCACCAGCTAACACTGATGCAAAAAACCAGCAAGGAGTGAAATAAAAATAAAGCTGAGACAAAATCTTTTATTAATATAAATTTGAATTTAACAGATCTATCTGATCCATAAGATGGCACCCTAAGAGATACTACTACTTTGGGCAGAGTAGACCTGAGAGTAACAGCAATGAAGAGATGATGCCATTCTCCCCACAAAGCTCCTGAACTAAATCCTTACTATGGGGTGCAGTTTAAAGTCATACACCGTATACCTTTTCATGGAGTGGGTGGGGGTACTGCAGGGGATGCAATTAATGTATTCTATTCAGACAGAGCACTTGATAGATTTTGTTTAATATTTAGCATTTTGACATTGACTCTTGTTGAGAGAGCAAAAAGTTTTTCCCCAAATGTTTAAACTGTGTCATGGTTATGGCACCGGCAAAAACAACCTAGCCTGAATTCTGATTTTCAAAGTCAGTAAGTGAACAAAATGTTGGCCGTCTTGAAAATTAATGCACTGGAAGGAGAAGATTAGTGATTAATGCACTGCTAAGAGTTTAGATTTTTAAAACTAACCTAGCGTAACAGTTGGAAATTACCCGGCAACCAGAGTTTAAATCCTGGACAAGGCTGTTTGTGTTTCAAGAGCTCTAATATCATTGAGAAAGGTATGAATCCGACTATTCATCCCTTAGCTATGGGTAAATAGTAGAGTAGACTGGGCTCTTTAACTTTTTTTATTGCAATCAGACTAAAAGAAAAAAACTCTAAATTCAAATCAGTTGTACTCCACTTAAAAACTGACTTTGAGTCACATCCTGCTTGTGACAGGGGGATTGGATAAATACAACCTGAATTCAACCACAATTTTCTTCTAGTTCAATTCTTGAAATAAACCCATTTTTCATTCTTGACCAATGTAGAATAATAACAGTCATAACACTTACCAGCATAAGGGTTCCCAACTAGTCTCCAGGAGGGAGAGAAAAATAAAACAGGCTGTTACTCAATACAGTCTCTACAAAACTACTAAAGTAAAAGCTTGTATATATATATATATATATATATATATATAAAAACACACTAATATGCCCATGCATAGACCAGCAACCAATCATAGTCCAGGAAATGGACTTGCTCATGTGTTCATAATGGAATTCCCCATAAATAGCTCTCCTTCTTCAGAGCTCATTCTATAATTGACTCAGCTTGCGATACAACTGATTGCTGATTTTGATCCCCTACCAAACTCAAAAGCCAAAAATGACTTTTTTCTACTCTTAAGTAAGAAGAGAAACATTGACTGACTGATTTTACTTTCCATAAATTCATTTGAAACCCATGACATACTACAGTCGATTGATTGTATGATCAATTAAGAGCTGAGTAAAACACAAAGATGCTTTTAAAATTTCCCAAGCATTGTGCAAAAGATGTCATTGAGAACTTTCGCATCAATGCTATACTTAACACCTACCCTGACTTCTTCACCACTGACCAAGACGAACTACTTAGAATGGTAGAAGCATAGGTCACTCAGAGATTGAACCCCATCATCCATCGCCTTATTTTTGCTTCAATGTCGCAGAGTGAAAGTGAACTGATACAAGCTACCTCATCTGCCTCACGGCTTCAGCCCTAGACTGTGACTTTACATGTCCCTCATGCGAGCATGACCTCTCAGACATATACATCAAAGACTAACTCATCAGGGTTATAACAAATGACCAACTCCAAGCCAATCTACTGGCCAAGGTTGGAACCCTTAAATCCCTTGAGCAGAACATCTGCCCTGTTGAAGCATTCGAATAAGTATTATGAGACCAAAGTTCAATGGCCAGCACCACTGACAAAACCGCAGTTTGCTGTCCTGAACGCTGGTGCCTGATACTTGCTGGCAGTAGATTCTGCATTGATGCTGAACACAGATATATGCCAATCAAAGGCAAGACAGAAGCAATTGAATGGGCATTGATAAAATGCTGCAAGTTTGTCATGGGTAGCCCTAACCTCATAGTGGTCACAGATCACAAACCACAAAAAAATTATTTGGCAATAGGGACCTAACTTACAAGGAGCACACAATAAGTTTCCAGACTTTTTTCGTATAGGCACTTTTATTGATAGTACACACATGAAACTCTAGTCCCCTTCGAAGTAATCTCCTCCGGCTGCAATGCACTTGTTGTACCATTCCAACAACTTCTGCAAGGCCCCATGGAAGTCCTCTTGTGTGAGCATGTCAATGACCTTCATCATCATCTCCTCAATTGTCTCATAACAACAGCCTCTAAGTTTTTCTTTGAGCTTAGGGAATAACCAAGAGTCACAGGGAGCAAGGTCTGGACTATAGGGAGGGTGAGGAACTGTCTTGATGCCCATCTTTGTCAAATAGTCTGTGACAAGGATGATGTTGTGGACTGGTGCATTGTCCTGCTGGAAATGCCACTGACCCGATTTGAAGAGTGCTGGCCTCTTCCTGCGGAATCTCTTCCTGAACTCCCTTAAAATCTCAACATAGTATTCCTTGTTGACTGTCTGTCCAGTGGGAACCCAGTGCATGTAGATCATGCCAGTGCTGTCAAAAAAAGGGATCATCAAAAGTTTATGGGTGAATTTGCTCTGTCCGGCCTTCTTGGGTCTGGGAGAGCCAGCATGCTTCCAATGGGAACTCTGTCTCTTGGTCTCTGGGTCATAGCAGTAGATCCAGCTTTCATCGCAGGTCACCAGAGTATCAAGAACTGTGGGATCTGAATTGATCAGCTTGACCATCTCCCACCTGTCATGACAACGTCTTTCTTTCTGATCTTCTCTGAGCACCCTTGGGACAAACTTTGCACAAATCTTCCGCATCTTCAGTTCCTCACAAATAATTGTGTATACAGTTCCCACACTGACATCAAACTGTGCACTTATTGTCTCTATAGACACATGACAGTCCTTATCCATGAAATTCTTTATTTGACCAATCAACTCTGGTGTTCTGACTTCCTTACTCCTCCTACACCTCTCATCATCCCTCACAGACTCCCTGCCTTCCTTGAATCTCTTATGCCGCTCAAAAACTGATGCTCAATTCATGCAAGATGGTCAAAAAGCAGTCTGAAGCATTCCATATGTTTCTCTGGCATTTTTTCCATGTTTAAAACAGAATTTTATTGCATATCGTTCTTCTAAAGTGTCCTCACGTCCAGATTGTATTTTTGAAATTCACCAGCTGTGACAATCAGGCTTTAGTAGGGTGTATTCCAATTCCTGCTATAGCTGTTCATTTGAACATGAAATCATAAAAATTGGTCAGTCATTTCATAAGATGTATAGCAATAACATACTAAATTTTCAAGAGTCTACGACAATTTTAAATGCCTGTACAAAAAAGTCTAGAAACTTATTGAAGGCACCTCATAGTTAGGTCCTTTTGCCAAATAATTTTTTTAAAACCCACAACTATTCAGACTAAAAGAAACAACTTTAAGGTACAGGTTTACCATCCAGTACTGCCCGAAGAAGAGGCACAGAGCCTCTGATGCAATCTTCTGCAATCCAGTAGCCATTTTGCAAGCACTTCAAAATATACTTCCAGCTAAACCTCAGTCAGACATCACAGAGTCTAATGACATAAATGACTTAGTTGAATCAACAACCCTATTTGCAATGTTTGGGGTGAATGATGACATAGCACTCACCGCACCAGACCTCATCCATACAGATGGACGCAGAGATCCACAATGCACCAAGCTAATAGAGACGATACAAAAGGGATTCCCAAAGGCGCACCCAAGGTCCACGAATATTTGAAAGTGAGGCACCATTTCAGCACTGATCACGGTCTAGTACTCTTAGACCAAAGGTTCATCATCCCCACCTCTCAACACGCAAAAGTCTTGCATAGCCTGCATTCTACACATCAAGGTGAAGTCAGTATGAAGGCCTGTGCCGAGGGATCTGTATATTGGCCTGGAATGATCACCTCAATTCCTACTGCCAAAGCCAGTTGCATGGTAAAAAAGAAAAAATAGTTTCAATACAATGCCAGAGCACTTGCCAAAGGGATATGACAGGCCGAATCATTGAAACCCTCCCTAACCATCAATACCGGATCTGGGTCGACAGGTCAGGTAGAATCACCTTGAGGAATCTGCGATACAATACACCAGTGCTGCAAACCATGGACAGTGGAACAAGATCATTGACACACCCACCATCAAACGACATTGCTCAGCCACCTACACTGGCACAAGCAAAAACTGCCAGAGCCTTGTCCAGATTTCTCCCACACTACCAGCCAAGCTTGAAGGACTTCATCCCCCCCCCAAAGGCTATTACCCTTGCGCAATGAGGAGGAGGAGATGTAGAATAATAACAGTAATAACAGGCATAAGGGTTCCCAACTAGTGTCCAGTTGGCAGACAAATATAAAATAGGCTGTAACTCAATACAGTCCCAAAAAAACATGCTTCAACATGCCATAAATAGCTCTCCTTCTTCAGAACCCATTCAGTAAATGACTCAGCTTACAATGCAACTGATTGCTGATTTGGATCCCCTACCAAACTCAATAGCCAAAAATGACTTTTTTCTATTCTTAAGTAAGAAGAGAAACATTGACTGACTGATTTTACTTTCCATGAATTCATTTGAAATCCATGACATACTACAGTCGATTGATTGTATGATCAATAAAGAGCTGAGTAAAACACAAAGATGCTTTTAAAATTTCCCAAGCATTGTGCAAAAGATGTCATTAAGAACTTTCGCATCATTTTAATGTAAATTTGTCTATAAAAAGAAAGAGGGAGCCCTCATAGCAAAGAGGATAACATGCAGGACTGTAACATCATTGTTTATGAGTTCAAACTCCAGTTGGACAATTATGTTCACTTTTGGACAAATATCTTCGGGGAAAGGTATAAACCTCCTTATCCCCACAAATATAGGTTAAATAGAACCAATACTGTTATTCTACAAGGGTATTGGTATTAAATAATGCACAAAGGTTGATATGCCATTAAACAAAGAAACCAAACCAAACTAACATTTTTTCCAACCATCCTTCACTCACTTAAGAAGGATTACAAGATCCCACTACCACTCCCTTACATAAAATTTGAAAATGTTTTTACAGTACAGCAATTAATAAAAAAAATAAAAATAAAATTTGTAAAGAAATTTCTTCATATCAAACAACTACCCACTTAAAATTGTAAATCAGTCCCAAGCATTTGGTTGATTGGTTGTATTTTACAGGATATCAACACTTGTAAGTTATTTACTGCCAAATCCTCTTTATACATATATATTACATATATATGACTTATAAACAAATAGTTTGTAGATCCATATCAGATGTTTCTGCCCACATTAGAAAACTCTTAAGAACACGTAAGAACAAAGAATGCATTTTACAATAAACATTTGTGATTTGATTTGATTTTTTAATAAATGCAATATTGTTCTGGCTTTCAATTTTAACTTCACTTATTCACCTTTGCAATTTTTTTCCCTCAAAACAAACTAAATTTGGTCACTCAAGTGCTTCATAGGATTTAAATGATTACCTGTCACAGCGGGGAGATTTGTCTCATCAAGTTTTATTGTATGTTTGTAGCATTCTAGTGCTTCCTTGATCTTGCCACTGAGCACCAACTGATACCCAAGCTCTCTCATATAATCAGCTTCACAGGATTCTTCATCAATAGCACATTTAGCAAGTTTGTGAGTTTGTTGCAGGATGAGTTCATTGCGGCCACACTGGAAGAATATTCAAGCAACAAAAGTCAGAGATCAGTACAGAATACCTGGGGTTTTTTTTTTGGCATTCAACACATTGTATTTACATATTGTGTTTAAGTTAATATCTAACTTGAGAAGATTTTTTTTAAATCAATAGGATTTTAAATATGACAATTAAAAAGAAACTTGAAAATTAACCTTTTAGTTTTATAGATAAACAAGTTTATTATATATACTTATGCATAAGTCAACCTATTGTATAGATTAAACCTTGATTTAGGATATCCTGTCAGTAAGGCTTAGAATATACTGACTGAATCTCCTGCAGAGGGATAAGATCCCCAGCCAAAAAATGGGATGTTCTGGATATAACACTAAAAAGTATTTGATGAAGAGGTTCCAGTTCTGGAGACCTGTGGTGTATGGAGTACCCAGGTCCCCACTGACCTAGAGTGGTAGTATCTGTTGGGGTGCCATCTATGAATTAAATAGATCTGTTTGCAAATTATATGTATTCAGTAAGACTCTTCACAAAAAAACAACATCTTAAACAACTACACAAAAAATATAAATATGAACATACAATAAATTTCATTCCTTAACCAGTAAGCACAAAATAATCCTACGGGGGAAGCATACCTTTAAAATCAATGAATCAATTAGTCAATCATTAATTTATCGTTATTAGATAATTAATTTTTGAAGCCAGGGGCTGCTGTATGATTGAATTTCAACCCAACAAAATTATTATTACGTCAAAATAAATATTTTGCCAAAAAGTTAAATATCCAAAATTTAACTAATACACATTACTTAGTATTCTAAAATTTGAGATAACAGTTGCCTTTTTAAGTAACTTTTATTGGAAGATGTTTTTTTTTCAGAGGTTTTAAATTTCAATTTTAAACAGTAAAGGAAAATAGAAAAATGTTATAATTTGGTTTCTGAATTTTAAGAAACTGGATATTTAATTCCCACCAATGAAAAAGGAAAACAGAGGTACCAGTTCTGCCATCATTATTTGTCAAGAAAAAATTAATGTGACTCTCTCTTTGAAGATAACATCTGACTGGAGTTTTGTGTCAAACTTATTACAACTATCTTCCCAAGCAAATCATGACATTTTGGCAAAAAGGATGAGATTTTTTTCCCTGGAATTGGAAATATCTATTCTTATCTGAACTGAATGGAATAATTTTTCATTGCTAATGATATTAAACACTAAAACGGAAAGTAAATGCAAAGCAATTTTACTCAGCAAAGAGAAAACATACAGAATTCCAAAGGATTTAGTGCGCATCACAGAAGTCAAATGAAAAGACTAATGAGGAAATTAAACATTTGATAGAACATTTCCAACCAAAACACATCATGGTGGCAGAAATTTATCATTTTTATAATGTAAAACAAGAAGAAGATGAGTCTGTTTTGAATTTCTTTGTTCATCTTTGTCGCCTATGTGCAAGTTTTGAACATTTCTACATAGAGCTTAAAAGGACAAATTAGTATATGGGTTTAAGAATAAAAATATATAAAGGAAATTGCTGTCCAAGGACATGCCCTTTAAAATTGCTTGTAAAGTAGTTCAAGCTATGGAAATTTTCAAAGGAACCAATGAACATTCTAATAAGTTAGATTACCATTACAAGTATTTAGACAGCAGTCAATTAAGTGTAAAGCTAAGTAGGAAGGAGTGTGGCAATTTGATTCTTCAGTTTTAAGAAACCAGAAGTAACAGTTTTGCCATTGTGTAAGAAAAATGGAAGTACAGGTTCTGTCATTGTTATTTGTTAAATAAAAGGTGGAAGGGCTCTCTCTTGGGAGCTAATATCTGACCAGAGTCTTCATAGTGAGCTAAATCGGCTAGTTTGGGACATTTGAATTGAATATTGCAAATTTGTTAAAGAATATAATAAATCATACAATGGGCATATATTAAAGGTCCAGAATTTCACATGGAATCCATTTATGACCTCTAAATATCCCAATATTAGAAAGAATTTAATATTTGTTAGACTTTTGACATACACATAAAAGCACAAAAACTTACACCACAATGTAAAAAAAATCAGACTTTGGAGGATTATCAATAGCCCATGGCAATATCAAACTAAATGAAATGAATATACACAGTGTTATATAGATTTTTGCATCCAACAATGAAATTATATATGTCATCTATTGGAAATTAACTTTGGTGACAAAATATTTGCAATTTAAAGAAATTTTTCCAAATAGCAGAGGCACAACTTACTGAAATCCCTTTAAAAATATAGCATGCAGGTCTTGTTTTAAAATATATGAGTAGTATGTTATACCTTGATGTTTTCATGATATTTCCAAATACACAGAAAATATTTTTATATTTTTTTTACACAAAAATAAGCCTTTTTAAGGATGTTGCCTTAAAATCTTATAATAAAAAGTAAAATCTTACTGAAATAGTTACAAAAATATATTACTAAACCTTTCAATACAAAAAATCAAAATATTTCAAAAAAACATAGGGGTATTTTGTCTTAAATTAGCTTATACCTATGCTAGAAAGCCATTTTAAAAATTGTGTCAAAATTTTGATTATAAATTTGCACACACAAATTTCATCATTAATTTTTCGATTTAATTATCAACTTCAAAACATTGTAACTTTTCAACAAAAAAAAAAATGATAGAAAGAAAATTTAAAATTCAAGATTATGAATATGTACATGTCCTGCTACACTGTATGCATGTAGTATTCTAACATTCCTAAATGATAATAAAGTTTAATCGTCAAAGGAATTCAAGACTGACACAAAAATAACCAATTAAAATAAGAATAATTAAAAACCTTTATGTTCACTGTACATTCTAACTTACAAAATATAAGGTACTAAATACCCAACTAAATTTTTAATCAATCTGCAGCTAGCAAATTTAATAGATGTTTGTTAATATGTCTGAATCTACTTCCCAATTAAGACTTCTGATTCAACAGATAATCTTGTTTGAGAAAAGTAAGGATTTAAAATTTTTGCTCCAAACACAATCTACAGTTTCTCCATCTTATACCCTCCCAATGCTCCTGTCTTTTTAATCAACTTCCATTGAATTATAGATGTTTATGATCTTTTTCTTTTTCCTCCCAAACATATTTAGACAATGTTGTGCTACTGGCATAATATCTTTTTTAAAAGAAGTTTAGTAAATGTAAAATGTGTTTCCATGGCTCTTCTAAAGCACCTCTGGCAGCAACACAAAAAAAGTATTTATATATGAAATCCTTTTTTAATTCATTTTTATCGATGGTTTTAAATCAGTATTCTGAGATTTAACTCACAAACATATATATATATATATATATATATATATATATATATATATATACACACATATTTCCAATCCTAACTGATTCATCAAGGTCAGACTAACAGCCTACATAAAATGCTATAAAAAAGCAAATAAAAATTAAGATCAAAGAAAATACAGAAAGTAAAATTAATTGTTGGCAACTCTTCTTTTAAACATGAAAATGAATAAAATAAAATTCTTTTTATGACACTAAAATAGAGAATGACCTATTTATTAAAATCTTAGACTTTAACAATTTGCTAAAGAAATTTTTGATTTTTTTTTTTACCAGAAATAAAAGCTAAACCCTTCTTTTCTTTCCTTCCTGATAAGTTAACAAAGAGAATTGCCAAACCAAATCTAAAGTATTTTTTACAATTAAAGATAAAATGATTCCCTTATTGCCTTAAAGAGAATTTTATGCAAATGTTCTTTCTAAGATTCCAAAGAAAAAGATATATTTTTCACTGTAAGGATACAATGAATAATCATCACCCACAAATAATTTGCATATCCAATAGAAATCTCTTAGGGTGTCGTATGACAGTTTCAGAAACACATCCTTGACATCTTTTTGCCTCTGGTCTTTGAACAGAAGAGATGCTGACTCTGACTCAGCCAGAGAACAGTAAAGCCACATGGCTATATTACCTACACTCATCAACAATGCAATTTTCCATTTTGTTCCCCTTCTACATACTGCTTATCCATGTAATCCATGTGTATAGTTTTAGCTGTTGGAACATGTTTGATTCTTTCTTTTATTACCACTGGTATGTTTTGTCTATATATTGAATATTAAATGTTTAATTTTGTCTCTCCTGATTATTCAGAGTTAATGTTAATAATAGTTCTTGGAGAGTGAAGACTTAATAAAAATATCTTCCCTATTTTCTAATGGTCTCTAACCCAAATATTTAATTTAATCTAAAAATAGAAAAAGATCTACATCTCATAATTTCCAAAAAATAACTTTTCCCTATCTTGCCATTAAAAGTTATTCCCCTTGCAGTAGCAGTCCAGAAGTCAAAGAGGACAGACCCAGACCTTTGATACTATACGTTGAACATAAAAAGGGATTCAGAACAGACATGCAAGTAAGCAATTAAAAAAAGGAATACTAAAAACATCTAGTAACACTGTACACATACAAAAATTAATACAAACATAAAAACATATTTTTTAAATTATGGCTTATTACCAAAATAACATATAAAATGATAACATCCATTCAACTCAACTTCCTGTTACTTGTTTTGATGTTTGCTTCTTTTATTCATAATTCATTTCAGTATTAACCATTTATCACAGTACCTGGAAGAAGCTTAAGCTACATTTTGTTACAAATTTGTAATGCATAATTTTTGCTAAATACTTACTATCTTCATAAAAATAAATCATATCAGGTTGGTTGGTTTTTAGTGGCATATTAACCATCATTATTTAAAGCCAAATCTTGGTTTTATATATATATATATATATATATATATATATGGTCTGTAAGTGAATAGTCTGTAGGTAAATATTTTTGTTTTTAAACAAATTGTGAGCATGAGACAAAAGTTAGTAGAGAAATTTTGATCTATAGGTATAAGCTTTGCAGATGGTCTTGTTTTGAAGATGCATCTTATATTTTTTCATATATATATATATATATATATATATATGAAAAAAAAAAAATATGTATATATATTGATATTTTCAGTCATTTTTATTCAGTGGATCATATCAGGATTATCATTCTTAATATTGTAACAAAAAAGTCTTTTGGGTTCTGTAATAAAAGGCTAATGCTGATATGAATTATAAATAAAACAAGTCAACAAAAAATATAACAGAAGTTTGAGTTGAATAAACATAGTTTTTTTTATGAATCTATATATTTTTGTTAATAATCAATTATTTACAAATATGTTTGTGCACGTTTAATAATTTTGTATAGGTACAGTGTACATGAATGTTTTTAATTATTCTTTTTAAATTGCTTACTTGCTTATCAATCCTGAATCCCTTTGACAATTAAAGCTTATAATCATTTGGGAAATTTGAAACTGATATGTTGGTTCAGCAGTTGGAGTAGCAGTAAAATATATGAGTTCTGTTCACTTTGAATACTGGTCTTCTACTCTCGAGGCTAGAGATAGCTGGTCCCAGACTCATTAGATTTTGGTAGCCAAATAGGGAAAAGTTATTCTAGGAAATGATGACTTGCATGGATCTTTTTCTTGAAAAGGATAATTTTATTTTTAGAAGACAGTAACCAGATTCTTGGCTGGGAGGCAATTTCTTTAAAAGATGAATTAAAAACCAGCAGCAAGTGACACATTTCAAAGGAACTCACTCACTATGACCAGCATCAGCTTTTAAATAAATTTATTCTAATACCATAAAATCTGAATGGAAAACTTGACCCTTTCACAACTAACACACAACTTTGTTGTTTCTCTCAACATAACATGTCCAAAGTGTGATACTAAACTGAATCTGAGGGTGAGGCTACAATTCTAGGGAGTGTAGACAACCCCTGGATTGCTATTACTCTTAGGTCTACTCAGACCTTGAGTGGTAGTACCTGTTAGGGTTTCATCTACAGGTCAAATTTGAAAATTACTAATATAAGATAGGAATACTTGATACCAAAAAAAATGTGAACAAGTTATTTGTATTAGATAGGAAACTTTATATATGACTATGAATAAATTATTTATATTGAGAATGGTTACTTGATGTTATTATACTTGAATTATTTATATTAAAAATTCTCGATGTCATATGACTATGCACAAAAAATTCTTAAGAAACAACTACACAAAAAACGTAAATATAAATGTACAATAAATGCAATTCCTTAACCTCTAGGCATAAAATAACCCTAGACTAGTCAACATGCCATTAAGATCCATCAAGCTTTTACATATATTATCATTAATATACATATCAATGATTAAAAAGGTTTACCAAAGAAAAAATATATAATATGTAATATATAATAAAAATTCTGAAAATTTCCTTGAACTATTTTATTCATTGCTGTAGTGTTTATGACTGAACATTTTTCACCTTGTCCTTACAAAATAAGGGATATTAGAAAATACCAATTGAAACATCAGAATTCTTAGACAAAAAATTCTTTTAAAAATCCTATTTAGTTTTCTTTATATTCGGAAGAATAAATTTTTCTTAGAAAATGAAAAGAGAAAAAACTTATTTTCTTCAAAGAAAAGAAATTGTTTGGTCTGTCTTTTCCAAAGGAAGAATTTGCCAAAATATAATCAGGGGGAAAAAAAAGAATACTCAAAAGTCTGAAAAAAAATGAAAGGAGAATGATCAGAACTTATGTTGAACAATGGCATACAGTCAAACATTGTTATTAAACAGTTTTGTTTTGCTGCACAAGAGGACAGTCACTAAACTATTAGTCTGGAAAGTGAACATGAAAGAATGTAAATATCCTTCAACATAGCAATTATATTATAACTTGGTTTAAATCACCAAATTAATATTAATAAAAACACATACACCAACATAAATTCTTTTTTCAATAGGGTTGACACTATATTAGCATAAATCACTATTAACATTATATCAATAAAATCAACTAGATATTTTATATCAAAATACTTTCTCTTATATTCTAAACATTTTACAGACGAATATGTTTGTTGTTTTTTTTTAGATTTGGTTTGGTTGGTTTTATGGCATATCAACCTTTGTAGGTTATTTAACGCCAAATCCATTTTTATGTAAATAATCTGTTCTATTGAAAACAGTTCAGTTTAGCATAAGTACAGTTGAATTGTCAAAAAATTTCCATTTCAAACTATTCAAGTTCAGTTAAGTGTAAATACAGTTTTAATGTCGAAAAACAGTTCTATTTGAAATAATTCAGTTAAGCATAAGCACGCAGTTTAAGTGTAAGTACGGTTTAATTGTCAAAAACATTTCTATTTCAAGCTATTCAGTTTACTCAATTCATTTTAGCATAAGTATGCTGTTAGTTCTATTTAACCCATAGATAGGGCCCTATCAGGTGCTACCACTCCGAGCCAGAGTGGACCTGGGAGTGATGGCAATGAAGGGGTACTCCGCATTCCCCAAAGCCCCAGCATTGCTGGAACCTCACCATCAGATTGTTTAGTGTCATATCCAGGACACTCGTTGGGGGCGGGGGAGGTTTACCCCTCTGCAGAGGTGCAGTCAGTGTATTCTACAGCCCCAGCTGACTGGGCAAGTTTTTTTTAGAGAATCCATAAACTGGTTTTTACACAAAAAAATCATTTTACCATTAGAAGATGATTTTTTTAAAGGTGTAACAGTGGAGTGACCTTTGTACTCATATATATTGTTGGATGTATATGCAGTTGATAATCTGAAGCTGCAGATGATGTCAGATTTCAAGGCCAAAAAATCTACAAGTTCAAATGGATACCAAGAAAAAAACTGATAGGTAAAAGAAGATCTATAGAAATCAATTAGAAACTGTAAAACATAGTTGTGGAATATACTGATGAGGATTGAACTCAAAAATAACCAAGTAAGATCAAGTGAAAATCAGTAAGATAGAATTGATCCCTCCAACACATCTGCCAACCCTGTTTCTGAGTATTTTTCTAAACACCTTATCAAGAGGTGTCAGAAAACCTTTTTAACTCTGAGTTAAGACCTGTCATTTTTTCTCAAGGTACATTGTCATAGGAAATGCTTAAAGGCTAGGAAAATAAAGGCAATGAATCATTATTTTGTTAAAAAAAATAATAACAAATACAGTTTTGGAGATGATGACGCAACAAGAGCAGGTTTAAAGTGGTAAGGAGGAAAACAGAGATAGTTCATCAGCCAAGTCACACTTGAATTTTGCTATGGCTTCTATATGTTTTTAGTCAGTCACTTACCAGACACCAAACTTAAAGAGAAATCATCTAGCTGCAGCTATAAATAGAAAAATTGTACATTGTTACAAGCTACAATAAGCATGGATGATATATACATTTGTTAAGTTGTAGATTTCATTGGTTGTTGTCATCATCTGTATGGTGTTCTTTCTTTTCAACTCTAGCAAGATTGGTTGAAGAACAATGTCTTGCAAGTACACAAAGCTGATCAGTCAAAAATGACATAACACATTTCAGTGCTGTGCCAAAAGGAGGATCCCCCCCACTGCTCAGCTACATTCTGTTCATATCCAATTGGTGCAGTGGCAGAAGACCACACTCAGCAGAGGTTTGGTTTGGTTTGGTTTGGTTTCTTTGTTTAATGGCATATCAACTTTTGTGGATTATTTAATGCTAAAGCTATTCTTGCAACAGAACAGCAATGACACTATTTAACCTATAGCTGAGGGACAAGAAGGATCAGACATTTCCCAAAGGTATTGATCCAAACAAGAATGTAATAACATGATTGGAATTTGAACTCACTTACTTCAAGGCCACAGTCCTGCAATTGAGCCATTACACCATGGGAATTCCCGCCATTCAGCAGAGGAATGTTACATGTGCTTCAATACATTTGGTATCTTATGAGCCAGTATGGTTGGTAGAGCAGTCAGGGCCAAAGCATAAATGGGCTACAACGTGTTGTTTTTGGAAACTTGGTTTTAAATTTGTTCATGTTTGCTATTCATGTGTGCAATTCTCTCTAATTTGTAATAATTTTGATAATGACTATAATGATTATGGTGATGTTCAATTTGCATTTATTTCCATAAAACCATTTAATTACCAAATGAAAAATACATATTTGAATTAAACAAAAACAGTAGATATTATTGGAACTGATATGAAGAATATTTTCACACTTTAATTATTCATACACAAAATTCAGAGATTTTAAGATTTTTAAATAAAACATCAGTTTATTTTCACTCCTTTAAAGAGATTACATGTAATATCATAAAAACAAAATAATCCTTCTCTGCCACCTACTGAGTGTATATAATGGAAGCACACTTAGCAGAATAGTTATCATCATAGGAATCAGAATCGGAGACCAAAGTTCAAACATGGATGAGGCTGTTTACATTTCACTTCACACTAATGTCTTTGAGAAAGACATGAATCTATCTGTTTTCTCCCCAACTATGGATAAATAATAGAGCAGATGAGTTTCTTTAGAAATGGCTAAGCTACCAGTCTAAGTGAAGGTAAACTCTGAATAAACCAGCTTTATTCTTCTTAAAAATTGAGCTTGTATCATATCCTTCCCATGGCAGAATTGTTGAGTAGATACATACTGATAGTATATATCATTACATTATACAATCAGTGAGTGACACACAAAGATACATCTCACACACAAGCACAAACGTATATAGTTGGTGTCATATTCACCATGAATGAATATTTGAATATATTTTTAAGGAAATATAAAGATTTGCAATTACTTTCTGAATTTGCCATAGATAGTTTATTCTATATTTAGTTTTGAATAATTTGTGCATTTTTAGAAGCTTTGATCTGTTATATTCATTGTTAAAGATTTTTCTAAAAATTGATGCAGTCTGAAATTGCCCCCTTTATGGAAATTATGAAATAATATTGTTCTATGGTAATTGTAATTTTTTTCCTAATTCGACATTTAATACAATCACCTTTTGAAAATGAAACAGTATTGACTGGATTTTGTAACATTCTGAAAGGTTCTGAAGAAGACAATATATGAGTGTCACATGCTATGATAATTTATTTATTCCACAACTATGGAGATGACTGCTGAGCTTGACAAGAAGCTCGGAATAAAGATAGTTGATGCATACAAGCAAAGTGTTGGATAGAGAGCACTTTCCAATTATTTCTTAGATCAACAAATTAAAGCATTATTAAAACGTACAAGATTCATTCGGGGGGTGTCCCCGTGGTGTAATGGTTAAAGCAATGGACTGTGGAATCGTAGTAAGCGAGATCGTACTCCAATCGCGCTATTACGTTCACTTTCAGGCAAATACCCTTGGGAAAGGTATGAACCCCCTTATCCTCCCAGCTATGGGTTAAATAGTACCACTACTGTTCTTCTAGGAGAATGGCTTTGGCATTAAATAATCTACAAAGGTTGATATGCCATTAAACAAAAAACCAACCAACCAAACTAACAAGATTCATTGTGCTGAGAATAAGTTAAGGACTGACAGTAAGTTAAGGACTGACAGTAGTAAGCGAGATCGTACTCCAATCGCGCTATTACATTCACTTTCAGGCAAATACCCTTGGGAAAGGTATGAACCCCCTTATCCTCCCAGCTATGGGTTAAATAGTACCACTACTGTTCTTCTAGGAGAATGGCTTTGGCATTAAATAATCTACAAAGGTTGATATGCCATTAAACAAAAAACCAACCAACCAAACTAACAAGATTCATTGTGCTGAGAATAAGTTAAGGACTGACAGAAAACAGTTAATTTCTGAGAGAATGAAAAAAGATTTTTTAGAGATATTTAGGCTAAACATCAAAAAAGTAAATTAGCTTAAGCTAAAAGCCAGCTATAATATAGGAGTGAGTATTAGAACTCTGTTTTATGATTAAATGAGGCCAAAATAGAATTATTTGGCCATGTGAACTCCCGGTATTTATGGAAGAAATCAAATGTAGCTCACAAACCAAAAAATACACAGCCTCTCTACAATTAAGTATGTTGAGAGTACTATGTTTTGGGGATGCTTACCTTCTCCTGGACAGGGAGAAATCATGAGAGAACAGGGTATCATGGATGAAGAGCAGTATTAGGGTATTCTTAAAAATAATATAAAACAAAGTGCATGAAAACTGGTTTTGTGGTGTTACTAGACATTCCAACATGTAAATGACCTGAGACACACAACACAAATTGTTACAAAATATTTAGATAAAAGCAATATGAAAATATTGGTGTACCCCACACAAAGTCCTGATCTAAATTCTATTAGAAATTTATGAGCCAATTTGAAGGAAAATGTAAGGGACAGAAATACTTCAAATTTGAAGGAACTAGAAACAATTGCCAGAGAAGAATGGAGCAAAATAATTGTCAGTAACTGTTGTGATCTTGTAAGGAATTATCAAAAATGATGAAAGGTAATAATAGAGAATAAAGAATTATTGAGGCAAGAGGGCTAATAATTTTTTTCAATATTTGTTTGATACTTTTTAGTATTATTGTTTGACATTAAAACAAAATTTTGTAGTGGGAATAAAGACACATTCTTTCAATTCCTTCATTTCATCTTTTGTGAAAAAATACACATGAAATTTCCATGTAAATTTGAGGTGTTACAACTTTATGCATAATTATGGGAGGGGTAGCAAATAATTCTTACACCAATTGTATGCATGTGTGTGTATGGGTGTATAGATATACTAATGTATATAAAATACATATACTCATGTGCACACTGAAGAAATGTATCTACAGTGAACTTCCCTAACAAAGTCTTCATTCAATGATGACCTCCACTAAGATGTTTTGAAGGCTGGAACATAATTAAAACTCCTGGAAAGTTTTCAGACAAGTGAACATCTCTTAGGCATTCTTGGAGTTGATAACAATCCATTCCTAAGCTCTGGTCAAGTGCAAATATCCAAGAAAAAAAAAGTGGGGGGTATCCTTCAACAAGGAAAAAACTGAGTGTTTTGATAATGGATTTGGTACATCTATAACAAAATTACATTGTGCTATCATTTTTTTTTTTTTTTTTGCTTTTTTCCAAAAGAAGAAGGATTTTCCATTTTCCAATATTTTCTAGTATGTTAATGACTCTTCTCGTAATTTTCAAGAGTACAATTAAAACTATAAAGATGCACAGGATATTGGAAATGGACTTGGCAACTTGAGTTTAAATCCTAGATAAAGCTGTTTACATTTTGCTTCATGCATCTTTTCTTCAAGCTAAAGATAAAATAGTATAATTGGGCTCTTTAAGCCTTGGTAGTCTAGAAGTTAAAAAAATTGACATTGTGTCACATACAATCTGTAACAGAAGATTTGATTGACTGATTGATTTTAATGGCATGTCAACATATCTCAGGTCTTTATATGCCTAGAAATTAGGGAATTGTGTATACATTCATATTATACATTCATATTTATATTTTTAGAATTGTTGTTTCTTAAAGGACATTATTTTGCACATGGTTATATCAAAAATGAATAATTTTTAAAAAGATCTATTTAACTCATAGATGGGACCCTGACAGGTGCTACCACTGAGTGTGGACCTGGAAGTAATAGCAATGAACAGCTACTCCTCACTACCCAGATCTTTAGAATTGGAGCCTCACCACCAGATTCAGTTTAACATCATACTCAGATCCCCCAATTTTTGAAGGAAAGGATTCTTATCCCTTCATAGGGAATATAGCCAGTATATTCTAAGCTCTGCAGACAGGGTAACTGAATGGCTGGGTAAATACAAACATTGGGAGAAAAATTAATAATAGAAGGAAAGATAAACTAAGTAAAATTAACCATGAGGATGCCTCATCTAAGAAATTCAGATAAATAAAAACTATAACATCTTTTACTATAATTAACAGATGTAAACAAACAATATAGCAAGGAGAATATGGCTATGTGATAAGGTCAGAACTTTTCCAACTGGTTGGTCACTTGACTAAACAGATAAAATGTCAGACAAGATCTAAAAATATAGCATGCAATTTTAATGCTGCTTATTGAACAGTCATACAATGTAAAACTAATGGTCTAAGCATGGTAAAAAAAAAAGCAACAATAACAAGAAGAAATATGAACTTATCCAAATTGATTATGCTTATAATTATTAATAAATTGTTGACAATGTTTCATCTAATGAAAATTCCAGATAATTTTACTGTCTTTAATTTCATAAATTTGTTATCATATTTCATGTCATAAATTAAGCTGCATCTAAATTTGAGATTAAACAGTAAGTGATAAAGATACAAACCACACGAGATATAAGTTGAGCAATATTAAAGTAGAGCGATTTGCTGTTGGATTCAAACATATCCAGACTGTTCTGCAGTTTAGAAAGATGATTATGGGCCTGGAAGCAAAAAACAATGGCAATCAAAATCAGTTCCTGCAAAAATAAAACTTAAATTTACCTAAAATGACAAATTTAAAATATCAACTGAATTTTATAAGAAAGTAAAGATTAAACTTTGCTCATGAAGTAAACAAAAACAAAAGTCAGACAGAAGTGATTTCATTTCTTCACTCTCTTTCACCAAGATCCATTCTATATGCATCACTCTTGGTTTGGGTTTGCTTTCAACAGTTGTTGACAAAAAATTGTTATCTGTTCCTTTAGAATACTTTTATACATGATAACATATATGTATTTATAAGCAATAGTAACATAAGAACCAGAACCCAGACTTGTACATGACTCAAATTACAAATGGTCACTTGCATGAACAATATATGAAGCATCACATTCTTTTCACTTCAGTTAAGTGAAAGAAATCATAAATCTAGGTTTTAAAAAATCATTCTTTTGTAAAGTAAAATTTTTAAATGTTGAGAAAGATTTACATGATTTTCTTTTTTGTATAAATCATAAATTGATTTATTCTCAAATATATTGGATCAATATGTTAATATGAAAATTACAAAGAGAGGATTTAAGTATTGGTATATGAAGAATTCTTTTCAAAAACTGATTAAGATAAAAAGGAATAGTTTGACGTTACTAATTTAAAACTTAAAGTTTAAAAGCGTAAATATAGAGGGTTTTTTTTTCCTTACTGGAGTGTCTTCTTCCCTGGAAGAATACCAGTTTACATCTGAGACAGAAGCACAGATAATAATTAACCAACCTCATCTACAAGAGTGATATCAATTGAAGAGAAAAAAAAACAGATTACCAAGACTCTTTGTCAGGGAACTCAGTGCTCTGAGCATAACTTGATGATGATGATGATGATGACATTTAAAAAATTTTAGCAGTGAACTGTATCAGCTGCTAAATATCATATGTTATGATAGCAACAATGGCAAAATGTTACGTACTCATTTACATTGATAAAATCTATATTAGTTACAATAAAACAGAGTAAATTTACCTCATTATAATCTCCAACTCTGCACAGATTATACAAAGTGAGGTAACACAGGGCTTCTATACAGAACTGATCAATGTCAAGGGCTCTAAAAATAACAAAAAAGAAAGTAATAATAAAAATATAACAAGCTAGACAGAAACATAATATACAAAAAACATTCTCATATCAAAGTTGGCTATCATTGCTTTGTAGCTACTTCAAAATATCAGAAATATCTAAAATTCAAACAAATCAGAAATAAAAACAAAAAAAAAAGAAAGAAATATGCTACAAAACTGAAAAGCTGAGAAGAAACTGCATTCAGTTAGTTTGGGACTTAGAAAAAATTTGAAGTTGTACTTAGTAAAATAACAACAAACAATAAAAGAAACATTAATTTTCTTCCTTTTGGCATTCAACACACTTACTCCAGTAAGTCTTTCACAAGTCAAAGCACCTTTGAAACTCCTCTTTTGATATGATATGTAGTTCTGTGAATATATTTGATATCCTCCATGTCAAAAAAATCTCTTACCCTTGAGATGAATTTTCAGTTAAGGGAAGAAGAAAACATTGTACAGAACTAAACATCTAGTGAGTTTGTTGCATTTGTACAATATTATGTTTCACCAAAAAAAATTCATTCAAAAAGCAAGGACTTTTTTACAATTTCTTTATATTGGTACTGACATTTTTAAACTTCATCTAAACATCCTGATTTTATTATATAGTAGCTAAAATGTGCACACATTTTGATTTTAATTTTAAAACCTAAAAAACTAAAAGATTCTTCAGATGAGAAATCAAAACTTTTGTTAGATACTTTAAGATTTGAGAACATGCTACAGGGTTGAACGATAAAATTGTTGCCCTAGAAAAGATGACATGATTCCATTTCCATTTAATGAAAACCAGTTTTCTTTTTTTGTTGCAGACCATCTACTAGTTGGCCAGTTGTGTACAAATCCCAAGAGTGATAGGAGTCTTCTGAAAGTGACACAATGTTCAACGAGCGAGATTGGAGATGCGCCACTGTACAACTCATGCTCTCTACCGATCCAAGTTATAACAACAGGACCATTGCCAGCACCCTCAAAATACAAATCTGGATTGCCACAAATAACAGGGACATGCCCAGGGTGGTAAAAAGTTTCCGGCTACAGTTATGGTCTTTGGTGTGGTTTCAAGTGAGGGCTACATCATGCCACCTCACAACTTCGAAGTCGGCTTGAAAGTCAACACCAAAGTGTACCTGGATGTGCTGAAGAGTGTGGTGATCCCCTGGTGCAATCAGGTGGCCGGTGTCAGACCCTGGGTGTGGCAGCAGGATTTGGCGCAGGCCCACAAGTCCAAAGAGACCCAGACATGGCTTCAAAAGGAGTGCTATGATTTTGTACCCTTCTCTCACTGCCCCCCTCCTCCCCCGACTTGAACCCGCTGGACTACTTCGTTTGGTCATACATCCAGCCTGATCACCGAGTATTCACCAAGCTCCCGCCAGCGCTTGTGGAAAAGGCATGCTCCCAGTTCCAGTTCCGTATCAAGGCAGTGATTGAGGCTGAAGGCAGCTACATTGAATAGATGTCAGCTCTACTACATAATCAAGTTACCTAAATTGATTTTTTCAATAAAAGTTTTAAAATAAAGCTGTAGTGTTGTTTTCTTTAGGATGACAATTTTATCGTTCCACACTGTACTAAGTGCAGTTCAGCATTATATATATATATATATATATATATGTGTGTGAGTGTGTGTATATGTGAGTGTGTGAGTATATATGCATATATAATTGAATATATATATATATATACATATATATATATATATATATACATACACATATTTACATATATAAACATATATACATCTATATATATATATATATATACATATGTATCATCATCATCATGTCACACTGCCAACATGGATCTCCCTGATCCTCTCTCACCACCCATCTTTATCGTTCATCGCTCCCAGTAGGTCTTCAACTCTACATCCTATATCAGCACAGAGCTGCTGTATTTAGGTTCTAGCAGGTCGTAATGCCTTTGCTCATCCATGTGATGGGTGACACAGGATTATATCGCTTATGAGTTTGTCCTTACTTCTCCAACAGTGTCCCGCATGTCTGGTTCGTCTAACTTGGATAGTTTTTGTGATGGGTTGTAGGGGGCTGTACAGCTGCTGCTTTATCAAGTGCGGCCTCCAGCACTTGTTCAATATTGCTCACAGCATTCTAGTGTAATTGCCGTCAAGCTTTTTCTCCATACATTTTGTTAGCAGCCATGTAGTGCATCCATATAGTAGTATCGACATGATCTCTGCTTGGAAAAAAACTGCATTTCATTTTATCAGTCAGGTCTGACTTCCATATGACCAAAAGCCTATCAATGGCTGTCCATGCCTTCGCTAGTCGCGTGTTGATGTCTGTCTCGGTTGATGAGACACTGCTTCTGAGGTAGGTGAACTTATCCACTAATTTCAGAGAATTACCATTTAGTGTGGAGATGTTGCCTCTTTGATTAAAGCACATGTATTCTGTCTTGTCTGCATTGACATGGGGACCTATGCCAGCAGTTGCTAGTTCCAGACTATGTAGTAGAGTTTCAGCTTGGGCAGGTGTATTTGCCAGAGGTGCTATGTCATTGGCATAGTCCATGTCCATAAGTGTTTGTGTAGGGTATCTTCTGCTTCTTTCCTTTGCCAGCTTGAAAATATTATCTTTCATTATCATATTTACCCAACCCCTCCACTCGGGCAGGATATGACACAAGGTCAATTTTTTAAGCGGAGTTTAACAGGTTTGAATTCAGAGTTTTCCTTCTCCTAGACTAGTTGCCTCACCAAGGCTGAAGAACCTAGTCTGTCCTACTATTTACCCATAACTGGAGGGAGAATAATTGGATTCATACCTTTCCCAAGGGTATTAGTGTTATGTGAAATGCAATCAGTCCAGGATTTGAACTCGTGTCGCGGTGTCCAATTCTTGCGATGATAACCATTACACCACGGGCACCTCCAACATTATCTTTCATTATATCCATAGATGTTCTAAGCATGTAGTCTGGGTAGATGATAAAGAGGTATGGGGCTAATTGCAGCACACCTGCTACAATGTCAAAATAGTCTGTGTCTCCATCTGGGGAGCAGACTTTTACTTTCATGTTTTTATATAGTATCATTATAGCTACGACAGCTTCTTTGGATAGGCCGTAGCTGAGTAGTATTTGCTCCATCTTACCTCTGTGTATGGAGTCAAAGGCTTTGGAGAAGTCAATGAATAATATTGTAATCTCTAGGTTTTTTACACATACACCTTCGAGAATTCGAAGGATAGTCAAAATTTGTGATGTCGTAGATTGATTTCTCTGAAAGCCATTTTGGTTCTTCCTAAGTATCTTCTAAATTTTATGTTTTATGAGGTTGCATAGTAGAGCATTGCAGATCTTGGTCACTATGGATGTAAGAGTTATACTTTGGGAGTTCTTGGCTGTTCCAATGTCACCCTTTTAGGGAAGTGGATGATGCATCCCTTTGTCCATCTGTCTATTGTGTTTTGGTTATACACGGCATTACAGGGTCAAAGCAGTATGTCATCCAATTGCCTGGTCTTCCATACTTCTGGGGGTATTTCATCAAGGTGTCACGTGGTCTACTACTGAGAGAAGAGAAATAAGGAATTTCTACAACCCTCCGTGTTTGAATTAGCAGGCCATCAAAGATTGACCGTTAAAAGAGACATAAAGAATGTAGGTCAACTTCGGCCAGCCGTTGAAGGAAGGAAAAAATATGGATCAGGCTATCTGTACTCTGTAACCTCACTCGGGTGAAAAGAGATAGTAGTCCTAAAGAATCGCCTGACAGGGGAAGGAAGAAGATAGAAGCGAAATGATTGGCCAGAACCCTAAAACAGAAGTGGCACCTTCTTTCCGTCAGTGGAAATAGAGTAAAAGAAAATCAGTTTTGAAGAGAGATGTCGTCGTGAACAGATGGGGGCGAATCTTGCGCCAAACTCCGGGCGAAGCACCAAAACCGGGATTTGCGGGACAGTAGTTGAAGCGATAAGATATATTGAAACTACTGCCAAAATCACCAGGGGAAGACGGAAAGTATCTTGGACAAGGAGAACCCATACCTTCAAGCCAGAGCTATATATAATATAAAGTCCGTCAGACTGTAAAAGAGAAAATACTCTCCGAAGGAGCCCATTGAAAAGATAAGTAAATATTAAGACTGTTTCTCCCTACACCCTTCTTAAGCATTGCAATTATTCTCTCTCTCTCAATTTAAAGAAAGATGAAAGAAAAGAAGAAAAGGAAGAAAGACATTTATAGTTATGTATTATCTGTTGATAATATAGCTGACACATTGAAGATGTGTGTCTGCGTGTGTATTAAAAAGATTGTTATATTTTAATGTCCCCACGTGTTGAAGTTTGTTCATTGTGTCATCTTCTGTCAAGTTGCCTTGTTTCATGTTTGTTTTCAGCTTCTTTCGCCTTATGTTATTCTCGCATAAATTGTCCTATTCTTTCCTTTAAAAATATTATACGGGAAACCGGAGTTATCAACTACTATAATTAATATTATTATATCTAAACCTAGAGGTCCATATCTTCCATTGTTCTAGGGGTAGGAAGAGCTAGTGGCCTGGTAGGTGTGTGTGTTAGCGTGAAGTTTGGAAGCCCCTTGCTAGTGGCGGTCAGTCTAGCCCTAAATTAACCCCCACATAATATGCCAGTTCCTATATGCCCGAGAAAGGACTCTGAACAAGGACTTATTCTATGAGGGATCAAGTGCCAGACCGCCCCGTCTTCACAAATAAATTCCCGTCATGGGATTTTAATAATTTTGCCGTCACAAAAGCCTCCTGCTTTTCTATTTTTAATTTTTCTTACTACTGAGTTGAGTTCTTGAGTGTGCTTTGGTGATCCATCTGAACATTGATTACTGACCTTTTGGCCAATCTGTCCAGGTTAGGTGTCACTATATTCACACTCTTGTCCATGGAGTAGCAGTTCTTGATGTTTCACGCAAGGTCAAATGCACCCATCAAACTACATATACTTGCATATATATATATATATATATGTATATACATGCATATGTGCATATATATATATATATATATATGACTCTCTCTCTTTTATCATTTATTACATTCAATTATCACTTTTGGCAGGTATTTTACACTGCATCCAGGGTCTGCTCAGAGCTGATGTATTCAAGTCCTTGTTGATCAACCAACACTGGTGTAACAATAAGAGAACATCACTTAATTCTCCAGCAGTGCTTCACATCTTGCTTGCCGTGGATGGATTGTGAGATAGGTGGAAAGTGGCCATACATCTGCTGTTCTGTAAGGTGCTGCTTTCAGGATTTCTTCAAGACAGCACATAGCATTCTTGTGCAGTTTCCAACTAGCTTTTTTTCAATACATTTCATTAGTGTCCAGAGAGTAATTCCTTACAGTAGTTCTGAGACAGCCACTGATTGGAAGAAATCTCATTTCATTTTATCAGAGAAATTAGATTTCCATAACCTGTCAAAATCAGTTCACATTTATATATATATATATATATATAAGTAAAGTAAAGTTGGTGACCATAGTCAAGGGCAACCTAAAGGCTCCTTTTCATTATCTATTGCACTGAGCTGTAGAGGAAAACGCTACTCCTTTCTCTGGATTGTTCCACTTTACCCGTGATACATACTTTATAATACTGTGTTAAGCGAGAAGGTATCAAGTACCATTTATTTGAGCCTTTGGTAAGACTCTACTTGGGATTCAAACCTGGTCTCCTGGGCCATTGGCGAACACTCTACCCACTAGATCAATGGGCCGGTAAACATATATGTATATTTGATTGAACATTATAGACATTTTTTGTTAACATATTTTTTTGTTAATCCTTTCGAGTTACCATATTTATCTTATGATCTCAAGGTGCTACATATTAGAAATATACAACCCAAACTTAATAGAAGTAATTTTGAAACTAGTGCAAATGTACTTAAATGTCTTTAGCTACTGATGCTATTTATAGAAACAAATTTGAAAAGTAAACACTACACAATACACCAGTATAAACACTCATTCTTACAAAGTAGTAATTTACATATAAAAGTTACATCACTTTTGTAATACATCCTCCCCCGATGATGGCTCAAGGTTGGGTAGAAAGTACTTAGGAAATAACTAATTATGAAAGGTTTATCAACCAATTCCTGCCGAATATTATAAGATCAATACGGCAAAACAAAAGGATTAACAAAAAAATATGTAGACAAAAAATGTCTATAATCTTCAAGCAAATATCTAATATACATATATATAGTATATACAATTACATATACACATATCAGTGGCAAAGGCTGACTTGGAAACCAGGGCATGCAATCAATTATGTAGGCTAATTGCCAAAAATGAAGAGAGAAAAGAGATCCTTACTCTGTGCCCCCAGAAAATTATTTGCCTCTCAGCACATCTGTGAATGTGATATGAACAAATTTTAACATGAGAAAATACACCTCTACCAACAGGCCCGACTTTAGACTTGATACCCCTCTCCCCTGGATTTGATGTCCTTACCCCATTAGTAATATCCCAGCAATGAAGATGTCCACTTGGTTATGAAAGAGAATAATAAAATCTACAAACAATGAGTTAAAATTTATTTGTAAATCAACTTAATTCTTTGTTTCTTTTGAGCAAATTCATTGATCAGTCTATTGTAAAATGTATAAACATCAGGCTCTATCTTCATCTTCTTCAAAAGATCTTTATTCATGGAAATCAAAACCAAATTACTTAATCCCTCTTCATTTATGAATACCTTACATAATTACTTACACATTTTAGAGGAAAAAATGATCTCTCATAGGAAGCAAACGTAGCAGGTATGGTCAGAATCAGATTGAGTAATTTGGTTACTTCTGACTGAAAGAGCTTGGTTTAGTTCATGTTCCCATATTATCTTGGTGACTTCTTGGATGCTCGATGCATGCCTTGCAAAATCTGCAGTGTAAACTGATTTCAGCTTGCATTTCAATCCATCCAAAAACATTATATCTTTATATACATCCTAAATAGAAAACATTCCATTGGAAATATTCTTTTTTGTAAATATGAAAAAAGCTTCAGATTTAACAATTAAACAAATCTGAAATCTTTCCTTGTTTTAAATCTTTACCTAATATGAACAATAACTTCATCCAAAATATTGTTCAGAAGTGAATAATACAAATTTTTCATCTAAGTTTGTCCAACTATAAGTTCTTTTAAATAGGTATGTTTTGTTTTTCATCCACATGAGGTAATAAAAATATTATCACTTCAGTAGAAAGTGTTGCTGGCTTAATAGAAATGGAAAGCAAACAAAAGAATTTCTGCTTTTCAGTCACTTTCTGTCTGTCATACACTATTTAATTATTCTGCCTTCCTTTTTATGCACCCAGCTTGAAGGGAATAAGAAAACAGAGAAGACAAAGGTCATAGATTTTTATAACCATGACTATAATGCAAGCAAAAATATTTTTCCTTTTCTGTGACTGTCTCTATTTTACTCACTAACTATTATATCTCATCTCTCTTTTTCATACACTCAGCCAGGAGGTAATAATGAAACAAGGAAGACTAAAGCCATGGCCTTTTTGAATATGACAAGAACATAAGCAGAAATTTTATTGCTTTTCTTTAACTGCCTCTCTTTCACCAACCCAGTCTTATGTTGTGTCCCTCATGCAACCTACACAAAGGCAACAAAGAAGCTACTAAATTCATTGCTTTTATTTGCATCTTTTTTTCAATATATCAACAGGTGGTTTATCTAGTTACATTCTCTAAATAATATCACTTGTAACAAATAGCCTTAGAAATAAAGAAATGGAAAATATAAAAAAAATATAAGTACAAAGAAGATATTGAAAATTATCAATTATTAATTTTATATAACAGTTATTTATCCTGGAAAAAAATGTAAAGCATGTGTTGCATACATATGCAACACATGCCTCTCTCCTGATATATATATATATATATATATATGTATATATATGTAGAAAAACTGATAACAACGATCCAAGTGGAAGGAATGATTTATTAACGGGTCGACACTATAGCGTTTCGGTTCTACTGAACCATCATCAGGACCATCAGGGGTGATATTAATAATTCTAAGTTAACGATGGATGTTTAGAAATGTGAAATACAAAAACCTAGGGGAAAATATGTATAGTAAGAAAAAGTTGGCCGTTTAACTGGCAAATCAGTGTTTGATGTTTAAATTACGTCATTTGACTTATTAGGAATATTGTATAGAATTTATGTACGTTGTTTAACGAGAAAGATTTCGAGTCAGAAGGAAGAAAAGAAAGAAAGAACAAAAGAAGAATAAAAAGCATGAAAATACATATATATATGTCCATGTACATATATATGTCATCTTTAATATACCTACAAGAAAATCTACCACTGATATACACAACATATATATGTACACATATACATACAGGTATGTGTGTGTGTGTGTATATATATATATATATATATATATATGAACAACAGAGAAAATAAGGTGCCTTTTTTCTTAATTGTTTCTTTGTATACTGTTTTATTGCCCTGCAATATTTTTGTTTTGCATTGAGCACTGTACAGATTTTGTGTTTAAGAAATGCTGGTGGCACTTTATTCTAAATATATTTCAACCAGAAATATATATATATATACACACACACACACACACTCATTTATTTGCACATACACATCTATATCAACATACATCTATATATGATGATTATGATGGTAACTGCCAGACCTTGACAGATGATAGCCATCTTTACCACCCAAATTACAACTCAAATATCCTGATTAATAGTTAATTCCAGTTGTGAAAAACATACACTGTGCTTAAGATAAGGTAGCAAGACATCTGTGCATCATTGGATTATATGTTTGTATGACACTTAAGCTACTTTCTGTGCCTACATAGGTACAGCCAAGTGACAAGAATAGCAAGGTAATGCCAAATGCCATTTGTATTTTAGAGTACCTTCTCTTCAGACTTTTCCTAGCTAAAGTCCCAACAATTCAGCAGAGGTTTGATGTTGGAGCTTCCTTCTCTAGTTTTGAATTTTTAGTTAACTTTTAGAAGGGTTGTCTTCACTATGGCTTTGTCTTTAGACTGGAACACCTTCTATACCACCATATATAAATATATATACATAATATTCAAATACACACACACACATACACACACACACACACACACACACATATATATAGAGTCGTAAGCATAAAGATCAGAACTCTAAATATGAAATGACTTTTTATTTTAAAGCTACATAGAACATTTTATCAAAATAAAATAAGTATATACAGGTAAATTATATAATTCAAAAATATAAAGCTCAATAAACTTATTTTGATAAAGTTATAAGAATAATTACATGACATTAAAAAAAATGATTATCAAAAGCATCAGAACGATTAAATAAATCCATAAAATTTAATAATTATTTTGTATTATTAAAAATATTTTTAAGGTAGGAATATAAAATAGGGTATTTTACTAAATTACACCGGCTCTTGCATTGTAAACATGCTGAACAAATCTGTGACATCATTGGAACTTAGAAAAATGATAGTCAAGTTACATAATGAAGATAAACTCTCAATTGGGGATATTTCAAAGATTGTGAGGAAATCTAAAAGTGTTATTCATAGTATTTTAAGAAAACTTGAGGAAACTGGGTCATGTGAAGCCAAGAAACCACCTGGCAGGCCAAGGAAAACAACTGCAAGGGAAGACAGATAGATCAGTAATGAGTCAAAAAAGGATCAATTTGCGAAAGCAACTGCAATCTCCAAAAGAGCTAATGCTAACCTTGGCATTAAAATATCAATGCATGCTATTTCCAGAAGACTTAATGAAATAAATTTGAACAGTCAAGTAGCTTCTTTGAAGCCTTATATTTGTAAAAAGAACAAAATGAGACAATTGAAATTTGCAAGTGATCATGTCATACAGACAGAAGAACAGTGGGATTGTGTTCATTTCTGCAATGAGTCAAAGTTTAACCTGTTCGGTTGTTAGGGGAGACCGTTCATTCAACACAGTCCTAAGGAACAATATTCACCTCAGTGAACTAAAAGCAGCATTAAATTTGGAGGAGGAAGAGTGATGATGTTTGGCATGATATCTGCTACTAGTACAGGACCTCTTAAGAGGCTACACAGTAAAATTAAGGCAACTGTATACAAAGAGATATTAAAAAAACATGTTCTACCTAATTTGAGAACTACAATTAATCAACCAGCTGTATAATACAAGATAACGCTCTGTGTCACACAGTGAAGTCTGTTAAGACATTTCTTTCTGTTATGGAGTGGCCTGCTCAAAGCCCAGACATGAATCCTATTGAGAATGTTTGGAAGTTACTAAATGAAAGAGATAAGGAAAAGAATCCAAGAAATGTCGAAGAACTATGGACTAATTTGAAAGGAGGGTAGGAGAAAATATCCATTGATGAATGCAAGACATTAATTCACTTGTGTAGCAAAAGAAGTCAACCTGTTACTGAAAGTAAAGGTCTACATATCAAATACTCATGAATTATGAACACTATTTTCATTTAGATATGATGTATTCATTATAATAGTATTATTCTGTTAATCGTTCTGATGTTTTTGACTGGCTATTTTTTCGAATGTTATATAATTATTCTTATAACTTTATCAAAATAAGTCTATTGAACTTTATATTTTGAAATTATATAATTTACTTTTATATCCTTATTTTTCCTTGATAAAAAAATAATCTATGAAGCTTTAAAATAAAATGTGATTCAACAATTAAACTTTTCCTCAACATCATTCTGATCTTTATGCTTGCTACTGTACATAAATACATATATACTCACATATGTGCATGGATAAATATATACATAGAAACAGACATATTTGTATATGCAAATAAATAGATATAGATAGATTGATATATATATATATATATATACACACACATACATACACATATACATGTATATATATATATATATATATATATATATAATGTTATGTGACATTAATACCAGCTCCAACCCTGGAGATTGCAACAGGTTTCTTATATAGGTCAATAAGTGAAGCAACCTGAATTGAAAATAGGCTATAGAGTCTAGACTGGACTTAACTTCCACCAGCCTAGACTGGTTTTGCAGAATTTGAATATGGAAGACAATGATTGGAGGAAAGGTGGCATGTTTCAAAGTTATATTTTCATACACCAGAAAGAAAAATCGCACAAAAGGCAGTTGGCCTATAAGCTTTAAACAAGATAGTTGCTTAAAAAGAAAAGAAATAACATAGCCGACTCATTGAAGATGAGCAACCATCATACAGTCCAAGACTGAAGGAACTTTAAGAAGATAGGAAAAGAAAAGAAAATCCTAAGATTCATCTAGAAGCAGTTAATGATCATAGTGATGATAACACTGGCCAATGATGTCAGGATTATTCTTACACTCAAGATCCATTTTTACAATACAAATGTTAAGCTGAAAAGAGAAAAAATAAATCAGCACTCAGCTCATCATTGACACTTGACACAGTACATTAAAATTATTTCTAGCTAAAAAATAAACCCTGCCCCCTCTAGCTATGTGGGTGTTTGCAAGTAGGATTGTACACTGTAGTTAGGTGCACATACAACATTATATTCTATAGTAAACATCAGGCACCCAGAATCAGCTGTGACAAGTAGAGCTCACAGACTAATAAGTGTTATTATTGTGTACAACTTGCTGTGAAGTATTTAAGCATATCTTAAAAACCAGACCTGATCAAACACAATAAATGGTATTTTTGAATTCAGCATAAGATGGCAATCATAGATTATTTGATAAACCTTTGGAAAAAAATTTTAATGCGGGCCAAAGAACAAATGAACTTTGAAAAGAGAAAATTGACTAAACTTTCAGTCAATGACAGTAACTGAAAGAAAGTAACAGGAAAAAAAAGAGAAATGATTAATGAACTGAAATAGAAGCCTCATATTTGAAATAGATAAAGATTATAAATTAACTCCTCTGCTCTAACATATTATAACTGCATATACATTTGAAGCTGTCATATTATCTGCACACATCGTTTGATATAACAAATATTTAAATTGTTTGTTTTATTCGTGTTTGATCCTGTTTATCATTCGCATGTGACAAATAAAAATTCTTGTTATATAATTCTGTTGTCTTCAGCTCATCTCTTGGTGGATTTCTGCCTCATTTTTATTTTTAATGCATCACAAATGATTCCATGAAGTGTTGAAGGAATATTCATGCGAACAATATATTTGTGTTTAACATATTTGGGACCCGATCTAAGATACATCTCTAATTGTGGGCTTCGTCTGGGAGATAGATATTTTTATTGCTTCAGATTGGTACATATTTGGTGACCCATCCAAAGATTTATATTTGAGAGTTCATTGTGGGAGATTTTAAATTCAATAATTTTGTATTTTGTGGATTTATCTGAGGATTTACATAGAATATCTTGTTCACACATTTTGACAGCATCCCGGTTCATAACAATATATATATATATATACACACACACACACACACACACAAATACAAACTAAAGGTGTACGTGCTTTCTGTGTATATGTATGCATATAAAGTGTTGGGAGGGTAAAAAGAAGAAAAAAGGAAGCAATAGGAAGAAATTTTCCATTGAGAAGGAGACAAATACATTTTTTTTAGATAACTCAGGAGATATTAACATAAAAATATTAAGGTATCACTTTTATCCTATTGAGGAAATAACTGCAATAGCTTTACAAGATTTTCTTCTTTTTTTATTCATTCATTTGTTTTTATCCCACTTTCCAACATCTTCAGAAATGTTTATTACAGAAATCCAATATGAGGATTTTTCCAAGCAGGATATACTACATCATTACTATCTCTCTCATTTTTCCTTTCTCTCTCTTATTAGCAACCCATTCTGTCCCTCCCTCTAATATGAAATAAACTTCTAAGATTATAAACATTATAGGCTTTATATGTAATCTGCAGCTGATTGACATTAATGTAGGTACATTGTATTAACAAAGAGATAAAATGACATAACACTCAACAAACTAATCAATAGAATGAAAATTAAAGAAAGCAAAAGTATAGACAAATACCTGGATTTGGCCAAATAGAGGAAAAAGCTGTGGAACATGGAGGTGCCAGTGATACCAACTGAAGTTGGTGCCCTTAAAACACTCCCCAAAAGAAACTGGGGAAACTGAATATCAAGATTTCAGTAAAAACTACCAGTTAAAACTGATGAGAAAAACGCCTAAGTAAAATAATAGATAGATAGATAGATCAAGAGAGAGAAGGAAAAAATTGACAGATTCAGGCTTTTGCCAGGGAACCTCTTACCTAAATTCAGTTAGTTGTACAGATGAGGTCAGCTATGTATTCAAAGTTGGAAGTAGTGTATAGTGACATATCAGCGTTATCTAATATTTTTTAACAAATTTGAAATAAGTATAAAAAATACAACCTAAGTGATTGATTGATTTTAATGACATGACAACCAGTTTAGGGTTATTTTATGCCTATAGATTAAGGAATTGCATTCATTGTACATTTAGTTGTTTCTTAAAGTTTTTTGTACACAGTCATCTGATATCAAGTATTTCTGATACAAATAATTTGCACACTGTTGTATAGTTTCAAGTATTCCTGTCTAATGCTAATAATTATATGGTTTCAAGTTTAATAATTTGTATGCACATAGTTTTATGATTTCATGCAACTAATAATAATCCTTAGTAAACTATTATAGCTTCAAGTAACTTAATAATTTACATGCTTGTTCGTTGGTTTGTTATTTAATGGCATAGCAACTTTCTCAGATTATTTAATGCCAAATCCATTATTTTAGAAGGACAGTAGTGGTACTATTTAACCCATAGATGGGAGGATAAGGGGTTCATACCTTTCCCAAGCGTATTTGTCCAAAAGTGAACGTAATAGCGTGATTGGAGTTCAAACTGGCATATTACGATTCCGCAGTCCAGCGCTTTAACCATTACACCCTCAAATAATTTATAGTTATATGGCATCAAATATTCCGATCAACTATGAATAATTTTGAAACAAATCTATTTGACTCATAAATAGTGCTTTTACAGGTACTACCACTCCAGGTTTGAGTCAACCTGAGAATAATGGCAATAAAGAGGTACTTCATAATACATCCATGTTCTCCAGAACTGTTGCCTCACTATCAGATACAGTTTGGTATCATACCCAGGACACCTCTTTTCTTGGGTAGGTGGGGTCTTACACAAGGGATACAATCAGCATATTTGAGGTCCTGCCGAGACACAGGTCTTTTAAATAAATGATGAAATTGTCGTTTAGGCCATAGGACAAATTCTTTTTATCTCATTTTGTCATCATGCTGACATCATCAATTGTAGGAAAATAAAGAAGTACTAGCTATTCATTGGTTTGGTTTTATGGCATATCAACTATTGTAGGTCATTTAATGCAAAATCTTTTTCAGACATATATATTAAATATATGATTTCTAAACATATTTCGTAGATAACATTTTTAAATGAGCCTGAGCTAACATTTTTTCACACAGTTAAATGGTTTCACTTATTTCTATCTAATACAATAATTCTATTTACTATTAACCATTTGTTTGCAGACAGTTTAATGTTTTCAAGTACTGTTATGTATCACAAACAATTCAATCAAACATCAGTCATTTTTTTACACACAGTTGAATGATCAAACAGTTCTATTTCAAGCAATTCAGTTTAGCATGGCAACAAAGTTAAATGGTTCCAAGTATTGCTATGTATCACTAACAATTCAATTAAACAGCAGTCGTTTGTTTTCACACAGTTTATGTAAAAACAGTTCTATTTCAAGCAATTTAGTTCAGCATAAGTACATAGTTAAGATGTCAAACAGTTCTATTTGAACCATAAATAGGACTCTCTCAAGTCCTACCACTCTGGGCCAGAGTAGACCTGGGAGTGATGGCAATGAAGGGGTACTCCACATTTCCCAAAGTTCCAGCATTACTGAAGCCTCACCATCAGATGGTTTGGTATCATATCCAGGACACTTATTAGGGAAGTCTTACCCCTCTGCAGAGATGCAGTCAGTGTAGTCTACAGCTCCAGTCAACTGGACCAGCTATTTATTATGATTATTCAAATTAGCAATCTCATTATCACAGATTATTGTTTCTCTCCCATACTCGCCAATGATGTTTCAGATACGAACGAGTTTATTTCTTTCTACCTTCGTTCTTGTCAACACGAGGAGAGAGACACAAATCCTAAATGCCTATGCTAACCATACTATGCTGACCCCCACCCTCACTCATGGTGCTTCTTGTGGTGTCTAAGAACTCAATTCATCTCTGCTGGTTAAGACCCAAACTGATCTGCTTTGATCAGATCCGAAAAACTCAACCATGCACTTCAACGGTCGAACATCAACTAATCTGTCTTTTCAAAATCTTCAAATTCTCAGAACCATCCCTTCCGGGTACGATGTCAACCACCCACTCAATTAACTTTAATGGCTGTCCAGGCCCCATTTCCTGTCTGGGGGTTTATTATAATAGATGATGATTGCCATATCCTTTCCGTGTGGGTGTAAGAGTGCCATCTGACTATGGCACTTAAACTAAGAGACACTGAATAGTTCAGAGCTTTACCAATCTAAATAATAAAATATTATTAATAAAAAATGATTAATATAAAAAATCATTACCTTAATTGTATAATATAAAGTGTGGCTGAATTGATTAATAAATGAATCAGATAAAAACCAGATGTAATTTCATCAAAATATTTATTTCAAAATTCCACATATTTTCAAATTGTTAAAAACAAGTTCAGTTATATTCATTCCCATCAAAGCCCAAAATCCAATTTACAAAACTGTTTAGATTACTGTCTTATCTAGTTTTTGTTTAAAGAATAGAAAATTTAATATTCACTTTCAAATTATCTCTATCCGTAGGTGAAAATATTATATTTCTTCATCTTAACAAAGAATTCATAAAAAGCTGTTTAAGTGTTAAAATTCAAAACATTCAATATATTAAAGAGTAAAAAAAAACTGTTTAGATAATTTGGGGTATTGCATAACCATTGGATAAAAATGAATATGCCAAAAATAGATGCTACTCAAAATGTGGTTTATATATTTATATGAAACATATGTACATAAACAAATTGCTCTGTTGTTTATATTAGGAGGGGGAGTAAAAAAATAAGATTTAGACATTCGCATAATGTGCTACCATTTTATTTCTACAATTTTTTTTTCATTTTTTTGTTTGCAAACTAAATTATTTTGAAATCAACAATAATTCTGCAAAACATTAGTTCACATACCAATACCAGTATATATATCACATTTTAAATAGAATTGATATTACAGTTTTTCCTATCAAGCCTTGTCCATATCTTACAGTGATAACATGGCTCATTTTTATATATGTACTAATGTTTTGGAGGTGTTTGTGGTGTAATGGTTACCATCATAGGAAATGGACATGGCAACCCAAGTTCAAATCCTGAACAAGGCTGTTTACATTTCACATAGTGCTAATACCTGGAGAAAAGTATGAATTAAATTATTCTCCCTTCATTTATGGGTAAATAGTAGGACAGTCTGAGCTCTTGGTATGGCAATCAAGAGAAAGAAAACTGAATTCAAACCTCTTAAACTCAGCTTAAAAAATAGACTTGAATACTGAGTAAGGGTTGGTAAATATATATGTTTTGCGAAATCAACAATAATTTGCAAAAAAAACTTGTCAGCACACAAAGTCAGATAGTTTGAATAATGTTACTATAAACTATATTTCATTCATCCTATCATTTAAATCAAGACACAGCTGTATTTCAACAAAAAAAAACTTATATAAGAAACAATGCTTAGACTACTATTAAGATGAGTCAGTACTAATTCTTAAAATGCTTTGATCAGCAGTTTTTAGTGAAAAATAGGATTGTATTAGTGCAGCATCCTCCAAAGTCATCAGATTTAGCTCTATGCAACTTTTTCTTGTTTCCTTAACTAAAACTTAATTTCAAGAAAAAGATTTGAGAATATGGAGGAAATTAAACAAAATATGATGGCACAGCTTTACTCCATATCAAGGTGCCCCATCCAATTAAAAACACCCTGGAATAATGTGCTGAATGCCGAGGGGACTATCTTGAAAAAAATTAATGTTTTATTTATAATTCATTTTTGTCTTGGCAAATACTCTAGATACTGATAGAACACATCTTGTATACAACTGTATATAGTCAGTAAAATAATAACTGGATTCCTAAAATAAAGATTATTGTTCTTACTATGAATATTCAAGTAAAAATTTGGCACAGATATGCCATCAGTTCCTCCCTAATAAAGAAGAAAAAAGCCATAACACTAAGTCAGGTGGTTTGAATGACGTTGCTATAACCTACATTTATTTACATCAAGACTCAGCTGTATTTCAATAAAAATAATAAATAAATGTGTGCTCAAAATTTCATAAAAAAACAATTCTATGACTTTTTTTCACTAAATATTTGCCAAATCCCAGACAGATAACAAACAGAATTTATTTCCTGATATTCATTAATGAGGAAAAAAATTGTTTTTAAAATTAGAATCCTACATTTCTGTAAAAGACAAGTAACAACTTACCATATTACAATATACTATCGAGTACTAACAAAAACAAACACCAATTTACAGTAAATAAGCAAATGTAAAAGAAGTTAAAAACATTTCACAATAATGTCAATCTAACATGAATGAACTTCTTCTAAGTGAAAAAACTGATTGGTTGATTGATTTTAATGGCACGTCGATCCATTTTGGGTTATTTTATATTTAGGGGTTAGAGAATTACATTCATTGTACATTTATATTTACACTTTTTGTATAGATGTTGCAAAAAGTTTTTAGCACACAGTGATACAATGAAGGCATATACACAAACAGATATATGATTAAGATATACTAACTGAAGTGATTACTATATTTGATAACCTTAGCAGCTGATCTAATATCGATATCTCTTCTAACAGCAATGTTGCACAATTCAGCAACTCTAAATTATGATTGTTATATCAAATGTATCGTGTTTAAAAAATATTCAGGTTGCCTTACCTATAAGCAGTGTCTGTGGCTTGTTCCCAGTCCTTCAAAGCCAACAATAGTTTCATTTTCTCTTCAAGTCCAGGTAAAAGATCAGAGTAGGCAACAATCAACTGGTTGACTAATTCCAAAGCTTTCTTGAAGTTGTGCCGTACCATGAGGCACTGACACATTCCTAATATAATATCCATTTCACAATTACTTGACCTGCAATAAAAACAGATTTTCTTCAATGTACTTATCAGTTTTATATGACCTTCATTGAAACATTGACAAAACTTCTCTTGCACACAATAAGACAAAAATCTAAAATCTAAGTTAACAAAGAAAATAATTTTTCACATAAAAATCTTGATAAAATTTCTTTCACACCGAATCACAGATATTTGAAAGTCTTGGTAGATAATCATCACCATCATTATTATCATCATTATCAACAACAAAGCATGCTGGCAGTACAGATTCCTTTAAATCTCTCTCTTGCCATTATTTGGTTTAAGTCCTATAAACGGCACCAAGTGTCCACACAGAGCTGATGAAAGTAATTTTCTGCTTATCAACGCTGGTACAATTAAGATTAGGACTCTACAAGAGAATGTTGCTTATGAATTTATCCTTACTTCTCCAGCAGTTTCCAGCATGTCTTGCTCGTCTTACTTGGATGGTTTGTGAAATGAGAGATTAAGTAGCCATACAGCTGCTGCTTTGTAGGATGCTGTATCCAGAATTTGTCCAAAATAGCATGAAACACCCTTATATAGTTCCCATCTAGCTCTTTCTCCAGGGGTTTCACTAAAGTCCAAGTGGTGCAACCATACAAGGGTATCATTATAGTATCTACAATAGTATACATCCTTGAAGAAGTATCATTTTATTTTATCAGAGATCAGACTTCCATAGTAGTTAACCTGTCAATAGCAGACCATGCTTTACCTATGCATATGTTGTCATTGCTTTCAATAGATAAGATTGTGCTACCAACGTATATGAACTGGTCAATGAATTTCAGTGGCTTGCCATTCAATGAGAAGATGGAGCCTTTTTCATTAAAACACATTTTAACGTAACAGCAATACTTTATTGAGTGACACCAAAAGTAAGCATTTTTAAATGTTTTAAAGGATAAAATACAAGAGAATAGAACAAATCAGATACCAGCAAATATTTTCATTTTATGCAAACAGTCATGGTAAGACATAAAATATTTCTTTGGGATCAATTCTGGCACAAGAACAAATGCTTGGAGCACTGAAAAATTAGAATAAGACTCATGAGCAATGACTTACAAGAGTAGAGCACTAATATTCACTCACACTCATTACCTATCACTTATAAAATTAATGCACTAAGATTTATTTACTCATCCTCAATTACAACAGTGAGAGCACTAAACATTTACTCACACTCATTCACAATGACTTACAACAGTGAGAGCACTAAACATTTACTCACACTCATTCACAATGACTTACAACAGTGAGAGCACTAAACATTTACTCACACTCATTCACAATGACTTACAACAGTGAGAGCACTAAACATTTACTCACACTCATTCACAATGACTTACAACAGTGAGAGCACTAAACATTTACTCACACTCATTACCAATCGCTTACATTCATTCACTCATTCAAAATGACTTACAAGAGTAGGGCATTAACATTAACTTGCACTCATCAGTAATCACTTCCATGAGTAAAGTATTAACATTCACTCATACTCATAAGCAATCCCTTACATTCACTTACAGTCATTTAAAAATGTCTTAGAAGTGTTGAGCATTGACATTCACTCAAACTCATTGGTAATCACTTACATACACTGGCTCATTCACAATGAAAGCCCTGTTAGATGGGCCTATAGAATACACTGACTGAATCTCTGCAAAGAGTAAGACCCCTGCAATGAGTGTCCTGGATAAAACACTAAACCATCTGATGGTGAGGCTTCAGAAAGGGAGTTTTGGGAAATACTGAGTAGTCCTTCATTGTCATTACTTCTAGGTCCACTCGGACTCAGAATGATAGTACCTGTTAGGGCCCCATCTATAGGTCAAATAGAGATATGTAATCATTTTCTAAATCTGAAACCATTTAACTGTGTGCAAACAAATTACTGATGTTATAAATATTATTAGTTTTACACAGCAAATCTTGGAAGTATTTAACTGTGTGCAAATAAAACTATTGATGTTGAATGGCAATGCTTGTGATCATTTAAGTGTGAGCAAATAAATAAGCTCTGGCTCATTTAGAAATAATGTTACCTACAATCTATTCATTTACAAATCATATATATTTAATGTATAAACAAGATTTGGCATTGAATAACCTTCAAGGATTGATATACCATAAAACACAACAAACCAACCTCATTTGCAATAACTTACAAGAATAAAGCACAAAGATTCACTCACACTCATCAGTTCTCACTTAAATCCCCTTACACTCATTCAAAATGACTCACAAGTGCTCAAGAAAATAAAGAGCATAAATGAATGTCTTTAAGAAAAAGGATTGCATCCTGTTTTCAGTGAAAAGCTCGATGAATACAGTATTTCATTTTTAATTAGTGTATCAAATTTGCAAATTTGTTGACAATAATCAACAGAAAAATATCAAATATAACAGTCACAAAATTCTACACATACACAATAAAAGAAAAATACCAGAATAGAGGTAAGCAAAATCTAAAGGATCTTATTGAATGATTGGCAAATTTTACATTAAAAAATATTCTAAATAACTTTTCTTATTAAATTTTATTAGTTTCAAATCTTATCAGTTCTCTTTGAATTGAAATTTCATTGTTTTTATTCTAAACAATGCATTTTCTGAATAGTTTTCTTTTCAACAAACTTGAAATGTTATCTTTAAACAGTCTGCACTTCTAAAGAAAATTGAAGAGTATTTTTTGAGAGAATCATTATAAAACAGAATCACAACTCAGTTCAGACAGCAATTAGATAATTAGATTACCAAAACAAGTAGAGATCTAACAAAAGACACAAATACTATATAAAACCCAGCCAAATAGGATTGATTAGTTGTTATATATATATATATATATATACTGGACTTGACATCAGTTAGGACACTTTACTGCCTGAGCAGGTAACATCTGCAGGAGGGAGTGTATGTGTACAGTCATACTTGCTAGTCAAATGAGACTGAAATTGCAGGATATTTTTACACAGGAGTTTCCTCAACAACCTGTGACAAATGATGTAGGTCTGCAGTAGGTCTGAGTAATCATAAGAAAGTGAACAGGGTTACTGTCGATGACAAAGTCAATTCTTTTTCTTATCACATATGTGCCAGAGTTTGCAAGGGTGAAGTTGGTCTGAGGAGCCACACACATACCCACAGGTACTCTTTACAAGATTATGGTGGCTTTCTTCTCCAAAGAAATACCAGTCATTTTATATATATATATATATATATATATATATATATATATATATATATATATAAACTATTAATAAAATATATAAAACTATAAATAAAATACAAATATATGAAATTAAAAATGAATATATATATATATATATAAAGTTTAAATGAACTATGTATATATGTAAACTATAAATAAATTTATATATAACCGATAAATAATATATATATATAAGTTAAGTTAGCCAACTGTAGTCAAGGGTGAACGAAAGGCTACCTTTTCGACAGCTATGACACTAAGGTGTAGGAGAGAATGCTACTTCGTTCCATCCATTGCTCCACTTACACTTGATCGATACCTTATAATGGTGAGTGTTAAGCAAGGAGGTATTAAGTACTATTTTTTGATTCTTTGAGATGACTAAAGCTGAGATTGAACCCCAGTCTCCCAGACCATAGGTGAACACTCTAACCATTATACCAATGGGCTGGTCAGTATGCATACAAAATATTTATACATATATATAAACTATGAATAATATATACTTATATATATATATAAAAACCATAAATAATACTTGTGTGTGTGTATATATATATACACACACACACACATATCTTTTTTATAGTTAATATGTATACATTTTATTCATAGCGTGTATGTATATATATATATATATATATATATATATATATAGAGAGAGAGAGAGAGAGAGACTATGAATAATATACATGCATATAAACTATAAATAAAATGTTTTTATATATACATGCAAAAACTATAGATAAACTACACACACAGAGGGTGTGATGAGTAAATTTTTACCACTTTAAATTATTAGGTTCATGCATGCACATTTCAGGTTTTATCTACTTAGGTATTGTCTGAGAGGAAAGTAGTACCATGAAACAATTTGATCCTCCAGAAATTTGGAAACTGCAAGGTGTCCTGCTTAGCATTCATGCAGGAAGCCCAAATATGAAGATTTCAGAATGTTTGGGGATCCAAGCATATATATATATATATATATATATATATATAAAGAGAAAAACAGCTGCTTACCAGCCATTGGCCTAATGAGTAGAGTGTTTGCCAATGGTCCAGGAGACCGGGGTTCAGTCCCAGGTCGAGCTATACCAAAGACTTAAAAAATGGTACTTGATGCCACCTTGCTTAACACTCAGCATTATAAGGTAAGGATCAAGGGTAAAGAGGAGCAATCCAAGAAAAAGAGTAGCACCCTCCCCTACACCTCAGGGTAGTAGCTATTGAAAAGGGAGCCTTTAGGTCACCCTTGACTACCGTCACCAACTTTACTGACAACTATATATAATTGGTCTAGTCGGAAGGGTGTTCACCAGTGGTCCGGGAGAGTTGGGTTCAATTCCAGGTCGCGTCTTACTAAAGACTTTAAAAATGGTACTTGATATCTCCTTGCTTAACACTCAGCAATATAAGATACGTATCAAGGGTAAAGTAGAGTAATCCAGGGAAAGGAGGACTGCCCTGCCCTATACCTCGGTGTAGTAGCTATTGTAAAAGGAACCTTCTGGTCGCCCTCGACAAAGGTCGCCAACTTTACTTTTATATATATGCTCTATCATTGTTTGTTTGTTTTGTTTTATGGCATATCAACCTCATCAGTCATTTAATGCCAAATTGAGTTAAGAAAAATAAATCTGAAAAAAAATTCAAAGAAGGGATCTTACGAATTAATGATAAAAATAAACAAATTCTATTTTTTGTGGGGAGGAAACAGGTTGGGAAAGGGATCAGTTTTTGTTAGAATATATCTAGTAAAGAAAGGGTTCATAGAAGTGATTTGGCCTTATTGAGAATTTCTTTAGATTTTTGTGTATAACTTCACTGTTTTTAGAAATGATATCACATTATTTCAGTTTTTTGGAACTGTTTGCACTATAGAAGGTTTTTCTTATAAGGGCTAGATCGGTACATTCGATAAGAATGTGCTTCACAGTGTATTTGGTCTGGTATGCATAACACATTGGTTCTTTCTTTGCTTTGAGTAGATAAGAGTGTTATCCTTGTATGACCTATTCATAGTCCGGACAATGTAATTTCCTCTTTTAGGTCTTTTCTGAAACTTTGCTTCCATTCTCCCCGTGTGGGTTTAATTACAAATGATTTATTATTTTTATTAGTGTTCCATCATTGTTGTCTTTGTTGTAGTATGTATTCATTTATTTTCATTGTAAAGTCTGTGTATGGTATTTTAAATCTATTTTCAGTGGTTAGGTTTATGGTTGACCTGGCTACTTTATCTGCTTGGTCATTTCTACCGATTCCAGTATGACTTGGGACCCAACATATCTGTATATCATTGTCATTTGATAATTTTTTTTAATTTACAAAGTATTCATATTATTAATGGGTTATCAAATTTTCTGTTTTTTAGTGATTTCAACACTGATAGTGAATCTGAAAAGATGACGAATTTGTTATTTTTTGATTCTGAGATGAGGTCAAGAGCTATGTTGATTGCACAAGCTTCTGCACTGAATATAGAGGTATCTTTTGGAAGATGTTTTAAAAAGTTTTTCCTTTATGTATTGTAGCACATCCTGTTATCTTATCCAGTTTAGATCCATCCGTGAAGATGTGCGAGTGTTTAGGATATTTCTCCTTAACTTTTTCTAGTTCCTCTTGAAAAATTAGTGGATGGGTTTTATTTTTGTGGAATTTACGAAGTGTTAAGTTTATGTTTGGCATCCTTATAGTCCAAGGTGGAATATCTGGTATGATTGTTTATGGATTTCAGTCAGGTCTACTTCTGCTTCTCCAATGATTGTTTCCATCCAGAGGCCAATGGGTTATATGGCTTTTTCATTCTTTTGGAATAGCTCTTTGTACTTGGGATGAAAAACTTTATGGTGTGCCAGATTTGTTGGACATGACTTTAATTTGACTGAGTATTGGAGGGCCAGTTTGCCGCTTCTAATATTTGCAGAGGCTTCATTAGCCTCTGCATATAGGCTCTCAACTGGGAATGTTCTAAAGGCTCTAAGTACTAACCTTAAGCCTCCATGATAGATTGGGTCGAGGGTTTTCAAGTAGCTCTTTCTGGCTGATTGGTATATGAAATTGCCACAGTCTAATTTTGATCAAATTAATGATCTATACAATAGTAATAGAGTATTTCGATCAGCTCCCCATTCTTTGTGGGCTACCACACACAGTAGTTGCAATGTTTTGTTACATTTCATTTTTAGATATTTAAAGTGTGGAATGAAGGTCAGTTTCTTGTCAAATATTATCCCCAGAAATTTATATTCATCTACTACTGGGATCTCTACACCATCAAGTTTCAGGCTGGAGTCATTATGCAATTTTTTTTGGACAAAAATGGACACATTTTGTTATTGTTTCAGAGAACTTGAAACCATTTTACTGTTGCCCACCTGCTGATTTTCTTTAGTCCTAGTTGCAGTTTTCATTCACTTGTGTGGATATATTTTGATTTGCAACATATCATGAGGTCACGCACATATAGTGACCCATCGATTCCGGATGGCAACTCCTAGGTTATATCATTTATCTTTATATTGAACAGGGTTACAGATAATATACTGCTCTGTGGGATACCCTCTTCCTGATTTCTTACACTTGAAAATGTGGTATCAACCCAAACTCTGAATTTTCTATTAGATAAGAAACCCTCAATAAATTGTGGTAATCTACCCTTTATACCAACTCAAGTTCATGTAAGTCCTTCATTACTCCATATTTCCATGTCATATCATAGGCTTTTCCTAGGATGAAGAATACAGCTGTGAGGTGTTCTTTTTTAATTAAGGCTTCTCTGATGTTTGATTCAAGGCATATTAAAGGATCTATTGTTCCTCTCTTGTTGCGGAATTCACATTGTAAATTGATGATAAGGTTGTTCGATTCCAAATACCAGGTGCTCTATCATTGATACTGAGCACTATTTAACATTACTGCAATATTTGATCCTCTATTAACTCACCAAATGAGCTATTAAGAGCTATAAAACTCTTTTATATATATATATATATATATATATATATATATATATATATATATATATGAAAAGCCGCTGTCTTTGTCTTAAATATTTCCACCCTCATTTGATTGTTTTTTAATCCAGTGAAACTTTAGTTTTTACGATGTGAAACATTTTCTGTTCAGAATATAGAGTAATTTTGAATAATTTTTAATTTTTTGCTATCATTTTTTTATAATTTGAGTTTAAGAATTCAGATCATCATGTGTTCATGACATAGCTCACATTGAAGTAGATGTAAACAGTTAACAAGAATATAAAAAAGTTTTAATTGTTAAATACATCTGGTTCACTGGTTCCAAGGCTGAATGCTATTTTATTTATTGTAATTTTTTTTAATAATTATTACCTTTAGTATTTGCAATTGAGCATATTTGTAATATTGACAGTTATTTTTCCAATGTTTAATGCAGTGTGTATGTGTGTGTGTGTGTGTTGTCAAGTCAGTTGAAGTGTGCCATTGGTAGCATGTAAACATGCATTGTTAAGTAAGTGGTGACAAAACCAGCAGATTTATCTGGTGAAGAAAATAATGAAATACTCAATAGCTATCAATAAATATGAATCCCCAAACATTCTGGAATCTTTGTATTAAAGCTTCCGGCAGACTGTTTCCAAATTTCTGGAGGAGTGAATTGTGTCATGATGCTACTTTCCTCACAGACAGTGCACAAGTTACTCTACTTTGCTGCATAGTAGACAAAAGCTGAAACAAACAAAGCACAAGTACAAAATTATGAATATAAATGGCAACAATTTACCCATCCCATACTGTAAATATACAGGATGCAATGAGTAAATTGTTGACATTTTAAATTATTGTTTTAATTTGGTTTTAATTGATTGATTTTAATGGTATACTATCTAGTCTAGGGTTATTTTAAGCCTAGAGGTTAGAGAATTGCATTCATTGTACATGTATATTTACATTTTTTGCATAGTCGTTGAAGAGTTTTTTTGCACACAGTTATATATCAATTATTGCTAACTAATACAAATAATTTGCACACAGTTGTATGGTTTTAAGTATTCCTTTCTAATATTAATAATTATATGATTTCAAGTGATTATTTATTTTTAATAAGTTATTTGTTTGTACACAGTTATATGGTTTGAAGTAACTAATAATAATCCTTATTAAAAATTATAGCACCAAGCAACTATTCTTAATACAAATAATTTAGTTACATGGCATCAAGTATTCCCATCAAATACAAATAATTTTTAAACAGATCTATTAGACAAATTTGACCCTAACAAGTACTACCACCATGGGTCAGTGTGGACCAGGTAAAAATGGCCATGAAGGGATACTTCATGCTCCTCAGATTTCCAACATTGGAGCCTCACAATTTGATTCAGTTTAGTCTTATACCCAGGACATCTCTTTTATGGAGATCTAAACCCTCTGCAGAGGATACATTCAGTATATTCTTAACCTTACTGACAAGGCATTAAGTTATGCTGAGTTTTTGAAGATCTACATTTAAGTCACACTTAAAGCACTGGTTTCCTCTAGTTCACTAATGTTAAGTAGTTATAAGTCTGGTCACTACCTAAATGGGTAACCTACATTCTGTTTTCCTCTAAACAAGGCCATATTAGTCACCAGTCAGCAAAGAGCTATGATGATATAATGATGAGATGTGATAAATTGAAAGAAAGAATGACTAGAAAGTGAGTGATAAGTAAAGATGTGAACATGAATCATTGGGTGTGACGGCAAATTGACTAAAATCCCAAAACGGGACTTTTATTTTTGCACGTGTGAAGACGGGGTAGGTTGGCACTTGATCCCCTATATCATAAGTCCTCGTTCAGAGTTTTTCTCTCAGGCATATAAGAACTGGCATATTATGTGAGGGACTAATTTAGGGCCAGACTGACCACCGCTGGCAAGGGGTTCCAAATTTCACACTATCCACACACCCACCAGGCCGCTTTCACTTCCTTCCCCAAGATAATGGAAGAATATGGACCTATAGGTTTTAGTCGTAATAATATTATATTGTAGCAGTCGGCAACTCCAGTTTCCTGTATGATATTTTAAAGGAATTAATAGGACAATTCTAAGCAAGATAACATAAGGCGAATAGAAGCTGAAAGGGAAGCATGAAGTAACAACATAGACCACATGGTAACATAAAAATACATGAATTCCTTTACTACAGTTATATACACTTTCAAAGTGTCAAAACATATAATAATTGGGTAGTCCACGAATATAAATGTCTTTTCTTGACTTGTTTTTCTTCAAATTGAGAGAGAGAGAGAGAGTGGTATACAAAATTTGGGTATAAAGGAAAATGGCCCCAAAGTTACTTATCTTATTTTTCGACGGGGTTCCACTGGAGAATCTTTCTTCTTTCACGGGCTAATAGACTTTGTTCTATTTTTTTACACTGGCTTGAAGAACCTGGGGTCCCTCCTGTCTCAGTTATTCTTTTGTCTTCAACCCGAAGTAAAATGGCTATGGTTCGTCTGCCTGCTACGAACCCTGCTCCAAAACTGACTTTCTTATTATTTACTTCCGCTGAGGGGAAGGGGTCCCCACTTCCGTTTTGGGATCCCAGCCAATCATTTAGCTTCTCTCTTCTTCCCCTTGGTGTCCGGCGACCTGAGGTTACTAAGTACCAACACCTGTTGATACCCCTCTGTGACCTACATTCTTCCTTAACGGTCACTTTTTTTGACGGCTAGATACTGTTAATTCAATGGGAGGATAGTATTAATCTTACCTCTATAGTCTTTGTGGGCTATCACGTGACATTGGGGAAGTGACTCAGCACAAAATCGATAAATTAGATACTTAATAATCTTAAAAAGCTCAAGATCTCATATGCTGTTAGAAAACATTCACAGGAGTTTGTTCCACATTTCACCTGTTCTATTGTGAGGAACTTCTCTTAAGAATGAGAAATATCATAAAAGCATCAATGAAATTTAGTGAACCAGGTTTAAACTGGAAACTCCCAGATTCATGGTTGTAGAGCATGGGGAGCACTTTCCATGAAAGAAATTAGAGAAAAGTGATTGATTATTACTGTACACTGAATTTATCCAATATTTCAAAATGTAGATATCTCAAAATCTATTCGAGGCGACCTTATCATAAGAGAAATATAACTCTTCTTGAACTTTTTCCTCAATTGCACACAGAGGAGACCAATTAAAATGTCCCACTTTCATATCACTTAATAAGGATAAAAAGAAAAATAAATAGGAAAAATTATCATTTCAAAAGAAAAGCTTGACTTACATCTGCATGGCTTCATCAAAATATTTGTAAGCTTTTTTGGCCTGGGGGTCTTTTCCTGATGCCAACTCAATCCAACCTTTAAGTGCTAGTATCTAATAATAAGAAAAAGAGATAACATACATAAATTTAATATCCATTCATTTCTATTTACTTAGGAACTGTTACATTTGCAGAACATTTTATACATTCAAAGGATTTAACCAATTTTTATATATAATTTTTTCATAATAAATTGCATGGATTTTGTTTTTTGATAACATTCTTACTGTCATATTCATGTAAGGTAATGCAGGGAAGGAAAGTGGAAGAAAGGCAATGAGCTGACCAGGAATGTCATACTAACTGCATGATGGTAGGAGAAACAATAATAGAATCAATAAATGAAGTAGTATTTATGTACAGAAATGTACAAAACTGTTTCTTTTCTTTATTGTGCAGGGAATTTATGAAGAAACCAGGTTGTGGAAGGTCTGTTGTATGACAGTTGAGTTTTTAGCAAGTGTTCATGGATAATTTGTTTTGGGCTATCCTTCATGCAAATGTGTGAGAAGGTGATTTGGACCTAACAGGATATGTTTTGAGTATTCTCCAAGCCAGGAAAAATGAGGTAACCACTGCCTGTTGAAGATTTGCAGGGACGGCAAGAATAAGAACAGCTCATTGTGGAATGTGGGATGTTCAAACTTTTCAAACTTTTGATGAGATCAAGAAAGTATTCACAGCTTCAGTCTGCAGTGCTTTACAATTGGCAAAAAAAGTTTAATTCTTTGTCACATGATTGTTCACTGCCACATCCACCAGTCAGTGACCACAAATCGCCAACAGGCTATTTTTTTACCATGATCCTACTCTTCTCAACACAACAATTAAGCAAGGCAGATTCAAATCCTCTCCAATCAGTATATCAATATCTTTTTTTGTGATGATTTTTACAAACCTGAAGCAAAAAGCTTGCACTACTTCACATGTTCTTTTTGTAAATAGTTATTTATAATATGATTTGTATACATGTACACATTTGAGTCCTTAATATTACCTATTGCTTATGAATAAGTTGTTGCATACATTAAAGCAAAAGACAGAAGTCTGGGAGAGTGACCATTGAAAGCAAACCAGAATAAGAGTAACATTTGGTTTAAGCACGTTTCATCTGCTTTTGTCGGTTTGAGGACATGAGAAACAAATCTTGCAGCATTGTTTGCCATAAAGTAACAAGTCTTCTGGCATTGTTCACTACAAGCTATTTAAGCAATTTCATGAGCCACAATGTCTTTTCTTCCATTAGTATCCAAACTTCTTTCTCCAAACCAGCATGCTGTAATACTATTAATTTCATCTCTGTCTTGGCTTTTCCAAAGGCCAACTTTTCCTTTACTAGGGTGAAAGTCTGTTAATTAATCTCAATTAACAAGTCTCTTAACATTGTTCACAACAAAGTAAATGTTTTCTAACACTGTTCACAGTAAGCTAATTTGGCAAAAGGTTAATCTCAAAATTTGACAGGTCAATGTCAATGGTCGACAAGATGGAGTAGGTAGAATTGACATGCAGCCTGACACATTTCTCTGATTACTCAGAGAAAATATTTTCTCTTATTGAATTAATAATAAATCAAAGCAGCAACTACTAAAGTGAGTCAAAGCTTTTGCAATATTTTGGTAACATGAAGCACAATTCAGTAGCTTCAAATGCTTTTCTCAAGGTTGTGAAGGTGACAAACCACACTGGACTATGAGATGCCAAGTTCACCTAATACTCTCTGAATGTTACTTGCTGGATTTGCCTCTATGGCTTGGCACACAGCCTCAGAATCTACAGTTTTAGGCCTGCCTCACCTGGCCAAATTGTTGAGGTTTTTGCAACCCAACTAAAATTTCTTCAACCATCGGATTACTGTACTGTGATTAACCGCACCTTTACCTTTTGCAAAAAAATGTTTTTGGTTGCCTCCAAAGTGTTATGACCCAATTCAAACTTGTAAAGCATAAGTTCCTAAATTAGACTATGTTATACTTTTGCATGACTTTCATATTACACACCTAATGAAGCAATGCACAATGTGTCAATGCACCAACTACCATGATACTATCAACCATAGCAGGTATCTTCCACAGCTGGAACTGCTTGTCATATGATATATAAGCCAAAAAATAGCATATACAAAAATATTACAAAACTTTTGACGAACTCTAGTATAAAAGATGACTAACATACTACAATTTCAAACTATTGATACAGTGCTCACTTTTCAACAAAAGTGGCTTTGTGAAAACTTGGCATCCTTCCACAAATTTATTAAGAATAAAACATTGTCTGCAAATCTCCAAGAAATTTGGCAGTATTGGTTTTTAAATATATTGCTACCCTAGACACTTTGCAGCAAGTATTCAAATCTTTGGCATTTTTCCAAGCAGTATACCTCAAAATATTCAACTAAAACTCCAGAAACAAACAACAACAATTCTATTTTGGATGGAAATTACAAAAAGATTCTTACTAAACAGCTATTGTTATCACAAAATATAGATTGCTCAATTTATACAATTACCATATTTAATGGTATAGAAGAACCCTCACCTATACTATTTACATTTAATATTACACTATGATAGAATTAAGCAAGACACAATTATTAAGAGTTATGTCAAAATATCATCATTAATATTTTGAAGGGGTGCAAATCCTCAGTGAAAATTGTGGTGTCACAACAATTGTCAAACAAGTTCTCAAATGTAAGGGGTTCCTGGTGTCAAAAAGAATCTGCAAGAAATAAAGGTCTGAATATCACAATACAGTTTCAAACACACCAAATTCTTCTACTTCCAAAGTTGGAACTGACTTTATAAAAAAGCAACTGTTTTTTATGACTGGCTGGGAAGAACAGAGACAAGAGAGAATTTGCATATTCCAGTATCAATAAAAATATTCATTCAGTCTTCACTATCATTTTCTGCCAATAGAACACAAAGTTTTTTAAGGTAAGACCATATTTTTCTCATCTAACTGGCACTTGACAGAGCACGATTACTAGTCGTCACCTTTTGTCTTTGCCAAACTCCCTACTGGTCTCTTGACCATAACACCAGCAGATAGGTAGTGATTTTTTCAGTCAAGTGCTTCTTTAATCGACAAGTATAGGAGATTGTCCAATTTCTAGACATGTATCTGCTGCCCCCAATCAGTCATTGTCATTATCATTGCTCATCTGGATGTCATGATCAAATGTCAAGAAAGTTTCTTCTTTGCTTAATGGTGCAGCTTCACATTCAGCCATTGACTCTTGCATAGGGAAATAAGCACAGGTCTTTGACACTGACAAGAACTGCTTATAAACTCACAATCCAAGTGACCTTCCCTGTTTTAATTCTGGTCATACAACAGTTTGGAGGCACTTTCATGAGCACAAAGTCCCCTTCCACTTTTGCTCTAGTTTGAGTTTCAGCAGAGGCATTCTGTCAATGATTTTAATTTGAACATCTTACAATTAGAGCACATTCTTGGGAACAATTGTGCTGTGCTCACCATCTTTAGTCATCACATTGCACCACTACAGTGCTTCTTGAACTAAGTATGGCCTCCTGGCAGAGATTCTTTTTATGCTTCCATGGGATCATTTGACAATGCCATTTCTTGAGGACCAATACAGGCATTAAAAATATAAATGAATACCTCGTACCTCCACAAAAGTTTTGAAGGTTTTATAAAAAAAAAAGTGTCATTGTTGGTCAGTTTTACATCCAGGGGTCTTCTTTCAAAGAAAGCAGCCTCAAATTGTTGCATTATGTTTGCAAAGTCCAGTTAGATCAATGGACACAAAACAGCAAATCTCATTGAACCAGTCTATCAAGGTTAAGTAGTGGATGCCACCATAGTGGGTAATACCCATTCCTAATGTGCGCCACATGCTGACCACTTTAAGCTTTTCTTTCTGCCATTGGTACTGGATCAACTGCTTGGTACACAAGGTAGTTTTTGATGTCAAATCAATGCAGAGAAGCAATTCTTCAGACAAAGTATGTGGTTCATCTCACACCAGGATACCAACTTTGGGAATGTATCTCAAGTATTCTACTTGGTGAGATTTTTTTGTTGGATGCAGCACAGACTTGTAGCATGAGTTATGCTTCATTCTTCATTGCTTCAAGCCACCTCTACTGTACTCAAGTAAGTCTGTCCACTTTGTTTAGTCTGGACCTGATGAAGAAAACATTGACACACAAGCCATATTTTTTGACGAGTTTTAAGAACATACACACCTTCTCCTTAACAATACCTCACTTTTGGCCTTTGTGCTAACTCTCACTTTGCCAATCAAGGTATTTGTGGACCAGTGATGCACATAGCGAGTCAGTTTTCAAGTGGAGGACCTCCAACTGCAACTGTATAGGTAGGTTGATTCTTTTCATTGAAGTGTCTAGTTCAGTGAAATTTATGTGCTATGTGTAAGATTGCAGGCATAAATAACAAACATCTTTAAGGCTGGACCCATTTGATTCTAATGAAACACTTGTCATCAACCCATAAGTCAAGTCTTGGTTCTTCATGCACCATTTGCCTTTGCAGGGATTGGATTGTCTTACTTTGATCATGGTTTCAATAAACATATTCCTGAGAGGAACATCATTGGTCTGATCATCCAAAGCTTTCATCACAGTCCTTGCCTTGCATTTAAATGATACCAGTTGCCACTCACAACCCCTTACAGATTGGTAAGTGTCCCACAAATATGCCTACAGTATGAGAAAACTTTTTTCCTTGCTTTGGGGAGATCTGGAAGTGCATTCTCACACTTTCACAGAAGGACATTACTGTACACCAAGACTGCTAATCCAACAAGTTTAGCTCCATTTGTTAGTCATTCTGAGACTTTACTTATCAATCAAAAGCATGATAAATGTCCCATGACACTAGTAGCTAACACATCACACTCATTCCCATAGACATCATTGATGTCTGTGAAAGTCACTTTTCTTACAGACTCTTCCTGGGACAACAGAGATGGAGTTCATTACCTGCAGGGTGATATTGAGCCCAAAACCCAATCTAGTTAGGTAGTACCATTTACTACAAAAGACAACTGTCTGATAAAACCATAGCGACTAGTGAATGCACACCAGCAGGTAGGCTACTCTGAGGTCTAGCAGCAAGACATTCAATCCCTTCAGTCACTACTCTCTTAGTTTGCAGTCACAGACATTTCTATCAGCAGTGTAAATGTCAACATGCCAGTTGAGCTCCCAGCAGTCAATCATTGGATACACTTTCAACTTGACCTGTTGTATCACTGCCATCAAAGCATAAATAAGCTGTATACATTTCTATTTTTAGTCAACACAAATTAGATAAAAAGCTGAAGAAATGTTAAATTTAGCAGTTACAAAGTCTAAAATGCCAGAGCATATTATACACAAAATGCTTTTTTTTCAGAATTTCATAGCCCATATTTAGGACTACATATTATACAGGAATAATTAGGGTAACAACATTATATGGTAAGCTAATCCTTTAATAATGTCACAATTATTTGCATAGAAGATGAAAAAAATAATTAAAAGAATGTTTGTAAATGAATATTTGATTACAGATAAGAAAGTAGAGTTTTGTCAATATTTCAACATTCATTTATATCATTATCAGACAATAGACATTATTTGAAGAAAATGATAAAGAGCATTGAAAATCATTGCCCTTTACCTTGACTCAAAGACATCTGACAGTAATGGTATTGACCAGACGAATGGAGAGAAACGATGACAGACTGCCATATTGACTCATAACTTCTCAGCGGCTCTGTGCTTCCATATTCATATTTAGGGACCCACTTCTTAGCTGCTCTGTGTTATCTTCAAGGTCTTACATCTTTTCTTCTGACAAGATGTACTCAACCAGTCCTCGCCAGTTCCTTATCTGCTGACTTGACTGACCACTGCAAACTGAAACTAACTCATGACTAACATTGACTGAGACTCTCTCATGTGAGCATCTGCATATATCATTTCATAACACCCACACATTTCCGTTCCCACATGACTGTTTCCACGTATTTTCACAGATGTATCCTGTGCAGAGAATCTCTGATTGACAGCTCAGTCAAGGGTCAATATGCAACAGTATATATTTATATATAAAACTATCTCAGCCATGAGGCAGACATCACTGGTCAATTTAATATCCATCAAATATTCTCCAGTCCATTACAGTCCATCTTATATTCATGCATATAATGGCATACATAAACTCCCACCCCCACATTATATACATTTTATATTACTGTATTATGGAGTTTGGCTATAAGCAACTACAGGTAGTCTATGGAATATAGGTAAACAAAATACTTAGCATATAAAACCCAGTGGATATTGGAATAATATTTTAGGAAAAATATATGTGCATTCAAATACAGGAAGCTAATCATTCTGTTATCCTATTTCATTGTATAGATGATTAAAAAATAATAATCCCCAAAAGAATCTTTGTAAGTAAACAATATTTGGTTAACAAACAAGCAAGCAGATCTTTTTATACTATTTTAATGTTTAGTCACATTATTATCAGAAAATAGATGCTGAAACATTAATAAAATCAATCAGAGTTCTTACTGATCAAATATAGATTACCAGTAACTATTTGTATTTACTTAATGACATCAGGAAAGATATGTCTCCATGTCTATGCATTAACCTATTGCCAGATATCTTCACAAAAAATACTTGCTCTCTGACATTCCATGAAAGTTGAAGAGGAAGAAATGGGTGAGTAAAGCAGTTGGAGTAAAGTACTTTCCCATTACAGCCTTAGCAATAATAACTGTAAAAAGTTGTTAGATCCATGATTTCTCCAAGATACTTTTTCCAGACAAACACTCTCCACCATTTTCTCTTGATTTTGACTAAAAACTACGACAGTACTGGATTTATAACTAACTATACTTAAAAAGGAGATTTTCTATGAGCAGGTATCATATTGATGCAGTTAAAGATAATGGAATGGTGTGACAGTTTATAAATATCAATACTTATTAACAACTCCTCAAAGTTTTCTGTTGCTTAATTTCTAAAATTTATTTTTATATACTTTTAATGTTTATGTGAAAGTTGTGCAATCCACCATTGAAGAAAGTCATCAAGGCATTAAAAGAGGATGTACTGTTATGAAATACATTACCATGAAGTCTAAAATGAATATTATTTTCAGTAGTTGAGTTTATCTGGTTCATTTGATTTATTTTGGTGAATATGTAACTAAACACTATATAAAAGGATTAATATATACTATATGGAATTTCCACAGGTTAAGTTAGTGTAATTTTCTTGGTGCAAGTTTTTCATATTAGTTTTAATAGGTGGTTTTTCAGTGAAGTCTGAGTGATAGCAAGTCTCCTCAGGTCTCCAGTTGATTTTAACGGTACTATGGTCTGGATGGTTCATTTATTATTATTATTATTATTATTTAACACTTTGAATTTATGACCCATAAACAGAAACAAAACAGAAATGTTTATATTTAAAAGAAAAAAAAGCACAAACAAGAAAAGTCAAAATGTGAGCTTCAATAACTCTTTTGCCCACTTTACTGTCTTTGTTCAACAAAACCACCATGACTGAATTTTCCAACATGCACTAAGCAAACATAAGGAAGCAACTTGAATAAAAATGTCTTCTCAAGAAAATAAAGATATACAAATTCACAATATACAATATGAATCTATAAAAATGATTCATAGCTAGCTTCTGTGGTAAAAAATACAAACACTTCATATAAAAAACAAATCATATTGTCATTTTGCTGATTCATACATAAAATGTCAGAGAAATTTCTTCCACTAAAGACAATATGGGTGGTGTTATGTTTTGACCCTTCGACCCAGCCCAAAAATACTATTCCAAGGTGATACACCGGAAGGAAGTGACACATTCCAATGGCCAGTAATCGAAAGAGATCGCGTGGGCGGATTAAGGCTTATGAGGTGGGACAAGGTGAAGGTTCCATTGTGCCACTACAGTGATGCACCGGAAGAGAGTAACCTCTGAACTGCATGACAGTTATTTCCGCTTGATGACGATTAAACATTCGATTTCAAAGATCCAGTAGGCGATTGTGTGGGCGTTGAGTTATTATTTAACTCAGTTGAGTTCGGAGTGCCAAACAGTTGCCAGTAGAATTCCAGACAGTAGAGACCAGATGTGGTAAGGAAGGCCACACCCGACCGAGGAGGCCCTCGGAAAGCCCCGATGGAGTGGACCCCAACATCAGGAGAACAAGAAAGACTCAACGTGACGGTCATAACAGTGGGGTCAAAATATGAAGTTTATGTTCGGTCTCCAGCACCCTCTCACATGCAAACCTTGAACAACCCTTTCGAAACCCTTGCAATAAAGTAAGAGGTAATTATATTTGAAAAGAAGTCTTCCTGCGTCTTTATCCTGTGTCTTCCTCTTGCGTCTTTCTGCGTGCGTCTTTATTATTGAGTCGTTATGATACGACAAATGAGTATATAACAGGTTAACATTGATTAATCTGACATCAAATTATTATAAAAAAATAAAGTGTTGATAAAAATGAATACTTGAATAATTAGTGATTCCAAATGAAAAATGTGATAGTTAATATATAAAAGTAAAAATAATCAGGAAATGTTATAGATTTTATCATAATATCATTATATTTATATATATTTATATATACATGACATCTATATTATAATGATCTGGTTTTTGCATGTACAATGTACAGTATTGGAAAAAAAAACTGACAATAAAAAAAATGAACAATTTTTTACTACTGACACAAATGTTAATGAAACTTCAATGGCTTAGACGCACATAGGAAGTGATTATTTCCCGTGATTATTGAGATTAAAGTTCCTTTAATTGTAATGAAAAGTCATTAGCAAAGGACTAATCACAAATTAGGGTCAATCAAATTAAGTAAAAGAAAATTCTAAGAAATTTCTTATTTTTTGGTATTTCTGAGAATTTTTTTTTAGAAAATTAAGACCATGAAACTTCTTCATTATTAACTCTTAAAATAAAAACCTGATTAGTCGAGTGGGTTGACAGGATGAACTTTTATAATAAACATACAATTAGATTAGATAATAAGATTTAGAACTGGATATATAAGATCAATAGAAAGGAGGGGAAGAATTTGAAAGGACAGATGGACAGAGGGATGAAAAGGAAAATAGAATGAATAGGGAACAAAAATAAAATAAAATGGGAAGACCAACATAAAGTAAGAATCAATTAAGACACAGGTCGATGGTAGACAGAGAGAAACAAAGAAAAAGAAAGAAAGAACAGAAGAAAAGAAAGAAACTGAAAGATGGAGATGAATTAATAAAAAGAGAAAGAAAGAAATCAGAAAATCAGCAATATGAAATTTAGAAAACACTTAGAATTAATCCAATATTCACTTTTCAAAAGACCTTTGTTCTTTAATTCCCTATGCAAAACAAAAGCAACATCATTCAGGGAAATTTAATATTCATTCTGTTCATATCAGAATGAACTAATTTTCTCTCAAAACAGGTCATTAGGCTGACTTGTAATGATATAAAGATTAATTTAATCCCTGAACTGATTTCTTGTTTGATTTTTTTTTTATTCTTCTTTTGTAATTGTAATTACAATTTTTGGAATCTAATGATGTATGTTAAAACTGCACAATATAATACTAATAAGAGACACACTGATAACTTTCTGTTGCTTCTTTCCTGTCAATAAGTCTTAGAATATGTCAATTGTATCACTTGCAGAGAGGTAAGAACCACTCCAAAAAAAGAGGTGTCTTGGGTTTGACACTGAACTGCATCTGATGGTGAGGCTCCAGTTTTAGAGATCTGGGACATGAGGAGTACCTCTTCATGCTATTACTTCCAAGTTAGCTGGAGTGGCAGTACTCGTAAGGGTCCCATCTATGAGTGAAATAGATTGGTTTAAGAATTATTCATTTTTGATAAGACTGCATACAAATTAAAAATGTAACATAATAACTTGGTGAGATCGATTTTTGGACAAATAGTGTAACATACAAGTCCTGAACCATTAAACTAGTGGAAAAATACAAAAGTCAACCAGTTTTATGAACAGCTGTTAAATTCAAGGTCAATCTAAGATGATGGCTCCCATAGGAAGGTTTTAGTGAGGTAACCAAAACAATTCTAGAGTTAAAATAAGTTAGTCAGTTAATGAGAAACACTTGATCTGAGCAATCAAAACATTCCATCACTGCTCTTATTATTACCTCCCCATTTAGGTTGGACAGGTAAAGATTAAAAGTTACCAATAAATAAAGGTAATATGTACACATGAAATTATGATAGCATCGTCATTCCTCATCAATGAATAAAAACAAGGAAGGCAACATGAAGGAGACAACAGAGCAATTGAGGCAACAAAATGAGATGATCAGAAAAGAGACAAATTGAGGAATATCCAAAGAGAAGTGAAAAAATGGGACCTGACTGATTGTCACATAAGGCTCATTTACATATAATACAGACAGATCATAGTGTAAGCCTCATAACCATATCCATATAACATACTAGACAATCATAGAGTGAGGACTATAAAATAAAAACTCCTTAAGAAAAAAACTAGACAAAAGATATAAATATGAATATATAATAAGTGTAATTCTCAAACCTCTTAGCAAAAAATAACCCTTGATGGTTGACATACTGTTAAAATGTGGAGTACCTCTTCATTATCATTACTCCCTGGTCTACACTGAACTGGAGTTGTAGTAACTATTCTATATCTATAGGTCAAATAGATTTATTTGAAAGTTTTGAGAATAGTCACTTGAAGCTACAATTGTTTACTAAGGATTATTATTATTTACTTGAAACCATAATTGCTTGTAACTTATTGATGTTAGAAATACTTGAAACCATATATCAGTGTACAAACAAATGATTATTATTAAATAGAAATGATAACTTGAAATCATATAAATGCTTATATTAGTATTATAGAGGATTACTTGAAAACACTATTTTGTACAAATTTTTTGGTATAGCAAAGCAAAGTTAAGTAAATGTTAACTAGATATGAAATTAAATTAATTATTATAAACTACAACTAGATGGACAGAAAAAGGAAAAATTGCAGTGAATATAATGAATCCAATACTGGAACATTTTACTAAAGGAGTTGGATTTTTGGACATGATCTACAAACACCATTAACTAATCATTATAATAAAAGATGACAAGCAGATAACATGATTTACTGACGAATGTGACACATGTAAAAGTTGCTGCTCTAATGTGCAGAATAACAGTTATCAGCCCAGAGGTCCCAACCCAACAAGCATCCAGTTGGCAGACAAAAATAAAATAGGCTTTAACTCAATACAGACCCTGTGTCAGCACTAAAAAATAAGACAGTACACCAATATGTCTATTCCTTGGCCAGCAACCAATCGCTGTCCAGGGAAGTGAATTATCCACATGCGCACAATGGAATGCCCTAATGACCATAAATATCTCCTCCTCAGAGTTCTGAACCACACTTCAAAATGTAACTCAAGTTGTTACGTGGCTGAGTGTTGACTTTATAACTACCAAACTCAACAATTTTGACAACACAAAGTTTCACAAAAGGTGACATCTTTATTTACCAAGTAGAAGGTGACAGATTGACTGTCTATTGGACTTTATGAAAAACTAACAAGGAGAAACATTTTCTCCTTCACTAACACCATAAATAATCATGGAGAATTTATTGCAATCTTTTTTTTTTTACTCAGCTATCACTAAATGTTAGAGAGTTAAAAAAAACATAAATACAAGGGTTAAGGAACAGCCAAAGTGAAATTAACTTATTAGCCAATAATTATGTAATTGTCTGTTCCTTTCTAGATGAAATTTTGCTCTAGAAAAAGTAATGGAAATTTATGACTGAAGTGAGATATAGAATAACTGATGCATAAGGTGTGTGTGTATATATACATATACACCTTATGAATCATTGATTTATGAACTTTGAATTTGTGTGCATAACTTTGATGGATTTGATGAGATGCAAAATTGTCTTCAATAATTAAATGGCATTTTTTGTTTGTTTTGCAGCTGATTGGAAAATCCCAGATAAAATAAACAGATAAGAAAATGAAATTCAAGCTAAAAAAGATTAGTAAGTCAAATACATATGCACAACATTGGGCAGTTTGATCTTATGGATTTAAAATTGCTAATGATCAGGTGATAAGAGTAGTAAGAGGTATGTCTTTCAGCAATAGAAGTCATATCATGGGACACTATAAGCTTTTTTGTCACTAGGTTTATATATTTAGGTGCAATAATGCATGTGCATAAAGTTGCAAGCATGTTTGCATAAATATATATTTATATGCATCTGGTTGTAAGTATATCTGTATGGGAATGTGTAAGCATAGGTAGTGTATATGCATGTACATACACGGATGTGTGAGTTTTTAGTTATCTCAAAGAGATAACTAAACAAGTTAGGGAGCTCAGAGTTTAATACATAATGAAATAGAAAGAGAAGGATTTCTTGATAAAGATGAAAGGATTAGTTTTTAAACAGAAGTCTTCAGGGCTAGTATGATAGACAACAGTGTCATTTCTTTAGGTACTTTAGTTCTGGGAAGTCCAAACTGTGGGAGCAGCTTTTTTTTTCAGAAGTTAGAACATCATATATTCAAGGGAACAATCAAGAGTAAATCAGGAGTTGTGGCACAGAGCAGATGGAATTCAAGCTTAGTGCAGTATGCAGTAAGAACAAAAAGGTTAGGAGTCAGCCTTTTAGATACAGAGAATAAAAAACTGCCCATTGCCCAAGTCTATATTGTGAAGTAGCACATACATGCCCCCTCTGACCGGTACAAACCAGAAGAGTAAATAAAAATGATGATATGCATGCATTATGAAATTTGCTTTTATTTCTTTTTTTTCTTTATGGGGCTGACCCATGGCTTATATGATTTCAATCAGAACCTTTTGATGACAAATCTTTACTTAACAACATAACATAACCTGGGTTGAGTCACTTAGTAGGCAAGACTGGATGAGCTATGGACTATCCTGCCACAAAAGAAGATTCAATTCATTATATAATTGATATCACAATATGATCTGAGCAATTAAATTATCCTTCTCTGTTCTACTCTTTCTTTTTTTACTTATATTCTTCATGATGAAATTTAAAAATTACCTCATGCCAGATTTATTGCTTAAACAATAAGACATACACCCCATTTATATATTCTTTTCATTCTTAAAAAGAATAGATGATTTCCAATGCCAAGTCCTTATCTGCATTAGCTACTTTAATGATAAAATTTTTCCGTCAAAAAGTGAATATCTTTCAGAGAAAAGGAATCAAGCTTTGTTTCACAATCAGAAATCAATTTACTAGATAAAGACAATAAAGGATATTCCTATTTTTGAAGTGCTACAAATCCAGAGTTTCTTTCTTTTATCAATACACTACAATGGACAATTATCAAAGAAAATATATGAGAGGAAAAGTACCAGAAAAAAATTATTAGAACTAATAAATTAATCTTTACCAAAATCACACAGAATATTGATCTCTTATATGATTTTTCACATATGGTTAAGAATTATTAGAGTGTGTTAAAAGTATTTCGATTTTTACATAGCTTTACTTTAAGGCTTATTCTATAGATATATATAAAGGTTATTCTACTATGTTACTGATACAAATAATAGGATGAATTCTAACTTTTGCAATATTTGGGTAATATGAGGCACAATTTGGCAGCTTCTCTCTTGATATTCTTCAAGTACTACTTACTGAATTTACCTCAATGGCTTGGAGAACAGCCTCAAAATTCACCATTTCAGGCCGACCTGAATGTGCCTGATCATCAAAGTTCTCGCAACTCAAATTAAATTTCTTCAACCACCTAGTGATTGTACTGTGATTAACTGTGTTTTCAACCTTCAAATAATAAATAATTTTGTTTGCTACTGCAGCATTATGGCTAATGTTTGTTTGTTTGTGTTTTTTGACATATCAGCCTTGGTAGGTTATTTAATGCCAAATCCATTTTTACACAAATAATCAGTTCTATTTCAAACAATCCAGTTTAGTATAAGTACAGTTTGATAGTCAAAAACATTTCTATTTCAAATAAATCAGTTTAGCATAAGTACACAGTTTAGTTCTATTTGATCCATAGATAGGACCTATCAGGTACTACCACTCCGGGCACTAGAAGAGCAGATGATAAATTCACTAGCTACAAACATCTTTTCTAACCAGAAGAAATTTGACAGCTTTTTCTTGTCCTTTTACCAATTGTCTTCTATTTTTTTTCTTTTCACTAATCATCATCATCAAGACATGCTGACAGCATGGATTCCCTTGACTCTATCTCACCATTGCATTCTAATTTACAGTCACTTTTGGTAAGTCTTCTAGACAGTATCCAATGTCTGCACAGAGCAGATGAATGTAAGTTTTAGCTGGTAAGCTAACACTAGTGTTTCCATGTGTAGGAGTCCATAGGCAAACATAACTCATGCGTTTGTCCTAACTTCTTCTGCAGACCCCAACACATCTGTCTTATCTTACTTGAATGATTTCTGAGATGGGAGGTAAGTGGCCATAGAGCTGCATTTTTATAGAGTGCTGCTTCCAGGACTTGTTCAAAACAGCATGATGTATCCTTGTATAGTTCTCATCTAGCTTTTTCTCCAGGCATTTCATTAAAGTCTAAGTGGTGTAACCATATAGTATTACTGACATGACTACAGTTTGGAAAAATTCTAGTTTTATTTTATCAGAGAGATCAGATTTCCATATGGTCATTAACCTGTCAATAGTAGTCCATGCCTAACTGATGCATATGTTGACATCATGATCAGTAGATGAGATCTTGCTACCAAGGTATATGAATTGGTCTACTAATTTCAGAAGCTTGTCATTTTATAAGGAGTTAGCACCACCTTCATTAAAATATTGATCTGTTTTATTTGAGTTCACAGAGAGACCAATGTCACAAAAATACCTACAACCAAACTCTGAAGACTTGCACTTACCTGATTCAAAAAGGTAGTGCTGTTTCACATGTTTTTGTGTAAGTGGCAATATATTCTCTATGTATGCATACATTTGAATCCATAATATTACCATTGCTTATGACAATGCATAAGTTGTTGTGTGCATAACTGACAGATAGCAGCCTTGAGACAAAATCATTCGAAGCAAACTAGAACAAGAACAACTTTTAGTTGGAGCACATAGAGAAGGCCTTTGTGAAAGAGAATGATAAATGAACACCCTTGTCACAAGAAACAGACATTTGTGAAGAAGGAACACAAGTTTCATCTCCCTTTTTCAGTTAGAGGACATGGGAAACAAGTCTCACAATATTGTTACACCATTACTTGGCTTGGTAATTAATGTAAGACTTTTTCTAAATTTTCAACTGTTTCAAGTTATAAAAAGTATTAATCCACTTCTTTTCAATATTTGTAAACTTTATCATTTTCATCACCCACATCAAAAAAAGTTAACATCATTTCAAATTTGCCAAGACAACAGATTTTTTATTTTTCTATACTGACCTTTAAATCCTACATTGGCCTACATCAAATTCTCAGAGGTATATTTGTATCTATTTTAATATCATCTAGCAATAATCTGATCAGCTTTTGAAATTATAGAACAGAGATTATATATCAAAAGCAAAAAATCTTCTACTGGATTCTTGAGGATTTGAACTAGTATTTACCCCAGCAAACCCATATAAACCTAATGAAATTACCTCCTATGATGAATTAAGAAAAATAAATAAACAAAAAGGGATTTCCATTTTCCTCTATTTCAACTCTCTTCAAATTTTGACATGTAAACCAGATGGTCTCTAAAATGTTAAACCTTGGGAAGCAAAGTTTTTTTAACTTTGTTTCCAAGATGTCTTTTTTAGGCATCATTTGTTTTTTTTTTTAATTTTATTTTAATTGATATCTTTTCCAGATGATATTTTCACAAAATGAATTATATGAATATAAATAACAATATTAATTTCATCAATCAAATATTCAAATATTGATAAAAAGAAAAGTAGTGCCTCACATTTGGGAAACCAGAGCCAATTTAAACATTACCACATCATTCTCATTAAAACAAAAATTGAAGAAAAAAAGAAGAAAGGATCAATTTAGAAGAGAATGTGACAAAAAACAAATAAGAGAAGCTCACCTGTTTGTTTTGATCATTTAACTTCAATGCTCGATCAGCATATTCTTTAGCTTTTTCAGCTTTCCCAGCCAGATACCAAAAAAGTCCTGCATAATACAAGCCCTACAAATGGAAAGAAAATAAAACATTATCAATTAACAATGGCTTTAATTAATAGAGCCCAAATGTTATATGATAATAATAATTGAATTAAAACACTTGAATAAATAAACTATGTAAACAAATAAAGTATGAAATAATTTGAATGCCTGATTAGTTATTAGCCGATCAGAGAGGACAACACTTGGTGGTGTCCTATCAAGAATTTCAGTATAACATTTGAATCATTTTTCTTTCTATTTAATTATCAAATAGAAATGTATCACATGTTTCTTAACCCTTTCAACACAGAATCCTGATATTTTAGGTTAAACACTATATGTAATATAAGCTTGATGTAATAGGTTGAGCACTATTTACTAAGTACTTAGCCTGATATATTGGGCTCACAATACAGAATGGAAAGGTACTTTGCTTGAAATAACCCTAACGCTAGCTATGAAATATTGGGCTTACAATACATAATAGAAAGGCATTTGGCCTGAAATAACCCTAACCCCAGCCATGAAATATTGGGCTTACAATATATAATGGAAAGGTACTTGGCCTGAAACTTAAGGCTTACTATGCATGATGAAAAAAAGAGGTTGAGCAGCTTTCAAAATCTTTAAAACTTTTGAATAACAACTGAAAAAAAGGCATAAATTTCCCAAAAGTCAATAAGTCAGTATATGACAACTAACAATTTTTTAAAGCCCAACTGATGTTACCATATAATCAATATGACAGGGAACTGCTTTTCTCTTGAATAATGTTTCCAAAGAAAATATAAATGTCAGAAATGTTATCAGCTTATTGATCCTTCCTTCTTTCCTTCCTTTCTATTTTCTTGTAAATTCTTCCTTCCTTCCTGCAGTCATCCCCCTTCTTTCAATCACTTATTCAGTTGAAATATCCAATTCAACTTCAAATAGTAATTCATAAATACAGTCTTTTACACAGACAATTCACTTTGCTTGTGGATTTTTAAAAAAATGACAAAAATAAAATAGTAATTTCTGAATTTCTCTGATTTTTGTGTCTATCCTTCAGTGAAGCCTTTCATACACTTTTTGTTGTATGTATGTATGTGTGTACGTGTTTGTGTGTGGAGAGAAAGAGAGACAGAACTATATATATATATATATATATATATATATATATATATATAAATATGAGTATAGACTGTGGATAAAATTATTTTAATACCACTTTATTAGTTGTTTATAACTAAATGATTATTGCATTACTCTCAGTTTTACAAAGGTACGAAGATCATTAAATAAGTTTCCAGACTTTTTATGCCTGGGCACTTTTATTGATAGTACACACATGAAACTCTAGTACCCTTCGAAGTAATCTCCTCCGGCTGCAATGCACTTGTTGTACCATTCCAACAACTTTTGGAAGGGCCAAGGGAAATCCTCTTGTGTGAGCATGTCAATGACCTTCATCACAGCCTCTTTCATCTCCTCAATTGTCTCATAACGACAGCCTCTAAGTTTTTCCTGAGCTTATGGAATAAGCAAAAGTCACAAGGAGCAAGGTCTGGACTATAGGGAGGGTGAGGAACTGCCTTGATGCCCATCTTGGTCAAATAGTCTGTGACAAGGATGGAGTTGCGGACTGGTGCATTGTCCTGGTGGACCCGACTTGAAGAGTGCTGTCCTCTTCCGACAGAATGCTTCAGACTGCTTTTCGACCATCTTGCATGAATCAAGCATCAGTTTTTGAGAGGCATAAGAATTTCAAGGAAGGCAGGGAGTCTGTGATGGATGATGAGAGGTGTGGGAGGAGAAAGGAAGTCAATACACTAGAGTTGATTGGCCAAAGTGTTAGGGTTACTATGTTGAGGTTTTAAGGGAGTTCAGGAAGAGATTCCTAGGGAAAAGGCCAGCACTCTTCAAATTGGGTCAGTGGTATTTCCACCAGGACAATGCACCAGTCCCCAACTCCATCCTTGTCATAGACTATTTGACCAAGATGGGCATCAAGACAGTTCCTCATCCTCCCTATATTCCAGTCCTTGCTCCCTGTGACTTTTGCTTATTCCCTTAGCCCAGGCTGTCGTTATGAGACAATTGAGGAGATGAAAGGGGCTGTGACGAAGGTCATTGACACGCTCACACAAGAGGACTTCCATGGGGCCTTCCAGAAGTTGTTGGAACGGTACAACAAGTGGATTGCAGCCGGAGGAGATAACTTCGAAGGGGACTAGAGTTTCATGTGTGAACTATCAATAAAAATGCCCAGACGAAAAAAGTCTGGAAACTTATTCCATGATCCTCGTATGTATGTAACCAGGCCATTGACCTAATGAGCAGAGTGTTCACCAATAGTTTGGGAGACCTGGGTTCAATCCCAGGTTGAGACATACCAAAGACTCAAAAAATGCTACTTTGATGCCACCTTGCTTAACACTCAGCATTATAAGGTAAGGATCAAGAGTAAAGTGGAGCAATCCAGGGAAAGGAGTAGCACCCACCCCTACTCCTCGGTGTAGTAGCTATTGAAAAGGAGCCTTCAAGTCACCCTTGACTATAGACACCAGCTTTACTTTTACTAACTTTATATATATATATATATATATATATATACCATATAAAAGAAAATCTTTTAAAATCACTCATATTTTGGGGGGATAATATTTATTTCAGAAGACCCTTTATTTTTTAGATGTTAGATCTGCATCTTTACAAAAAGGAATGATGAGAAATTTCCAATGAAAATTTAGAAAAACCCACAAAATTCTGGCTACCCAATCTGACAAATCCAAATTTCGCCTTTTTTTTAATATAAAAACAAGACTATTTGTTTTTCCTGTCTGGTCATACAATTCATGTAGCAAGATGTATCAATAATTGACTCCTTTTTCCTTTTCATCTCATTTTAAGTAATTTATATGATGACAAAGAAACTTTTAAACCCAAATGAAATGTAACATTTAAAAAATAAAGTGTCAGCTGAAATAGATATTATCACCAAAAAATAGGAGTGATTTAAAAAAAAAATTTTTAATGGAATTATTTGCACAGTATTTTAATTTATTATTATTTTACATCAACTCTCTATTGGATTTTAAATTACATTGATATTGAAGAAAGAAAATCCTCAAATAGAATCATTGCCACCACTGGCTGACCTGGCTTTGGATGATGTGTATATATATATATATATATATAGACAGACAAAAAAAAACAAGATCATGTATATATAAATTTGAATATAGACTGTGAATAAAATCATTTTAAAATCCCTTTCTTATGATGGTAAGTTGATCATCAAATGCTTGTTTATAAATATAGGTGCATATGTATGAGCAAGATGCTTCAGTATAGAACTAGTCTTGCAAATAATAACCACAGCAGTGAATTTTATCCCTATAGAGTATTCTATACTTGCACCAAGAATTACATATATATATATATATATTTGACTGGTGGTTGTCTGGCATCATAAAAAATGTTTTAACAATAATTTTGGGAACTTCCTATTCAAAGGAGCTTCAGGGAATCTTTCAAAGTTAATTGATTTTTGATGGGTTTAAATGCTATGGTTTTAATGATGCCAGCATCATTTCTTTTTAGATTTAAAATCAATTAGTTTCAACTTTGAAAAAATTCCATGAGTAGAGGAAGTTCTTCAAACTCAACACATGATTTCTGAAGATTTAAAAAAGGAAAATTGAATAAAAACTGAATTAAGAATTTAATTTAATTCTCTTCTTGTTTGGGCTAAGAACCTTTCAGTAATCACTTTTATAAATATATATATATGTGTGTGTGTGTGTGTGTGTGGTGGTGTGGATTAGGTTTTAAAAAAAAATCCAATATGGGGAGAAAAGGAAGATAATACAGAAAATTAAATTGAAGTTTTGCTATGATGATAGCATCTTTTGAATTCATTCCTAAGAAAACTACCCTAATGTCAATTTAATTCAATTCTACATATGTTTCTTTTCTAAAATTTATATATATATATATATATATATACACAGACATATATATATATATATATATATATATATGCGCATATGTATATGCACAAAAGTGTATATATGTGCATACACACACACATACACACATATATTAGTTACCCTAGATAGATATTTTTTTAGATAAAATATCAAATTTAAATTAATAAATCTTTAACTGAAAATGTTATTACATTTATATTTACAATACAAGCATACAAGAATGAATATAATAAAACTGTAAAACAAGAATGAAAAATTTGGTCAAATTTTTAAATGCTGAAATTCATATAACAGGTGGAATTATTGATAAAAATTTCCATTTCTTTTTGTTGGTTACTTTAAAGATAACAACAGCTCAATAATTGAAATATGCAAAAGATGTAGAATATTCATCATAGAATTTTATTATTCAATAAGAATAAATAAATTTTAATCACATTCTTTCAATTTATGAAAAGTAAGGCCATATACAATAAAAAATCTTCCTAAATAAGTGAAACTGGAGAATATTTTCTTATTTTTGATTTAAAACAATTTGATTACTAATGGAAGTAACTTTTAATTTCAAATATCAAATGCAATATAAATGTTAGAATTTTTAATAAAGATTCAGTTAAGTTTCATATTATCATTCAGCCTTTCAGGATTCAGCCTGACAGCATAAATTAAGTGAGAAGAAGGAAGAGCACTGCAAAAGTTAAACTGAAAGCTACCAGCCAACAAGAACGAATACACCAATGGAAACATTTCAAGAATTTACTCAGAAACCCTGCGAAAGATACACATGAACCAACCACAAGAATTGTAAGTAAACAATTAGACATCAAACTAGGACTGTTTATGCAAGAAGAACTTGACTCAGTATGAAGAAAAATTAAAAATAGAAAAGCAGCAGGGCTTGATAAAATACCTCCAGAAGTATGGAAGACCAGGCAATTAGACAACATACTGCTCTGACACTGTAATGCCGTATATAATCAAAGCCCAATAGACAGATGGATGAAGGGATGCTTCCTCCTCTTCCCTAAAAAAGGCAACCTCAGATTAGCGAAGAACTACCAAGGTATAACCCTTACATCAATAGCGACCAAGATATACCATGCTCTACTACACAACCGCATAGAACCCAAAATTGAGAACATGCTTAGGAAGAACCAAAATGGCTTCCGGAGGAATAGATCCACAACGTCACAAATTTTAACTATACGTCAAATTCTTGAAGGTGTATGTGCAAAAAACCTATATTATTTGTCAACTTTACTAAAGCCTTTGACTCCATTCACAGAGGAAAGATGGAACAAATTCTACTCGCCTACAGCCTACCAAAAGAAACTGCCACGGCCATAATAATGCTATATAGAAACACGAAAGTAAAAGTCCATTTCCCAGATGGAGACACAAACTACTTCGACATTGTAGCAGGTGTACTGCAAGGAGACACATTAGCCCCATACTTCTTTATCATCTGTCTAGACTATGTGCTTAAAACATCTATTGATAAAATGAAAGAAAACGGTTTCAAGCTAACAAAAGAAAGAAGCAGAAGGTACCCTGCACAAACAATTACGGACACAGACTATGCAGATGACATAGCACTTCTGGCAAATGCACCTGCCCAAGCTGAAACCCTGTTACACAGTCTGGAATGAGCAGCTTCAGGCATAGGTCTCCATGTCAATGCACACAAGACAGAATATATGTGCTTTAATCAAAGAGGCGACATCTCCACACTAAACGGTAGCTCTCTGAAACTAGTAGACAAGTTCATCTAACAAGGAAGCGGCGTTTCATTAACCGAGACAGACATCAACACGTGACTAGCAAAGGCATGGACAGCTATCAATAGGCTATCAGTAATATGGAAGTCAGACCTGACCGATAAAATAAAACACAGTTTCTTCCAAACAGCAGTTGTGTCAATACTGCTGCATAGATGTACTACATGGATGCTAACTAAACATATGGAGAAAAAACTTGACGGCAAATACACAAGAATGCTGCGAGCAATATTAAACAAGTCAAGGAGGCAGCACCCCACAAAGCAGCAGCTGTAAGGCCACTTACCACCCATCATGAAAACTATCAAAGATAGACAAACCAGATATGCGGGTCACTGCTGGAGAAGTAAGGACAAACTCATTAGTGATGTACTCCTATGGACCCCTGCACATGGACGAGCAAAGGCAGGACGACCAACTAGAATCTACAAACAGTAGCTCTGTACCAATATGGGATGTAGCCCTGAAGATCTGCCGGAAGCAATGGACGATAGAGAAGGGTGGCGAGAAAAGGTCAGGGATATCCATGCTGATGGCGCAATATGGTGATAATGATGATGATTGGGTAATTTATCTATATTTGGGGAAAGGGGTTCTAATTTTTAACAATAACCAAAAAATAAAGGTGCAAATAAAAATAAGCAACCAATAACATACAGATCTCTATAAGACATTAATCCAAATATAAATGCAATAAAATTGTACACATTATAAATATATATATATAATATTGGGAGCCATATATATGTATTAGAAATAATTGATTAATATATATATATATAATATTGGGAGCCATATATATGTATTTACCCGGGCCTTTCTCCATGGGCAGGAACTGAAACAATCAATGAGTTCTGTCTATACTATAACCTCTTAAATTTAAAAAGCTGTTCCGGAAATAGAAGGGCCCATTTGACAATCACATAATTGTTATTGTAATAGTTGACACATAAAGCAAATAAGTTTCAAAGTCTTTGAAATTGTTGCATATGGAAATCTAGACCTTTACAGCAGAGAAATTTTTGCAATTGCAGAATTGGTTCATTTTCAAGGAGTCCAAATCAAAGATTAGGATCAATACTGATACTTTATTCTTTTAAATCTTGATTCACTTCCAGATGTACTTTAAGAATATATATATATATATATATATATAGTCATCTATGATTTTAATATCTTTGTGATGAGTAATTGAGATCAAAAAACCCAAAAATATTCAATATTTTCTAGTTTTTTTATTTTCTTGCATGTTCAAGGCCTCCATTAAATATGGTTAGTTGGTTGGATTTCATGGTAAGTCAACCCTTGGTTATTTTATGCCTAAAACATTTTTATCTTATTCTTTTGCTAATTGGGTATAGTTGGAAGGGTTTGGTAGTTATTTACTGAAGTCAGCATTTCTGTTGATAGTTTGGATATTCAAGAGTGAATGTGGGAATCTTTTTGCAGGAGAGGATTATGGACTTATATCCTTGACTGAAGGCCAATTTTTTTCAAGGAGTTGATTATGTTATTAGGTTCTGTTGTTTTGAATAGATCTTTCATGTTTTTATGTTGTAAAAAGCTCTTTGAGAATGGGTCAGATTTTTACATTCCATCAATATGTGTTTCACCATGTATGGCATTCCACATTAGCATTTTGGTGGAGGTTCCTATTTTGGTATGAAGTGGATAAATTTAGTTAGGCCAATGCATAGTTGGGTAATGGTGGTCAGTTCTCTTTTAGTCTTACAAGCATCTGGGTTTTTTTCTTTTAAGATGGGTTATATTTGGTAAAGCTTATTGTGAGTATTTTCATTCGATAGCTATTGACATTTCTTTGTTAGTATTTGCTGATTTTAGGTATTAGGTCAGTGTATGGTATATTGGAGTCTTTGTTGGGTACCCTATTAAGTCAGCTTTATGGTTTCCTATGTTTACTAGGGGGCTCAGAATCCAGCTGAATATCACCATTTTGATATGGCTCATAGAGTTTAAAATATTAAAGAGTTTGATAAGAGGGTTATTCCCTTTTCTATTTTTGATAGATGAAAGCACAGAGAGGGAATTGGAAGGATAACAGTTCTTTCTAAGCTACTTGTCAAGACAATGTTGAGTGCAAGTTCTATTGCTAAGGTTTTGGCAGTGAATATGGAAGCTTCTTTGGGAGACATTTTTCGCATATTTTATTCCTGAATACTGCTCCACATCTAGTTCTGTTACTGTCTTTTGAGCCATCAGTATATGTTGGAGAGTTTCTCTTGATGGATTAAGAGGTGAGTGTTCTTTTAGGCTAATTTGATGAGGTCAAAGATAATCATTGGTCATTTAAGTAACCAGTGGAGAGTTGTATGATGCCATGAATATTTGTAAGTGATATTTCTGCTTTTTCCAGTATAAGTTTCATACAGAGACCAAAGGGGTTGTTGTTTGGGGTGGAAAATGCAATCATGAGCCAGATTATTTGTTAGAGATTTGAATTTAGCATTGAATTGGAGGCCTAATTTTGGGAATCTGAGATGTAGAGATGGTTCATGAGCTTTGGTGTATAGACTCTCCACTAGGAATGTTCTGACTCTAGGATGAGTCTCAGTTCTTCATGGTGGATTATGTTAAGGGATTTTTTATAAGATTTCCTGCCTGATCCATATATAAAACCATAGTTGATTTTTGATCAGATTAGGATTCCATATAGTTTTCATAAAGTTTGCTGGTCAGCACACCATTCTGTGTGGGTTATTACACAGAGGAGTTTTAATACTTTGCTGCATTTGTTTTTTAGGTATAGCAAGTGGGAAATGAAGGTTAGTTTTTTTTTTATCAAAAATTATAATAAGGAATTTGAACTGATCAATGACAAAAATTTCTGTTTCATGCAGCTTAAGTATAGAGTTGTTGTTTATTTTCCTTAGTTGGCAAAAATCCATATACTGAGTTTTACTTTTGAAGATTTTAAAGCTGTTTGTGGTTACACATTGCTTGATTTTCTGATGCATTGTTGCAGTTGATGCTCTGCTGTGTGCTTGTATTTAAATCTGGAGGTTATATAGAAGTTGTCAACATATAGGTAGTCATCAATTACAAAATACAAATACTTAATGATGCTGTTGATTTTTAGTTTGAAGAAAATCACCAACAGTATACTCCCCTGAGGAACTCCTTCCTGTTGATTATGGAAGTTTGACAGGGTTGATCTGATTCAAATTTTCGTCCAAGAGGATATTCTTGATGAAATTGGACAATCTGCTTCAGAGCCCCAGGGTGTGGAGGCCTTTCATTATACCATATTTCCAGATTGTTTCATATGCTTTCTCCAGGTCAAAAAAAAAAAACAGCTACAAGATGTTGTTTATAGATATTTGCCTGTCTTATGGAAGTTTCCAACCTGACCACATGATCCACTGTAGATTTTTGTTTCTGAAGCCACATTGGGAGTAGGCTGCAAGATTGTTGGATTCAATAAACCAAACCAACCTTTTGTTGAACATATGCTCCATGGTTTTGCAAAAGCAGTTTGTTAGTGCTATTAGATGGTAGTTTTTTGAATTTAAGTTGCTTTGGCTTGGTTTGAGTATGGGAATGATAATTGACTCTGGGAATTTATCATTTATCCAAATATGATTGAGAGTGGTTAAAAGGTAGTTCTGAGATTTTTAGTAGACGTTTAAGGAATTCATAATGGATTTCATCTGGGCCAACTTTTGTATTGTGTGATCTTTGAATGGCTTTAGTTAATTCTGGCAATGTGTTATAAGTTTCAGAGTTGTCTGTTTTGTAGTTAAGGCTATGTTTCTCTGCATTATGTTTGAACATTAAAAATTGTCTGTTGCCATTCTTGAGAGAGGAATTTGTTGAGAAGGTCTTAGCTAGTGTATCTGCTATATCTTTTTTGTTTGTGACATTTTGTGTTGTTTTTCATAAGGTGTTTGAGATGAGTTGGCTGGGTTTTCACAGACATTTTTCTGATCATTTTCCAGCTTGTATTTGTTTTGGTAAAGAAGTTCAATTGGTTTACATAGTTTTGCCAGCTTTTCTTCAAGGTTTCCTGTATGGTTTTGCATGCTTTTGCTCTGAGTAGTCCATCTCCACAAGCAAAATGCCATTTTTCATCTTTTTGGGAGTTCTAGAGGTTGCTCTGTTTGTAATAACCTTTTCTATAAGCAATGGAGATAATTTGGCTAGGCAGGTCCCTTCCAAAGATTCAAGTACACTGAATCTTGGGAATTCTGCAGCCTCATTCTCGGAATCAGACTCAGGAAGATTTTGTTTTGTTTTTCATATGAAAAAGTCATAGGTAGTATTTGTATTATTACTGGTCCTGTGCTCTACCACCAACCACAGAGTGCAACTTGAGTCGGGAATTTACTACAGGGAAAACCTATTCACCTTAGTAGAGATGGGAATACACAACCAGTATATTCAAGCTGGGAGTAAGACTTCAAGTCCCTGCCAATTTCAAGTTTTCATGAAACAATACTTATTGTCATGCAATTTAACAGTGGTCAAAGTCCTATTCTCTCAATGTAAGTAAAGTTAGCAACCGTAGTCGAGGGCGACCAAAAGGCTCCCTTTTCAATAGCTACTACACCGAGGTGTAGGGGAGGATGCTACTTCTTTCCCTGGATTGCTCCACTTTACCCTTGATACATACCTTATATTGCTGAGTGTTAAGCAAGGAAGTACCAAGTACCATTTTTAAAGTTTTTGGTATGACGCAACCTGGGATTGAACCGTGGTCTCCCGGACCATTGGCAAACACTGTACCCACTTGGCCAATGTAGTTGACCCTAATGCATCACCTTCTTTCCCTGATAAAATAAAAAGAGTTGAAATTTGCAAGAACTGCAAACTGAAGAATACGGTCGTGACTAAAAACAGGAGCTAGGGCTTGACACAACCAGCTGATTGATCATTTAGGCTTTTCTGACCACCCATTTAGCTCAGTAAGAGCCAAAGTGAAGTGTTGCAAGTCACTTAACCACTCAGTTGCCAAGTTATAGAGTGCTCAGCCACCAGGATCTCCTCCTAAAGCATTACAAGTTTCCACCCATGGCCAACAGATAGCCTTGTTGGAAGGGATCTTACCTCTTTGTAAAGATACAGTTGGTGACAGGGCAGCATTAAAGATGAAAGTCACTTCTAACCAAATAACTTTTGGGTGTTTGGCGGACAGCTCCAAGACTATTATGTAAATGAAGTAAATGGAGGGCTGTAAATAATTTTTGACAGCTTCAGTGACCTTTGCTTAAAAATTGATGAACTTGATTGGATGAATAAACTTAACCAAAATCTTGGTTTTAATATATTTTTCAGTTTAAAAAAATTACTTCAAATTTACAAAAAATACTGATTTTTTTCTTCTTCTGTTAATAAATTTCAAATTCCAGTTGAAATCCACATTGTATCATATTCATCTCCCAACCATGTTATCATTTACCTATTAGGTAAATGGGATAGATTATAAAAAAATTGAAGGATTGTGGTTCAAAAAATATCTCAAGTTTGATATTGAGAAGGAATATTATGATATAAGAAAGTTTTTTAAAAAAGTTTGATATTGATAATTTATTTTTCTTTAAGAATTTTATGTTCTTGGATCACAGTTTGTTAAACAGAGGATATTTCCACTATTAGCAAGTGTAATGGTATTTCTGACTTCACTGGTATTTGTTGTGCTGGTTCCTCATCAACCAATACCATTCCCATTTGGTCCTCCGGAATCATTTCTTGTTAGCCAGAGCCTCCAACTCTCTCTAATCACCATGCACAAATCTATTGGTTTCCTATGAAATGGTTAAATAATTTTATGGGACCCTAACAGGTATTACCACTCCAGGTCAGAGTGGACCTGGGAGAAATGGCAATGAAGGAATACTCCACATTGCAGTTTAGTGTCATACACAGGACACTATTTCTATATGACTCATAGATGGACCTTAACAGTTCAGAGTGGACCAGGAAGGAATAACAATGAAGTCAAACTCCATATTCCACAGATGCAGTTTAGTGTCATACCCAGGACTCAAACCTGTTAAATAACACTTGGGTAGCCAACTCAATGTTGACTTTCACAAGTAAGGATGATAATGAATTGCAGTCAATTCAAAATATAAATGATGATTATTTTTGACGATTTCATAAAGTAAAGTAGAATGTGGTTAGAAACTGAACTTTTATACCATAAGTATCTGAAAGGATGCAGGCAAAATAGTGCACTAATGACATTTGATTAATGGCAGATTTGAAACAGCCAAAATTATTCTTATATTGAGATTCGAGGCAAAGAAAAAAATGAAAAAACCTATATGGATGTCCATGGTTAATCAACCATGACTCCACAATTCTTAAGATGAAATAAATTTAACATGTCTCAGTAAAAATTCTAATCTCTTTGATTTTTGGTGATCTTGAGTGTTTTTATGACTCGCAAAACAAATCCCAGAAGCAGCACCCAACAAAACAGCAGCAGTACAATCATTTACTTCCCATGTCACAAACCATCTAAGTTGGATGAATTAGATATGCTGGAAACTGCTGGAGAAGTAAAGACAAACTGATTAGTGATGTTCTCTCATGAATTCCTAAAGATGGACACCAGTGTTGGCCGACCAGCCAAAACTTTCTGTGCAGACACTGAGTGCTATCTAGAGGACTTATCAGGACCAATGACTGATGGGGATGGATGGCAAGAGAGTCGAGGAAATACATGCTATTAGCATCCCTTTATGATGATGATGACCCACTATGTCAAAAAATTTGACACCTAAAAAAGGAAAACTCCTTTAACTTGTGATGAAGAAAAGGTAATATTTTTATAATTTCAATAACAGATTGATTATGTGACAACTATCACTTATCAGAAGCAAAAATGATGCGCTGCTTTGCAGTAAGCAGTAAGCAGCCATTTGTAATGTGATTCACACATATGTGCTGGTTCAAGTCCTTAACATTACAATCACTTATGAATATGCATAATTTATCATGTACATAAAATCTAATCCAAAGAGACAGTGAAGCAGTTCGTTAATGACTAGTGGAAGAAAACCGGAGTGACACTTGGATGGAACATAAAGTGCAGACTTTTATAAGAGACAGAATAAGAAGGAAAATGAATTCCATCTGATTTTGTCAGTGAAAGGAAACTAAAAACAAACTCTGCTTTGAAAGTGCTGTCGTGACATGCATCAAGAGAAGAAACATCTCATCCTTTATTCAAAAAGTAAATATTAACATGCTTTTCCTATTTCCCTTTCTTTCTTTATAATCTGTCTTGATAATCTTTAAAAAGATATGTCTAGGAGAGAGTAGTTTCTTTGCTTCTCCACAGAAACTTAAATAAAACTTACAAACAGCTTTGTTTAAAGAAAAATCAAACTATCTGACCACCCACATCATAAGAAATATCAAAATTCTTATTATGTTTGTACAGATGTATGCAACAATAACTCAGCAAAAACATCACATCATAATTTATTTTAGTTTTATCAAAACAATACACTAAAAATACTCTAACAAAGAATAACTCAATTTCCAGTGAAATTAGCAAGTGAATGATAATTATAAGTAGTTTATATTTTTTATGCCATTTTTAATCATCCAAATTCTACATATAGTGGCAGCAAAGTACCTATCAAATATATCACTGCAAAATTCACTTGACACCAAGACAAATCCTACAGAAACATGAAAAATATGGAAACAAATGTGTATGAATTATAGCAATACCACTAAACTAGGAGAGCAAAACATTAAGTACCAAACAGTACTATTTTTCCAAGTGATGCGCCCAGATGCATTAACTATTGACAATGGATTTCTGTTCACTAGAACAGAAGAAAATACAACCTGAACACAGTTTTAGCCAAATTGGATCACTTCAATAAACATATAAGCAAAACCTATGGATGGTACATTTTAAACAAAAGAGACTAACAAATAGGTGAGTCCTTTGATTCCTATGTGACAGCACTATGTCACCTAGTTCAGGATTGAAACTTTTGTAGGTGTTTACATAACTTCTTTTTACATAATTGCTTAAAGAAAATCAGGATTGGAAAAGAATGTTACAAGAGCCAAATTAACACTGAAACAATGCATAGGAACTCAATGGGTTCACAGGTCATCTCATAATTATCATCAAGGCAAGATGACAGCAAAAATTCCTTTGACTCTCACTCACTATCATTCTCCATCAGACATTGCTCTTAGTAGGTCGTCTAGATGGCATCCAGTGTGTGTACAAAGCTGTTGAATGTAAGTTTTGGCTGGTGAGACAACAGTGGATGTCCATATGTAGGAGTTCATAGGAAATTGAGATCGTTTATGAGATCATTCTTACTTCTACAACAGTGCCTAGCAATTCTTGCTTATATTACTTGAATGGTTTTTGAGATAAGAGGTAAGTGGTCATACAGCTGCTGTTAAGTAAGGTGATGCTTCCAAGAATTGTTCAAAACAGCAAACAGCATCCTAGTCTGGTTCCCATGTAACTTTTTTCCAGGTATTTTATTAAAATTCAAATGGTACAACCATACAATAGTACTGACACAGCTACAACTTAGAAGAATCCCAGTTTTTAATATTAATTTTGAATTACAAATTTAAGAGTCTAAATTTTAAACCTTTCTTTTTTCTAGCATCTATTGACACTTCTTAATATGATAAAAAGATTCACTTTAGAGAAATAAAATCCAAATTTTTTACTTTTTTATTCTGTCAAAGAATGATAGCCAAATATTTACCATATCTCCCGACTGCTTCCGTTCTTCTTTCAGTTTCCTATCTAACTCTTGGACTGCTTCACGATCTGTGAACAAAAAAAAAGCTGCAGTTAAAAAAAATTGCTCACTACCAAAATCCAATGACTGCAAAAAAACACTTGAGCGGAAAAGATTTGAACAGCCTAACAGCTTTTCAAAGGAAAAGGTATAAGAAATCTTTCATAAGCAGGATATTTAAAAGACACATTGGTATGGAGGTGATGTAAACCCAAACTAATAGTGCAGGAGCCACCAACCCATGGCCCTTAAGACTCATCCATGTGGCTCTACACAAAACCTTCTAAATTTTCACTTCACCTTTTAAAGTTGGCTGTAAAGAAGTATCTTTACAACACCAAATGGAATTCATTGATTTTCAGCGTTCAGAAGATTTGAAGTAGAAAAGTAAACATTTTTTGATTAATAACATAATTTTTTTTCAGTTAAGAAAATAAAACTAAAAAAAATAGTCCTCTTAAAAGTGCACTATCATTAATATACTTATTACCCTTGAATAAAATTCTAAAACTATTTCCTTTTTTATGAAATCTGGTGTAATTAGCATCTTAAATAATAATGTTTACTTAGGAGGTCCTCAAACCCATAGTCCTTGAGACTCATCCATATGGCTTTACACTCAACTTTCAAAAGGGAATCCTTATGGTGTAGTGGTTAATGTACTGGACTGCAACAATATACTTAGTGAGTTAGAATTCTAGTCATGCTATTATGTTCACTTTCAGACAAATACCCTTGGGAAAAGGTTGAACTCCCATACCCACCCTATGATTTAAATAGACAACTACTGTTCTTCTATGAGGATGGCTTTGCTATTAAATAACTTATAAAGGTTGATATACCATTAAACAAAGAAACTAAACAAAACCAACTTTCAAAATTTTCTCTTCACATTTTGAAAGTGACTGTGAAGATGTACCATTACAACAGCAGAGGGAACTCATTGATATTCAGCATTCAGAAGATTTCAAGTCCAAGTTTGAAGTAGAAACTTGCTACAGCCTCAATTTCTACAAAACCCAATGTTGCAACCTGGACAATTCTCCAACCTTATCACTTACAACTAGCAAGTAGTGAGCATGTTTAGCACTACATATCACTGTGAACAGTTATTCTCCAAAATGAAACATGCAAACAATACACTGCATTCAAAATTGTCAGATCGTCATTTTTCTGATTTACTCCTTGAGTCAACCTCTTCATTTAACTCTGATATTACATCTTTTTGCAATTGCAAATATCAGATATTCTATTAATAAATTATGACTGCTACCTTGTGAATTTAGATGGGTTTTTTTTCTGTCTTATTAAGATCATAGTCCAGGGCCTCTTGAGTTAAGTTTCATGGTCCTTGGGCTGAAAAGGTGAGCAACATCATCACTACTGTTTAAAATGGCTTCACAAAAAAACAACAAAGTATCAATTTCAACTACATCATTGTGTGAACCTTTTGCAGAAAAACAAACCTTATTTACTTCATTTACTGACAATTACAGATAATTTCAGTGAGGGTGATGTGGCATAAAGTGCTATCTCTATAAACTATTAAGGTTCAATCCTCAAATTATAAAAAAAATATGTGATTATATTCTGCTGTCTTACATTTGGTTTGATTTTATGGTATATAAACCATTGCAGATCATTTAATGCCATATATATAAATTATATGAGTTCTAAACACATTTTGTAGATAGCATTTTTAAATGAGCCTGAGCTCCTTTTTTGCACATAGTTAAAAGGTTTCAATTATTTCTATTTCATACAACTACACAGTTAAATGTAAAATAGCTCTATTTTAAACAATTCAATTTAGCATAAGTACAGTTTCTTGTTTACACACAGCCATTTGTTTAAATACAGTTTTTGTCTACACACATTTAAATGTAAAAACAGTTCTGTTTCAAACAAAATTAGTTTAGCTTTTCAACAAAGTTAAATGGTTCCAAATATTGCTATGTATCACTAACAATTTGATTAAACATCAGTTGTTTGTTTACACATAGTTAAATGTAAAATTAGTTATATCCCAAACAACTCGGTTTACACAGTCTAAATGTCAAACAGTTCTATTTGACCCATAGATAAGACCCTATCAAGTGTCACCACTCAAGGTCAGAGTGGACCAGGGAGCTGATGGCAATGAAGGGGTAACCCGTGTTCCCTGAAGCTCCAGTATTACTTAGCCTTACCATCAGATTGTTTAGTGTCATATCCACAACACTCATTTGGGGAGTCTTACTCCTTTGCAGAGAAGCAGTCAATGTATTCTGCAGCACCAGCCAACTGGGCCACTGCTGTCTTACACAGTTTACTAAAACATGAAAAAGGATGCTTATTTGATATTTATAATGAGTATGCTTGAAAGACATTATTATTTCATATATATATATTTATGTGCATGTGTCAGGATAGCATAGACACACTGTCAATGGTGCTTGGTGATCATCAAACCAAATGGTTCTCATATGGTGAATATTCTTTTTTATACTGTTATGTGGGGTGTGATAGGGAAAGTGATCTAGTTTATACTGTGTGGTTATTTACATGGCCACATTATATTAAATTATTAATCTATTTACTCTGTTGTATTTAATCTATTATCTTCTAGTGTTTTTATATAATTTTATTATCTTATTCATATTTATTTTTTATTTATTTTTTTTTTATTAGTCTTTACCAACCCAGAATCTGTCTTAGAGAATGAGACACACAAACTTCTCTGGGATTTTGAGATACAAACGGATCATGAAATTTCAGACAGACAACCAGATCATATAATAATCAACAAAAAAAAGATAACTTGCAGAATTGTGGACTTTGCTGTCCCAGCAGACCACAGAGTGAAATTGAAAGAATATGAGAAGAGGGATAATTGCCTCAACCTTGCTAGGGAATTGAAAAAGCTATGGCACATGAAAGTGATGATTATACTGATTGTAATTGGTGCTCTTGGTACAGCCACCAAAGGATTAGTACAAGGACTGGAGTACTTGGAAATAACAGGACGAGTGGAGACCATCCAAACTACGGCATTATTGAGATCAGCTAGAATACTGAGAAGAGTCATGGAGACTTGAGGAGACCTGCTGTCATTCAAACTCTAATGAGAAACTATCAGCTAATGTTGGTGTGAAAAACTCTCAAAAGAGAACAAATAATGATAATAAATAAAGGTACAACAGGAAAAGCATCTGAAAAGAGTACAGTAGTGTTGGAACTGAACCATGCATCAATGGAAAAAATTCATTTGATCCAATGAGTCTCACTTATTCAAGAAGAAGATGCATCTTAAGATATGTGTGCATCATGATCAGGGGGAAGTGATGGCACCAGAATATATAGGGTGGGAGGAAACCACAAGCCAGTGAAGATAGTATAATGTTTTAGCTAATATTCTGCTGTGAAAAATTGTCCAATAATTAATCAATAATATTCTTTGTTATAATATCATTAAAGATCAAATACAACACTTCAAGAAAAAGGTGTTCTGCAATGATAACATCATCTTTCAGTCGGGAAATGCACTCTTACATGGAATGAGTTGTATGAAATTGGTTTTAGAAATAATAAGAAGACTTCATTAAATCTACCTTAGCTACCTAACTCCACAGATTTCCATCAACTTACAGAATACGTTTGAATAACAAGTTCATTCTGTCAATTACAGCTATTAAAATCTTGACACCAGATCCCAGAAGAAATCTCACTGAGTTTATCTGTCAAGTCACCCAGTATTTCCCACACTTTCTATCAACATTTTCTTGAAGGAAGATGTTTCATTTTTTTTAAATTCCCTGAACTTTTAGATAGCAACTTATATATATATATATATATATATATATATATATATATATATATATTGAATTTGACATCATCATCTAGTCATATAATACAAACTAATACCATTGAATCAATCATATAATTGAGATCAACATTTTCTTTAAGGAAGACATTTCATTTCTTAAATTCCCTGAACTTTTAGGTAGCAACTTGTATATATATATAATTTATACATCAAATATATATCAAATTTGCTGTTATTATTTTGTCATATAATTTAAATTAATATCATTGAATAAATGATATTATTGAGATCAACATTTTCTTTAAGGAAGACATTTTATTTCTTAAATTCTCTGAACTTTTAGGTAGCACCTTGCAAATATTTATTTAAAAAATTATATATATATATATATATATGTATAAAATTTGATGTGATCATCTTGTCATATATTTTTAATTCACATCATTGATACATCAATGATAGATCATTGAGATTTTGTCAACAGACTTAGCAGACGAATTTCATAGAAATTACATTTTTGTTTAGGGAACTGACATTTTGAGTCAGTTAATGAGTGAATGATTTATTGTTGGGATCATTTACATTGGCTAGAAAGTTTATACAATAAGGCTACATCTATATCTGGCATTCTCACAATGTGGCAGAAAACCAACAAAGTCTGGTGGGATAGTAAGATACTGCTGGAGGACTCTGGGTTAATGGTAATGATGCTTTGGCCTGGAAACCATGCCTGACCCCAGACTTTGTCACAGCACACCATTTTTATATAATATGTGTACGTATGTCTGCATATGTATGATTTTAATTGAAATTGACACAACTTTACTTCAAGATAAAGCCTAGAACATATCTTTGTACAGAAATATACCTTTAGATATTTGTAAGAATGAATGCCAGAGGGTATGAAGATAATACTGAAAACAATACAGAAAGAACAAACAATATTTTATGGAGAGAAAAATTAAAACAAAACTAGATACATAAAAGACTACTTTACCAATTGTTTTACATTTCTTGTGTGCAAATATCAAAGCAAGAATTGAACAAAGGTTGATATCTCTTTTGTCCTTCACCAGTTCCAATTCGCGCATCCCTTCCTGTATACGACCTGCACACAAAAGAGAAAAACATAAGATTATTCAATGTTCAATAAATGTATAATGAGAAGGTAAGAAATAATGAACTTTGTTTTTGTCTATAACTTTGAAAAGAGTTGGATTAACATTGACATATCTCTTCTCACAACATGGCTCAGCAGCCAGTTGCAGAAGTTGTGCCTATATAGATTTTAGCACCATGTGGTTTTTGCTTAGCAAAGTGAGTTGTGAGGTACTGACAGAGTACTTAGGTAGGAATGTCTAATGCTGCTGTAATGAGATTGATCTAGCTGAAAAAATAGATTTTCCTTTATTCTCACAGAATACCAACCTGATGATGAGATGATGAATGGATCATCCTAAATATATTAACAGCAAAAAATATAGGAAAAAACAAATATACTTTCTTATTTATTCAACAAGATATATTTATTAGTATTAGAATTAACATGTAATGGTAACCTTGGTAACAACAGGTTAAATATATGGCTTATTAATAATTTTTACCTAACAAGTAACATAATATAGTCTATAAAGTCTTTTTGGCAGACATCTACCTCAACTGAGGATATTCATTTGGTTTCTATTAAACAGGATATTTGCCAACGTTTTTTTTTCTTATCGGCATAAACAAGGTTTTAAAAACTAACATTTTAATATTGCATATAAATAGAAAACATGATCTCTGTATTAATATGTTGAGTAGAACCAAGAAAAATTTTATGAGTCATAATTTCCTTTCAAATCTTCCAAGAAAGAAAAGCAGGAAGAGTTCTTTAATTCACCTTATATTGTTACTCACAAGTCTAGGTATTAAAATGGAAAATTTGTATTTATATAAATATATTTATATATTATTTCTTATTGCTGAAAGCAAAGTTCCTCATTTCAAAATCCTATTAGAGTGAATCAAAAGTTTTGTTATATTTTGATAACATGAGGCATGATTTGGCAGCTCCAGAAGCTTTTGCAGTGGTTTTAAAGATGATGAACTACACTGGACTGTGAGATGCCAAGTTTGCCTGATAATCTCAGAGAGCTACTGATCAGATTTGCTTCAATGGCTTTGAACATGTCTACAGAATCCACTTGACCTTGTCTGATCACCAAGGTTCTTGCAACTTAAGCAATATTTCTTGAACCATCTAGTTACTGTAAACTAGCCACTAATTAGCACATACTAAAATAATGCAGAACTTTTGATTCACCAGAGAATACATGAAAAAATTTGATTTTGTTTTACATTGTGACTTCATCATATGGCAGATAAATGCATATAATAAAAAAAGGGTGTCCTCACAGCATAATGGTTAAAGCACTGAAATGCAGAATCATAGTGAGTTCAAACTCCAGTCGCGCTATTATGTTCACTTTCAGACAAATACTCTTGGAAAAGGTATGAATCCCCTTATCTTTTTAGCTATGGGTTAAATAGTACCACTACTGTTCTTCTATAAGGATGACTTTGGCATTAAATATCCTACAAAGGTTGATATGCCATTAAACCAAACCAAACTATATAATCAAGAATGGTAAATATCTCTTAATTATAAGATGTGATATATTGCATAAATAAGTATATAGACATGTATTTATACATAAATATGCTTGTACACATTGTTTGTGGGAGGCACACAGTGGGAAGGGGAAAAATGATATTTATATATTCATAAAAAAAAGAAAAGAAAGAGCAATATATTTACCTTCCAGCCTCTCCACCTAATATCCCATTCTAAGTGAGAATTTACTCTCTTACTCCCTACTGTTACAAAATGAATTTTTCAGACAGTTTCTTTCCTTTTTTAATAAAAAAACACAAATCTATTTCTTTCTAGGTGACTTATGCAAAGTTTACTAATTTTTCATTCAATGGTTGGAATTCTTTAAAAAGTTGTCAAGTTAAAATGAAAAATGAATTAACTAATTAGCAATTAGTCATATTTATATTTTCAGGAAACTGTGGCAAAAGATGAAAATAATAACGTTAAAGTGAAAGTTGTAAAATCCAACAATGAAGAAAGCCAAGGAACTAAAAGAGGAATTATTTTTACAAATAATATTATTTATAATCAAGTTATAGTGAGTAAAATATTCTTTTCCGAAGTTTCATTTATTTAATTTGTTCAAATTTTTAAATTATAAATATCATATATAGTATTTAGAGGCATTTGAGATGTAATAGCTACCATCATAGGAAACAGACATGATGACCAGAGAGTTTAAATCCTGGACAAGATGGTTTACATTTCACATAGTACTAATGTTTCAGAAAGGAATGCATCCAACTACTCTTCCACTAGCAATGGGTAAATAGGGCAGACTGAGCCATTAAACCATGATATGACAACTGGTCTAGGAAAAGAAACACTCTAAATTCAAACCTGCTAAACTTTGCTTAAAAAATAGACCTGGTGTCACATCCCTGCTTGTGCAGAGGGGTTAGCAAATTATATATATATATATATATTATTAAGATTTTTATGTAATTTATAAAAAGAAACAATAAAAATTTAATTAATTAATTAATCAATCTTTTAATTTTAATCCTTGGTGGTTGTTTCTGATTAAACTGTAAAATTTTCATATGTTCAGCTAATTTTTGTTTACCCAACCCCTCCATCATGAGAAGGATGTAGCACAAAGAACAATTATGAAGCAGAGTACGCCTGGTTTAAATTCAGAGTTTTTTTCATCTAGATTGGTTGCCTTACCAAGAATAAAAAGCCCAGTCTGCCCAACTATTTATCCATTACTAAGGAAAGAAGAGATATATTCATACCTTTCCGAGAGTAAATTGAAACACAAACAACCTCATTCAAGATTTGAACTCAGCTTATACAGTCCATTTCTTACAATGATAACTATTACATCACAAATGCCACCTAAATATTCAGCTAGTGTCTATATATATATATATATATATACACACACACATATATATTCAGCTAGTATATTTTTTTCATCATATGTGTAAAAGCACATGCGATACGCTGCCCTCATCAGCCGCCAACCAGGAGTGATAACAAAGTTTGCGTAGCTCAAGTCGGTACTGCCACTCTTGGCACTACCAAGCAGCTTTTGCCACCGGACAGGATATTTAAAAGAATTATTTATATATATATATATATATATATATATATACACCAGATCAACTAAAAGCAGAGATTACATTGTACGTTTATTTTCATTTTTAGTGCAGCTTCTAATTTTTAAAAATGCATTTACTTTAAGCCGTTGATGTCATTACACAATGTCATTACGGTAAAGTAACCATTTCTTAATATTACGTATTCACACAGGAATGGTCATTCCGCATGCATTTCATTCAAGCTGAAGACTTTTCGCTCTCAACCAAATCTAACTTGATGCATATTGCACCGGTCAATTGGCACTTCAGCATTCTCTGTTCCGATCTTAACTTTCCCTTCTGTATCTGTTATTGATTCAGTCATTTTTCTTCAGTTTTATCTTTTTTATGCGTTATTGCACCAAATCACTCCAGACAAATATCAGATATAATTCTGCAGAAAGATGTCATTTATTGATCAATGGGACCCTTAAGATGGGTGATGAGTAAAAAAAGAAAGCTCCTGGTCTAAGTTTGTCCATGTAGTTATCTGATTACCCTTGGACCACTGAATTCTTGGCTTGCAAGGAATGTCTCCATGTATATATTCAGCTAGTATATATATATATATATATATATATATATTCAGCTAGTATACAAGCATAAATTCAGCGACTATGCACACACACACACACACACACACACACACACACACATATATATATATATAGAGAGAGAGAGAGAGAGGAGGAATAGATTCGGTAAGTATGCATATATATATATATATATATATATATATACTCACACACTCATTGTTGTGTGACCAATAAATGTAGTAGTATAAGGTCAGTCTAAATTATATCAAATTGGTTCTTGAGATATTCAAAATGGTTGGATACATTTGAGATAAATTTCATATATATTAGATGTGTGAAAAAAATCCCAAGGCTCTTTTCTTAAAAACTAAATACATGCTGGAAACACACATATACATACATATGATGGACTCTCTCATCAATTTGAACACATGAGGTCCCAACAACTTCCATCAGTTCTAAAACTTGTGTCTCGTATAAGATTTCAAATCAGCAATAGATTTGCATACATGTCTGCAGACAGTGAATGCAAAACTTTGTAGATTTGCATATAAATTTCTTGATAGTGGATACAGGTGAGTTAGTAGTGAAGTAGCTGGCATGAGTGACTGAGCTTTCTTCTTCTCTCTCAATACTATGAAACATCAGAGATGGGTTGTGTCAAACTTCTTGAAGGCTTTGTGGCACTTTATTCTTCAAACATTGAGAGCTGACGCAATTTGTTCAACTATATGCACTGTATAGGTACAGTGAAAACTATAAGGTTTTTTTTAGCTTGTTCCTGTACCTTAGATATGATATTCTAACATTTCTGTTCACATCGTGGAACTGGCTATAAATGAGAATCTTTGGAATTCTGTCATTTCTAATTTGGATGACATGTTCAGCCCATCTCAATCATGATTACATGAGGAAAGATTCTATGACTAATATTGCACTTAGCAGCAAAAGATCAGTTTGAAATTCTTAAGTACACACATATACAAGTATATATACTTGTATGCATATATATATATATATATATATATATATATATTAAAAGGAAAATGTAAATAAATCTGACAGTATGTAAATAAGAAAATAGGGAAAAACAATATATTAATCGGATGTATTTATTTATCTCTATATGAATAATATGCCAACATTAAAACTTTTGGGGAGTTTTTTAAAACCATCTTCAGATTGATTTTATTATATGATGTTGCCTCATCTGAAAAATTATTTTCAAATGAAAAGAGAAAATGAAAGATTTTTTAAAATTTTTAGTATTTTATTATCATTAGTAGCATTAAGTTTCAAAATGTATGTGATGAAATTAATGTTCAAAAATTTTTATTTTTTATTTCTTTAATTCTTTTTTTCTCAAAATAATGTAATGTATTTACAGTAGATTTTTACAAATTTTTAGAACCCATATAAGAATTAAGACATTATCTTAAATTATTCAAAAATCATGTCTGTGTGTAATTTAAAATGATTCTTTTTCATTTTTATTTTTAAAAAGATTTTATTTTCACTTAATTTTCATATCAAATGAAATAATGTTTTTTGTTGCTTGCAATAAAAAACTAATTTAGAAGAATTTTGATTAGAATCCTATTTAAATTATTAGAATTAAGTATGATTCATTAATAATCAATAAAAACTAATTTAAACAAGGGATATTGTGACTTTTTAGAATTGATTTAACTAAATAAGTAGGTAAGTTGAAAAAACAGGATTTTTTAAGATAGCATTATGATTAGAAATAATGCAACAATTTTTCTGTGTTTTTTATAATGTATATTAACATTTTAGAATCTTTAAAATTAAAACTAGATCTTCTGGCTGAGCCTAAAAACTCCAATCCCCAGAGTCATCACTATATATATGATATTTTTTAGCTTCCCACAAAACTAAAATAGACACAAGGTTATTTTATATGTAGGAATCCAGACTCCCCTAGTAGTGGGTTTAAAACTTGCTATGTAAGTAAATACACAATTCAAGCTGGCATTCATGAATGGGAGTGAGTGAAGAAAAAAATAAATAAATAAATAAATAATAATAATAATAATAATAATAATAATAATAATAATAATAATTTTAGTAGTAGTAGTAACAAGGATAGTAAAAATGATAATGAAAAGTTAAGACAATATTCTATATAGTTCAAGTTTAAATGACTAATTTTTAAACTGGTAAACTGTACTGATAAACAAAGGAATCCAGTTTATTGAAGGGAACTCCTGACACTTAATCCTATAAATAAATTTACAATCACAGTATGATATTATGATAATTTATTATTGATATAGGCAATCAATGTTTCTCTGATGGTCCAGCATTGTTTTCTAACATGATGATGTTATTCTACCTCCACATTGTAGGTGCATATCCTATTTCTTTGTTATGTAGTAATGATTACATGGTCTTTCCTAATAGCTTCTCATCTTTCCTAATATTATCCAAACTTTCCCAGAAGTGCTGAGTAAATGATATCATATATACATGCTATGGCAATAAACAAAGTGCAGCCAACAGAAAGGGTGTCATCCTCTATCAAGATAATGCCTGTCCTTACACAGCTCAATTGATCAAATATCTCTTAGAGGAGCTCAGTTGGAAAAAACTGCTTCATCTTACATATTCTCCAGACCTTGCTCCTTTTGGTTAGGTTGACACCAAGAGAGGAGGTTGAACATGAGTTGATCTCATATTTTGCAAGAAAATCTAAAGAATTCTATAAGTGTGACATCTATAAGCTGCTTGACAAATAGAATAAGGGTCAAGAAAGCAATGAAGGTTATGTTAATGATTGAATATTTCAATAGGCATTAGTTTTTTTTTATAATATATACTCCAAAATTAAACATTTGTTCCAACTTTATATATATATATATATATATATATATATATATATATATTGAACAGGTACTTGTTCAAGCTGTCATCCAGAACTCAGTAGTAAATGTAGACATGAGGATAAGCACTTGCTGTATCTACAAGCTACTGACTAAAGATTAAAAAAATATTATGTATGTGGGTATAGATAAAAGAAAATTTATGTTTATAACAAATACTTCTGCTTTATGGCACAACAGAGAAATAGCTACAGTAATGTGTGTTTCTTTATAATTTTGTTTCTCCAAATGTAAGCATATTTTTGCCACAAGCTGGTTGCATTTTTGTGTGAACATGTTTGTGAGTTTGGTCAAAAGATTATGTAAATTTTGCATTTTAAGACATAATGTAAACTATATAAATTTTGTTTTTAATCTATACACATCTGATAAAAAACTGAACAAAGGTTAAATTTAGCAACTAGAAATTCTTTGTTAGGGGTGTGGTCTTATCTACAGAACTAGAACTGATTCAAATGCCAACACCAACAAAAACAGGCACCAACAGCAACAAGGCGACACTGGCCAGCAAATAATCTGACTAAACAAATGCCAATGGAAATGGACACGAATACCAACATAATCTAGCGGCAACCTCGATAGTTGCTTTGTAGCTGAAGATTGAAGCATTCTATATATAATGCTTGGCACATACCATTATGAATATTGGTAGAGTTCATTGTGTGCACTGTGATTGGCTATAACTTATATAAAAATGCAGCTTGTGTGGCGCACATCTCAGCTTATTTTTGTCTGCCATCCGTCTCGCGAGTTGGATAGTCTGGTCAATCTGGTGAGTGCGTTTTTGTTGCCATTCCGTAGTGTCGTCTTCGAATGTGTGCCCAGCTGAAGTACGAACATGCGGTTCTCGGGCACTTCTGAGCATGCCCACCACAAGGGGTTCAGAATTTCACAGACCAAATTTAGGAGTGCGTATTATACACGTGTGTATGTTATACACAAATAATTATAGTTTTCAGTATCCTATGAAAGACAGCACATTAGAAAAAACATGATACTTTGCATTATCACAAATACAATAGCACTAGGATGTATCAAGAGTTTTGCAATATTTCAGTAAGTGCTAGTTTGTGGTACATATATCACATGAACAAAGCAGTTCAAGTTGTGGTTGGTAGTATTGTGGTAGATAGTATGCTGACATTGCTTAACTCCATATGAGTTTTGAAAGCTACACAGATGAATATGCAACACAGTCTAATTTGGGAATTCATGCTTTATGAATTTGAAATGGGCCAGAATGCAATGAAAGCAATAAAAAAACATTTGTTGTGCAAAAAGTTAAGGTGTAGTACTCTAACCAGATAGTTCACAAATTTTACTCAGGTCACAAGAGCGTCAATAATCAGACAAGATTAGGTAGGCCTAAAACCATAGATTCCGAAGCCATGCTCCAAGCCAAAGAAGCAAATCTGGCAAGTGCTACTAGGAGAGTATCAAGTCAGCTCAGCATCTCAGCCTAGTGTGGTTTGTCATCTTTATGACTTTGGCAAAGCAGTCAAATTGTGACTCCTTTTACTAAAATATTGCAAAACTTTTCATTCACCCAAGGAATTCCATTTCAAATATGTATAGTAAACATCTATGCATGAAAGCAAGTATATTCAAGATTGATAAATATGAGATTAACTAAATCATAAAATGGGCCCAAAGACTATTATTTAAAAACAAAGATCTATAACTGCTTAAATTAAGATATTTGTGAAATCTCTGAACAGAAGAAACTTTTCTTACCACTGAAGGGGAAACAACTATGTTTAAATACTGTCCATGTCAAGTTTTGCTAAGGGTATTGTGCCTCAGTCAGTTTTAAGCTTTTGATTCTATCAATCACTTCATTAGATTTTCCAAACACTTATTGATTCCAACTATAATACATTACTAAATTAGATCAAAAGCAAAAGATAAAAACAACCATGAAGAAAAAGCTTTTTATTAAATCAATAAATAAAAGCAAAAATAAAATGATGATTTATCTTGCTAATTTCTTAAAAACAACATTGAAGAAGTTGTCAAAATGAACCTAGCAAAGATATATAAAGAAAAATAAATGCAGAAAGCAAATATTTGGCTTTTTATTCCAAAAGTATTGCCTTTTGGTTGAAACAATTCTAAAATCTGGGAGAGAATTTCTTGCAGAAATATTCACACAGAGTTTGAGTTTGAGTTTTGTTTAACGACATATCAATCTCAGTGGGTCACTTAATGCCAGAAGGGTTAAACTGATTTTGTTTTTTGTGCATGTTTTAGAATTTAGGGTATGAGTTTTGGTTGTGTTTAATTATATTTGGCTAGATTTTGATTAGTTTGGTCTGGTTTTATGGCAATCAAATGTAAAAACAGTTCCATTTCAAACAATTCAATTTAACATAAGTACACAGTTCAAATATCAAAAACAGTTCTTTGTAAGGTGATTTGGTTTTATATCATATCAAACATTGCAAATTGTTCAATGTCAAATCCTGTTAATATATCAAATACACATGGTATGTGAACATTTCTCTAATAACATTTTTGAACAAACCTGAGCTCAGTTTTTTTTCACAGTTAAATGACTTCAGGTATTTCTTGTTATACAAATGATTCTATTTACTTCTCCTCACTTGCTCAAACATAGCCAAATGATTTCCAGAGTTGCTATGTAACAGTAACAATTTAACATCAGTCATTTGTTTGCACATATTTAAATAGATATGTATGATATATAAGAGATTAACATTTAAAAAGGTGAGTGAACTTATAAATTGGCCCACACTTGAATAGTTTCAAGTATTATAGTTATTTAATACTTCTTCAAGATTAAGGCTGGCAACTACGCGGTCTGTATCGCTATCCATACTTTCTATACTATAGGTTCTTCGTTGGGGTTTTGATGATCCCAGTGTTCATCTGCATTTTCCCAGCTGGGCAAAATGGAAGCCTCTATTTCCATAGGCTCAAATCTATCCTTTCTTAGGGTAGTTCTCGTTCTTAAACTGGATCTATTTTTTTCTATTTTGTACCATGTCCCAGCCCATCAGGGTGATCCCTTTAGTTTTCCTTTTGGGTGGAATCTGTTGTTGCCCAGTGACAGAAGTCACCTCAGAACTAAGGGCCCCCAAGCTCTTCCTGTCTGGCTTTGCCTATCTCTCTTGACTTGTGGCAACTCTGGTGTTTGGGTCTTTGGAGAGTTTTTCAGTAATTGCTTCTATGACAGTTTTCATCTCCTAAATCAGCGCTCTCATTTCATTTACAAGCTGGGAAACCACCTTGGGTATTGTGGTTGCACTGGTTTCACATGTATAACAGCTTGGTTTTTTGATTGTTGGGATATTTTTTTTTGTCACTTCAGCATATTTTGTAGTCTCTACCATCCTTCTTGCTTCTGGGTAGGTGATATTTTGAGTATGTTTTAGTTTGGTAATCTCTTTTTCTTTCTTCCATACCTCATAATCTCTAGAACCAGTGCCATGGTTTCCTTGGCAGTTAACACATTTGTAGTCTTTTTGGCAGTCGTTATGTATGTCATATTCTCCGCATCTTCGGCATACTGGTAGTCACATACATTGGTCCTGGTAGTGCCCAAACCTCTGACATTTGTAGCATCTTAAGGTATTTGGGATATAAGGCTCTACATTTATTTTTGGTATCCAATTTTAATTTCTTTAGGAATTTTGTGGGTGTTAAAAGTGTAAGTGATGTACTCCTATGGACCCACTCATATGGCCGAGCAAAAGGAGGACGACCAGCTCGAACCTACATACAGCAGCTCTGTGAGGATACGGGATGTAACCCTAAGGACCTGCCAGAAGCGAAGAACGATAGGGAGGAGTGGCGAGAGAGGGTCAGGGATATCAGTGCTGGCGGTACGACATGATGATGATATATGTATCTGTATCTATTGTTTCTCTGGGGGGGGGTTTATTTGGATTCTTTGGATTTCCATGACATTTTGGTCTTGTAAGTTGGTTTTGATTTCATCTAATGTACATAAGAAAAGTTCATGGCTTTTTACAACTCTTTTACGTGTATTCAGCAAATTGTAGGGATAGGTTTCTATTTTTATGTTGTCAAAGTGTTTCTATTTTAATATTGCGTCAGCTTGGTTTTTTAATGCAGATTTCTATTAGTAGTGTTCCATTTTTAAGTTTTTTAACTGTTTTAGGTTCTAAGCATTTTAATAATATTTTTTCTATTTTGAACGGAGATAGTTTACTTAAAGGAATTTCTTCAGCTGATTCCATCACGATGAAAGACGGGAAATAATTTGGTTTTTCTTCAGTCAGAACTTTCCTAGAGTCTTTTTTTATTAGCTTGGGTTTTGTTTGTGTGATCCATGTGAGTTTCATTGAACATGCTCCCCACTCACCTCGGAGCCCCATGCAAGGATGTACCTGGGGGAAACCCATTCACCTAGCCACATCAGGGCTACATATTCACTATACTCATGCTGGTATTAGACAATTTTATTTTGTTGCTGGGTTGTTATTCCCAAGATAACTACTTGCCCAGGAACAGAAAGGGCTACGAGTCTTTCCACAGCATGATTGGCCCTGCAGCCATCATCCTTATTTGGGCTGACATGACCAGCTGATTGATCGAATCAGGCCTCTCCAACCCCCTGTCTAGCCCAGTAAGGGCAAAAGTGAAGTGTTGCAAGTCACATGACCTTTTGAGTTGTCAGGTCACGAGAGTGCTCAACCACCAGGATCCCGTCCTCAAGCATTACAGGTCGCCACCCACAGCCAACAGGTAGCCTCATTGGGGCGGGGGTACCCCTTTGCAGAGGAATAGTTGGCATATTCTACAATCCCAGCCGACAAGGCGGATCCACACAGAGAAACCTCATTAATGAAAGTGCAGTATTTTGACAGTCTTCATTGCAGTCTATCAAGTGTCCCCTGCAAAGCAACTCAGCCCACATTGTTTTGTTAAGTAAAGATTAATCAAATGCAGGTTTTGGTCAAAACTGTATAAACCACAGACCAGCTCCACAAAGAGAAAAAGAGAAACAGAAACAAATTCCAGAATACACAAGTATTTACCCAAACCCTCTGCCACAGGCAGGATACAAAATAATGTCAATTTTTAAGCAGAGTAAAGCTGGTCTGAATTCAGAGTTTTCCTTCTCCTAGACTGGCTGCCATACCAAGGTTAAAGAGCTAGACTACCCTACTATTTATCCATAGTTGGAGTTTGATTCATGCCTTTTCAAAGAGTATTAGCATTATGTGCAACATAAACAGCTTCATCCAGAATATGAACTCGAGTTGCCATGTCCATTTCCTAAGACGATAACTATTATACTACCAGCACCTACAACTGACGCATGTATCTACCTAACATCTCCACCACAAGCAGGATACAACACAAAGTCAATTTTTAAGCAGAGTAAAACTTTTTAGTTTTCCTTCTCCTAGACTAGTTGCTTAACTGAGGCTTAAGAACGCAGTCTATACTACTATTTACCCATAGATGAGAAAGAAGAGATAGATCAATACCTTTCCCAAGGACATTAGCACAAAGTGAAAAACTAACAACTTCATCCTGGATTTGAACTCAGGTCACCAATTCCATTTCCTACAAACATAATTTTTCCATGTGCACCTCTTAACACCAGAATACACACCTTGCCATCTTTATTGATGACAATTTTTCTTCAGGTTGGTAGGAGTGTGTGACACTCCACAATATAGATTTGGGCACTGGGCAGTTTTCTAACCCCTTTTGTACCTAAGCAATTGTAAGCTAGTTTGTTTTTTTTTGTTTTTAGAAAATCTACTGCTACTTACTACCCAAAACAGGATTTGGCATAAAATAACCTACAAGAGTTGATATGCCATACAACATAACCAAACCAAACCAATCAATTTCTGATAAACTTATGCAAAGTTAACATATAGGCACATTGTTTTATGCTGCCATTTAGAAGTCTATAAAATAATCTACTTGCATTGTTATTATTGGGTATACTTGGTAAGAAGGAAGATATTTATCGAGCCCCTAACCCACTCACCAAGGACTAACATTAACATTAATGTACCCATGATATACTAACACTAAACACAATAGAAGGAAAGGCAATATAAGCTCATTTACATATACAAGAATATTTCACATTTGATACATAAAATATACATACAAGTGATATTAAAAGAAACTACACAAATGTGTCCCAACAGATAAAAATGCCATGTAGCTTTATCATTCCCTGACAGGGTCAGAGACAATATCTCTATTGTTTAAAAAATACCTAAATATAAGCATAAAGGAGCAAAATAACTTGTAGTATCAGAATATTTTCAACAGCCAAATTTAAAACCATAAGATGTATAAACATACTGATAGTTATTACAAATAAGATATTTTTCAAACAATTTAAACCCTTCATCTCATTGTTAATATTGTTAATACAGTATTTTAGTTGATTCCTTCTTTAGCCATCATCAAGTGTATCATTGATATATTCCTAGAATCAACCAGTCTGGTTTGCATATCAATGCCCATTTTTTGTTATCATTTTGTTGGGATGTTTTCAATAAAAAAAAAAAAAGAATAATTTTTTTTTTGTAACAACTGTATGCATTACAAATTGAAAGCTTCAAGAATGTGATGATTCACTCATCTGAAGCAAAAACAATGCACTGCTTTGTGCATCTTTTCAGTAAGCAGCCATTTGTAATATGATTCATGCATATGTGCAAGTTTGAGTCCTTAATAATATCACTCTTGTTAATGAATATGCATAAGTTATTGTACAAAAAAAAAATTCATTTAAAGTGACAGACAAGAGAACCCAGTCTTTTTTACTATTTACTAATAGTTAGGGAGAAAAAAGATAGATTCACACCCTTCCTAAGGGCATTAGCATTAAATGGAATGGAAACAGCTTCATCGAGGATGTGAACTTGGGTCACTGATTCTATTTCCAACAATGATAATCAAGTGCCTAACTGAATGCATAAGTCTTGGATAAGATAATTCCATACAAGACCATACAACCATGAACAAGAAGCTTATAGTCATCTCTTGAGAGAGGTTGTGAATTTAGAAGAGAAACATTTTGTGAACAACAGTAGCGAGAACCAGAATAAGAAAGATACTTAATTGTAGCATATAAAGTGGAATTTTGTGAGAGAGAAAGAAGGAAAATGAGTAACATCTGACTTTGTCAGTGAGAAGTAAAATGGAAAGGAAAATCTGCTTTGAAAGTACTGTTTCAACAACAGTCAGAAGGACATGACTTTTGCCGGGAGAAGTAACAAGTCTTTTGGCATTGTGTTTGCAAAATTTTTTTCACAGACTATGCATCTGAAGAAGGCTGCAAAATCCATACACCAAAATGTAATGAGAAGTACATACTTTCAGCTCCAACTGACAATCCAAGAAAAAATAACTAAAGACTAGAGAAGGGTGATGTTTATTATAGTGGGAGAGAAAAGTGAGATGCATTATGGGTGAGATAAATGCTGAATGAGAAAAAAAGTCAATCATACTTTTGTTCATTCTTCTTGGCTGGCAAAAGGCCAATATTAGAAGAGAGATAAAGAGAGAGAAAGAGTAGTTATTTGAATGAAAAGGAGAAGCATGTTTGGGTTTGTATTTATTGCTTTTTAAAGTCAAGAAAAAGAAGTGTGGGGGATTCTTTCTGGTCCATGGCATAGGATCAGTGGACTTTTCATCATCATCATATCATGCTGGTAGCACGGATATCCCTGACCCTCTCTCGCCACTCCTCCCTCTCGTTCATCGCCCTAGGTAGGTCTTCAGGACAACACCCTGTATCCTCACATAGCTGCTGAATGTACGTTCGAGCTGGTCGCCCTGCTTTTGCGCGGCCATGTGTGGGGATCCATAAGAGTACATCTCTTATGAGTTCATCTCTGCTTCTCCAGCAGTGTCCTGCATGTCTGGTTCGTCTAACTTGAATAGTTTTCGTGATAGGGGGCAGGTGGCCGTACAGTTGGTGTCTTGTGGGGTGTTGCTGCCAGGACTTGTTCAGGATTGCACGCAGCATTCTTGTGTAATTGCCATCTAGCTTCTTCTCCAGCCGTTTTGTTAGCGTCCATGTAGTGCATCCATATAGCAGTATCGATGTGACCGCTGCCTGGAAGAAACTGCGTTTCATTTTATCGGTTAGGTCTGATTTCCATATAATCGATAGCCTATTGATAGCTGTCCATGCTTTCGTTAGCCTCGTTTCGATGTCCTTTTCGGTTGATTCGACGCTGCTTCCTAGGTACGTGAATTTGTCTACTAGTTTAAGTGGGGTTCCTTCTAGAGTGGAGATGTCCCCCGTTTGGTTATAGCACATGTATTCCGTTTTGTGTGCATTAACATAGAGGCCTATGCTTGCTGCTGCTCGTTCCAAACTATGCAGAAGTGTTTCGGCTTGGTCAGGTGTATTTGCCAGTATCGCTATGTCATCGGCGTAGTCGGCGTCAGTAATTGTTGTTGCGGTGTATCTTCTGCTTCTTTTCTTCGTCAGTTCGAAGCCATTCTCTTTGATTTTGTCAATCGATGTTCTAAGTACGTAGTCTAGACAAATGATAAAGAGGTACGGGGCCAGCGTGTCCCCTTGTAGTACTCTTGCTACAATGTCAAAGTATTCTGTGTCTCCATCCGGTGATCGTATTTTTACTTCAGTGTTTCTATAGAGAATCATTATTGCCGCTACGGTTTCTTTAGGTATGCCGTACGCTAGTAGGATTTGTTCCATCTTTCCTCTGTGAATGGAGTCGAAAGCCTTGGTAAAGTCGACAAATATTAATGTCGCTTGTAGGTTCTTTGCCCGTACACCTTCAAGGATTCTGCGGATGGTTAATATTTGTGAGGTCGTGGATCTATTTCTTCGGAAGCCATTTTGGTTTTTTCTAAGTATGTTGTCGATTTTGGGTTCTATTCGGTTTCGTAGTAGGGCATTGTAGATTTTGGCAGCTATGGATGTAAGTGTTATGCCTTGGTAGTTTTTGGCTAATCCGAGGTCCCCCTTTTTAAGGAAGGGGAGTATGCATCCCTTCATCCATCTATCTATCGGATTTTGATTGTATACTGCGTTGCAGTGTCGGAGCAGTATGTCGTCGAATTGTCTGGTCTTCCATACTTCCGGGGGAATTTCGTCCAGTCCTGCAGCTTTCCTATTTTTAATTTTTCTGAGAACCGAGTCGAGTTCTTCTTGTGTGAACGGTCCTAGTTTAATGTCTAATTGTTTGCTAATTATTCTGGTGATTGGTTCATGTGTTATTTTTGGTGGGTTTCCAAGTAAGTTTTCGAAGTGCTGTTTCCACAGTTTTATTCTTTCTTGTTGGTTTGCTGCTTTAAGTTTTGCTTTGGCTGTGTTCTTTCTTCTGCTCACTTCGTTTATTGTTTGCCAGGCTATTCTAGATTGTCTATCTTCCACCGAGTCTCTAATCCTATCTATCTGATTTTGAATGTATTCTGTCTGTTCCTTTATATATATGCCTGCTAATTGATATTGTGCAGTTTTTAGTTTTAAGGCATTTGTGTTTGTTGGGTTTTTTCGATAATTTTTGGAGGCTGTTTTCACTAGTGCACGTTTTTCTCTCACCGCTAAAGTTTACCATGGGACTCTATATTTAGTTTTAATTTTTGTTGGAATGTGTTTTGCAGCTGCCTCGAGGTGTGCATTGACGAAATTTTCATATTCGTCGTTTGGTGTACTTTTTTCCGTCTTTTCTTGTAGTGTTTCGAATCTGTTTCTTAATTCTAATACGTATTTATCTCTTATATCTTTGTTGTTTAATAGGGCCCAGTCATAGTGTTTGGTGGTCGCTGTTCGTTTGGCGTTTTTTCGTAGGCTTAATCGTATTTTCGCCGTGACTATTCGGTGATCGGTGGACACACCCTCAAAAGAGAAGTATGCCTCGCAATTCAATGCACTATTTTTTCATTTCTTGTTTATAAGGACGTAGTCTATCTGAGCTTTAGTATTGTTTGCGTACGTGTATGTCCATAGTTTGCCCTCTCTTTTTTGGTAGTTTGTATTGAGGCATGCTAATCTATTTTCTATCATGAAATCTGTTAGATGTTGCCCATTCCTATTTGACGTGTTGTGGAGGCTGTATTTGTTGTTTCCGTTTTTCCCGATTTGGGCATTCATGTCTCCGCCAATGACTAACATGTTGTGTTTCGGGATGCTACGCACTAATGAGGATAACTCATCGTAGAAGGTGACTAGTTCATTTTCTTCACTAACATTGGTGGGGCTGTAGCATGAGATGATTGTTGCTCTGGGGTTTCCGTTAAATGTAGCTGCCATCATTCTAGGTTGTATTTTCTCAACGCTATTAAGCGTTTTTAATGCTCTAGGTCCTATAAGTAATCCTACCCCTCCTACTGCAGCGTTGACAGAGTTTTTCCATGCGGATACTGTGGCGAGCGACCAGCCATTGCCAGTTTCGTGATATTTGATATCTTCTGTGTGCGTGTATCTGTGTTCTTGTATGCATATTATGTCTATCTTATGTTCTTCGGCCGATACGATTAGCTCTGGTAGTTGTCCTATTCTATTTAAGGTTCTTACGTTGAATGTGGCTATTTGTAGTGTTTGCTTGCATTTTAGTAGTTTTGATTGTTTGAGCTCTGTAGCTGATTTTTCGAACACTGAGGCCAGGGCTCCAACCTCAGCAGGACACGCCCCTTTTTTACCCGCGCGAAGAGCGATGCGGTTTGTGTAAGTGGTTTGAGTGTGGGTCATGGTTATCTTTCAATGGCTGTTTTATTCTCTTCTATAGAAGCCACTCTTATAGAGGAGCAGCAGTAGTTCCCCGATCGAACTAGCGATCCTGAGCGTAAAGTCGTCAAACTCACGTCCAGGACCCGTTTAGGTATTGAGTTTGGTCGTACATGGGTTTATTCAAATACCTTTACGTACATCATGCTGCTTCCCATGTGTACGCAAAAAAAAAAAAAAAAAAAAAAAAGGGAGGGGGGTAATTTTGGTTTTAAGTTTTTAAGTTTTAACTTAGTTAAAGTCCAACATTAAGGTACTTTCGTATGACTTTCAATGGTACTGACTTTTTTTTTTTTGCTGTATTGGGACTTTTCCTAGGTTTTCCATTTTTTTTTTTTTTTTACACTACAGTTGGTAACCTAGCAGGCTTCAGGAATTATAGAGCTTAAAGGATTATTTTTTTTGGGGGGGGGTCTGTGGTAGCATTAGGTATTTTAGGCTTTTTCTTTTTCTTCTAAACTACTGTTAGGGCTTTCTTTACGAATTTTTAAATTATTCGATAGAAGACATTCAAAAACATTCTGCCTTGTTTGCTGACATGTGGAAAGTCTAAACATCAATTTGGCTTTATAGTAGAGTAAGCGTGTCTTTACATTTAAAACGCATAGTTTAAGCATTATTTCACAAACAAAATACAGCATAACATTTTGTAAAATTCAGCATTTTAAATTGATAGGACTTAAAGACATACTGACCAATATTGATATATTACTTCCAGTTGGCTCCTGAGTTCAAATGCTTCTTCCTCGTTTTGACTTTTATTTACTACTGAAATTTAAGGTAGCTTTGGGAGGTGGTCTACTGGGGGGGGGGAATTCATTTCATTTTTTTTTTTTTCTTTTTCCCTAAATATCAAAAAAATAAGTAACATAGGAATATTTTCAGCAATTTTAGTTCAATTAGACTTAAAATATAGAGGAAGATATAGCAATAAAATTCTTACATATATATATATTTAGAGTGGTTATTATCATTGTAAATAAAATCTGCGACCTTAGTTCAAATCTTGAATGATGCTGTTTGCATTTCACTTCATGCTAATTACCTCAAGAAAAGCATGAAACCAACTTTTCTACCCCCCAGCTATGCGTAAATAGTAGAACAAACTGGATTCTTTAGCCTCAGTTAGACAACCAGTCTAAAAGGAAAACACTGAATTCAAACCAGTTTTACTTCAATTAAAGAGTGACCTTGTATTATATCTTATCCATGGCATAAGGGTTAGGTAAATACATATACACAGGGTGTTTCAGAAAAATTTGATATAATTTCATAATCTAATAACTTGACCAATTTTCATTCAGATGTTCTCAAATTTTAACAGCATGGGTAGAAACAACTTAAAATTCTATGTTTCATATCAAAACATTTTTTCTTTTCCAGTGAATGGCATTTCTATTCAAAAAAAAAAACATTATAAAATGAGAATTTTTAGTTGTTTCTACATAAGCTGTTAAAATTTGAGATAATTTGAACAAAAATTAGTCAAGTTATAAGATTACAAAATGATATCAGTTCTACTGAAACACCTTGTATTTTTTTGGTTTTGTCCTAGTTTTTTTTTTTCAATTATTTCTTATTTTGTTTTACAAGGATCGATGCTACAAGTAATTGACTTTTTTCTCTCTTTCTTTTTTATTTTCCTTCTTAACCACAGTCAACATATAAAAATATAAAGAAATTTTTCATTTGTCCAAACTAGTATATTGTCTAGTACATCAATGATTCTAATCAACAAGTCATTAAACTTTATAAATCCATGTTAGAATGAGAGAAAAATAAAACATGAATATTGCTACTCCAACTCTTAAAACTTCCACAAAAGTCATGAACACATTAACAAACAGCAATAAACAATTAAGATACATTACTGGATCTAGAATTTAATTTAATACAGCTTTAAACAAAATACCAACTGGGCACATCAATGTAAGTATAAAAAGTGCCAAAATTTGCAAGAGCAATGTGAAAGAAATGGATTGATGATTACATCTTTTATTGAAGCAGAATTCTACGGTTTTATAACTAACACAACCTCTGCCTACTAGATTTTCAACAGAAAATATATTAAGATGCTCCAAGATCAGGCAGAAGCTGTATCTGCATGAATATGGCACTACCACACAGTGATACAAAGCCTGATGGTATCATGATGCACTGCTGAGGTGCCCTGGCCAGTCACGCTCGACTCCGAGGTCATTATCTGATGAGGGATTTGTTTGAGAAACAGCTGGTGTTTTTGCATTTATTCTTTGTGGTTTAAATGCAAGCAAAAAATGTCACATACCTTGCAGCTCATTAGGGAAACTGAGTAGGTGAAGAAGGAGGAATTATAGATGGAAAGAAATTATAGGAAGCAAAATGGCTACCTAAATCAATAGGGAGTACAGCTAGGAGGACTGATGAAGTGTCAAGCAACCACATTAAAGGAAGGAAGGATGGAAAGCCAATAGTATTTGTTTGTTTGATTTGAACTACATTTACTAGGGTGACTTAAAAGTTTTACAATATTTATGTATGTGTGAGTTAGCAGGGCATTTATCACATGACCAAAGTAGTTCAAGCTGTGAGAGCTACTCATTATATCATGGTAGTTGTGGTGATGATATATTGTGCATTGCTTCACTCTTTATGTGATTTGAAAGCAGTACAGATACATGTGTGTGACACTCTAAGTTCCTTTAGTCTTGGGTGGAGGTAAGTGCATTAATGCATATGTGCACAGTTGCAAGTATGGCTATGAACGGGTATATATCAATATATATATGGGAGTGATCACAGCTATGGGTGTGTATGCATATAGAAGTAGCCTATAGATATACAGTAGCGTCCAAAACTAAGGGACAAAATTTTAAAACCTAATATTTGTTAGAAATAACAACTGTGAAAAGCTGAAATTTTGACAACAGGTAGTTGTTATCATCCATAATAACATACTAGAATTTGAATCATTCGCAAAGGATAGAAAAAGAATTATAACAATTATTTATTTATCTTCAAAATAGGATCGTCCAAAAGTAAGGGACAAAATTGAGAAAAACAATGTAAACAGTATGCTATATTCAAATTTTTTAATTTCCTCTAAAGAATAAGTCTTACTTAGTCATTTGTAAACGTTGCATCAGCCGGCACCATGGTGAAACGCCAAAAACTTGATTACTCTGTGAGACAAGCTATTGTAAAGCTACACAAGGAAAAGCACACCATTAGAGAGATTTCAGAGAAAGTGAAACTTTCCAAGAGTGTTGTAGGCAGGGTTGTTAAATCCTACAATGATACTGGCAAAATTGTTAGTGCTTTTAAAACCGGCAGACCCCGCAAAACTTCGGCAAGAGAAGATCGAATAATGCAGTGTATGTCATTAAAGGACCGTTTTAAGTCTTGCACAGAAATTAAAAGGGTTATGAATAGTACCTCATGTGTTAATGTGTCAAGACAGACTGTTTCTAGATGACTGCAAGAAATAGGGCTGTTTAATCGAATCCCAAGGAAGAAACTACTCGTTAGTTTGAAGAATAAGAAGAGATTAGAGTTTGCAAACAGGTATGTAATTTGGACATATGAAAATTGGGCAAAAGTATTTTTCAGTGATGAAAGCAAGTTTAATTTATTTGGAAATGATGGAAAAAAACAATGTAAAGAGACGTATTGGTGAAAGATTAAGTGCAAAATGTACTAAGAAAACTGTCAAGTTTGAGGGCGGAAGTGTCATGGTAATTGAAATGTTTTCTAGTCAAGGTACAATGCCTCTTGTCCGGTTACAAACTCGTATAAACACACAGATCTATAAAAACATTGTTCAAGATCATGTTGTGCCAGTCATACAGAATTCAGGTTTCGATAAGGCTACCTTTATGCAAGATAATGCCCCATGTCACAAGGCAAAGGTGGTAATGAGTTACCTTAGTGAGCAAGATTTCGAAGTTATGGATTGGCCACCGCAAAGTCCTGACTTAAATCCAATAGAAAATCTTTGGAAGACCTTAGGAGTGAAAGTTATGGAAAGAAATCCCACTAACACGGAGGATTTGTGGGTGAAGCTTCAAGAAGAATGGTCTAAAATTAGTATTGAGGATTGTCAAGAACTGATTCGTTCTTGTAGTCGAAGATGTGCAGCTATCATTGAGAGCAAGGGCTCATTTACTAAATATTGATTGTACATGTACTTTTATTGTTTTTTTGGTTGTTCACATTGTTTTTTTCAATTTTGTCTCTTACTTTTGGATGTTCCAAATTTGAAAATAAATAAATAATTGTTATAATTCTTTTTCTATCCATTGCAAATGATTCAAATTTTAGTATGTTATTATGGATGATAACGACTACCAGTTGTCAAGATTTCAGCTTTTCACAGTTGTTATTTCTAACAAACATTAGGTTTTAAAATTTTGTCCCCTAGTTTTGGACGCTACTGTGGATGATTGAATAGTTCTATTTGACCCATAGATGGTACTAACACTCTGGGTCAGAGTAGACCAGGGAGTAATGGTAATGAAAGGGTACTGTACATTCCCCAAAGCTACAGGACTAGAGCCTCACCATCTGATGGCTTAGTGTCATATACAGGAAACTTGTTGGTGGGTTATTATCTCTTGACAAAGATGCAGTCAGCATATTCTACAGCCCCAGCCGACTGGGCTAAAGTTATATCAATAGTCTAAACTATTTTGTTTTATGCCATTACAGAGAAATATCCACTGAAATATATGTTTATAATTTTGTTTCAATTAATATGAGATTATTTTCACAACAAGTTTCTTGTATTTTTGAGTGAACATGTCCATGTATTTTCTCTAAATACTGTGTAAATTTTGTTTCATCATGTAAACTATATAAATTCTTAATTTTAGTCAGTATGAACAAACAAAAAATTGAAGAAAAGCTAAATTCAGGTTAATTTTAGCTGTTACAAATTCTAAAAATATTTCTTCCAGAATATAGTAGTACAAAGTTATTAGAGCATATTATATACAAATAATTACAGTATTAAACCAGAGTTTAAAGTTGTCATTTTCATCATATAATAATGACAGCTCATTTAGTAATATATGTATTAACTTATATATATATATATACTATTCCTGGGAAAAATTTTGGAATTGACACACTAATAACTAATAATTATTTTCCTCAGCATGACTTGGAAAAAATTATACAAATAGTTTAATTCAAATAATTCAAGTTTAAATAATCTTATCTAATTTGTTAAAAGGTATATTTTATGAAGCCAGAATTTTCTGCTATTAAATAAAAAACTGATTCACATCTATCAGTAATTAATCTATTTACTACTAAATAAAAAAAACAGGCTGAACTTGGTCTAAGTGTTCTAATTCCATAATATTTGCCAGGGATAAAATATGACCAAAACAAACTGACAAATCTCTTTTAATTGAATAGAATACTTGGACATGAGCTGTAGAAAAATGATTTCTCAGACAATATGGTATTATACAAGCGAATGATTCCAAACAATAGATGTTAGAAAAAAAAGGTTGAAAAGAAAGATAGGAAGAACAGACAGAAAGGAAAACAGAATGAACAGAAATAAAAAGAAAGAAAGAAATCAATGAAGAACAAAGATGAAATAAAAGACAAAATGAATTTTGAGCCAAAAAGGTTAAAATAACAAAGAAAAAGAAAGAAAAGGAAGGAAAGATAAAAATGAATAGGAACAAATAGAAAGAATGAAAAAGAGAGAAAGGAAAACAGAATGAATAGGAACAAAAAGAAAAAGAAATTCCTGAAGGAAAAGAAAGATGAAAAGAAAGAAATAATGAATGTAGAGACAGAAAGGATAAAATAAGAAAAGGGAGGAAAGAGATATGGAAATTAAAGAAAATAGAAAGAAGAAAATTAAAAATACTAATAAGAATAAAAAAAACATTAAATAAACCCAATATTCATCTGGTTATGTGATTTTTTTTTTTTAATTTCTAAGGCCAAACAATACCAATGCTATTTAGAAAAATCTAATGTTTATATCAAAATTCACCATTTTTCTCTGAAGGGTGAGACACTGGTTCATTGAGTTAATTAGAATTTTATTAACAAAGAAAGTGATCTTGATTTTGTTTTTTTCAATTATTGGAGACATTGCTGCAAGGGAGGATATTCAGTCACATCTCCACTCATCAAGGTTCAATATCAACACTAGTATATCTTGTGATGCGAAGAATTTACTTTTATCCCAAAATGGGGTTTTATTTTCACACGTGTGAAGACGGGGCAGGTTGGCACTTGATCCCTTGTAGAATAAGTCCTCATTCAGAGTTTTTTCCTCAGGCATATAAGAACTGGCATATTATGTGGGGGATTAATTCATGACCAGACTGACCGCCGCTGGCAAGGGGTTCGAAATTTCACACTATACACACACCCACCAGGTCGCTAGTCTTCCTCCCCTAGACAATGGAAGATATGAACCTCTAGGTTGAGACGTAATAATATTAATTATAGTAGTCGGCAATTCCGGTTTTCCGTGTGATATTGTAAAGGAATTTATAGGACAATTTTAAGCAAGATAACATAAGGCGAACAGAAGCTGGAAAAGAAATATGACACAACAAATTCGTAGCAGACGCCACAAATAACAACTTAGACCACCGTCAAAGTGTCAAATATATAATAAATGAACAGTCCATGAACATAAATGTCTTTCTTCTTTTCTTTTCTTTTCTTTCGTTTTCCTTCAAATTGAGAGAGAGAGAGAGAGAGAGGGTATATAAAATTGGGTATAAGGAGAAACAGTCCCAAAGGTACTTATCTTATTTTCTTTGATGGAGTTCCTATGGAGAATCTTTCCTCTTTTACGGGCTAATAGACTTTATGCTATTTTTAACACTGGCTTGAAGAAAATGGCTTCTTCAATCCGAAATATTTTTATGTCTTCTTCTACCCGGAGTACTGGCTTTGGCTCCATCTGCCACGAGCCCTGTCCAACAACTGACTTTCTTACTATCTATTTCCACTGACGGGAAGGAGTTCCCACTTCCGTTTTAGGGTCCCAGCCAATCGTTTGGCTTCTACCTTCTTCCCAGGCGATCCGTTAGGGCTACTATATGTCACCCAAGTCAGGTTACTGAGTACAGATAGATTGCCCTAATTTACTATCATGCCTTAACGGTCATTCTCTGATGGCTTGCCACTGTTAATTCAAACAGGAGGATAGTGGTAATCATATTTCAATCGTCTCAGTGGGACATCACGTGACAATCTAATGATACACTAACACTGAATAGATGGAAGGAAAAACAAGATAATCTCATTTACACATCTAGGAACATTTAATACCTACATAAACATGTTAGAAGTAATACAAGAATATAAAAACATGTCCTAACAGATAAAATGTGAACATGTATATGAAAGGAGGTTAATAAAAATAAAAAGTCTTCCTTGAGTTTGTTGGATGCTCATGTGGTCTTACATTTCAATAACAAGGCAAAAGATATCATTCATCAGGTGGTAAGACAAAGTCTCTCTTCTGTTCAACAAACAGAGATAAGAAGCCATATCTTTCCATTGAATGAACAATAAAAGTGGCTGATTTGAAGGATGAGATTAACATGTGACCATCAACATATATGCCCCTTATACAAGAGAAACAATTATTTATAGATTATTCATACCATCCTCACATTATCAATGTTAATCATGCAAGTTGTCAATTGGTTTTGGTCTTTTAGGAGGACTTCATGAACTAATGACAAAGACTAAACTGTGAGACAATTTTCACTTAACTAAAGTCAAAAGGTTGGGCTACTTCATGTGCTTTATGTAAGTAGTCTTTTCAATATGATTTGCACACATGCACATGTTTGAGGCTTTAATATTACTATCACTTATGCATAAGTTGTTGTCTTTAATAGCAACAGATGGCTGTCTTGAAAATAAACAATTATTGGGAGTGAACAAGAATGAGAGCGATATTTGGTTGGAGTTTATAGAATGGATCTTTATCAGAGAGAGTTGTGAAATTAACATTGTTGTCGAGGAAATCAAATTTCCTCATGAAGAAGGAAAATGAGTTCTGCATGCTTTTACCCATTAGAGAACACCTGAAACAAGTCATGCAACACTATTTGCTAGAAAGTAACAAGTCATGTGGCATTGCTTAATACAAGCTTTTTCAGTGAAGTGTCAGATGGCAAGTATCATGTACTTCTTAAATGACTTCTCCAGCAAGGTGTCTTACATATTCATGTCCTCAGGATCTAGTTTCTTCACAGGAAACCCACAAGTAGAATTTCAAGCCAAAATGTGAGAAAGCAATTTATTACTCAATGTTCAAATTAACATGGTAATACAATGCAATTATCTTAATGGTCATTGACAAACTCAATCCTGCATCATTGTGGACAAGTCCTTATATACACAATAACTTCAACATATTCATATGCAATAGTAACATAAGGACTCAAACCTATACATGCTTCACATTACAGACGACCACTTATACAAAAAATGCATTCTCTTTGCTTTAGGTCAATTGACTGATTCTAATGGCATGTCAACCCATCTAGAGTTAGAAAATCTGGTTCATTTATATTCAAATTTGAGTAGTGATTTCCTAAGAGCTTTTTTCTAAGCATTGCTGACAGAGTGATTGCTTTAACTAATTCATTACAAGTCAAACATAAAATGTATATTACAAAGTAGAAAATTAGAGGAATAATAATAAAGGATTTTTCATTGATGGAGCAAAAATGAATGTTCATATCCAAGTAAAAGTACTAAGATGAATCAAAAGTTTGTTGCTTAATATAGGTGTTTCAAACACAAGGTAATTCTCTGCATTTGGTGGAATTACTAGAGGCTAATTTACTATGAGTTCATTCCGGACAGTCAAACCATCGATACCAACCTGTACTCTAAACCAGTGAAGCAGATGTATGACAGTATACAGCATAAATACCCAGTATTGGTCAATAGAATGTGAACTCTTCTGCAGAAAGATAACACAAAACCTAACACTGCATGAACAACCCATAATAAACTCCAAGAAATTAAGGAAATTGAACTGATGCCACACTCAGCATATAGTCCAGACTTAGCTCCCTTGGATTATTACTTGTTCTGATCCATGGCTTAATTCTTATACATGCAATGCTTCAACAAACAAGAAGAGGTGGAAGCTTCAGTGAAGGAGTTCTTCACCTTCTAAGACAAGAACTGGTATCTACATGGGACCAAAGAACTGGTAGAAAGGTGATTTCAAATAACATTGCCTCTACTTTGAATGCTTGGCTGCTTTTGTTGTAACTTGAAGAATTAGGTAAATAAGTTAGCAAAATATAGCAAAACATTTGACTTACCTTGTATGTATAAAAGCAGAAACAAAAATTATTTACCTTCCAAAAGATACAGAGATATATATCATAAATATAGTTAAATGAACTTTATACACCAAACAGTTTATTGTTTTTTAAATCAACTTCAAAAAAGATGTTTTGAAAGTATTTGATTAACAAAAAAGACTGACCTTGTAAAATTATAGCAAAGCCTTTGAAATATTTCAGGACTGAATCATTGCCATATTTAGTAAGCCCTTCTACAGCTGCTTTCTCCATGTGACTGTAGAAATGCCGACGGCAATAATAATTTATTTTACCCTACAAAAGAAATAATAAAAAATGTTATAGTGCCAATAAAAGCATCAAACATACCATTTTTAAGAATTCTATTATAAACAGACACAATATTTGAAAAACTGTTTAGTCAAAAAGAAGAATTATTGTTCATAAATGATAAATTTTATGATTTTATTCAAATTTAACTTTAGATTATGAAAGCTTCAAAAATAATATTGCAAGGATATTAGAAAAAATGTTAACTGTATTCCTAATACAAATAATCTGCACACAGTTGTATGATTTCAAGTAACTAATGATAATAATCCTTAGTAAACAAATATAGCTGCATATAACTATCGTAAATGAAAATAATTTAGTTATATAGAATCAAGTAATCTTATTCTAATGGTATATCAATCTTTGTAGATTATTTAATGCCAAAGCCATCCTTCTAGAAGAACAGTAGTGGTACTATTTAATTCATAGCAAGGAGGATAAAGGGCTTCATACCTTTTCCAAGGATATTTGTCCGAACATTAACATAATAGCACAACTGGAGTTTGAACTTGCTTATTACGATTCCACAGTCCAGTGCTTTAACCATAACACCAGGAGTAATGGCGATGAAGAGATATTCTACACTCACCATATTTCCATTAAATGCAGTTTAGAGCCTTACCACATTTTAACAATAGGCAACTGAGCAAGTGAAAAAGTAACAGTTTGATGTAAATAACAATGTTTTAATTTTATCATCTCTACATTCTTAAAAAATTAACCATCTATATATTATAATCTAAATTAACTAAATATGAATATGTATTCTTCAAATTCTTTTCAACAAAAAATAGCAATATATTTTTGTCTCTAACAGACAAAAGCAGACATAACTTATTTTCCTTCTCACTCTGTCTTTTCCTTTCTCTCAGAAAGGTCTGCTCTATATGCCACAACTAAGTATCACTCTCTTTCTGTTTCTCCTCTAACGGTCATTGAAGGAAGTCTCCATGGTATAATGACTAATATGCTGGACTGTAACATCATAAGTGAGGATCAAACTCCTGTCCTGCAATTACATTCACTTTTAGACTAATACCTTGAGGAAAAGTATGAACCTCCTAATCCCTCAAGCTATAACTCACAAGGATCACTAAATAAGTTTCCAGACTTTTTTCGTATGGGCACTTTTACTGATAGTACATATATGAAACTCTAGTCTCCTTCAAAGTAATCTCCTCCAGCTGCAATGCACTTGTACCGTTCCAACAACTTCTGGAAGACCCCATGGAAGTCCTCTTGTGTGAGCATGTTAACGACCTTCATCACAGCCTCTTTCATTTCCTCAGTTGTCTCATAACGACAGCCTCTGACCTTAGGGAATAACCAAAAGTCACAGGGAGCAAGGTCTGGATTATAGGGAGGGTGACGAACTGTCTTGATACCCATCTTGGTCAAATATTCTGTGACAAGGATGGAGTTGTGGACTGGTGCATTGTCCTGCTGGAAATGCCACTGACCCAATTTGAAGAGTGCTGGCCTCTTCCGACGGAATCTCTTCCTGAATTCCCTTAAAACCTCAACATACTAACCCTAACCCTTTGGCCAATCAACTCTGGTGTATTGACTTCCTTATTCCTCCCACACCTCTCATCATCCCTCACAGACTCCCTGCCTTCTTTGAATCTCTTATGCCACTCGAAAACTGATGCTCGATTCATGCAAGATGGTCGAAAAGCAGTCTGAAGCATTCCATATGTTTCTGTGGCATTTTTTCCAAGTTTAAAACAGAATTTTATTGCATATCATTCTTCTAAAGTGTCCTCATGTCCAGATTGCATTTTTGAAATTCACCAGCTGTGACAATCAGGCTTTAGTAGAGTGTATTCCAATTGCTGCTGTAGCTGTTCATTTGAATCTGAAATCATAAAAATTGGTCAGTCATCTCATAAGATGTATAGCAATAACATACAGAATTTTCAAGAGTCTATGACAATTTTAAATGCCTGTACAAAAAAGTCTGGAATCTTATTGAATGCACCACATAAATAGTAACACTACTGCTCTTCTACCAGAATGGCTTTGATATAAAATAACCAACAAACAATCACTAACAAAAGAAAACTGTCAGTGTCACTGGGACCCTTTGAAAAGGTATGGACTCCTTAATCTTCCAAGTTTAAGATAAATAGTAAAAGTATAATCCTTATAAAGGGATGGTTTTGGCATTAAATAACTCACAATAACAAAGAAATCAAACTAAACTGCAATCACTTTGGACAAGTCCTTATATAGATGATAACTCATGCATATTCATAAGCAATAGTTACATAAGGACTCTAATCTGGATCACATGGATCACATTACAAATGGCTACTTCTATGAATGATACATAAAACAGTACATTCTTTAATATCTTCAATAATAATGCATAAAATCTTTATCATTTCTAGAAACAAGATAATGATGAAGAAATTTCCATTTTTACCCAACCACATCTATTATTATAATAACAATAAATATATATTACCTCATCAATAAAATAACATTTACACTTTCAAATATCTCAATGAAAATTGATGTGAGTCTAATAAGCTCATCAAAGCATGAATATCCTTGTTTAGATATTTAGAAACATTTTACACCACATGCATTATTCTTTCATTCAAAACAATAAGCTTTCCAGCTGAGTTCAGATGGGTAGGATAAGCCACACTTTTTTGATGAGCTGATAACAGAAGAATGATACACCAATATACATCAGATTCTCTAAACAACAATCCTCAGATTTGGAATTCAGAGTTTTTCTTCTAGACCAATTACCAAGGCAAAAGAGCCAATTTTATCTTACTATTTACCCATAGCTGGTAGGGAGAAAAGAAGGATTCATCCTTTTCCCAAGAGCATTAGCACAAAGGGATATGCAGACAGCCTTGTCCATGGTTTGAATTCAGCCTGTTGAGTCCATTTCCTATGACAATAACAATGACATTTATTTCTATAAACATTTTCAAGCCCAGTCAGCATCTTTGCAGAGGGGTAAATCTTCCCCTAAATCACAATAACACTTACAAGCCAAGGGGTCCCAACTAGCATCCAGTTGGCAGACTAAAATAAAACTGGCTGTAACTTAATAGAGATCATACCCCACACATACCTAGCGATTCCAAAAATGTCTTGGGCTCCATCAGTATTCCCCTAAAAAAGGCACCTCAGGCACTAGGTAGTAAACTGAGCTCTGCCAGAGCAGGTGAGAGCCTGGAAGGACAGCCTCCTGAGACCTAAGGAGTATTGGTCTTAGCCATGAAACACAAATGCTGGGCTTCCCTGGCACCCATATCAGACAGCCTTGACAGACAAACAACAAAGCCAACCTGATCCATCTATCAGGGAATACTGCCAGCCAAATTACATTTCAGCCCAGTAAGCCAGAAGCCAATACAGACACTGATATTTGTTGAGCACCTCACCTCATGCACAAGTGTGGCACAAAGCCTTTTTTAAGGCGGGTTTGGACACAGGGCCATACCCCAGACATGTCTTGCATTCCAAAAAATGCCTCAGGCCCAGTCAGCATTCCCCTAAAAAGAGGTGCCAGACAATAAACCTAGTTTCTCCAGAGAGGGTTAGAGCATGGTGAGATGGCCTCTGAGGCTTGAGTAGAGCCAGTCTTAGTGTGTGTAACATGAATGCTGGATTCCAAGAACCCATGTCAGGTGGCCTCGATCAACTACCACAAAAGCCAAACACACCCGACCTGATCCATGTATCAGGGAACACAGCTGGCTGAAATGTGTCTCAACTCAGTGGGCCAGAAGTCAATAAAGACCCTTAATATTTGTCAGGTGTCCCACATATGCATGAGAATGGCACATGGCCTTTTTTATAGTGGGAACTTGGCACAAGACCATAGCCTACACACACTCAGCAGTTCTAAAAATGCCTCGAAACCCTTCGACATTCTCCAAAAAGAGGCACTTCAGGTGCCATGCAATAAACCTAGCCCCTCTGGAGAGGGTTAAAGTCTGGAGGAGATGGCCACGAGGCTCAAGGACTGTCAGTCTCAGCCTCAAGACGCAAATGCTGGGTCTCTTCGGCACCCGCATCAGGCAGCCAAAACACACCCAACCCAATCTGCATCTCAGCCAACTGAAGTGTGTCACAGCTCAGTGGGCCAAGAATGCAAGTCAAAAATACAATACAGATGCTGTGCTTCTACTAAATTGAAGCATGATATTTACACACTAATATATCCACTCAGAAACCAGCAGCCAATCAGAACTCAGAGAATGGGCTGACCTATTTGTGCAGAATAGAACATCCCAATGTGCCATAAAATAACTCTCCTCCTTCTAGAGTTCAGTTTTAGATCTCATTCAGATTGTTACAAAGATGAGCGCTTACTGTAACAATTTGTTAAATTCCATATGGCGCGGTGAACAGGATGCACAGGGCTTCTCTCATTGAGGTGACTCCTAACTCTCTCAACATAGATCGATCCAGCATCTGTAAGCTCTCCCTAGTCAAAAAGGATTCCCATTTTGTGTGGAACAAAAGTCCCAATGATACATTTCAACATTCCAAACAAGTTATAGTTGACTTAGTTCAGAAGGGCATTGCTACATTTGAAAAGGACCAAATGATCTGCCTTACTCCAGGGACAAATTCCAATTATGCTAGAATGTAGTGCAGTTTGGAGGCCTCCAGATAACATCCTTTGGAAAGACCCCTTCAGAGTGTATGCTGGATGTGATATTAAACTTTCCAATCAGCATCTAGTGAATATAGTGCTCACAATGAATAACCTCATCCCATCAAAGAAAATCATTCTAGCTGAAAGAGGCTTCACACTTGCATATCAGGGTTGGCTGCCTATGAAATTCATAATTCAGGAGAAAACAACTAATCAGGCCCTTTTATATATGCAAAAAAATCCAGTGGCTTTATTTCAGTAAAGCAGCCTGCATTGACATAGGAATACTGCCTGAAGAACTTCCCAAACCCAGTGGCAACATAAACCCAAGCAAATAGCACAATGCAATACATCACCTCAACAGGCATACAGCAAAAATTAAATGTCAATCCCAAATCCAACAAAGGTCAGAATTAACTGCCAAGGCACCCAAAAACCCTCCTTTTCCCTCAACAAAACATTGGTAAGCTCAAGGGTTGGCTCTTGAAGCATTTCACCAAAACAACATTCAAGGACAATGGGGCATTCCCACCCATGATTGGCCCCACTACCCACATCCACCTTAAAGAGGGAGCAGTCCCTAAAGCCAGACATAACCAAATTCCTGTGCATTTCCACTTCAAAGAACCAGTAAGGCAGGCCATTTGGGAAGACGTGAAAAAAGGTATCATAACCCCAGTACCATTTGGCATGCCCACTGATTGGTGTAGCACAATGGTCATAACTGCCAAGACAAATGGTATATACAAAAACCTGACTTTGTCCTAGAATATGAAATGCATATATATGAAATAGCTCTCACCAGCTAAAATTCCCAGCATGAGGTTAAACATGCAACAATTGTTGGAAGCCTAAGTATCTTTCAAGAGCATACTGAGATAAGAAACCTAATCAGGCTGTCAAAAAAAGACTAGAGACTAATAAAGCCCCCATCGACACACTCATCACCTACATCACATTCAACCAAACAACAGGCACATATACATCTGAAGACACAAATCAAAATAATTGAAATAGATGCATACGTAATACCATTCTTGCCAAACCCAAATTAATTGGGACCCCTAGGCCAGTAAGTATTATTGCAATTGTATACCAACAAGTGTCCTGGATATGACATTAAATCATCTGATGGCAGGGCTCAAGCCCTAAAACTTTGGAGTACCCCTTCATTGCCATCGCTCCCAGATCAATTCTGGCTTGGAGTGGTAGCACCTGACAGGATCCTTTCTATTGATCAAATAGAACTGTTTGACATTCATACAGAGTGCAAACAATGTTGAATCAAATTGTTAAAAATAGAATTATTTGACCATTTAGCTTGTATAAAGAAATGACTGATGTTTAACTGATTTGTTAATAATACATAGCAATACTTGAAACAAACTGTGTGCAAATGAATGAGTGATGTTGAATAGAATTATTCGTGTTAAATGGCAAAACTTGAAAGATTTTAACTGTGGGCAAAAGAAAAAAATGAGCTCAGACTTGTTCAAAATGTGTTTATAGTTAAATAATTTAAGTTTACAACCTTAGTCAAGGGTGACCCAAAGACTTCTTTTTCAATAGCTACTACACCATAGAGTAGGGAAGGGCGCTACTCCATTCCCAGGATTGCTCCACTTTACCCTTGATCCTTACCTCATAATGCTAAGTGCTAAACAAGGCGGCATCAAGTACCATTTTTTGAGTCTTTGGTATGACTCGACCTGGGTTTGAACACTGGTCTCCTGGACCATTGACGAACACTCTACTCATTAGACCATTTCATCATCATCATATCGCACTGGTAGCACGGATACCCCTGACCCTCTCTCGCCACTCCTCCCTATCGTTCATTGCCCTAGGAAGGTCTTCAGGACAACATCCCGTATCCTCACATAGCTGCTGAATGTATGTTCGTGCTGGTCGTCCTGCTTTTGCACGGCCATGTGTGGGGGTCCATAAGAGTACATCTCTTATGAGTTCGTCCCTGCTTCTCCAGCAGTGTCCTGCATGTCTGGTTCGTCTAACTTGAATAGTTTTTGTGATAGGGGGCAGGTGGCCGTACAGTTGGTGTCTTGTGGGGTGTTGCCGCCAGGACTTGCTCAAGATTGCACGTAGCATTCTTGTGTAATTGCCGTCTAGCTTCTTCTCCAGCCGTTTTGTTAGTGTCCATGTAGTGCAGCCATATAGCAGTATCGATGTGACCGCTGCCTGGAAGAAACTGCATTTCATTTTATCGGTTAGGTCTGATTTCCATATAATCGATAGCCTATTGATAGCTGTCCATGCTTTCGTTAACCTCGTTTCGATGTCCTTTTCGGTTGATTCGACGCTGCTTCCTAGGTAAGTGAATTTGTCTACTAGTTTAAGAGGGGTTCCTTCTAGAGTGGAGATGTCCCCCGTTTGATTATAGCACATATATTCCGTTTTGTGTGCATTAACATAGAGGCCTATGCTTGCGGCTGCTCGTTCCAAACTATGCAGTAGTGTTTCGGCTTGGTCGGGTGTATTTGCCAGTATCGCTATATCATCGGCGTAGTCGGCATCGGTAATTGTTGTTGTGGGGTACCTTCTGCTTCTTTTCTTCGTCAGTTCGAAGCCATTCTCTCTGATTTTGTCAATCGATGTTCTAAGTACGTAGTCTAGACAAATGATAAAGAGGTACGGAGCCAGCGTGTCTCCTTAGGATTTGGCATTGAATAACCCTCAATGGTTGATATGCCATAAAATCCAACCAAACCAAATCATATATATCTAGTATATATATATATATATAAAGAGGATTTGGCATTAGATAATCTACAATGGTTGATATGCCATAAAACCAAACCAAACTATAATCATTTTCACTGCATTGCTGATATAGATGTTTATCTATAATACATCTAATATTATAATGGAGATTATGTGTACGTCTGTAACTGAAACTACATTACCTCCAACATCACAATTCCCTTAATTATTAACATTATAATTTCAATGATTATTACATTATCATTACATAATTTTAATTATCATCTTATTTATTAACCATGTCTCTATTAAAATCTAGTTGACTTAGATTCTATCAAAGAAATTAAACTGGGTTTGATAAATAATTCCTTGGTGTCATTGATTGGTACTAAACTTTAGGGTTCCACCGATGGATCAAATATATCTGTTTAAAATTATTTATATTAGGAATACTTGACACAATATAACAGTGTGTGAATTATTTGTATTAAAAATAGTTACTTGAAGCTTTAATTGTTTACTAAGGATTACTTGAAATCATATAACTGTTAGCAAACAAATTATTATTAAAGAGAAATAGTTACTTGAAACAGGCTCTTAAAATCAATCAACCAATGAACCATTTCTTTCACAGAATTTCCATAGAGATTCAAATGATAATGTGCCTGTACATTCATATTGTGTGGACTCTTAAAACTGTTGATAATTAATAACCAGACATCTAAAAAATACCACAAGAGAATTTGTCATTTACTGAGCATAGCTTTATTTGTCACCAAGTATGGACCACACACCAAAAATTGAATTCACTGATTAAAATGCAAGAACACACTTCTTCCATCAGAGTTGCAGTACTTGGATCCCATTGGTGAAAAAGTCATCAACAGCAGATATGATATTAGCCTATAAACATTTTAGCCCATCCTCATAAGATGATTAGGCTTCACTTCATGATAACTAAAAGATTTACCTGAGTCATCAAATTTATCAAGAACATTTCAAGAGTTAACAATGAGTATATGTAAATATTCTAAATGAGACTGTTTGCATTTCACTAGGCACTAATGCCTTTTTGGAGAGGCATGAACCCATCTGTTCTCTCCCAAGCTACAGATAAATAGTAGGGTAGACTGGACTCTTTATCTTTAGATAGACAACCAGTCTAGAAGAAAAACTGAATTCAAACCAGCTTTAATCAGCTTAAAAATTGACCTTGTATTACATCCTGCCCAGGGTGGAGGGGTTGGATAAATAGATATTATCAAAAACTGATTTTCATTTTGAAATATTTGATAAATATTAATTCACCTTTTTACTTGGAAGTTTTTTGTTTTGTTTATTTTGGGTGAGGGGTTGTAATTTCTACACAATAATTTTCACAGAAAGATTCTTGTCAATGCATAAACATTTTTTCTAATTCAAATTTGAATCTTCATATCGGTAGTTAAGGTTAGTTGGTTGGCTGGATTTTACAGCATATCAATCTTTGGATTATTTTAAGCCAAAGACATTTTAATTTTATTTTTTGTGCGAGTATGTTTATTACTCGTGCAGTTATTTGTATATTATTTCAAGTGATGCTTCTGTTGGTTATTGAATGTTTGGTGTAGTTATATGGGTTCAATTGTTGCTATCTGACAAAGTCAACATTTCTGTTGAGTGTTTGTACATTCAAGTGAATGTGTATCTATTTGTGGGTGAGGTTATGGTCTATGTACTTACATCTTTGGTTGAAGGCTGTTTTTTTTCAGCTAGTTGACTATATCATTAGAATCTATTGTTTCAAATAATTCCCTCATACTTTTTAACATACAGAATTTTCGTCAAGTATGGACAAGAATTTTGCATTCCACCAAAATATGTTTCATTGTATATGGTATTCCACATAAACATTTTGGTGGTTGTTCTTGTGTTTAGATGAAAGAATGAATTAGTTTAGAATGAATTATGCATACCCAAGTGAGGATGGTCTCTTCTCTTCCGATTCAATAGTTAAATACAAATCAATCTTAAAATGTTTATTGGGTTATTTTGAAAATAATGTAGCATTTTTACTTCTAAATTAATAAGGTCAGTCTCAAATGAGCTGAGTATTTAGCTGATATGTCCAGTTATTCATACTTTTTCCAAATGATACTTTGTGGATGAGGCATAGAACATACTGACTGTATCCTCTGTAGGGGGTAAGGCCCCAACACACCCAAAAAGCAGTGCTCTGGGTATGAAAATAAACTGCATTTGATAATGAGGCTCTAGCTCTGGAAATCTGGAAAGTGTGGAATACCTCTTCATTAATATAACTCCCAGGTTTATTATGACAAGGAGTGGTTAAATAGATATGTAAAAATTATTCACATTCAGTAGGAACATTTGAAAAAAATCTCTTCAGAAAGAACTACACAAAAAATGTAAATATGAATGTAAAACGAAGACGATCGATTTTCTAACCTCTAGGTATAAAATAACCCAAAACAGGTTAACATGCCACTAAAATCAGTCAATTCATATACTTTCTTAATGACAGATACAGGCGATTTACAGCAGACTAATTTTACATATTAAATTAACCGTGTGATAAGGCATGGGAAATAATTCTAAATTATGTTTACTTGGTTACTTCCCTTTATCTTAAAGGTTTTTCCAGGTTTTTTATTTACTTTTTTTATTACTTAAAACTTTTAAAAAGTCTGTTAAGTATATAACATTACTTGAAGAATATATCAAGTATTCAATGAAATATTCTGATAAATAACTTCAATATAAATGTAAAAATAATCAAGATACTGAATGGAGCCAACTTTCACTAGGTGTTATGAATAACACAAGTATCCATCATGAACAGCCAATCAATAAGTTTCCTCATGAATAAAATAACTGCAAAAATTACAGGCCACAGTACTCATTGCAGCTTAACCCATTTAAATCACATGGATGTAAAACTAACAGTCATCCAGCAACATTAATTCTGTGTTTACACTGTCCTAATCTATCTGTCTGAATTTTTGAACATCTTGTTTGATAACAAACTTTAAAAATGATTTCCCAGGTTAAATCATTTCTATGCCCAAATAAACAAGGAACACCTGAGGAATGCCAGAGGAGGTACAGCAGCTGAAACGTTGTCTTTCAACTTACCACAATAAAGATGAGGACAAAAGTCCGAAAAATCACAACCCAAATAATGTCCTAATCTACATATACGCTATCACCAATACTGTACCCTCTATTTATAAACATAGCTATATATATATATATATACACTCACTTCCCTATCCTAACTCAGATCTATATAGGTTTTATCACCAATATTGAACACTATTTATTCATAAACATAGCAAGAGGCATATATATATATATATATATATATATATATATATATATGTAGTGAAAAAAGGATTAAATGGATTAAAAATCTGATCAACAAATTTATAATTTTTATTTCTTTAAATTGAGGAAAAAGTTTGCTGTAAAACAAAATTACAAATTCTTTTCTTGTAAGCTAAGATAATATTAGTCGCAGCATAGATATTTTTGGATAGATGATGTTAAGATTTGTGCAATGAAGTATAGCAGTAATTGTTGGCTTAAAATAAGGGGACATATTTTGTGTGTGTAAAGAATTCTTTGTATTAGAGAGTCACTATAGAGAAATGTATTTATGCTTTAAGGTATGCATGTATGCAGCTGATATTTTATATTTACAGTGCAAGTTTTCACTGTAATATCAGTATAAATAACATCTATGTAAACAAACATTCATTAAATTTTTTAAAAATTAAATGAAATTGAAATTAAATGCATTTTTTAAATAAACCGAAAAGTATTTAAGTAAAAGGTATTTAAGTAAAAGGTATTTAAGTAAAAATTCATTACTTTCAAAAGACATATTTATTTCTTTGCTGATTTAAACAATTTAGGCAGGGTTGAAATTAGATTTAAAAACGTTGATGATCTGTCAATAAACTAATTGGCAAAAAAACTGTATTTTTAATATTCTTGAAGGGAAAAGAGATCTTAAATTATTTCAAGTTTTGCTCCTTGAAATTTTTTGCAGCAAGTCAAACATTGTCATCTGTGAAATCTCAAAAAAGTTTTTAAAATATATAAGTACCAATTGGTCAATAAATACAAAAAGACAGATACAAAAATTTACAGCTTCTGGAGCCGATTTTTTGCACAGAAATTAATACTTTCCTTAAGTATGAAAATCAGTTGGCTGGTTCAGTTTGGTTTTATGGCATATGAAACATTGTAAGTTATTTAATGCCAGATCTATTTTTATACATAAAAACAATTTTAAACAAATCAGTTTGGTATAAGGATAATTTTTTTGTTTACTCTCAGTTAAATGTCAAAACAGTTCAATTTCAAACGATTCAGTTTAGCATACAATACAAAAACAGTTCCATTTAAACAATTCACTTTAGTATAAATACACTGTTTAGTTCTACTTGACCCATAAATAGAACCCTATCAGGTGCTACCATTCCAGCCCAGAGTGAACCTGGGAGCAATGGCAATGAAGGGTTACTCTGCATTCCCCAAAGCTTTAGCATTACTGGAACCTAACCATCAGATTGTTTAATGTCATATCCGGAATACTCCTTGGGAGGGGGGTCTTTCTGCAGAGATGCAGTTGATGTATTCTACAGCCCCTAGGCAAGAAATCAGTTGAATTTCCATACACATACATATATATAATGCAGTTAAGAATGTTAAGAATTTTTCATCTTTTTGTTTAAAAATATATTTCAGATAAAACAATTTACATCTATTTTATCTACCCTGAAGTTGTTTTTTTTTTTTGTTTTTAAAACAAAACCTTAGCATATAATCACACATAAAAATACATCCTCTGAATATTGTTTTTTCATTATATGTATGTATGTATGTATGTATGTATGTATGTATGTATGTATGTATGTATGTATGTATGTATATTTTCCTATCTTAATTACAATTTATATATGTTCTATCACTGATATTGAGCACTCTTTACTTATAAACAATAATAATCATCAGCAAAAGATTAAAGAGTTTTATTTGACCATAGATAGGACCCTAACAGGTACTACCACTTTGGGTCAGAGTGGACTTGAAAGTAATGGCAATGAAGGGGTACCCCATATTCCCCAAAGCTCCAGAATTTGAGCCACACCATCAGATTGTTTAGTGTCTCCTGGATGGAGATGCTGAAGTGATGCAGTTAGCATATTCTACAGCCCAAGTCAACTAGGCTGAGAATGTTTGTACTTACAGTCTAAAAAAATTAGAGAAATAGGAACTAAGCGGAAATCTAGGCAACAGTTAAATCTGCATTGTATATATTATTTTCATAAAAAGAATATAAGATAGCTCATATTAGAACCTCACCATCAGATTGTCCAGTGTTATATCCAGGACACTCGTAAGGGGGTGGGGGGGTTACTCCTCTGCTGAGAAGCAGACAGTAGAAAATTACGTGATACGCAAGTATATATGTTACACAGAAGAATTATTTCAGAATTTGCAAAAAGTAATCTGACTCCGAAAAAACAAATTTAATCTATAATTTTTTTCTGATTTTTCTTTCCCTCTTTTTTTTCTTTCTCTCTTTCTTTAAAATGAGGAAATATCTGCTTTTCTTTTCGTTTCTTTTTTCTTTTTTTTTTCTTTTTTTCTTTCGTGATTTTTTCTTGTTTGTTTTCGTAATCGTAAACTAAGCAGGACCCTTGCGAATTACATTAGTTTTTACACCTTTAGACTTTTCAGTATTTGGCTATTTTTTTAAATGATTTATTTACTTATCTAAACAAAACGTTTACTTTTTTTAGCAATATAACTATCTACTTCAAGTGTTAAAAAATTAAAATACAATCCTCAAATTCATTGACAAAGAAAATAAATAAACACGAAACTAACAGTCGCCATAGCAACAACTTAAACACTAAGGTTGGTGCGCTTAAAATGTACTTTTTAAAAAGTTACTCACCAAAATTAATGGATCACCATCAGCCATAATGATGTTTATTTTCTTTAGAACAAAATTTGTTGGAACAAATTCTATTAAAAAATTTCAAAAAGAATGTGAATTATAAAATAGAAGAAAAATGTTTAACTACCAACACGAACTATAAGTTATAACACTTGTTGCAAAACTTCGATTGAAATGGCAAGAAGCATGAGACACTGCGCAGTCGTGAACTAAACTTCCGGTTCCGGTTTTTCTTTCCTGCTTTTAATTAGAGGAAATTTTTGTTTTTATCTTTGTTTTTGTCCTTGTTTTCGTTTAGTTTTTTTTATTTCTGTTATTATTATTATTACTATTATTATTATTATTATTATTATTATGCTGATCCTGCTGCTGATGATGATGGCGTAAGTTAATTCATTTGAATAATAAATCACATAATAGTATATGGTAGGACTCGATTACCCGCGGTCGACGGATAATAGTGAACCATCTCAGTATAATTTACACCGGAAAATGTTTTTAAGAGTAAAAAAAATGTATTTGAAAAATGTTTCTAAAGTTTCCGGTAGTTTGTCTTTTGTTTTGTTTTGTTTTTTTTTGTTGTTTTTTGTTTTGTTTTTTCTTTTTTTCTTTTTTTCTTTTTATTTAGGGGTATTTGGGGATGGTGCTGTACTTGCTTTTACTGAAGATTTTCTTGCTTTTTTTTTTTTTTTTTTGCTTTCGCTTTTGTTATAAAGTAAATCCCAAGTAGTATGAGATCGCGACCAGTAAGGGCTTAGTGGGTGTCACAGGACACTATTTATAGGAAATGATGCAATTTCCTTGTCAAAAGAATTTTCTGGAAAAAACGGATCAAAATTGGCGCAAAGATCTCCAACTAATGCCCACGCAGATGTTACAAAAATTAACAAATTGAAAATGGTTTTTAGGACCAATACGCACCCAAAGAATTTTCGAAAGTCAACGCGAGTGCGCGGGATCCACCTTGATGCTATAAAAACACACAATATTCCATACAACACAAATCAGTTACTCACGCTCACCCGAAGTGATACGTACTGTTTCTCAGCGGCGCCGTGCTCGTTTGATCTTCAAACATCGGTGTCATGTTACAACTTCAAGTTAGATAAAGATCTTATCCACGCTGGTCTCAGAACTGGTGTCTATGGTTGTGACCTGATACACGAATCGCTCTATATCCTTCTACATTTCAGCTCCCTACAAAGAAATAAATTTCTTTATTTTTGTAGCACTATCGTTAATATTGTCTTTTCATTCATTAACATTAGTACACTACACTATTAGAAACCCCTCTACACCTTTCTTTATCGCTGTTCTTTGAACAACTGAGATAATAAAGTCACTCAAGTGAACTTTTTTTTCCATTTTTGTACCACTTTTACATAATGCTTGTTCATGGAATAATATTAGTAAATGTTAGGTTTCTTTGTTTAATGACATATCAACCTTCGCGGGTTATTTAATGACGAAGCTATCCTTGTAAAAGAAATGCAGTGATATTATTTAACCCATTGCTGGGAGGACAAGTTGTTAAAGCTATAAATACCGAATAAGGAAACATATATACCCAAGAAACAAAGACAAAAGTTGAATAATGTTTTTTGAGAAAAGATTTTAGAATACAATTGTATAATGCATTATATACAGGCCGGTATCTAAAGCTTTAGCGATGTGTTAGTCACTTTTGGGAATTCGTCTAAATCCGGTGTTTTAGTCACGGGTTGGTAGTGAAAAATGACGACTACTACCAATGGAACGGTTAGCCAATGCGTCGCCTAAAGACGATCACACGGCATCCTCCACCGGTTAGCAAGGTGTTGTTACTCCGCTGGTCACTGCTGAAAAGAGAGTGAGCTTCTTCCTTTTGTCGGGACGGTCTCTTTTCTTTGCGCATGCGTCGCCTCTATTTCTGTCAGAGGCCTCTGAGAGTTTCTGCATATCTTAATAATTATTTTAATGAGACTTTTAGAGTTACCACTACTCCAGGTCAGAATGAACCCTAGAGTAATCGTAATGAAGAGGTATTCCACATTCCCCAAAACTCAAAGATTAGAACCTAACCATGATGTATTTTAAAGTCCTACTCAAGACACTAAATAGTTTCAAGTATTCCTAATAATCTTATTCAACATTATTCATTTATTTGTGTGTGGTGACAGGAAGACGTTTTGACGAAGTGACACTGACGGCTTATATATATGTATATTTTCTCACAAATACACGTGCTACGCTAGTATGAGCACACAGAAATCACGCTGAAGTAATATAAGCAGCGTTCAGTAATCTACCATGTGTTCTCTTCTACCCAGGCGCCCCGTATGTACTACCAACGCTCCAGTCTGACTACGTTCAACACGGTACACTGCCGACCTCTACCAACAAAACAGTTTGCAAACAGATAAGTAATGCTATATAATATTGATAATCATATTCAATATTAATCAATTGTTTTCCCACAGTTAAATGGTTTCAAGTATTGCCATTTAACACTAACAGTTCTAAATAATTCTATTTAATATTATTCATTTGCCGAAGTGGAGTGTTGCAAGTCGCTTGTCTACTTGGCTGTCATGTCACGGCCTGCTAAGCCACCAATCTTCAATCATTACGGTGCGCCACCCATGATTAAAAGATGGTCTCTTTAAAGAAGGTCTTACTCCTCTGCAGAGGTGCAGTCGGCGTATTCTACAGCCCCAGCCGACGAGACGGTTCTGAATTAGTGATGTAGACATCCATCCATTTGCTCTTCATGGTAATTATCGTAAGGATCATATGTCCTTTGGATGGACCAGCATAGTCGAGATACAACGTAGAAGACAACTTCTCTATAATCTAATGTTGTGAAGGAGCTGTGGGAAGCGTAGAACGATGTATTTGACATTCATACTTCTCACTTTGAATTCAAAATCTTTGTCAAGATTTGGCCGCCAAAAATAGTTTCTAAACACCTCATGGAGTGCTCATAGAAGTTGTTTTTGTCCCTAAAGAGGTACATTAATTTTCTTTCCACACAAAATACAATTTTCCACCATCATAAGTTCATGGTTCCATGCAATATAAAGATGCCATTCTTCTGAATCAGGACATTTTTCAGGCTACTTATTTTGGATGAAAAACAACACTTAGTGGAGAACAGTATCCTTCTTTATCTACCTCTTAGTTTCTTAATAAGTAACTGGGGTTTGATCGAAGTATTTCAATATGATGGTTTCTGTTACAATAATTATGGAAATACGAGTTGATACACCGGTCACTTCCGCTTCAACTCACTTCTTCCTGTACACGCTAAGAAATAAAGGAGAATGGTACGTGCTTACTCGACGCCTATCAAAATGTATCTCTTGTGATTAATATATCAGCAAAAGAGACTGTCGAAGAAACAAGACATAAATCCAGCATCTGGTAAAAGTTAGTTTAAACAATGTTCGTTGTAAAATTGCTCTAACTTATTTTGCTAGAAATCGTTCAATACCACGTGCGTGCTTACGGAAATATAACAGTTTTCTCTTACACTTGAACTTCCTTGATGCTGGTTAGCAATAGGAATTAGCCTAAGCAGCATTCCTATTTTGTTTACGTAGGTGTGTGCTCATAAGATTACACCTCACTTCTGAATCCTAGCAGAACTGTTTTCAGGGATTTTTTTCCTTAAAATATCCAACCAGGCGTTTATGGTCAATATGCAATCTGAAAAGCTGATCATACATGTAATATATTGTTGTTGTGGGTGTTAGCACTCATTATTAGACGTTATAGGTTTAAAAGACAACATAAGGCATGCATGCTTTAGTTAAGGCATATTCATTCTAAATCGGCAGTGTGTGTGTGTGTGTGTGTGTGTGTGTATTCCTACGCCAAGGGGTTGTAATCTTGCGCGTAGAGAAATAGTCCGTGTTATTACTACATCCCCCTTACCAATGGAAAAGAAGGGTGTTGCTATATTCTTTGTTTTTTTGTTTTATATCTTTTTGGCCTGTATATTTCGCGGCCACTTCTTGTTGTGTTGTATGTTGGCTGTTTTATACTTCTCTGGTGTGAGATGTTGTTTGTATTTGTGAGTCCTTTTTGCAATGAAGTGATGTGGTCATTAAGATGAACCTGTTTATGGCTGGATGTTTCTGTTTCTCTTATTTGGACTCTGTTTCGTCTTTTTGATGGTCCATCTGGGAGTTGAAGGATGTATGATCTGGGTTCTGTACATCTACTTGTGATTGTTATTGGTTTCCATTTCCCAGTTTGGTTATCCAATATACGTACATCTTGCCCAGAGACAAGTGGTGGTAGATCATGAGCTGTTCAATCATGATACATTTTCTGCATATTCATTGTTTCAGTTCTTCACGTATATGGTCAGTGTTGAAAAATCTTGGGGTTGAAACTTTAGCAATTAAGTTTCATCTTAAAATGCGATTGTTTAAGAGTTCAGCTGGACTTGGAAGGTTGTGATTGATTGGTGTTGTTCGCAAACACAGCATTGCGAAGTTAGGATCTCTTCCTGCTTGCTTAGCCTTAATTAGAGCTCTTTTAATTGTTTGGATTTGTCTTTCGATAAAACCATTTGATTTTGGGGACTTTGGTGATGGTGTGATGTGATCAAATTGCCATTGTTGGGCAAATTCTTTGAATGCTTCACTGGAGTACTGTGGTCCATTGTCACTAACAACTCTGCTGGGAATACCATGTTCGGAGAATATTTGCTTCATTGTTGATATGACCATATTGCTTGTTGTCAGGCCATTTATTTTCCGTATAATTGGAAATTTACAGTAATGATCAGCAATTATCAGATAATTATGATTATTGCTGTTAAACAAATATGTGCCGACAACTTCCCATGCTCTGCTGGGGATGTCATGTGGCTATAAAGTTTCCTTTGGTTGTGCTGGAAGGTTTTCCTGGAATATTGAACAATTCTTGATTCTGTTCTCGATGTCTGCATTAAATGCTCTCAGTATACAACATCTCTGGCTTGAAGACGTGTTTTTTCAACACCTTGATGGCTGTAATGTAGCTGGTCCAAGATAATTTTTTGTTGGGTTTCAGGAATAATAATTCTTGATCCCTTCATGATGATACCATCGTTGACAGATAGTTTATCTCTGTATGGCCAGTATGACTGTATTACCAGTGGTAAATCCTTAACTGAGTCTAGCCATCCTGCTGTTATGATTCCTTGTAGTTGATCAAGTACTGGATCAGCCTTGGTTTCTTTCCTCATCTCATTCAGGAGTTCACTCCTGAATCTGACCAAATCGACTCTAATATCTAGGTCGATTGTCTCGGTATTTTCAGTGTTGGGAAGACGGCTTAGAGTATCAGCTAGAGTCATTTCCTATCCTGGAATGTACTCTATTTGCATCTGGTATTCCTGTAGCTTAATTATCATTAGCTGCAATTTAGGGGGTTCACTGGTAAGTGGCTTTTGTAGTATCATGACAAGTGGCTTATGGTCAGTGAGTACTTTAAATTGACGTTCATATAGATATATGTGAAATCTCTGGACACCAAATACAATTGCAAGAAGTTCCCTTTCTATGCATGCATACCGTTTTTCTGTGTCTGTTAGAGACTTTGATGCATATATGATAGGTTTTTTGTTTTGTATTAGTGCAGCTCCAAGTCCTTTCAGACTTGCATCAGTTTGTAATACTGGTATTTCAGTTGTGTTTAACTATGTTAACGTTGAGTCTTGACTGATGACTGTTTTGAGTTTCTCAAAACATTCCTTGCGGTGTTCTTCCCACAAAAAGGGTGCATCTTTCTTCAACAATCCTCGTAGGGCATGAGTCTTGTCAGCCAGGTTAGGAATAAACGGTGATAGGTATGTGATAAGACCTAAGAATTCTTGTAGCTCTTTTTTGCATGTTGGGTAAGGCATGTTTTGCAGGTCTTTGAGCTTTTCCTGATCAGGGCTGACACCATTTTCACTATATATCGTTCCGAAGGAAGACATGATTTGTGATTTGATTTTGCATTTTGTTAAATTAAACACAAGACTATTTTCGGCGGCTATTTACATGAGCCTGTGTAGAATCTTATCGTGTTCTTCTGATTTAGCATAGACAACGACGTCATCAGCGATTCCAATAGCACCATCAACTTGCTCAAGTATTCGATCCATGTTCATTTGAAATGTAACATACCCATGATACGGATATGTGAAACGTACATAGAATGTTCATAACATATATACATAGGTATGAATCCAATTATTCTCCCTCCAGCTATGGGTAAATAGTAGGGCAGACTAGGTTCTTCAGCCTTGGTGGGGCAACTAGTCTAGGAGAAGGAAAACTCTGAATTCAAACCTGTAAAACTCCGCTTAAAAAATGACCTTGTGTCATATCCTGCCCGAGCGGAGGGGTTGGGAAAAAAGTGGAGGTACCCGTGGTGTAATTGTTATCGTCGTAGGAAATGAACACGGCGACACGAGTTCAAATCCTGGACGTGACTGATTGCATTTCACATAGCACTAATACCCTTAGGAAAGGTATGAATCCAATTATTCTCCCTCCAGCTATGGGTAAATAGTAGGACAGACTAGGTTCTTCAGCCTTGGTTAGGCAACTAATCTAGGAGAAGGAAAACTCTGAATTCAAACCTGTTAAACTCCGCTTAAAAATTGACCTTGTGTCATATCCTGCCCGAGCGGAGGGGTTAGTAAATAGGATAACATATATACATAGAACATAGGAATCCCAAAACACGAAAAACACTTACGACTTCTTAGTTCAGGTACGAAACTTTTTATTACCTTTGAGTTAAAAGGTTTTTCGACATAAGGAGTGAGATACACCTGACTTTTCCATCTGCCCCAAACCACGTGCTCATCCGACACAAGGCCATGGCGAGCTAACGAAAGTCAACCGTCTTCTCCCGAGGCAGAACTCAACTCAACTAACTTTTTCAAATCTCCCAAAATCCTCCGTGCACGCTTCCGGTGCATGACGTCATTCACATCCCCCTGGTCATACTTTCTATCAGGGATTTTTATTTTGACATCTGTGAACGACATATCCTACCCGCACGCGCGTCAACTCCTGCGCTCAAGTTTGCACCTAACTAACCTATGCACTGAGCCGAAAGGTTCTCAGCCTAACTAAACCCAAAGGCAAGATATATAGAACGAAATCCCTCGGCCATTATATTACAGAAAGATGTCTTGTGATACGCGCAATCAGTAACTGCCATAAGGGGATTGGAACGTTGTTAACAACTGCGATTCAGTGTCAAGTTTAGAGAATATCTTGGCGCCTGTAAAATGGTGTGTTAGCTCTTCAATGGTCGGTGTTGAATGGTGTGGTCTTCTGAGCGATGTATTAAGGTTTCTTGGGTCAAGGCAAATTCTCAAACTCCCATCTTTTTTATGCATGTATGTTAGACTTGAAACCCAGTCTGTAGGTTCAGTCACCTTTCTTATTATCTTATTTTTGACTATGTTATCAAGCTCCAGTTTTATATTGTCTTTAAGTGCAATTGGGGTTTTTCTAGGTGCGTCAATATGTGGATGTATGTTTTTGTTGACCTATAGTCTGAATGCACCTGTCATGGAGCCAATTTTGTCGAACTGATCAGGATACATCTGCATCAGGTCTTTGGTTGCATTTATCCGTGTTGCTGCAGGAGTTTGGAACGCATCTTCTTTCTTGACTGTGCAGTGAAGGGTAATTAGCTTGAGCTGTTCCAGCGATGGTAGCCCTAGTACTTCTGTCCCTTGTACGTCCACAATGTGTAAGGTGCTGACATGCCAGTCTGATTTGTTGTATTGACAGGGTATTTTGATGTTACCAAAGCATTTTATTGGTGTGTCGTTATAAGCTATCAGTTTTTGTTTTGTTTTTTGTTTTTTGATAACTTTGGGACACCATCTGCGTCCAGTTTTTCTTAGAACATTCTACGGAATGTAGAAACTGGTAGTGTGTTCCCTTGTGCCCCTGAGTCGATCTTTTGACGCAACTTGTGGATGCCATTTCGATTTGGCAATTTAATGTTAATGAGTACGGAAGCTTCATCTCTTTAGGTCATATTAATACAATTGAACGTCAGGTTTTCCATTTGTTCCTCAGCTTCTTTGTTGTTGTTGTTGTATACTGTATCAGTTTTCACGTACTGTTTTCTCTTATATCGTTGTTGATAGTGAGAATTTGGTTTTCTGTGTTCTCTGCTTTGTGACCTCAGCCTTTGTTTTGGTTTTGTTCCGTTTGACAAACATACTGATGCCCAGTGGTTTGCTTTACCACATGTTGCATTTTGATCCGAATGCTGGACAAGCTTCACGGTGAAAAGCATGACTTTTACCACATTTGAGACATTTATTTGACATAGTAGAACGTGTTGGGGTTCTTATGGCTTGTATATTAGTATTTTCCACATTATTATTATTCACCATAGCCCTCAGTTGTTTAATGTGAATGTTGGAAGTTTCAAATGTTTTGCCAATACTAACAGTTTTTTTCCAGGGTTAGATTGTTGTCTCCTCTTAGTAACTCCTTTTGGAAGTCTGCAATGGGAGTGCTGGGGATAATAAGTTCTATTATCCGTTGCTGTTGCTCATGTTCTGTTAACGAACATCTTTGAGTCATTCGCATGCATCTGTTGACAAAGTCGTCTAACGATTCCTCAGCTTCCTGTTTATAAGTCATTAATTTCAAACTGTTTAATATGAAATTTTCTTAAGGTTCGAGTTGTTCAATGAACTTATTAAAAATAATTTTCGGAGTACGTTTTTTTCCTCCGTTAATAACCATGTGTTGTATTTTTTTAAACCTTCATTCCCAACTCTCAATAGTATGTAGTTTACTTGTTGTTCAATTTTTATTTTATTGACAACAAAAAACAACTCCAACTGCTGTTTAAACAATTTAAATGTTTGAGTTAGATTTGAGGATTGCCAGTCCATATAAGGGATATCATTATTAGCCATTATAAATGTTCTACGTTGAACATGTTTACAAAAAATATTCAAATTCAAGATGGCGGTATCATGTAAAAAAAAAGCCGACGCATGTGGCAATAATTAAAAAAGAGTTTGAATTATTCACCTGACATGTTTTTTCTTAAAATTCTATAAAAAGACAACGTTTTGTTGCTTTTTTTTCCGAGTTGGTTTGTTGTGCTTTTTGTTCAGAAGTGTCTTCGGTTTGTTTCTTTATACACGGATTTTCGGGGTGGGGTTGCGCCTTTGAATGTTGTTTTCGTTTTTTAAGCCTTTAAATATCAATTGTTGTGGGTGTTAGTATATAATACCCTCAGGGTCGAATCCTCGGTCACAGCACCAAATATGATACTCTCAAGGTCGAATCCTGGTCTAAACGGCACCAAATATGGTACCCTTTGCCACAACCTCGTCCACCTCCCACCAATCTCTCTGCTACAACGTGGGAAAAAACAGACTGAAAGTTCCTTCCAGGAAAGTGACCATACACTGCCCTGCCCCACGTTGTGATTCTTTAAATGGAAAGGCCGGTGATCACGTCTGAAAGGAAGAAGGGTTGCCGACAGCCGAAGACTGAAAACCGAAGGGTATATATTGTAGAACAAAAAAAAAAAATACAACTCCGATTTCTGCAGTAGTTAATAATAAAAAGGGTTTTATAATCTTCAAGTTTACAAATGGTAACAAAATCTGCGGGTGTGACTTATAATGGTCTAAGGCGTCGGTCTAATGAGGGTTAAGTCTTCTTAACAATAATTCGTCCAAGCGGCGGACTGGTGATATGAGCTGGCAGCGCGAAGCACAATTCCAATTTGTGGGTCCCTGTCTGGTCTTCGTCTGCTTCGTCTGGTCCTAACTGCTTCGCTTACTGCCACCAACTGCTGATTTCAAAAATCAGCTTGTTTATATAATAATTGCTAATATCCTGGGGTAGGATCTGACTGAGGCAGGGGTGATCTCCATAACGTCATTTTTAACTCATCAGACACCCGTTATGTCTTTGTTTCAATTCTTGTCATCAGAAAGGGTCCAACCCCTTTTCCACTTCTTCCATTAAGTCTCTCCTCTCACTGCACTCGTGATGAGGAATACAGGAGGATAGCCCTCCTCCTACCAGCACAGTTTCTCTCATTTTACTGCTTATTCTTGTCATCAGAAAGGGTCTAACCCCTTTTCCACTTCTTCCATTAAGTCGCTCCTCTCACTGCACTCGTGATGAGGAATACAGGAGGATAGCTTTCCTCCTACCAGCACAGTTTCCCTCATTTTACTGCTTATGACGTCAAGCTGGAGATTCCCCCCCTTATGCCCAAATATGCTCGCCTGTCACCTTTTTTGATGGAACTGGTTTCAACCTGCGTGGGAGGAAGGGCTGGTCTTCATCCCAGACAAGTTGATAATTCCTTTTTCAGCACCGATAAGTAATTTCGGAAAATTACCTCACCTCATTAGTCGCGGTGTTTTCATTAATTGCCAGATAGCCTTCCTATCATCAACAAGATTCCTTTGTTCGCCTTTCAACAATTTTTTCTTCCTCAATTTCCGTTTGTACTTATTCGCCTTTGAGGTCCATCCTTTTAACTTGGGTATCTCCATGTCACTGCGATCAGGGTTATCTTCCCTGATAGTCAAATTTCTAATTTTCATTTTTTTTTTTTCAGGCTTGGGAATCGTTTCATGATATCACTCATTTCTTAAAACAACATATTTTTCTTCATCTATTTCCGATTGTACTTATAACCAACTTAATCACCCCCATTACCTGTCAACATCTTCCAAATCTCATTTCTGGTCATTGTCAAAAGTTCTTTTCCCAGAATTTCAATTTTACACTTCTCGGCAATTATATTTGGCTGCTCAACTTTTTGTTTAACCCTTCATGTACCACGCCACAGACCAATATTGTCACATTACTCCCCATCATTTTTTTCATTTAGCCATAATTGACACTAAAATCGATCTGACAATATTGTCAATACACCAGAGTCCTCTGTCCAATTTTTCCTGAATAATCAAGACTCACAACACCTTTTACCAATTAATGGTTCCATCACAATATTATATCTCATGTAACAATTAGAATTATCAAATGATTTCTCATGCAACCAGAGGTTCGCAACACCTCTTACCAATTAATAAATTCGTTATTAGTTCAATCTATGCACAATTTAGAGGCTCGCAACACCTCTTACCAATTAATAAGTTCGTTATTTATTTTCTCTCTTTTTTCGTCACGGCCTTTCTCTCAGCCGGAATTGGTGGTTTGGTGGTTGTTACACTTCCCACCAAAGGTTCAATTTCAACTGTCTCTTCAGCATTCTTTTTAAATAGAACACCCATCGGCTCCCCAGTCTCACCTAGGAGAGCGCTCGCCATTACCTTATTTCTCAACTTCAATTTTCTGCGCCTCATTAGTGCCCGTACCACTAATATTATCATGGCTAGAATAAGTAACGTTCCGATTACTGCTGACCAATAGGCTTTATAGGTTTAAAAGCCAACATAAGGCATGCGTGCTTTAGTTAAGGCATATCTATTCTAAATCGGCAGTGTGTGTGCGTGTGTGTGTGTGTGTGTATTCTTACGCCAAGGTGTTGTAATCTTGCGCGTAGAGAAATAGTCCGTGTTATTACTACAATATAGATATTGATTAAATTTTTTAACTCCAAAAACTAAAGCGGCAGCGTCTTTGTCAATTTGGTAACAGTTTTGTTTTCAACATGCCCAAGAATTCTTGATACAAAGGCAATGGGCCTCTTAGATCCATCTTTCATAATGTGGAACAACACTGCTCCCAATCAATATGGAGAAGCATCAGAAGCAACAGTAACTTCCCTGTTTGAATCGAAATGGATTAGCAATTTGTCAGAATTCAAGGACTGTTCTTCCTTTAACTAAGCTCGTTGTTGTTAAGTCTACTTTCATTTCCTTTTTTTTCCAAGAAGTTTATGTAACAGTGCTAAAATGGCGGAAATGTTTGGAATGTAATGTGAATAATAATAATACAAGATCCCAAAATAATGCGCTTACAATCGCTTAATATTAGTGGGATATGTCACCTTTTTGATAGCCTTTACTTTATTTTCTGCTATTTGAATACCGTCTCTGTTAACCTTGTAACCTAAGTGGATTACCTCAGGGACTAAAAATTTAAATTTTGGACGTTTGAAATGCACACCAAACGTGTCTAGCTAACTCAGTACTTGTTCCAAAGTTGATAAGGGATCCTTCCTGGTTGGCCCTATCAAAATAATATCATCCATCCAAACAATGACATTTAGAATCCCTTGTAAAATATTTTCCATTGTTCTTTGGAATATCATTGGTGCTGATGATTTTAAGCCATAACATAAACGATAGTATGGAAATAATTCTTTATGGGTGACAACGGTCGTCGAGATTGACAGTTGTTTCTGCAGGCTGAGGTCTACTTCAGTTAATTGTGCCTAATTCAAACAGACCAAAATGCCTACCTAACGGTTCACACTCACACAGTACTTTTAAGGTATAACGTTCATTATGTTAAATAAAGCCGCTATTTTGAGGTAATTTTTTCGTTTTTATTCATAAGAATTTATTCAATATTAAGTAAATCGAGACAATATTAATTCCGTGTAGATTCCCGAGTTCGACAAATACCTGAAAAAAGCCGGAGGACGTATCGGCTAAAACGTTGTGAATACACCAATAAAGATGAAGATAATATTCCGAAAACCCTGAACGACGAAAATCATCAAACGTTGTGAATATAACAATAAAGATGAAGATAATAGTCCGAAAACCCTGAACAATAAAAACAATATTAGGCGTTTTAACAAAACTCAACCAAGAAAAGTGAGAGAATTTCCGGCTATCATAATATAATAATGTAACTCTGCATCACAGTTTCCTAACTTTTTACTGCAATGTCATTCCCACAATATGATTTTAGCCATATCTTAGCAGGCCCCAAAGATTCATTTTTCTAAATCTAGTCCCATGTTTGCAGACCCATAACCGAAGCGGATGTTCCTGTATGTATTTCTATAGATAAATTCACATTTTTTATTTCCACATCCAAGTAATAAGAATAAACTTTTTTTACTGTGTGGTGGGAATAATTAAGAGAGCAATACCCGTAAATTACGGACGCACATCTACTGAAATAACAAAATTACATACAACCCCCACAACTGTACTAATTTTGTGTACAATAAATAGGCCGTTCGCTTCTTCAGAAATATCAAAATCCCTGTTTAATTCTACTCGGTGGACAAGGAATTTTTTTCCTTTTGGTCTCCTCCATGGTATTTTTCTGGCTTTACTGGAAACATTTTCCAGAAATATGCCTGCGTCATTTACAGTGATGGCATGTGACATATGAAATTTGCCCTTATTTGAATTGTGGTATCCCTTCACATTTGTGACATGGAATCCTAGAGTCGATTCTTTCCCCAGCAGAGCTATAAAAAGAGGTACCCACAGACTTGAAAGCAGTTGACCCCACACCATGGACAAGAGTATAGACAATCCCTGGCTTATCAACAAACCTATGCACCCCCTAACGCGCTGAATCTACAAGAGCTAGGTCACTCACCCACACATACTGGACAAAGAACGAACTCAAACCTACTAGCCTCCTGACCCCGTCCAGAGGGAGAAAAACATCATTCCTTCTTGGGACTATGAACTCTACACTAAACAACCTTTGTTTTACAATAAAATTTAGCTTTAAAATCTGGTCTCATAATTTTCCTTGTTACCAGACGCTTATCTATAACACTATCAAGCAGTTTTTTTGACACTGACTCTATTCTAATACCAATGTTAAAGGCTTCTTGAAAAGTTATTGTGCTTTTTTCAGCGAATAACTTCCACATTATCCTGTCATCGTTTACTTCTACAACGAAATTGTTTCTCAATATGTCGTCTAGGACATCCTTGTTATGCTACAGAGTTCTGGTACAAAACCAGATATGGGCTCTTCCGTCTAACGATTTCTCGTATAAAATTTAGACCTCTATACAATAACAGAAGGTTTACGGTTGTAATACGATTTCATGAGACACACTAAAATCCTTGTATGTCTTGTCACTTGATTTACTTAGGAATAAATGGCTCGACATCAGTTTAAATACTTTGCAACCGCATACACTGAGCAGGATATATCCTCGTTTTCAGAGTCCTGCTTCGTCGTTTGCTATTTCGAATGCCTCAGAAAATGACTTATCCTTTCGTAATATTGCTTCCATGACTCACTTGAACTGTGTAGGGTATGATAAGTTATTTTAGTGCCGTGGTTGGTTATTATCATCTGACTCCATTTTGGTTGGTTTTTACATCATCTTGATTTGCTAGACGTCTTCTGGTTCGACAAGGCTGCAAAGGAAGAATAAGAAAGAAAGGCAGAGAGAGAGAGAGAGAGAGAAAGAGAGAAAGATATCTTTTTAATTTCAGCTTTTTGTCATATGGGATTTTCGCACGGTTAATATTTAGGGAGGAAATGTCTTCCTGGACTATTTGGGAACCGTTGTTTCTCCCAAATCAGGCGTTGAAATATGTTAGTCGTGTCCGGTGGTTAATAAATCAAAATTCAGTGTTTTTAGTCGTGGGGGATGTCCTTTTGTTGTTAGCTGGGACCACTGCCACAACTGAAAAGGTAAACCAGCGTGGCCTTCCACTAGCAGCAAGAAAAATATAGGCGTTTTCAATCCAACGGTCGCTGTTAAAAGAGAGTAGGTTTCTTTCTTTTGCAGAGACAGTTCTTTTGTTTTCCGTGCGTCACCACGACTTCTTGTCAGGGGCTTATGGGAGTTCCTGCATTTTTTTAAAAATTTATTTTGATTTAATTTTGATTTAGTTTTTTTTATCTTTTCTATCCAGTAAAACTGTCAAACGCTTCTAGACGATCGTACTATGCCATTAAGTTGATATTTCTGTCAGTGCGTCGCTAATCTCCTAATAATATAAAACGCTAGTGTAGCATTCTGTGTGTTCATCTGCGTGTCGGTATACATAACATCAAAGAAAAAAAAAACGAAAGAAAGGAAGAAAAAACGGAAGGTGAGATCTCTGCTGTTTTTTTGTTATAATCTTCAAAGAAAGAAAAAAATTAAAGAGAAAGAAAGAAAGAAAGAATCATGTGATTTGTAGTTTGTCACATCGAAAGAGAAAAGAAGACAAAACAAACAAGTTGTCAAGTCAGCAATCGTTACGGCAGGCTGACTTGAGAAAAAAAAGAAAGAAAGAAAGAAAGAAAGTAAGAAAGAAGGTAAGATTTCTGCTGTTTTTGTTTGATTTTTCAGATAATTTTAAATTTGCTACATAAAAGTTGATTTTTTTTTAAATAAAAATAACATATGAGATACTTTTCATTAATTGATTTATTCTCTTTAGATTCTGAAATCTTTTTAATTTGTACTATGAAAAAGATATTTTATATAGAATTCAACCATCATTATTGGCGGCTGTATTCTAGTAATGGAATAAATAGGATATTAATATGGTGGGAAAGGTAAAAACACTGTCTTATTTTGTAGATGATGTATTGATCGTTTAGTTATCTCGAGGTTTTGTTAGAAACAAAACTTCTAGTCTTGTTTCACAGTTTAGAACACAAAGAAATGAGCAACGCAGACAAAAGAAAATTCACAACATGGTAACATAAAACAGAAAATTTTATATCCTGAACAAACTTAGAAAAAACAATACAAAGTAGAAAAATGCTCGAATGTTGTTTGTTATGTATTCGTATGTGTGTGGGTGTGTCTAATACAAATATAATGCGAATGGGCGTTTTGTTCGAAAATATCTGTGTGTATGTTGTGTTCGTTGTGAAGACAAGGGGTTACAAGGTAACAGTTCTTACTAAGGTATACATGTGTGTGCGTCCGGAAACTAAAGCACAAAGAGAAAAACTGTCATAGTGAGAGTGAGTAAGCGAAAAGGTAGAAGAATCGTAAGAAAAAAGGAAGTTGTTTCTGAAAGTGTGGAATATATATGTAACCATATCACGTGACCGGTTCCAAATGCAAGATTTATTTTTGCGCGGGATAAATTCAAAATGTGTGCACATAGTTGAACGCTCCGACTCGTGACTTTCTGTTCAATCAGGTTCTCGAAACTGTTCAATTTATTTTTGCACCTAACTATTTGTTTCGGGAACAAGTGGGTTTTCGATCCTATTTTTCTAGGAGTTTCTACTTCACGTGATCCTCGTCGACATACTTAAAAATATAAAAGTGTAAATCCTTTAATTTACAAAGGGTGTACATAGAATAATTGGGTGTTCTGGGTAATAGATAAAGGGCAATAACTTTATTTATATAGAATCTGCTTTTTAAAGGGTAATAATAATAGGTTACAAAAACTTCTTTCGGCTCGTGTAGAAAGCAACACTTGCAATGCCGTTCACAAGTTTGGAAAGTATCAAGTGATTTTTAAAGAATGTCATCTTCATCATCATCATCATGTCGTGCCGCTTGCATGGATATCCCTGACCCTCTCTCGCCACTTATCCCTATCGTTCATCGCCTCCGGCTGGTCTTCAGGGTTACATCCCGTATCCTCACATAGCTGCTGTATGTATGTTCGAGCTGGCCGTCCTGCTTTTTCTCGGCCATATGTGGGGGTCCATAGGAGGAGATCACTTATGAGCTCGTCTCTGCTTCTCCAGCAGTGTCCTGCCTGTCTGGTTCGTCTAACTTGGATAGTTTTCCTGATGGGAGGCAGGTGGCCGTATAGTTGGCGTTTTGTGGGGTGTTGCCGCCAGGACTTGTTCAATATTGCTCGTAACATTCTAGTGTAATTGCCGTTGAGCTTCTTCTCGAGCCGTTTTGTTAGTGTCTAAGTGGTGCATCCATACAGCAGTATCGACACGACCGCAGCCTAATCATCGGCATTTTTAGTTCTTTTTTTCTGTTCCTGGTCTCCAATTGTCGTTGCAGAATTGAGGCAAATCTCGTGATCTCGAGAGGCACCCATTTTTTTCGTGAAATCGTTTGCACTGCTCTTTCAAATTCTCTTTCTTCAAAAGTGTATGTAAATCTTGAATGAATCCATAAATTTCTTTTCAATGGAGTGGCTGATAAAATTGATTATTAATTGAAAACAAACTTTGGTCAACAAGAAAGATAAAGAAGTCATTACGAAAACGTTCGCTGGTATTGTTGGGAGATTCTGAGTTTCTTCTTCATACTGTTATATAAATGTTGTGGAGGTAAACGTGTATCTCCCTTTGTGTTAAAATATGATATTTCAATAGTTGATAAATTACGATGGGTGGCGTTATTCGACTGATACCGTTTTTATCGACACCCTTTATCGAATACAACCTGACTGCTTTTCTGTGTCTGATAATTTACCACCAAGAAACGACTTCTTATTTTCTTGTTTAACGGAATACACGTTATAACAATAACAGAAATCTCCTCTAGTTTACAAATACATTTCAAACCCACTCACCAACAAAATGAATAAATAAACGAATAAATAAAACATTACGGACAAATGTTTCACTTGAAAAAAAAGGTAACATTAATTAAATGTTGTCTGAACGATGGCTTATAACAAAATGAATAAAAAAACGTTGCTGCGTAGATAGGCTCCGCACATCTATCCGGATGAAATATAAAAGTAAATACACAGTTTAATAAATCCTTTTTTCAACCAATCATGAACTTTCCCTCCAAAGTTTTTCGGAGCCGATTTGATCCCATATATGGCTATAAAACGGTCAACAAAGGAGTGTATTTTCTTCAAATCTACCGACTTCTATATCTTTTAATAAACGAAATTAAATCCATTCCTCTCGTCCGCTGTTTCTTGTAACAGTACACGTGTCTATAACTTTACGCCATTCATTTGATGTCTTCTTTTCATCTATGGAAGCTATAAAAAAAATTAGGGACTGATAAAAACTCAAACATTATTTTGGGGTTTACAACTATTCTGTGATGTGTAATGTTTTCTTGAACCAATAAAGATAGTCGCTTTTCCCAGACAAGCTGTTGAAGTATATTATAGAATCATTTTCAGCAATTATAAGTTTGAGGGTTCGTCGGGTGTTTCGCTGGGTAGAAGCAACTGTAGAAGCAACTACTAGTAAGAAGGACGCATCGAGCTGCTAAGATCGTGACTCAGCATGCACATGCTCTTCCTACTAGCAGTAGAGAGAAACAGATCATTTCAGTCAAGATGGTGAATGCTTAATGAGGAAGAATCTCTCCTTGGGACCAAGAAGTCCCTCTTAGGCCTGCACTTATTTCGATTCCTGTCAGAGGCCTTCTGGGAAACCGTCACTCTTTACATTTTTTTTAAATTTCTTTTTAATCATCGTATTACTTGTTGCTAAGACCTTTCATCAGAGTAATTTTCTTCCGCAATTTCACGCACTGTCGACATAGCCGAGGTACAACCATAATCGCAATAATTATGAAAAGACTGCAAATTGCATGGACTTCAATAATCGTAATCAATTGTGTTCAGAAGACTGCAACAATTGATCACTTTGTTTCCCTAAAACAAACCATCCAACCATTTGATGATGCTAAGCGCAAAGTTCTAAGTAGAAATCCAATCCAACAGTTGCACCGTCTCTCTTTTTCAGAGACTTTCTCCACGAGTTAGTAAGAACATTTCAAATGTTTTAAGGTAAAAATGCAATGGTTTGATGGCATTGATTCGTGATTTTCATTTTGTATCACACAATGCTTTCACAGTAACTGGCCCTTTCGCTAATAGAATCTTCCAATAAAAGGTCAAAGAAAGTAATGAATGATTGATTACCCCAAAATATGAAACCGAAATTACCGATTACTGTGAACTATCCCGACAAAACAAGATTCAAAGTATGTGCATTATAAATAACAAATCAAGTCTTTTCATCCATTTCAAGTAATTTTGATCGAACACCTTTTCTATTTGCCAGTAGTATTGGCACTAATACCGTAACTTTGACTACGACATTTTAATAAATCCTTGTCAAACATTTTAAATTTATGATTTCAAAAAAGTGTCAAACAATCCCTCTTTAGTGAGAAAAAACAAAGAAAGATCCAAGAATCTTTACACCTTCACCAAGCTTCATCATCATCTTGTCGTGCCACCAGCACGGATATCCCTGACCCTCTCTCGCCACTCCTCCCTATTGTTCATCGCTTCTGGCAGGTCCTCTGTGCTACATCCCGTATCCTCACAGGGCTGCTGTATGTAGGTTCGAGCCGGTCTCTCTGTCCTTGCTTGGCCATGTGAGGGGGTCCATGAGAGAACATTACTTATGAACTCGTCCCTGCTTCTCCAGCAGTGTTCTGCATGTCTGGTTCGTCTAACTTTGATAGTTTTCGTGATGGGAGGTTGGTGGCCGTACAGCTGTTGCTTTGTGGGGTATTGCCTCCCCGACTTATTCAAAATTGCTCGCAGCATTCTTTTGTAGTTGCCGTCAAGCTTTTTATCCATCCGTTTAGTCAGCGTCCATGTAGTGCATCCATATAGCAGTATCGACACGACCGCTGCTTGGAAGAAACTGCGTTTCATTTTATCAGTCAGGTCTGACTTCTATATGACCGATAACCTATCGATAGCTCTCCATGCTTTTGCTAGTCCTGTGTCAATGTCTTTTTCGGTTGATGAGACATTGCTTCCTAGGTAGGTAAACTTGTCAACTAGTTTCAGAGAGCTACTGCCGAGTGTGGAGATGTCACCTGTTTGATTTAGGCACATGTAGTCCGTTTTGTGTGCATTGACATGGAAGCCAATGCCTCCGGCGGCTCGTTCCAGACTATGCAGTAGTGTTTCGGCTTGGGCGGGTGCATTTGCCAGAATCACTATGTCATCGGCTTAGTCGGCGTCGGTTATCGTTTTTGCGGGGTACCTTCTGCTTCTTTTCTTTGTCAGCTCGAAACCGTTTTCTTTGATTTTATCAATCGATGTTCTAAGCACGTAGTCTAGACAGATGATAAAGAGGTGTGGGGCAAGTGTTTCTCCTTACAGTACTCCAGCTAAGATGTCGAAGTAGTCTGTGTCTCCATCCGGAGAACTCACGTTCACTTTGGTGTTTCTATAGTGAATCATTATACCTGCGACGGTCTCTTTTGGTATGTTGTATGCTAGTAGAATTTGTTCCATCTTCCCTCTGCGAATGGAATCAAAGGCCTTGGTAAAGTCGACAAATATTATTGTCGCCTGTAGGTTTTTTGCCTGTACACCTTCAAGGATTCTACGGATAGTCAATATTTGTGAGGTCGTGGATCTGTGGCGATTTAGGAATTAACAGTAAAAACTCCCAACCGGATATTGACTCGTCGGCTGCCAGATACAAAATGTATAAACGCGTCGCCACGCATAAGGCTCCACGCATCCATCCGGTTAAAATCAGAAAAAAGAAAAATAATAAAATGTAAAGTAGCCAATGGGAAGCGGTCGCGCCAAAATTAGAATGATTTTGGAGTGGCGAATTTGGAGCCGGTGAAGAGAGATAAATACTCAGGTTTTCTGTGAACCGACCTCTTTTTCGGGTAGTGACGTCGAACCGACAACACCGATTTTACTATCGGGTGTTTTGGGCACCACGCTGTGTCTTGGGACGTAGTGTTGGTTAGTCCATTCACCAAGTAAATAAAGGAAAGTATGAAAGAAATGTTTTCGTCTTTTATCTGTTTCTATCTTTCCCTTTTTATATTTCTTTTGGACCTTCTTTGGGCAAGGCATTGCACCGGCCAGTCAACGTGGGGTAAAATAATATAACCAAAATATGGAGTCAGATATCTTACGGCAACAAAGCCTTGCCCTTAGCCACTGACCTTCATAAAAATCTTTAAACCCCACAGATCTATTTCTTCGGAAGCCATTTTGGTTTTTCCTAAGAATGTAAGTGTTATACCTCTGTAGTTCTTGGCCAATCCGAGGTCGCCCATTTTGGGAAAGAGAGGATGCTTCCCTTCATCCATCTGTTTATCAGATTTTGATTATAAACAGCAATACAGTTTATGAGTAGTATGTCGTCAAATTTTCTGTTCTTCCATACCTCTGGGGGAATTTCATTTAGCCCTGCAGGTCTTCTATTTTTAATTTTTCTTAGTACTGTGTCGAGTTCTTCTAGAGTAAACGGTCCTAGCTTGATATCTAATTGCTTACTAATAATTCTCGCGATTAGTTTATGTGAAACTTTCAGTGGGTTTCTTACTAGATTCTCGAAATGCTGTTTCCCACACTTAGCAAGCTTACAATGAACATATCTTGAATTTTTTTTTTCTGAATGGGATATGTCAGCTGTGCAATCTAATATTACTGAATAGTATTTTACACATATTAAATCAGAAAGATTGCTTGACAAAATAATTTTCGAGATAACACTGATGTTACAAATGAGTGTGTGTTTGAAAGGAAAGGACAAAACACAAAGTTGCAAATCAAACAAGACAAATTAAGAATTTAACAATTATATTAACAAACAAAAAATAAAAGGTTCAAACAATTGTGTTGGTGAATATAAAATGTCTGTGAAATTAAGACGAGAATGTTTGTAGTTGCATTGAAAGGAACAAGTTAAATTTTGGAAATTTTATGTGTGGAATGGTAGTGAAAAACGTGAAGTAAAATGTTTCAATATTTGTGTTGGTAGGGGTGAGTCACAGACTTACGCGGTCAACCAAAGTTTATGCCGAAAGGAAAGGAGAAACGCCAGCGTTGAAAAAGTTAAATGTAGGCGGAGTGGTGATTCTCGGGTCAGACAAGCTTGAGTGATTTTGAATGCTGCAGGCGGCGCGGTCAATGTTTTTCTCTCGAGGTATCGGAGCCGACTGACTTTTGAACTTTCGTCGACCATTTCATAGTCGCGTTTGGGTCGAATCGATTCCAAAAATCTTTGAAGGGCAAGGTTGCTGATTGGGTGAAAAAAGAGAAACGGATCTTTTAAATAGTAAATATAAAGTTATATTTTAACGGGATGGATGCGCGAAGCCTACCTGCGCATTATTCATTTTGGTTTCGGCCATCGTCTAAACAACATCCGGCTTTTGAAATGTACGTTTGTGGTGTTTTATTCGTTTGTTTATTTATTGTTTTTGCTTGTGAGTTAGTTTGGAATGTGTTAGTAAATCAGAAGGGATTTCTGTATATAAGACAAAGAAATCCATTCTAAATATATTTACTCAAATAATGATTGTTCATTTTACCGGTCTCAACTGGCATCAAGAGTTCACGGAGGACAGTCATATTGTGTAATCCAAGAAAATTATCATTTGATGAGAACAGAAATTTTCGTTTGTTTCACAGAAGGCCAAGTTTCTTTCAGAAAAAAGACTTACATTGATTAAAAGTAAAGTTGGCGACCGTAGTCGAGGGCGACCAGAAGGCTCTCTCGTCAATAGCTACTACACCTCGGTGTAGGGAAGGGCACTACTACTTTCCCTGGTTTGCTCCACTTTACCCTTGATACGTACCTTATATTGCTGAGTGTTAAGCAAGGAGGTATCAAGAACCATTTTTAAAGTCTTTGGTATGACGCGACCTGGAATTGAACCCTGGTCTCCCGGACCATTAGCGAACACTCTTCTCACTTGGCTAATGAGCCAGTTTTCATCCTAACTCCTCGAAAATTCTCTCTGCTTCCGAAGTAAATCCATTTCTTTATCTTTTTTTCTTCTGTTCAAAGAACAGAAGAGAAGTTTTCACTAATCTTGTCACATGGTTTTATTACCAAAACTTGTCAAGTAAGACTTTTGTTATTTTGAACCCTTTCCGTGTACTGCTTGTTCATGGAACAGTATGAGTATATTTCTTGCTGTTCGAACGTGTGCGAAGTCTTTCTTTTGATGCCACTAGTATATATATTGTATGTATTAAACTTTAAATGTTCTTATATGTGTCATCATCATCATCATGTCGTGCCGCCAGCACGGATATCCCTGACCCTCTCTCGCTACTTCTCCCTATCACTCATCGCCTCAGGCAGGTCTTCAGAGTTACATCCTGTGTCCTCACATAGTTGCTGTATGTAAGTTCGAGCTGGTCGTCCTGCTTTTGCACGGCCATATGTGGGGGTCCATAGGAGTACATCACTTATGAGCTCGTCCTTGCTTCTCCAGCAGTGTCCCGCGTGTCTGGTTCGTCTAACTTGTATAGTTTTCGTGATGGGGGGCAAGTGTCCGTATAGTTGGTGTCTCGTGGGGTGTTGTCGCCAGGACTTGTTCAATACTGCTCTCAACATTCTTGTGTAATTTCCGTCTAGTTTCTTCTCCAGCCGTTTAGGTAGCGTCCATGTAGTGCATCCATATAGCAGTATCGACACAACCGCTGCCTGGACTCGTACTTATATGTGTAAATGAGTTTATTTTGTCTTTTCTTCCGTTTTGTTCAATATTAGTATATCACGGATATAAAGTAAAGTTGATGACCTTAGTTGAGGGTGACCCGAAGGCTCCATTTTCAACAGCTACTAAACTGAGAGGTAAGGGAGGGCTCTACGCCTTTCCCTGGATTGCTCCACTTTTCCCTTGATCCTTACCTTATAGTGCTGAGTGCTAAGCAATGAGGCATCAAGTACCATTCTTAGAGTCTTTAGTATGACTCGACTTAGGATTGAACCTCGGTCTCCCGGACCATTGGCGAACCCTAGACTCATTAGGCTAATGGCTTGGTTTTATATCACGGATATACTAATGCTAATATTGGTCCTTGAAGAGTGGGGACTCGACTAAATATATTCTCTAGCTTCTCTAGCATCAAAGCAATCTAATACTAGGTTCGTTATACATTTGATTCAACACTTTTCCACCAATCCCACATTATACAGTGAAACTTTCAAATCAAGATACAGCAAATAATTATATGTCGGTCAATAGATTCATTACTCCACCCAAGATTACTTACAAAAGTCGAATCAGTACATTTTAGGGGAATACTAGAAATACTACTCAAACTGTAGGTAGTTAATTCGTATATTAGCCTAATTCTCGTTATAAATGACTGGATTATTTATTTATAAATTGGTATTATACATCATAAATGGTTTATCAATCTTTCCCCCTCCTAGATTGTTAAAAATATCTTTTAAAAAATTTAATAGATAAATCGTCAATTTATTTTATTTCACTTTGAGCCAACCTCAATCTTTTATGTATGCAATGAAATAGATAAATCTTCAGGTGATTTATAGATTCATTCTGTAAATCGACAGCGATGGGGGATATTATTATTATTATTGTTATTATTATTATTAGGTTTTTGGTTTAAGTTGGTTTTTGCGTTGGTTGTGTTGGTATTACGTTGGTTCCGTTGGTATTACGTTGGTTGTGTTGGTATTACGTTGGTTGAGTTGGTATTACGTTGGTAGCGTTGGTATTTCGTTAGTAGCGTTGGTATTTCGTTGGTTGTTATCCCCTCGCTAAATGTTGATGGAAAATAAAGGTGGTGGAGAAGAATGAAGACGTAGTTAGGTTTTAAATGAAGGTTTTAATGGCAGCATGAAGTAAGAGGTTTACGCTGGTATGCTACGAGTCTCGAAGGAAGGAAAGAAAGTAGGAAGTTGTTAGAGTGTAACATCTAATTTGTTTTTAACTAGGACCCTTGGTCTAGAAGAATAGACGCAAGTGGGTCCGTAAACTAGATGGCTCTCCTCATAGTGGTTGACGCTGCTGTCGCTATTCAAGAGCAGACAATAAAACCTCCGTTCCTATTGAGGATTTCTGAGGAAGAAAGAGTTTCGCGGGCTTTCTTTAATTTTTGGTGCTGCTAGGAAATGTGGTTCAGGCTGAATAGAACAGGTCATCCTGATTGGATGAAAATGTTCGGCGACTCTAACGGTCAAATTAAATTACGCGCCAAACAAAAATACCAGGTTCTTTCTGCTACAAATCTACTCAAAACCTTCGACTTTGTTTCTTTTGAGCGAAAACCTAATATTCTTTTACTTCAAGAATGTATTTTATTTCAATAACGCTTAATTATTCTAAAGTAAACGAAAATAGGTTATTTATAAGTACAAATATTACGACCGTTGTTGAGGGCGACCAGAAGGCTTCCTTTTCAATAACGACTACAACGAGGCGTAGGGGAGGGCGCTACTCATTTCCCTGGATTGCTCCACTTTACCCTTGATACGTACCTTATATTGCTGGTTGTTAATCAAGGATGTATCAAGTACCATTTTGAAAGTCTTTGGTATGATGCAACATGGGATTGAACCCAGGTCTCCTGGACCATTGGCGCACACTCTACCGACTGGGCTAATGAGCCGGTCGCCAATGGCCCGGGAGACCTGGCTTCAATTCCAGGTCGCGTTATACTAAAGTCTTTTAAAATGGTACTTGATAACTCCTTGCTTAACACTCGACAATAAAAGGTAGGTATCGAGGGTAAAGTGGAGCAATCCAGGGAAAGAAGTAGTGCCCTCCCTGACACCTCGGTGTAGTAGCTATTGAAAAGGGAGCCTTTTGGTCGCCCTCGACGGCGGTCGCCAACTTTACATTACTTTACAAATATTACAATCTTACCATTGTTGATTTTTTTAGCTGCATCTGTTTGCATATTTCAGCATGAATATACTTTCTCCTACAAATAGTCACATTTCTCACACTGTAATTTTTTACACACACAAAATATATGAACTTGATTTAGACAATACAAACTGCTACACTGAATGCGTGCACTTTTCTTTCTTGTAGTGTAAATATTATAAGAAAATTACGAATCATCCAAATATTTGTCGCTGCCTCCCACCAGACACGACTTGACACAAGGTCAAAAGCCCGAAGGCCAATTAAAGTGGGGATAAAGGGGAGGGGAGTTCGGGAACGAGCCGATACTCGAACCCTGCTGGTCTGTGCTGCTCATCGGCTCACTTAGTGCAATGTGAGCCTGATGAGGCAAGCAGTTTCACGAACCCAAATGTGGGTCCGGCCAGTTTGCGGCTTAAACTAGACGCATGGTCTAGTGCCGTACAAGGGGGACAAAGGAGACAAAAATGCAGCTCGCCCACCCGAAGGTAGCCTAGTCGAAATTAGGTGCCTAATTAAAGGCCCCAAGTCTGCAATTGTTCCTTTTCCAGGGCCACGCTCCGGACCGAAGTCCAGAACAGGCCCCGGGGCGCTCGCCAGGAGCTCGCCCTGAATTATCCTCAAGACGGCTGTGTACGCGGATGTAAAGAGGCCAGGGTTAGTGGGAGGACGGAAGGGAATTGAGCTTGTGAATTGGCACGAGGGTGGGGAGAAGTGATTTCGGCATGGCCAGACAAGCGGAAGCGAACAAGATCTCCGCCAGGCGAGACGTGAAAAAAGACAGCCTAGAAATAGAGGGTGTTAGCAAACCCCACCCCAACTTAACCCAGAAAACGATTTGAGCCCAACGAAACCAAACGTTCACAGTCCTCTTAAAACAGTCTTAAACACAACCAGAAAATACACAGAAAGACTACAGGACATTCACCAACCACAAATAAGTGTATTATAATTTTAGATTTGTTCTCTTAAAGACTATTGATTGCTAAAGGTATATACTTTAGCAACTCTTTCGCACTTCTTATATAAACGTATTTAAACGTCTTACCGCGTTGCTTATTCTTTCTTTCGATCCCTTTGGGGGTGTCGTTAAAATTTCCCATAATATCTGTGAATATTTACGCTTTAACAAATATTATCTTTTCTAACTTGAAAAGACTTTGTAACTTTTGTTTTTTCAATAAACTTTTCACTTAAGCTAAAGAAATATAAGTCATTAAATTTATTGATCGGTATTTTATTCAAGCATTATCACACTTTTCCGCAACATGTGGTTGACCTTCGAAGTCACGTGGCTCAAACAGGCACCAAATTACCATGTAAATATTTACTTTCATGGCAGAATTTAGGAACCAACTTCAAACTTTTATTTAGCAAATGATTCAAATCCTGAAAATTTGCTTTATGTTATTTTTCTTCGAAGCACAATCTACAATTTCTGAAACACTTTTAGCCGTATTTTTGTTGTTAGTAGCGAGGGAAAGTTTGTTGTTGTTTTAGCGAGGATAGGTTGTAACGTATGTGTGTTTACGTTGAGTTGTTTCCTCGCTAAGTTTGTAAGGTCCCTCGCTAATTGTTTGTTGGGTATATAAAGGAGAAGGTTCAAGATGTCGAAGTCGAAATGTGTTTTAAAGAATAGTTTTTATTTGCAGCATGGAAATGTAGTTTGGGTTTGTGCTGCAGGACTCGTGGAAAGGTTGTGAGTAAAGAGACGGTAAAGAGACGAAATGGATTTATGAGAAGGTTGAGATGGTTGAGATGGCAGCGTGTGTCGTCGGACGTTCGAGGGATTGCGTTCGCCGTAGTTTAACGAAAGCCATGTTGCCGTTGGAGGAATTGAACTTTGGAGTCACCGAGAGTTTCGTGTGTCTGGTATTTGGGGAGAGTGTGCGTTGTCTCCATTAAAGTGGCCCAGAGGTGAATTGAGAGCTAGGTGCCGAGAGCTTAATTGTGCGTCGAATCGACATAGCCAATTTTGGGGGTGACATAAAGTTGTGCCTGTGTGAGGCATGTTGAATGTATCTAATTTATATTCAACTGGGATTCCTTGCAAGGAATCCATAAATTAGATAGGTTCCCTCATGTGTCCATGCTGCTGCTGCTATTTAAGAGTCGCCAGTGAGACGTCTGCACTGGGCAGCGTTGTCCAGCTAAAGAGAGTGTGTTTGGCAGCTTATCCAATTTTTGCTGCCCGGGAAAGGAGGTCCGGAATGAATAGGATAGGTCATCCTGATTGGGTGAAATTAAATGTCGAATTAAATTGCGCGCCAAACCAAAATACGAAATTTTCTTTCCACTACACACTCATTACAAGTATACATATTCTTTAAAGATAAATCACTTTATCTCTTGGGCTTTCCAACAGAAATCAACTGAAGATTTATCTATTTTATTGTATATTTATATGATTGAGGTTAGTTCAAAATGAGATTAAATAAACTGACGATTTATCTATTATTTTAATTGTTTAAAAATATATTTTTTAACAATCTAGGAGGGGAAAGATTTCTTAAATAATTTTGGGTTTTGATCCTTTATTTTCAGATTTACTTAGTGTTATACTATTTGTGTATCGTATAGAATACACATTTTTTTTTGTCTTAAAATAATCAACAAAAACATAAATAAGAACATTCTAGAAATTTTGGATCAAAACTGCATTTTTATATTTTTCAACCAATCAGCTAAAAACATGGAATAAGAACATTCTAGAAAAACAGGATCAGTAACTAATTAACAGAAAATATTTAGGCTCTTAAATAAATAAGTAAAAATACGAATCTGATTGGTCAAGAAATTTCTACGCGCTTAAATTTTAGGACCTGCAATAAAACTATTTTTGGTCCACTACGAAAGTATAGATAACGAAGAATTAAATCAACCAGTTCATTTGTCGGTCATTCAATTCATTTCTTTCACGGCCAAAAAGTCATTCTGTCTGCTAACCAAAAAGATTTTTCACTAAAGGTCATGAAACCAGCAGCAGAGCCGCAATTAAGATTCAAAGGGAAAGACTTGCGAACCTTCTTTCATCAATGCGACACGCTGTCGCCAAAATCTTAAGAAAAAACACAGTGCGGACTTAATGTAAGTAAAGACAATTATTTTTATCCAACTTACTTCGGCCAACCATGGAACCATTTATTTAATAGACTTTATTAACATTTAAACACACACACACACACACGTGAGAACAATCTTATTTTCATCTAACTGGCCATAACTTTTCTTTACAAAGGCCCCTCGCACATTGTTTCTCATTTATTTTTATTCCTGTTTAGTTATGAATATTGAATTATTTATTTCTTAATGTTCGTTGTTGTCATATTCCATTTGTTTTACGTGTTTGTAAAAATTTGTGTTGTATTTGTAGTGCAACTAAGCGTGAAGTAATACGGACGAGAACTCACTAACTCGCTACATGCACCCACTACAATCGTTCGTTCCTGTAAGAAGCTTTATGATACGTGTATCGTTTCTTCCACTGTCGCTCAATCGATTCTAAATAAGATCATCTACTGTTCGTTATCATTTCTTACTCTTGATTGGTTGACAGAATTTTTAGTTAAGCAGTTTTTCTCCAAATAATATTCACTCTTTTTACAATTGTACTGTGAGTTTTTATCTTGTTTTATTATTATCTTACTTTATACTTAAAGTAAATTATGTACAGGAAAAAAAAAAAAGTCATCCCGTAATCTCATTTGGTCGAGAGGGCGCAACTCATGAAGCTTGTCTTGGGCATGAATAATAGGCTGACGAAGCCCAAACTTTTTTTTGTGGGGGGAAGGCTGCAACTGGTTTAAATCCACAGTTGTACTTCTTCTAGACTGGTTATCATATCAATTTTCAAGAGCCCAGTCATCTCTACTGTTTACCCGTAGTTTTGTAATATAAATAGGTCCAAAAATATACGACCAAGATACGACCACGTGAAATCACAAATGTTCATAAACATATAATGTTCATCATATTCATATTCGTATATAGGAATCCGAAAACACTCGGAACACTTTACAACTCTCTTTTGGTTCAGGTACGAAACTTTTATTTACCTTTTTTAGTTTAAGGTTTTTCGACATGAGGAGAGAGAGAGACGCAATTTCTTTCTATGCTGACTTTTCCATCTGACTCCACCACGTGCGGCATATTTCATAGACCCCAACTGGTCTCGCCTCAGGGAGACCAAAAATCGACTACGTTCCTCTAGACTCGACTCTCAACTCTTTCGTTCGGCGTTTAAATCTCAACTAACTGTTTTTTTCAAATTCTAAAATCCTCAGCGCTTCCGGGCATGACGCCATTCACGTCCCCGGTCACATCTCCTATCTGGGGTTTTTATTGTGACATCTCTGATTGTCACATCCGCCACGCACGCGCGTGAACACCTGCACTCAATGTGTTCACCTAACTAACCCATACACTAAGCAAAAAGTTCTCAGCCTAACTTAACCGGAAGGCAAGATATATAAAACGAAATCCCTCCGCAATTATATTACAGTTTGAGAAATAATAGTTCGATCCATACTTTTCCCTAGTGCTATGTAAAATGCAAACAATCTCGTTTAGGATTTAAAACCGAGTCCACTTCCTGCAACGGTAATCGTTACGCTACAAGCGCCTTCATATATATATATATATATACCCGGGATGTAATGGTTATCACCGAAAGAAATGTACACGGTGACCTGGACGAGGTTAATAGCATTTTACATACCCCTAATACTTTTGAGAAAGGCATGAATCCAATTATTCTCCCTTCAGTTATAGGTAAATAGTAGAGCAGATTGGGTTCTTTTGCCTTGGTTAAGTAACCAACCTAGGAGAATGAAAACTGAATTTGAACCTGTTAAACTCCGCTTAAAGATTGACCTTGTGTCACATCTTGCCCGTGTAGAGGGGTTGGTTAACACACACAAACACACACACACACACACACACACACACACACACACGTATATATATATATATATATATATAAGGGCATTCCTTTTAATTTCTTACAGACTACATAGTCTGCCCGGTCGGATGAAACTGTAGAATATGCCGTCAGCATCTCTCAAGAGAAATAAGAAATCCCCTACAATTGTCCTGGATATGACACAACACCTCTGATGGCGAGGCTCCCGGAGCTCCCAGAGCATTGGGAAATGTAGAGTACCCTTTCATTGCTATAATTCCCCTGCCCACTTTGACCCGAAGTGGTAGTATCTGTTAGGGCCCCATCTATGGGTCAAATAGAACTGTTTAATCATTTACTATGCTTGAAACCTTTTAACTGGAAGCAAACGGAACTATTAGTGCAAGATAGCAATACTTAAAACCATTAAACTGTGCATACAAATGAGCTCTGGCACGTTTAAAAATAATGTTTTAAAAAAACTATTCGTTTACAAATCAAGTACATAACAAATATGCATAAACAGGATTTGGTATTAATTAACCCATAAGGGTTATATGCAATTTAAACACAGCCAACCAACCAACCAACCAACTAGACTACATTGTAATGTCTACTGGAATTAAATTACATCGATAAAATAAAAAATCTCAATTTTTCTTTAATTGAGTTATCTCCCTTACATTTGCTGATTTAAAAGTAGAGACGAACAAACACTTGAATGGTAAAGGTTTTATCACCATGGCAATTACAGCAACAAACCATATCCCATCCGGTAACCACCCACACGAATGAATGCAATATTAAACAGTCAGTCAATCTAATCAGAGATGACCCTCGGCACACTGGAATAACTTATGAAAACAAGAAAAGTAGGTACACGCCTTCCTTTTTTTCCTTTTTATTTATTTATTTGAGCATTTACTTCCAACCCAGATGATCTTAAATGTCATTACAAGTGAGAGCCAACATTTTTTTCAGGCTTCATTTCAAGAACGTTACAACGGAGATTAAAAAAAAGAAAGATAACCTTTTATATATTAGTAAATAACCATTCAATCATGCATGAATCATTGCGTTTTCATGTTAAAAAATGAAAAGAAAAAGGAAACAGTTTAATTGCATTTTTATTTACATTCTTTTTTTGCACATTTCCTAGTTTTATCAATCATTTCAGTATCTATCAGTTGATTGATCTATTGATTAATTTCATTAAGTTATTATAGCTATTTAAATGCAATATATGCATCTGCAAAAAGAACAATGTAAAACGATATATTAAAAAAACTGTTCTTATAGAGATAGTGAGCAAGTGAGCTAAAGATAGATAGATAGATAGATTTAAAACTTTCATGTACCTCTTCGATTATCATCAGACTGGCTCTTGGTCTGATAAGCGCATCAGCGAAAAACTGACAGTCACCAAATGGCGTTGACTATGTGTCTGTTACTATAATTTAGATCTACATATGTTCTATCAATGATATTGAGCACTCTTTATTTATAAATATAGCAAATAATATTATTAGGTTTATATATATATATATATATATATATATATATATATATATATATATATATATATATATACGTGTGTGTGTGTGTGTGTGTATATTTCTTCTTTCTTTTTTTTTTTTGTCCAACGAAAGTAAATATTTTAAAACGAATATGTCCACAATTAAATAAGTACTTTAGATTTGATTTTATATAACTATACTCTACACGTGTTTCAGATTTTAGAGTTGTATTCAGGGGGCTAATTATGGTTAGGGAAGTCTTTCTGGCTTTTATAGTGGAGATTGTTTTGATAGGGTTGTGATTCTTTTTGATTCCAGGATTTGTGTCTATGAACGTCCTGTTGGAGTTAACTGTCCGTGAAAACCTTTGGCCGCAGCAGATTTTTTTCTTGTATATGTTTACAAGAGTGTACTCTCATTGTGTGTGTGTGTGTGTGTGAGTGTGTGTGTGTGTGTGTGTGTGTGTGTGTGTGTGTGTGTGTGTGTGTGTGTGTAAGTGTTTGCATCCATGTATACATATATATTTTCAAGATTGTTGTCTTTTCTTTTCTCTGTCTTCCTCTTTGCGTTGAATGTGAAATAGTGTGTGTGTGTTTATCTTTGAGTTCGTGAGTTTGTCGGTGAGGTTTGATTCTGTTTACGCGCGTGTGTGTGAGTGAGTGAAGTAGATTTTATTTGGAGTAAAGAGTTGTCAGTTTGGTATATCGGCATTATTTTATGGATTCCATTACTGCATTCGTAAAGGTGTTTTCAAATATGGAGTTTTCTATTTTCGGGTAATTTGATATTGCCTTTATGAAGGGCTAACCCTATTGTTCAAAGCCTGTGTTGATTCTATAAATACACACACAGATAGAATTAAACTCTACGCACAAACTCACAAACATAAAAGCCCAAAAGAATACCGTAACCATAGTTACCCTCCTGAAGACGGCTTTAAACTCTGAAACACGTGTAGAGCAGAGTTATATAAAATAAAATCTTAAGAAACAATTTCACTTGCTAACTTATTCATTTCAAAATAATCATATATATGTATATATATATAAAGAGAAGAAGAAGAAGAAGAAGAAGAAGAAGAAGAAGAAGAAGAAGAAGAAGAAGAAGAAGAAGAAGAAGACAGAAAGAGTGATAGAAAAAGAGAATGATAGAAATCCAAAAAATATTAAATTATGAAGATGAAGTCCGTTACTTCGAGTTTCACGTGGTATGCACAATAATATCTGCTCTGGTGTTGTGGCATTGAGCACTTTTTCTGGTAAACTTTCCCATTTGCATTTTTCTTTAAATCTCTCTCTCTATATATATATATGTGTGTGTGTGTGTGTGTGTGTGAGTGTGTGTGTGTGTGTGTGCGCGTGTGTGTTAAAAGTTGCAGTATATACAGAACGTGTTCAATATCTGGCTCCTCTTTGTTTAACAGCATATCAATCTTCGTGGGTGATTTAATACCAAAGCCATCTCTGTAATAACTGAATAAATAAATTAAAAAAACCCCAGTACTATCTACTCCATAGCTGGGAGGATAAGAGGTTCATACCTTTCCTAAGAGTATTACATCGAAAGTGAATATAATAGCCTGACTCGAGTTCGAACTGGCTTACAACAATGTCGCAATCGAGTGCATTAGCAACTACGCCATTGGGACTTCCTTCTAAATACATGGGCTAATGCATACATAATTATATGTGCGTGTGGTATAAGTAAGTAAAGTTGGTGACCCTCGTCGAGGGTGACCCGAAAGCCCCCTTTTCGATAGCTACTATTACCTTATAATGCTGAGTGTTAAGCAAGGAGGCATCAAGTACCATTTATCGAGTCTTTGGTGTAACTCGACCAGGGATTGAACCCAGGTCTCCCTGACCATTAAGTGAACACTCTAACCATCATACCAAACACATTTCAACAAACAATTCCAGCGTTGGTTATAATATAATTTTCGAATTGGTTAAACTTATTGTTCTCAGATCATTAGTAATGAAAATCTGATTCCCTTTTACATTTCCTGATTTTAATTTACCACTCTCCTACAACAAGCAAAAATCTTCAGAATGCAATATAGCCGGATGAACGCAAAAGGTGAAACTTTTATTTGAGACAAGTGGTTATTTCATACTGCACACACACACACACACACACACACACACACACATATATATATATATATATATATATATATATATGTGTGTGTGTGTGTGTGTGTGTGTATTAAGATAACTGCGAAGAAACTTCTTCCAGCAATAAGCTGAGAGAAACAACGTGTTTTTAAAAAAGTTTGATCTCTGCCAAAAATTACAGAACTGGTTTAAAAACCGATTTTACATCAGGGAACCATATGTAACATTTTTGGGAGTGGGCAGGGTGTAACCACTTCTGCCATTTTTGGCATAAAGCAAGTCTTTTTTAAAACACGCTATCCTTCTAAGTTTATTGTTGAAAGGAGCAATTTGTCCGCAGTTTTGGATAGGTGTTGACGCTTCGAAGTCAGGACTGCTACTACTAGTTTGTCACCCTGTGGGCGCCCGAAGAACATAGAAACTCTTCCCCAATGAAAATTTGTTTTATCTTTCAACATAGACATAATAGTAATTTACATAGCTTTTTGCTTAGATGTGGCACAAGGCCATATGAATGGGGCACCCAATGAGAATTAAACTCACTCATGAAGGTTTGCTAGTCTAGCTTGCTAACCATTACACCACATAGACATAATAACTCCTTTAAAAGCATCTACAATGGTGTAGCAATCTACATCCTGTTTCTTCACTTCTTTTTCTCTTTCTCTTTTACCCAAATCATACTTAGGGAAAAAGAATACGATTGGTACCTTTCCCTCCCTCTTCTTTATTTTTCGTCTCGGAATAATCAGTATAATAAAATATACTTGTAAAATATATAAAGGATATATTTCTTGCTATTTGTTTATTTTCTACCCCACGTAACAATATATATATACTTTTCAAGTTATTTTACTCAGACAATCCAATCTATTTTTGTCAATGTGTCATATTTTATGAAGTAATAATCATTTTCTCTGTCAATCATCTTTTCACTTAATATCAGATCAATTTTTGTAGTGTTTATTTGCTAAGTAAAACAAATAAGTATACACACCTTAATAAATTTGTTTGGCGTGTATCTGTGTATACGGGGATCATTAAATAAGTTTCCAGACTTTTTTCGTATGGGCACTTTTATTGATAGTACACACGTGATATTCTAGTCCCCTTCGAAGTAATCTCCTCCGGCTGCAATGCACTTGTACCGTTTCAACAACTTCTGGAAGACCACATGGAAGTCCTCTTGTGTGAGCGTGTCAATGACCTTCGTCACCGCCTCTTTCATCTCCTCAATTGTCTCATAACGACAGCCTCTGAGCTTAGGGAATAAGCAAAAGTCACAGGGAGCAAGGGTGAGGAACTGTCTTGATGCCCATCTTCGTCAAATAGTCTGTGACAAGGATGGAGTTGTGGACTGGTGCATTTTCCTGGTGGAAATGCCACTGACCCGATTTGAATCTCTTCCGGAACTCCCTTAAAACCTCAACATACTAACCCTAACCCTAACCCTTTAGCCAATCAACTCTGATCTATTGACTTCCTTATTCCTCCAACACCTCTCATCATCTCTGCCTTCCTTGAATCTCTTATGCCACTCAAAAACTGATGCTCTATTCATGCAAGATGCTCTAAAAGCAGTCTGAAGCATTCCATACGTTTCTGTGGCATTTTTTCCAAGTTTAAAACAGAATTTTATTGCATATCATTCTTCTAAAGTGTCCTCACGTCCAGATTGCATTTTTGAAATTCACCAGCTTTGACAATCAGGCTTTAGTAGGGTGCATTCCAATTGCTGCTGTAGCTGTTCATTTGAACATAAAAATTGGTCAGTCATCTCATAAGATGTATAGCAATACATACTGAATTTCCAAAAGTCGACGACAATTTTAAATGCCTGTACAAAAAAGTCTGGAAGCTTATTGAATGCACCACGAATATGTCCATATGTGTGTGCGTAGTGAGAGAAAAGGAGAGTAGAGAGAAAGCACCAACGCGCGTGTGTCTTTAAATACTTACTGTTTTGGGGTCACATATCAACCTGCCCTACTTTCTGGACCTTGTTTCAGAATCTCAAGTGTCCAGAGTATTAAGAGTTAATTATTAAAAGTGTTTGGTTAAAAATCACTTGTAAATTGTTAAATTGTTTGGTTCACTACGCCCTCGGTGGGTTATGAACTTAAATTTCTTTTGTCCAAAATAAATGAAAATTCATCAATTCTATAATACGCTTCCTTCCATTCGCATGGTTTTGTTAAATTAATTTATCTAATTGTATATAAAACCCTTATGGGTTATTTGATGCCGAAATTTGATTCATTTGTAAAGGTTAAATTTGATTTGGTTTGATTTTTTTGTTTAATGGCATATCAGTCTTCATGGGCTATTTAATGCCAAAGCCCAACTTGTAAAAGAAAAGAAGTAGTGCTATTTAAACCTTAGCTGGGGGAGATAATGGGTTTCGTAGTTTTCCCACAACTATTAGTCCCAGATAGAACGCAATAGCGTGTGTGGAGTTAGAACACGAATTCTACGATAGCGGAGGCCGCTATGTTAGCCACTATGCCACGGAGAGTTCTTCAGTTTTAGTCTGTTTTGTTTTATTTGTTTAACGACTTAACAACTTCAGTTCTTGAGCTTTGAAAAGTGGAGGGTCACTTCTTCGTAACCTTTACTCCTTGGACAACTCTGAACCAAGAGTGGTCGTTCGGGAGTTAGGGCCCCATCTGTTGGTCAAATAGATCTGTAGGGAACGAATAAATAATAAATAAATAAATAATTAAATTTAAAAAGAATAGATAAATAGATAAAAAGAAAACTGTTAAATTTGAAGATACTCCCAGAGGTCTCTAACAGAAAAGGAGATGACGCATGCGTAAAAAAGAAAAAAGGATTTTCCTCTTGAAAAAGGAGACGATATTATCTTTCTCTTTGAGGCAGTGTCCGTCGAACCGACAACACCAATTTTGCTGTCTGGTGTTTTGGGCACCACGCTACGTCACAAGACGTAGCGTTTGTTAGTCCCTTCACCCAATAAATAAAGGAAAGTATAGAAGAAATGTTTTCGTCTCTTATCTTTTTTCTATCTTTTCTTTTTGTATATTTCTTTTGGGACTTTCTTTGGGCAAGGCATTACGTCGGCCAGTCAACGTGGGGTGAAACAGTGTAACCAAAATATGGAGTCAGATATCTACGGCAACACAGCCTGGCCATTAGCCCCTGACCTCCAAAGCCTTCAAATCCCACAGATCTGAGATAATGTTTAAAATAATTTTCAGTAACATTTTCTCTTCAAATATTGAAATTGTATCTCGGTATGAAGTATTTACTTGTCTGAAATGAGTTTTATTAATTGGCTCTTAAAACATTGATATCGATCGGGATAGTTAATTGAAGTTATATAACTCTCAGCAAATTATTAGAATTTGATTGAAATTCTCGAAACCTTATAATAGTGTATAAATTATTTGTATTTAATAGGAATACTTGAAATTATATAATTAAGTACAAATTATTAGTATTAGATTTGAACACTTTAAGCCATATAATTATGTACAAATCATTAGTATTAGATTGAAATACTTTAAACCATATAACTACGCGAAAATTACTTGCATTAAGAATAGTTATTTGCTGAAATAATTGTCTAGTTATTTGAAACTGTATAATTGCTCGAAAAAAATTGACTTGAGTATTAAATAACCAAATAAGGTCTGACATGCCGTAAAACCAACCAACCAACTAACTAACAAGTGTGACGGCAAATTGACTAAAATCCCAAAACGGGATTTTATTTTTGCACGTGTGAAGACGGGGCAGGTTGGCACTTGATCCCCTATAGAATAAATCCTCGTTCAGAGTTTTTCTCTCAGGCATATAAGAACTGGCATATTATGTGAGGGATTAATTTAGGGCCAGACCGACCACCGCTGGCAAGGGGTTCCAAATTTCACACTATCCACACACCCACCAAGGCCACTAAACTTCTTCCCCTAGACAACAGAAGATATAGGCCTACAGGTTTTAGTCGTAATAATATTATATTGTAGTAGTCGGCAACTCCGGTCTCCCGTGTGATATTTTAGAGGAATTAATAGGACAATTCTAAGCAAGATAACATTAGGCGAATAGAAGCTGAAAAGGAAGCATGAAGTAACAAATTCGTAGAAGATACGGCAAAGAACAACTTCGACCACGTGGTAACATTAAAAATACAGGAATCCTTTACTATACAAAGAGATACACTTTCAAAGCGTCAAATATATAATAGATGGACAGTCCACGAATATAAATGTCTTTTCTTGACTTTTGTTTTTCGTCAAATTAAGAGAGAGAGAGAGAGGGTGGTATATAAAGTTTGGGTATAAAGGAGAAATGGCCCCAAAGTTACTTATCTTATTTTTCAACGGGGTTCCACTGGAGAATCTTTCTTCTTTCACGGGCTAATAAACTTTATTCTTTTTTTTTTTTTACACTGGCTTGAAGAACCTGGGGTCCCTCGTGTCTCAGATATTCTTTTGTCTTCAACCCGGAATACTTGCTTTGGTCCGTCTGCCCGCTACGAACCCTGCCAAACCACTAACGTTTCTTCTCGTTTTTTTCGCCGACGGGGAGAAGGGTGCCACTTCCGTTTTAGGGCCCCAGCCAATCATTTGGCTTCTACCTTCCTTCTCCCTTCCGGTGTCCGGTGACCTGAGGTTACTAAGTACCAACACCTGTTGATATCCCCTCTGTGACCTACATTCTTTCTTAACGGTCACCTTTTTTGACGGGTTGCCACTGTTCATTCCAACAGGAGGATAGGATTAATCTTATTTCTATCGTCTCCGTGGGATATCACGTGACACAAGTTACAATTATTTACAGCATTCTAAAGACGATGTGAATAAACATCGAAATATTAACGAAATCACAAAATCACCTCCAAATCTTGTTTGTTAATTAAATATTGATCAGATATAAGCATGTTTTTACTTAGATGTGTAATATGTAGATACATCAATGAATTCGTTGTCTAATGAGGAAATGAATGTTTATTTTGCACATTATTCAAGATGCGGCAGAAGTAATAAGCCATTAAAAGTCAGCAAAATTAGATTTAACTTCCCTATAAACAGAAGTGAGCTTCATTCTTAGTACATAGCGCAGATACACTGTGGCACCCATTTGGGTGCCACAGTGTAAAGTATTTCATGAAGGTCACAACCCAAAGAATAAGAGGGAAGAATTTATGCGCAGGGAAATTTTATTCAAAAGTATTAGTCACGTGGCAGCACATCAGCATTCAACATTTAGAATAATTGCGTCACACTCTAGCCTCGTTCGACCACCTATTTTTGGAAATAATGACACACGTGAGTTTTTCTAATTTTAGATTTGATGGAAAACTTGGGTTAGAGACCGTTACAATTATTTTGCAGTAAAGAATGATTTCATCATGTGCTAGCCCTATTCGAGCAACCATTTTTTCTATTGTGTCAAGTGTATCATTTTTAAGGACGAACACGTGTTCATTATTGAGTCATATTTTCCGAAATCTTTCCCTTTCAGATTTCTTCCCCAAGGTGTTTTTTAAAATAGGATTTTTAAAAAATAATAATTGTTTCAAAATAATCCTCATATTATACTTGAAGAACGGAAATCACAAAATCAGCTCCAAATCTTTTTTATAATAATGTTACACGAAGAAAAAATAACTTCGTTATTCAGAACCTCTGAAAATCAACATAAAGAAAGATACAAAATCCTTCTAATATATATACTTATCCTTCCCCTCTGTAGAAGCAGGATGCAACGTAAGATCATTTTTTTAAAGCAGAGTTTAACAGGTTTGGTTTCAGTTTTTCTTATCCTAGACTGGTTGCCATACCATGGTTAAAGAGCCCAGTCTACCCTATCGACCCGTGGCTGAAGGGAGAATTGCTGGATTCATACCTTTCCTGAAGGCATTAGCGCTATGTGAAATGCAAACAGCTTAGTCCAGGATTTGAACTAGAGGCGCGTGTTTACTTCCTACGACGGTAACAATTACACCACGAGGGCCTCCCGCTTATCTTTTTAATAACATGGCTCAGACGAGCAGATTTGTGGTTGAAATAATAAAAATAATCTTTAAAAATCTCAAAACATTATGTGATCATACGGATATTATTAAGTCTTATTTATAACCAAACTCTATAGCATTAAAATTTTATAATCAAAAATATGAATATTTAGCCGTCCAAAAATAGATATACTCCTTACATATATTTATGCTGTTTTATTTTTGTTTAAAAAGGTGTTGAAAATTTATTTTTGGTTGATTTGGTTTGGGTATTTGGTTTAATGGTTTATCAACCCTTGATGGTTATTTAATGCTAAATCCTGTTTATACATATATGACTTTTAAGGGAATAGTTTGTAGGTAACTTCATTTTTATATGAGCCAAACCTCATTTGTCAGCACACAGTTAAATGGTTTCAATTATTGCTATTTATTGTTTGCACACAGTTTCAAGTATTGCTATCAAACAGTAATAACTCTATTTGCATGCAGTTAATTTCAAGAACTACTACATAACACCAATAGTTTTATTTATACACAGTTAAATGGTTTCATGTATTGCTATCGAACTTTAATAGTTCCATTTCCACACAGTCAGTTTCAAGTATTGATATACATATTTACTTAACCCCTCCGCTCGAGCAGGATATGGCACAAGGTCAACTTTCAAGCGGAGTTTAACAGGTTTGAATTCAGAGTTTTTCTTCTCCTAGACTAGTTGCCTCACCAAAGCTGAAGAATCTAGACTGCCCTACTATTTGCCCATAGCTAGAAGGAGAATAATTGGATTCATACCTTTCCCAAGGGTATTAGTGCTATGTGAAATGCAATCAGTCTCGTCCAGGATTTGAACTTGTGTCGCCGTGTCCATTTCCTAGGACGATAACTGTTACACCACAGACACCTTCAAGTATTGATATCTAACTGTAATAGTTCTATTTACACGCGGTTAATAGTTTTAAATACTACTATCTAACCCCAATAGTTCTATTTGCACACCGTTTAATAGTTTCAATTATTGCTGTCAAATACTTATTCAGTTTAATATTGATAATTTGTTTGCACACGGTTAAATGGTTTCAAGTATAGTAGATAATAGAATAGTTTTATTTGAACCATAGATGGGATCTTAATAGATACTACCGCTCCGAGTCAGAGTGGACCTGGGGTTAATAGCAATGAAAGGCTACTCCAAATTCCCCAAAGCTCCAGAACTGGAACCTCACCATCAAAGGTTTAGTATCATATCCACATGCAGTCGACCAAAAATCATACACTATGAACCAAGCAAAATTTAGTGCAACGATGAGTAACACCAATAGAAAAATGTCAAGGAGACCAGATAAAGAAAGCTTAAGAATAGGAACTAAAGAAAGCTGGCTGGTTTTTTTTTCAACAAGTTGATAAACCCTGTCTGACTGTCCAAAAGGTAGCTGGTGGCAGGAATTCGAAACTCATGTATCATTTAGACACACATGTAAACAGTCCAAAAGAAAACATGGTTCAAGAAGAAAAACCTACCAAAGTTCAGTAATACTCAACAAAAGTGGGTACTTTTCCTCGGGTCTTTAGCTCTTCCTTTTTTGCAGAGCTGTCTCTTTTATATCTTCCCTCAATGACCCGCTCCTTTGCACTGTTTCTAAAATGCACCTTTTTTCCTGATGTTTCCCGTCGAACCGTTCACGTTCTTTTAAAATACCGGTGTCACTCAAAATGCTCTCTCTCTCTCTCTCTCTCTCTCTCTCTCTCTCTCTCTCTCTCTCTCTCTCTACTTCTGCGTAGTAGTTTTCGCCAATGTGAGAAAAGTGGACAGAACTCGTGTTTATCACATTCGTAACACTATGTTATATCTTTGCATTTCCTCTACCTTGACAAATCACAGTTTTTATAATCTCAATTAAAACCGGGTGTACTGTCAAGGTGAAGAATTTGGGCATAGGCTGATTGGACCAAATCAGGTCACGGTCATCAATTTTGAACAACTGCTGGGGTCACTAATCCAATCCTGGGTCACAAAACTAAATCTGTTATGTTGACCTGCTCACAGGTCCAGTCAGCATCCGGTTACTCGTAGCGTCAGTCTATGGGATACACTTTTTTTCTAGTCTTAAAATAAGCAAGAAAAACATACTTAAGAACATTCTAGAAATTTAGGATCAAAACTGCATTAGCATTTAAGTTACATTTTTATATTTTTCAGCCAATCAGCTAAAAACATAGAATAGAACATTCTAGAAAAATAGGATCGGAAGTCAACTAACAGAAAATATTTAGGCTCGAAAATAAAATAGTAAAATACAAATCTGATTGGTCAATAAATGTCTACGCGCCAAAATTTTAGGACGATTCTTTGATCCACTATTACGGTATAAATAACACGCAAACTTACACGAAGACTAAGACTAAACCACAAGCCACTAAACCAGTAAAGCAGTAGCCGAATACTCTGGCCGGCAAATTCCTTTCCTTCATCAACTAAAGTTCATGACCTAGCTTCAGATGGCCGCAAATCACATTCAAAAGAAAAACCCGACAAACTTTCTTTCATCAACGCGACACGCTGTCGCCACAATCATAAAACAAGACATGAACTTAATGTAAGTAAGAAGGACTTATTTACGGATTCCGTTAATATACACACATCTTTAAACAAATTTATTTTCTTCTTGCTAAACTTTATTTTCCAAAACGCCATTTACACATCATGTATTTTATTTGTTTTCATATTCTGTTATATGCATATTAAATTGTTTATTGTTTGATGATCGTTGTGTTCTATTCCATTTCTTTCACGCGATTGTAAAGTTTTGTGTTGTATTTGTGGTGGAAATAATTTAGAGAGCATTACCCGTAAAGTACGGACGCACATCTACTGAAATAAACCAAATTACATACATACAACCCCCACGAGTTTTACCTCTCCAACTAGATAGTGTCCATCATAGATCTGAAGAAGATCAATGACGGAACTAGTTGTAATCATACAATAAATTCTACTCTGAGAGTGATAGACAAATCAGATGAAAAACAGATCCAATTAAAAAAAACACACTGAGTTGGACCAATGGTTTTGCAATATTTTGGTAACTTATTTTCTTCATTATTCAAGTTAAAACAAAATAGTTTAGCTTTCAAAGTAAAGGCCATCAGGTTGCACCGTTTGAAACCAACTTTCTATACCAGTTCTTGTCCTTTGAGGCAAAGAACTCATTTACTGAAGCTTCCTCCTCCTCTTTGTTGTTAAAGCGTCTCGAGCGCAGGAAGTGAGCCAAGGATAATCCGAGGGCGCTAGATCAGAAATATTTACTGGTTGTTGCATTAGTTCGATTCTCTCAAACCCCTGGAGTTTATTCTGGAAACTAGCACGTATGCAAATATGGCAAAACTTTTGAGTTACGCAAGTAAACGCTTTTTTGTGATAGTTCTTACAATTCTTGTAAGTTTGGTTGAAACTGAACCCAAAGTGACAGAGCCATAGCTGTACCGACGGACTAACGGGCAGATGCACAGACTGATGAATCATAGGAATAGAGCTGTACCTTCCAATTGTTTTGTTAGAAAACCAATTTACTTTATCAACACATTGATTCATTATGTGATTTGGTGCACAACGAATGTTTGCTTTTATATATGTTTTCCACGACTTGAATAGAAAATTGTAATCATTACCTTTTTTTGTTTTCTATAACAAAAGAGAATAATTACTTCCCTCTTCCGCAAATTATTATTCTAAGAGGATTTATTAATATTCTTCAAACTCCATGCTATTGTATGTTTGTTGATTTGAATTTGCATAAATCATTTGTCTGTGTTTTACAAGATAGCTGAGGCACTTGTCGATATATATATATAAGTTTATGGCTGCGTGTGTTACACATACAAATATTATGAGAATTTAGTGATAGATTGATTGATAGAGCAATATGCGATGGTCATTCCATTCATTTAATTGCCTACCCGAGAATCAAATACGTGAAACTGGAGTTGTAGGAGAATTTTTTGTGTGTTCTTTAAGACTTTTTGAAACCCTTACAAACTAAAGCATTAAAAAACAATAGCATTCGACCATAGCGTACAATACTTTTCCGAACGCCATGATTCTCACCCTTAAATACTAATTAAAATCTTTTAAGAATTTATTATTTTAAAATTTCTTTATTTTTTTAGAAATTTTTGGGGATTTACTTATAGTTTTTCAACGATCCCATATCGAGCAATGCTTGTGCCTGAGATTTTTTCTATGACATCCTGTCGTGTCTCTAGCCATCCACCTCATCAAATAAGTCTGGTGGAGGAACCAGTCAATCGAACCCCCAACAATTTTCACGAAGTTAAATGATTCCAGTAGTATCCTTCGAATCCCCCCCACAAACACATACATGCATATATATATATATATATATATATATATACATATATCAACCCTTCCACTACAGCAGGATGCAACACGAAGACAGTTTTTAAGCGAAGTTTCAACTGGTTTGATTTCAGAGTTTTCTTTCTTCTAGACCAGTAAATATACCGAGGTTGAAAAATCTTAGTCCACTATAAGTAAAGTAAAGATGGCGACTTTAGTCGAGGGTGACCCGAAGGCTCCCTTTTCAATAGCTACTACACCGAGGTGTAGGGGAGGGCGCTACTCCTTTCCCTGGATTGCTCCACTTTACCCTTGATACGTACCTTATATTGCTGAGTGTTAAGCAAGACGGTATCAAGTACCATTTTTAAAGTCTTTGGTGTGACGCGATCTGGGATTGAACCCAGGTCTTCCGGACCATTGGCGAACACTCTACCCACTACCATTTACTTATAGCTGGATTTATACTTTTCCCAAATGTATTAGCGCTATATGGAATGCAAGCAGCCTTGAGCAGGTTTTGAACTTAGGATTCTGTAGCCATTTCCTCCTACGGTAACCATTACACCACGAATGCTTCCTCTTCCTCTTTCTCTTTCTCAGTCGCTATATCTATATCTATCTATAAAAGACGCTTCTACTACAGATGAAGTAAAGTAACTAATCAAAGCAACGTTAATTATAAAATCAAAAAATAGATAAAGAAATATATAGAGAGTGGCCAATAATTTATTCATCGCAAAAAGTTTCTGTCTCACTTAATTTCATATTTTGATTTACTGCAAAGACGTGTATTGTAACTGTTACGAAATTATTTATGAGTAAATCTTTAACCCCCCCACCCCGCCACCCCAAAAAATGTGATTAGTGATGTAGAAAAGCTAAATACGAGGGTCATTCAATAAATTCTGGAAATCTTTTTTAAAAACGCGAAATAAATTTTGTTTGCGAATTTTTTTTTCCATAATGTAAAATATGCATTGTTTGGAATTGGTTCGTAGCAAAAATTATTTCAATCCCTCAAAAAAATTTTTTTGAGGCTATTTAAAATGGTGGCAAATCAAAGAGAGTGCTTCTGGCTTGAACAATGATTTTTCATCAAATTTATTGTGTCTAAAATGTGCAAACCATATGAAATCGGAAGAATGTGGGAGATGTACGAAGAAGCATGTTTTAGTTTTTAAAAAAATGTTTAAAAATTGGCTAAACTTGGGTTTGCCACTATGGTCCTAATACAAGAAGACAATTCAGTGAGCGAAAAAGCACTGACTCTCCGGTAAAAGAAAAATTCCTGGTACAGCATTCAGTAAAGGTTATGCTGACAGTCTTCTGTGACATAAAAGGACCCAGAACTATAGTGTAACCATATTTACCAACCCCTCCGCTCAGGCAGGATGTGACACAAGGTCAATTTTTAAGCGAAGTTTAACAGGCTTGAATTCAGAGTTTTCCTTCTCCTAGATTAGTTGCCTCACCAAAGCTGAAGAACCTAGTCTGCCCTACTATTTACCCATAGCTGGAGGGAGAATAATTGGATTCATACCTTTCCCAAGGGTATTAGTGCTACGTGAAATGCAATCAGTCTCGTCCAGGTTTTGAACTCGTGTCGCCGTGTCCATTTTCTAGGACGGTAACCATTACGCCACGGGCACCTCCTATAGTGTAACGATAAACAGAAGGCGCTCGTTTTGTAATGGTTATCGACATAGGAAATTGACACTGTGACCCGAGTTCAAAACTTGAACAAGTCATAGCCCCACCCTGTGGGTGTAGCTTAGAATATACTTACCGTATCCCCTGCAGAGATCACTAACCCTAAAAAAATGTCCTGATTATGACATTAAACTGTATCTGATGGTAAGGCTCCAGTTCTGTTGAGCTGGGTAATATGGAGTACCACTTCATTTCCATTACTCCAAGGTCCACACTGTCCCGGTGTGGTAGTACCTGTCAGGGTACCATCTATGGATCTGTTAAAAAATCATTCGTATTCGATAGGATTATGTGGAAAAAAACTCTTACGAAACGACTTAGCCCAGTCGGCTGGGACTGCAGAATACACCAACTGCATCTCTGCAGAGAGGTAAGACTCACCGACCCAACGTATGTCCTGATGTTGCATATTGGCCCTCGACCGAGCCGTCAATCAATAGATGCACCTGTGTAAATTAGCGGAAGAAACAGGTGCATCGGGTCGAGGATGTCGGAATATCACCTTGATCTGTGGACGTGGTTGAATTCGGTGGAGATGCGTACGCCCACAGGAAGCAGGTGGATGTCAAACAATTATATAACCAGGTGCCAAAGACGGCTTGGGTTAGTTGGAGTTCGAGGCAGTCAGTTCAAGGCAGTGAGTTCCAGTTCAGTTGGAGATAAGATGCTGGAATGAGAACCAGCTCCAGACAGAGGGCTTGGGCCCTCAGGACCCACGGTTGAGCGGCCCAGCAGAATGAGGAAGAAGTGCTGCTATGGTCAGAGGAACTTGGGATCAATATGTGGCAGTCGCTCTCGGTCTCCAAATCACCTCTCACACATATCCAACATCAACCTTTTCGCAACCCTTTCGAGAATAAAGTGTGAAAAGTATATTTTTATAAAGAAGTGTGTTCGTTCGTTCATTGAAGTCCTTACATTATTGTTGACTATGTTTCCGTGTATACTTGTATATGTATTATGTGGCTATACAACACTGGATATGACACTAAATAATCTGCTGGTGAGGCTCAAGTAATGCCAGAGCTTTGGGGAATGCTGAGTACCCCTTTATTGTCATCGCTCTCAGGTTCACTCTGAGTGTAGTAACTGATAGGGTCCTATCTATGGGTCAAATAGAACTGTTTAACATTCAAACTGTGTGATTATGCTGAAATGAATTGTTTGAGAGAGAACTGTTTTATTATCTAACTGTGTAAACAAATGAATGGAGTTTAATTGATAGAAATAAGTGAAACCATTTAACTGTGTGAAAAAAAATGAGCCCAGGTTCATTTAAAAATGTTATCTACAAAATGTGTTTAGAAACCATATATTTAATATATGTGTATAAAGAGGATTTGGCATTAAATAACCTACAATGGTTGATCTGCCATAAAACCAAACCAAACCAAACGACTGTAAATATGAGCATACAATGAATGCGATTCAATAACTTTTGGACATAAAATAACCCTAAACGGGTTGACATACCGTTTATCAGTCAAATATTATACCAATTTTTCTATCTTTTTTTTTTTCTCTTTCAACAATTAAGCTCTTGATTTATTTAGACTTAACCATTATTAGATATGTTTCAACTTGCCATGTGCGCAGGCGCATAACGAATACGAGCTAGTCCTTTCCTTCTATGCAAGTGGTTCTAATTCTGACTTATTATAACTTATAAGAGCTAAAACCAGAATATAGATACACTCGAGTACTTTATAGAAATAGGGGTGGAGTGTGGTGAGGAAGTGGTAAGTTAACACCTATTTCCTGACAAACAGATAATGTTTTCACCCCCTCACTTTGTATTCTTAAGCAAACTTTAATTGTACAGTAATTACTCTCCGTTCAACATCGCAGCCTATTCACCATCTGCGCGACAAGAATGGACATGATTGTCATTCAATAGGTAAACTTCGCGCCTTTTGTTTGAAGTGAGTCGGCGCCATGTTTGCATATTTCTCAACGGGTCTTAGCTTTTCTCTCTCGCTCTCTGTCTGTCTGTCTGTCTCTCTGCTTTTTCAGGAAAAGGCAGTTGAAACAACAACGAACGGAAAAAGAGGCTATAAAAATAGAAATATAACGGCGGAAATGTATTGTTCGCTTCAGTCAAAAGTCTCTACGTAGAGGTTTTTATTAGGAACGCCGGCTGTAGAGCGAAAGAAGCCTGAAAGATAGTCCCATCGATCGTTTTGTTAGAATAGCGCGTTCAATCATATACTGTCTGTTCCATTTTTGCAACCTTTTGCCTGCTATACGAATTTTTTTTCCGTCTTTTAATTATTGCTGTTGTAAAGCGTTGCGGTCTGTGAAGTAGGGGTAATTGTCCTTCAACTTTGATTGACTTTATATTTCCACTCGTTTGACTTTGTAATTATGTAAAATAGTCCATTTTACATATCTCACTACAGCTGGAAACGAAGAAATTTTATACCTTTCGTTGATCTCTGGCTTTTCCTAACTATTTCAATCTCTCTCTCTCTCTCTCTCTCTCTCTCTCTCTCTCTCTCTCTCATTTTCGGAATAATCCCACTCAGCTATGAGTTAAATAGTGCAACTGTTCTCCTTCAAGGATGGCTTTGGTTAAATAACCTGCGAATTACACCATACCCCCTCTCTGTCATTTTCGTTTTGATCTTCCGTCTCCATGTCAGATTCGTGCGCACTATTCTCTACAGTTTATTTCCTATTGTGTCCACTTTCGTCATTAGAAACACTCATTCTTTCCACCCTCTTTGGTTCTTCTTCATTTTCTAATTATTCTTCCATATCGATGTCTTCGTCGATTCAAATTCTCATCTGATTAGCATGAGCTCATAAATTCTTTTTGCACAACAAAATTCGCCTTTTCGGGACTTGATTATCAGTCTTTTTTGTAAGATATGTTTTCGTTTCTTGAATAGAACGTAGTTATAATTTGTCTTCCCGTCAATGCAGAGGTAGTTTTCAATCTATCTACATGTGTAATGGTTCTATAACTAAGTAGTTGTCTCGGTATCTCTGGATGAGGGAAAATGCCTTCAACCCCATTTTCACCGTCTGCACCATTCTTTTAGCAATACCATTTATTTGCTATCTTCTTTTTGTTTGCCGAAGCTGTAAAGGAATTGAGGACGGAAAAGAAAAAAAGACAAGGATACCTTTAAACTTGATTACATTTTCAGGGTTTACGACTATCTTCGGGCGTGGAATGTTTTCCTGAACCAATAAAAATAACCGTGTTTCCCGGTTGTGGCGTTTTAGGAATATCATGGAATCCTTTTTTGGCAAATTGTGAATTCGACGGTCTGTCATGCGTGTCAGTGTTCAGTTGGTTATGTTCAACCGAGGCTGCATCCCGCAGGAGACGCAACACGTTGCAAAAGCATCTGGCCTTGATAAACACGTACGTTTCTACTGGCAATCGAAAGAGAAGTTAAGGTATCTCGAGGTAACTGAGAAAGAGTTTCTCTTTATCACCAGGGCACCCATCTTTTTAAGCAAGCGCAGACTGCTCGTGCTGTCAGAGGTCTCTTGGAAAATTATTGTTTTTGTATTTATTTATTTCATTTCGTGTTTATTTTATTCTTTTCTGTTATTGGTTGTTTTTTCTTTCTTATCTAATCCCTACAGATCACTATCCTCTTCATGATAACCACTCTTTTTTTATAGTCACAGTTTTTTTTTATGACGTCCACGCTTTCTGACAGTGTTAAATCCTCTTATTTTTTGGGATAAGCCATGACGAAGATCTTTCAAGTGGTTCTGCGGCCTGCTGAAGTCCAAAAGAAAGTTATCTATAAGCTCATTTTCCTCTCTGGCATCTTTGTAGTCTTTTAACTTCTAAGCCCTCACCACGTTTCTACAAAATTCGGTTCGTTCAACTGTGGTAGAAGCTGTGGAATCAATCTAAAAAAGGAAAAAATTAAAATCTGAGTGTCCTGTTCAAAAATACAACGCAAATTTATGAAAACAACTCCAAAAGATAATTTTTTTGACAAGAGGAAAGCCAGGTTGAAATAGTTATGCATTTGTATACACGAGAATTTGTAATTCACAAGGTAATTTTTATTTTGTTGTGTCGTGGTTGTAAAAGCCCCAAAGCCCAAAAGTTCATATTGCGTTAAGAAGTGGTATCAGTTAATATAATGTACGTAACTGTCCCATTGGCCTAATGAATAGAGTGTTCGTCAATGGTTCGGGAGATCGGAGTTCAATCCCAGGTCGAGTCACATCAAAGACTCAAAAAATGGTTCTTGATATCTCTTTGCTTAACATTCAGTTTTATAAGGTACGTATCAAGGGTAAAGTGGAGCAATCCAAGGAAAGGAGTAGAGCCCTTCCCTACACTTCGGTGTAGTAGAAATTGAAAAGAGAAGCTTCCGGGTGGCCAACTTTACTTTTTTTTATATGTATGCGTGTGTAGAAAGAACATACGAACAGAGTGTATGCTTGGCTGCTAACTGAATGCGTGTGTAGAGGGGGAGGCACATTTTTGTAGGACGGTGTGTTTGTGTGTTGACTGAAAACTGAAATGTAAAATCTGATTAAGGTTATTCCAAAACAAAGTGGACAGATAGAAAGACGATAAGACTTACATTCACCACGTCGATGGGTAGTGGTGGGTAGTGGGGTGAAATCGCAGTTGACTAGTGTGTTTTCATGGTAACTGTAGTGAACAAAGTCAGATTAACGGTTAAGTATTTTATTTATGGTATCATACAATAAGAGGTGTTTACAGTTCAAGACGCCGTCTTTGTTCAGTTCTTTTTCTTATATCTCGTTTTACCGAGGTTTCCCTGATTTCGTCCGTTCGAGAGTAACTGTATACCATATACAGTAACGAAATGGAAATGTGGTCGGATGTTTACATGTCCATGTAACTGCAAGTGTGTGTGTCGTGGTTTCTACAGAGAACTTTCTTCAAGTGTTTGCATGTCCGGTCGTTGGCCGTTTGTGCCTGTTGCCGCCGAAAATGTGAATAGACCTTCTGATCATGTAACCAGCTCCAAACGAAAGCATTTAGTTCTGCGTGGAAAAGCAGGTTCATCTGGAGTACAACTGCACGTACGTAAGCGAAAGTGTACCACGTGATTATCCTGTTTAATTTGATACTAGAAACCTCTTACTGATTTTTGTTTTAGTGGTTCGGATCAGCTGTATGTGTGCGCGTTTCTTGATTATTTGCGCTTCACCTACTGGTTGTAAAATATAGGATTTTATATCCTATTAGGTTCTACCAGCAACACCATGTTGTCGTAAAATGTTCTTTCTGTGAAGTAGTGGTAATCCTTCTTCTACCTTGACTGATGGCCTATTTTTTGTCGTTCGCCTTTATAGTTATAGCAAACTGAAGTTAATCCATTTTGCATATCTCGCAGCAAATGCGATTGTAGCATTCAATTACGGTGGTCAACAAAAGTTTTACTAATGAGGTAAAAAGGTGTGTGAGATGAAATCGAATCGGAATCTATGCCTAGAATTATTATCGCGCGTCAAGATTTTATAAAATGTACATCATATATCACTGATCGACTCTTAAATGGTCTTTTATCCGTCCCTTTACTTCTAACCCAGTTCTATTAAGTACTTCGTAAAAGCAATTATATACGATCTTATAATTCCTCACCACTCTGGCTTGGAATACCTTGGTTGTATCCCCTGTTATTGTAGGAGTAACCCTACACAAAGAGAGTATTAAAAAAAAGATAGAAATCTCAGAAGAATGTCCTAGATGATAACAACTCGCTGACCAAGTTACGACGATAATAAAGAAAGATTGGTTTTCTGGCCTGGGAATATTAGAAATACACCAACAAATAAACAGGGAATAATGTCAACAAGACCTTAATACAAGAATCGAGACACTAAACACTAAAAAACAAGAACCCTCTAATCGAATTGAAACGCAAAGTAATATTAACCGAAACACCTCACACCCAAATACCACAGAACAAAGACTAACACAAGAAGAAAAAATGAATGTAGAGATTATAAAGAGAATGACGTCTGAAAAGAAAACCTCATTACCATCTCTCAGGAACCAAGACTGGAAAACAATCAAGGCAGAAACTGAAAAAAATGAACAAATTATGAACACATATCTCAACAAACAACATCACGGAATTAAATGAACAAATCTATGCAAAAGTGAAATTAGCTTATGCTAAATTCGGTGTTCCTTTAAAGAACACAAACAGAAACTCAATACCTGGATGGGAAATTAGACTTGAAACACAAATAAGAAATTTAAGACAAGTAAAAATGCTAAGACAGAGGAAAAACGCTGGAATATGTTAGGACGAAAAGAGAAAAGCAACGTAACAATTAAAACAAACAATATAACACGAGGAAATAAATCAGAAGGTACAGAAGGAAGACTAAAAGATATTAAGACAGGATAAAATAATGCAGACAAAATAGGACATTCCAGACCACCAAAAAAATTCTACCAACTAGTAGGAAGAGAATGCATGAAGACATACCAACAACCAGATGTAAAAGAAGCAAAACAATATTGGAACAAAATAAGGGAACGGAGAGATCATAAAAGAAAAGCCGAATGGATAAACAACATGAAAAAAAAAGCTACAAGGACTTGAAGAAGGACCTCTGGAGAAAATACATGTCTATTCACTCAGAGTAACACTCGAAATAGTAAGAAATTGGAAAATGCCCGGTCATGATGGCATACTTGGATACTCTTTTAAAAAATTCACTTGCATCCACGACAGACTGGCTGTCGAAATGAATAGATGTTATGCAGAAACAGACATACCCGAATGATTGGTTGGTTGGTTGTCTTGTTTTACGGCATATCAATCCTTTTCGGGTCATTTAATGCCGAATCAAGTCATCTTGATAAAAATTTGGTTTTAGTTTGGTTTTATGGCATACCAACCATTATAGGTTATTTAATGCCAAATCCATTTTAAACATATAAACAGTCCTATTTTAAACAATTCAGTTTAGCAGAAGCACACAGTTTAGTTCTATTTGACCCGTATATAGGACCCTGACAGGTGCGACCACTATGGGCCAGAGTGGACCTGGAAGCGATGGCATAAAGGAGTACTCCGCATTTCCCAAAACTCCAGCATTACTGGAGCCTCACCGTCAGATTGTTTAGTATCATATCCAGGACATTCGTTGGTGGAATCTTACCCCACTGCAGATATGCTGTCAATGTATTTTACAGCCCCAACCAACTGAGCCAGTATACCTGAATGAATGACCAAAAGAAAGACCTCTCTGATCCAAATAGACCCCCCACTAAAGAACCGCTCCAAACAACATCAGAGGCATAACTTGCCGACCAATGATGTGGTAAATACTAACAGTTCAAAAGAAGGAGGAGATTTACTATTTGCTTATAAGCCGCAGACTGTTCCCTGAAGAAGAGAAATGACACAATAAAAGAAACAAAAGGAATAGGAGATCTACACTAAATTGATTAACACATCCTCAAGGAGAGTAAAACGAGACGCAAAAATGTAGTAATGACGGAGAAAAAGAAACTTACAAATACTTGGGAATATTGGAAGCGGACACCATCAAACATGAGGAGATGAAAGAAAAAATTAAAAAAGAGTATCTTGGGAGAATAAGAACACTACTCGAAACCAAACTATATAGTAGAAACCTCATCAAAGGGATAAACAACCCTTGTAAGATACGCGGGACCATTCTTAAACTGGACGAGGGAAGAATTTCAATAAATGGATAAGAGAACAAGAAAACTTATGATGATGAGTAAGGCCATACATCCCAGAAATGATTAAGACAGACTAGATGAATCAAGAAAAGGAAGAAGAGGAGTCGCCAGGGTTAAAGATAGCGTCGATACATCGATAATACGTCTCGAAGGCAACAAAAAAAAAAAACAAAGAAAGACTGATTATAGCAACAAGAAACAGCGCTAACATCACAAGGATCAATAGAACATCAATATCTAGAAAACAAAAATGGAAAGGAAAGCAATTTAATGGACATTTCAAGCAACAAACAAACGAAATCTCACATGAAAAGACTTGAACATGGCTTATCTCTTTTAAAAGGCAGCGCAAAATAACGCCATAAGGACAAACTATGTTAAAGCAAAAATAGATAAGATGCAACAAAATAGCAAATGTAGATTATGTGGTAATAGAGACGAAACGATCAATCATATATTAAGCGAATGCTGCAAATTAACTCAAAACGAGCCTAAGACTAGATTCAAGTGGGTGGTGAAGGTATAACACCCTCAGCGTCCAATCCTCGTTCACCGCCCTCCAATCTCTCTGCTACAACGCGGGAAAAAACAGATCGAAAGTTCCCTCCAGGAAAGTGACCATACACTGCCCTGCCCCACGCTGTGATTCTTTAATGGAAAGGCCGATGGCCACGTCTGAAAGGAAGAGGGGTTACTGGCAGCTGAAGACTGAAAACCGAAGGGTATATATTGTAGAACAAAAAAAAATACAACTCCGATTTCTGCAGTAGTTAATAATAAAAAGGGTTTTATAATCTTCAAGTTTACAGATGGTAACAAAATCTACGGGTGTGACTTATAATGGTCTAAGGCGTCGGTCTGGTGAGGGTTAAGTTTTCTTAGCAATAATTCGTCCCAGCGGCGGACTGGCGATATATGAGTTGGCAGCGCAAAGCACAATTCCAATCTGTTGGTCCCTGCCTGGTCTTCGTCTGCTTCGTCTGGTCCCAACTGCTTTGCTTACTGCCAACTGCTGATTTCAAAAATCAGCTTGTTTATATAATAATTGCCAATATTCTGGGGTAGGTTCTGACTGAGGCAGGGGTGATCTCCAAAACGTCATTTTTAACTCATCAGACATTCGTCATGTCTTTGTTTCAGTTTTCGTCATCAGAAAGGGTCCAACCCCCTTTTCACTACTTTCACAAAGTCGTTCCTCTCACTACCCTCGTAGTGAGGACTACAGGAGGACAACTTTCCTCCTACCAACACAGTTTTTCTCATTTTACTGCTTATTCTCGTCATCAGAAAGGGTCCAACCCCTTTTCCACTTCTTCCATTAAATCGCTCCTCTCACTGCACTCGTAATGAGGACTACAGGAGGACATCCCTCCTCCTACCAACACAGTTTTTCTCATTTTACTATTTATGACGTCAGGCTGGAGACCCTCCCCTTATGTCCAAATTTGCTAGACTGTCACTTTTGATGGAACTGATTTCAAACCTGCGTAAGAGAAAAGGCTGGCCTTCATTCCAGGCTAATTAATAATTCCCTTTCAGCACCGATAAGTAATTCCAGATAATTTCCTCACCTCTTAGCTGAAGTATTTCCCCAATTGCCAGATGGCCTCCCTCTCATCAACAAAGACTTCTTTGGTCGCTTCTGAGTCCCATCTTTTAACTGGAGTGCACGTCACATCGTATCTGAATCTTTTTGCAGTCAAATTCTTAATTTTAACTTTTTCCAGGCTCGAGAATCATTTTAGTATCATAACTCTTTTCTTTTCTTTTTTAATAATAATATCTTTCTTCCTCAATTTCCGCTTGTGCTTTGTAAACAACTTAATCTTCCCAACCTGTCATCATCTTCCAATTCCCATTTCGGGCCCTTGTCAAAAGTTCCTTTTTCACAGAATTTCAATTTTACACTTCTTGGCAATTATATTTGGCTGCTCAACTTTTTGGTTAACCCTTCATGTACCGCCATCGACCAATATTGTCATAAAGGTAATCCACTGGAAGTGGTGCAAAAAACTTAAATCTGAAAATAAGAACAATATACATATATACACAACCCAGAATCTGTCCAGGTGAATGAGATGCACAAAATTCTCAGAGGTTTTGAGATACAAACGGATCACCTAATCTCGGCCAGGCGACCAGATCTAGTGATAGTCAACAAAAAGAAAAGAGAACCTACCAAAGAGTAGACTTTGCTCTCCCGACAGACCACAGAGTGAAAATAAAAGGAAGCGAAAAGAGAGATAAATACCTAAATCTTGCTAGAGAACTAAAAAGAAAATATAGAAATGAAGGTGACGGTGATACTAGTTGTGGTTGGTGCACTTGAACCAATGCACAAAGGGTTGGTATAGCGGCTTAAAGACTTGGAAATAAGAAGACAAGTAGAGATCAACAAAACTACAGCATTATCAAGATCGGCCGGAATACTGAGAAGAGTCCTGGAAACTCCAGTGAGAAACCATCCGCTAACACTGGTATGAGAAACTCTCGTAGGTGTAGATAATAATAATAACAATAATAATAATAATAATAATAGTGGAATTGAAAAAACTATGAAACATGCAGGTGACAGTTATACCAATTGTAATTTGTGCATTTGGAACAGTAACAAAGGATCATTAAAGGGACTGGAGGACTTGACGGACAAGTGGAGACCATCCAAACTACTACATTATTGAGAATGGCTAGAATACTGAGAAGAGTCCTGGAGACTTGAGGAGACTTGCTGTCACTTAAACTCCAGTGAAAGACCACCAACTAACGCTGATGTGAAAAACTCTAATGAGTAAATACTAATGATAATAAAGAAATAAATGAATAAAAACTTGAGAAAATCACAGATTAAACATAATAAAGTAAATAATTTAACAAATTACAAAATTAATATAATATAGTTGCGTAAATTGGAATGAACTAGAACACTCATCTTAGAATGCGCGACCAGCTAAACCACTCTTCATATCATTCCTCATACAATAGGGATGACTACCATATGGATACCAATGATAACCGCATAGGCAAGAAACTAATAGTCACCAAGCGGTGTTAACGCTGTGTCTACGCTATCTTGAATTATATATATATATAAGTGTGTGTGTGTGTGTGGGTGTGTGTGGGTGCGTTCACAATTATAAAAATAAAGCATGGTAATAATTCACGTCTCCAAGTTTCACGTATTCTATCATCAAGTGGGCTGGGGATCCATACGTTGAATTTCTACCATGTATATGTGTGTGTGTGTGTGTAGAGAGAGAGAGAGAGAGAGAGAGTGTGTGTGTGTGTGGGTGGGTAGAGGGTGTCTGCGTAAGAACATTTTGGTTTCATACTTCAATAGACTGAGTTGATTGTGTACGATTTATCATCAGTGTCGACTTCCAAAATGGCTGCCTAGAGACACAAAACACTAAGCAAACGTTACTGCCTTTTGCTTTGTTTTATGGTGTTTTTGTTCTTTTTTTCTTTCTTTCTTTAAATACAACTAATATATTATTACCCTTTTCCCATAGTATCAGTGATATCAAATCCTCTTATCGTATAACGTTAGAATAAATTATCAACCTCTGCTTTATACCGAAAGATATCAATACACAGCAATAAAATATTGTATTACGTTTTACATAATTCCAAGCGATACTGTTATGACAATAGCTATGATTTTTATGACGGTAAAAAAATTGACAGCTGAATTAAAATGAACACACAGCCAGATTTTTTTCTTGCTCAAAGAGATTTCAGCTCAGGAGTAATGAGAGACCCCAGCGACTAATGGTCATGTCAATCTGAAAGCACCGGTTTCCGCTAGATCGCCGACTTGAAGCAGCGATGATCGTAACTAGAAATTAGCTGGGTGACCACTTAAGAACAGTAGGTTCCATAAGCAACCCGAAGTTTATATGCCATTTACGAGTAGAACAAGACACTTCTCACGGTAAATCTGTGATACCTCCTCAGGTTTCCGTTGTCAGCTTCGTTTTCTTTACTTCACTGCGATATCAAATAGATATTAGTAAACGGAAACTTAACACCAAGCTTTACTTCTGAGTGACTTTTGCTCCAGGGTGTCTCAAAATAGATGCAACCATTATGTTGCATACTCGTATGCAGAAACATAACGACGACACAATAAAGACGAGCGACACAGTTCTTTAGAAAAATATACCTCTCACTTTATTTGAAAGGGTTCAAAAGGGTTACTAAAGGTTTTACTGTGAGAGGGAGTTGGAGACAGAACAGAACTACAACATATTGACCCCCACTCTTATGGCCATAACAGCGTTTCTTTCCCGTTCTCCTGGCTGCTCAACCGGGGGCCTGGGGGCCCAGCCTCTCTTGGACATGTTCCTCATTCCAGCATCTTCTCTCCAACTGGTCTGATCTCCAACTGCTCAATCGGGAGTCCTGAGGGCCCCCTCTGCTGGGTGCTGGTTTTCTCTACTGCATCTTATCTCCAATTGATTGAACTTCTTGTGCACTGAGTTATATAATTGTTCGACATGCACCTTCTTCTTGTAGACGTCACAAATCGCACTCATTCAACCCGTCCACGGTCAAGGTTATATCCTGATATTCCACGACCGGATGCACCTGTTATTTACATAGGTGCATTTCCTACTTTGACAGCTTAGCCGGGGTCAATATGTTACAATTAAAATGATAATTCATATTGCATCAAGTTATCTTTCATCTGAGTTTTAAAAAGCAATCATATCACTTCAGAAAAGTCAAACCAGATTTCAAGGGAAGAAAGTGATTGAATTTATCCTATCTTTCACCTGCAGAAAGACCAAGTTCGGAGGAAGTTTTTCGGACTCTTTCCCACAGAATCTCTATCTGCATCTACATTATCAGGACGTCTTGCAGTCAACTTCCTGACAGATCTGGGATTTTCTGATTTCTATGTTTTTCTCTGTTGCTCAAGGCATTGTGATCGAGGATTAATAGTTGTTATTAGCCCTTAGTCGAGGGTAACCCGAAGGTTCCCTTTTCAATAGCTACTACACGGAGGTGTAGGGGAGAGCACATCTCCATTCTCTGGATTGCTCCACTTTACCCTTGATTCGTACCTTATAATGCTGAGTGTTAAGCAAGGAAGTATCAAGTACCATTTTTTAAGTCTGAGTATAAAGCAAAGTGGCATCAAGTACCATTTTTGAGTCTTTGGGAGGACTCAACCTGGAATTGAAACCCGGTTTTCCGGACCATTGGCAAACACTCATTGGGCCAAGGGCCCGGTTCAGTCACAAGGGTTCCGTGATATTGAGATACTCTTGAATCATTAACGATCAAAATTTAAATATTGTTTTTAAAAGCGTGAGGATAATAGAATATTTTAAAAACTATTAAAATATTGTAAAATTCTAAAAAAAAAAAAAGGGGGGGTCTTTTATTTCGGTTACTTCTCTTTAGAGATCTTTTTCTTTTTTTGCAATCAGTTTTCTTTCCAACGTCCAGCACTTCCTCCGTTATAAACAGAAATAAAAAATGACCGAAACAAAGAATATTCCTTTTTTTTTTTAGAATTTTAAGATATTTTCATCGTTTTAAAAATATTTTATAATGGCCACGGTTTTAAAAACAATATTTAAATTCCGTACCTAAATGTATATTCAATCTGCTCCTCAATTTGCCTTTGAGACTGCTTGAACTGGTACTCTATTTTTCAAGCCTATTTGACCTGGAATGAGGCAGCGCTGAGGCGTCATTACATTTAGTTCAATTAATAGTTCATCATTAATTATTACAATTCGGCATGTTGATTGTTTATACCTTCTCAGAGTGTGAATAAAGTTTAGTTGTACGAATTTCTAAGATTAAGTATTGTCCTCTGAGATTAATATTGACTTCATTGGTTTGTTATAAATCAAAAATGTTAGATTAAAATTTAATTAAAGCCCAGGTTAATCTATTTAGCGTAATCGTTCTGACTATCTTTGGATATATATATATATATATGTGTGTGTGTGTGTGTGGGAGGGTATTTATTAAAACCGAGATCTCACTGTATTTATCAACGAACCATGATAATAAATAAATAAAAATAACCTTCGGTGATTTTATTACTGATCGGCCCAAACTGATTATTGTGTGGGGTCCGAAGAATCTAGATTTCAACTTTGGCTCATACTCTAGCTAAAGAGACTTTTGTTTATCATACAGTTGACTAAAATAGCAAAAAAACTTTTGAAACACTTTAACAATTGTCTTTTACTAATTTTAGCTTAGTTAATTAAGTAGAAAACAGTAAGTATGGAGAATCCACTGAAAATCGAACTCACTGCACAACGCAAAGCGCCGACAAATTTATTTGCGGAGCTTTTTTGATTAGGCGCACAGACCTTAAATTGTTTACGATACCTCTGGTTCTTAAGTCGTCTCTTATCTAAAAATAATGAGCAGGTAAATTAATTAATGTGTTTGAGCGGAAACATGCGAATAACTTTAAAACCATAAACGAGGAAGTCCCCGTGACATAATGGCTAAAGTGATGAACTGCAGCCTCGGAGTAAGCGAGCCCGAACTCCGTTCGGGCTACTTCGTTCACTTTCGGACAAATACCCGAGGTAAGGGGATGAAGCACATTATCCACTTCCCACTCTATGGGTTAAATAGTCCCACTGCTGTTCTTCAGCAACAATGACTTTGACGTTAAGTAACCTTCGAATGTTGATATGCCATTAAACAAAGAAACCGTAATCCTTGCTTTTTTGCACAACCTAATTAACAATATTAGCTTGAAATAGAATTTTTGGTTTTCATTTACGAACTAGTTTGATTTGAAACTGTTTTCTCTTTGCAGTTCTGCCGTAACAACAGCAAGTTACAGTTGCTATGGGAATTGAGAGAACGACAACTTGAAGGAATATTAGGTAATTATTTTACATATCAAAAAATTATCTTCTAAAATTGATTTTTTGGGGTAAAAAAAAATTTTTTCTGGGGTAAAAAATATCGAAAGATGCAATGTTTCTTCTCTTTTCATTCAATCAGTAACTACTGTTGATTCTGAACTCTCTGCATATTGATGACAACAGAGTATGTTATACCATTTTACCGAGGAGAGAGATTACTGCAAATTGAAATTTACAGATAAGAACTTGTTTTCATAGGTCCTGTATGTGTATTCTGACCCCTTGGTGATATACATAAAAGATTAACATTTGTGTATAGCTGTAGTTTTAGAGAAATCGACAAGGAGCAACGTGATAGCTACTGTGCAAGAACGAGTGATGCCTTCAGAAACAAGAACTTTATTCCACATAAGCTGAACAAGATTATTGTTAAAAGTAAATTTATTACAATCAAATAAGAACCTGTTACTACCCAAGGCAGAAGTTTAAAAAATCAGTACAGTACATCGAGGAGTTTTTTTAGAAGTAAATAAACAAGTAACATTTAAAGTACGAACCAATTTTTATTTAATAGCAGAGCGGTTTGGCTACATAGAATATATCTTAAACAACATTTAAGGGCCAATTTCTTGCCAATTCATCCAGTTGAATGAGATTTACGATGTTTTCCATTGTTTTAATTGACAGTCCTTTTGTTGGAACCATGTTTCCTTTTCAATTAAGTATGGCTAACAGTTTGTTGCGGTCTCTAAGAACTGTCTTTTAACTGTCGACCGATTGGCATATTCAGGCTTCTGCTAGTGTCTTAGGAATGCAAATTACAAGCTCATTCCGTATTTTTCTCCGATATTTGGTTATTCCATCATGATTTCAAAATCACCAGCTAAATATTACGCGATTAGTACACTTAGAGGATGTCCACATTGTATTTTTTAAAATTTAACTGAAAATAAACTAATGAAAGATCATAATTTTGCCAGGCATTAGTGTGTGTGTATATATATATATATATATATATATATATATATATTGTCATCCACTGACAGACTGTTTCGTTGTATCACAGCTCTTCAGTGTGGCTAGACATGTTGGACGTTTCAAGCTGGGATTAAAAGCCGCCTAACTACATTACATGCCGCTCAGCCATCAGTCGACATACGTCAGCTCGGGAATTATAAGGCATTATGTCATAGCTATCGTTTGTTTACATTTTGCCTTACCGGATACCAGAGTGCTCAATTCATTCGAAGAGCTTTGCATTACGTGATATATATATATATATATATATATACATATATATTCTTATTTTTCAAGTGAAATGATGTATGTTGAAAAATATACATTTTTTTTTATTTTCAAATAGAGAAATGATATATTATAAAAGGAATTGGGCATGATAATTCAATTTACAGTTGAAAAATATGTTTCATAACTTCTATAATTGTGTGTGTGTGTGTGCACATGCGTGCGGTACGCAGAAGAAAATTTTAGGGAATAACCCAATTTTGAGAAAAGAAATTATTGAATCCATCCTCAAAATTCATATAATAGCTCTAACTCTGTCAAGCATAGATTTCCTCTAGTTTGAGCATCTTAAGAGCATTGCTCGAATAAGGATCTTGCTATGACATGTCGGTTTTTTGTTGTTGTTGTTGTTGTTTTATTGGGGTGGGATTACAATTATATATATATATATATATACATAGTTATTTACTAAGCCTAGTTTATATTTAACTCAAGTAAGGAGCATCTTGTAGAATCGAACTCACAACTCAGAAATGATTAGTTTGCTTGACACGCATGTTAAACAGAATATGACAAGGCGCATCCTTGCACACACACACACACACACACACACACACACACACACACACACACACACACACACACACACTCTAATACAACTCCTGGTTATGAAATTAGCATTTAGGTTTTTTTTTTAGAATTTAGCCGTAAGTAAACTAACAACAGATAAGACGCAAATAATATTTTTTATTCAATTGCTGAGTAGTCTGGCTGTTATGAAGTAAAACAATCTTTGGAAGTAGACGTTGTCTAGTCTCAAGTCATCGTAATAGTGGGACTGACTTTACTTGAGGCAATACTGCTTTTATAGAAGTATCTCATTTACATAAAATACAACATTGGCTTCATGCAATATACCTTAAGCAATTTTAAATTAATAGTATAATTATTTTACAAGCCATGCAGAAGAATGAAACTTAATATCTTTGTCAATGTTTTAATCGATAGTTCTTTTGTTGGAGCCATATTTCCTTTCAATTAGGCTTGCTCAACCGCCTGTTGACGTCTTTCTTTTAACTGTCGGTCGATTTGCATTTCTAGTTTTCTGCTGGTATTTGTTTTAGAAATGCAAACCACAAGATAATTCTATAATTATTTTACTCAACATTTTGTTATTACATAATGTTTTCGAAGTCGCTACATGGTAAATGTAAGTTGACTGACCGTAGTCCCAGGTAGCCCGAAGGCTGCCTTTTCACTAGCTATGATACCGAGGTGTATGGGAGGGTGCTACTCATTTCCCTAGATTGCACCACTTACTCTTGATCAGTACATTATAATGCTGTTAAACAAGTAGGCATCAAGTACCATTTTTGAGTCTTTGGTATGACTCGACCTGGGATTAAACCCCAGTCTCCTAGACCAGTGATGAACACTGTAACCACTATGCCAATTAGGAATTAGCACACTTAGATGATATTCACGTCGGTTTTCTTTTCATCAGTAAGTAAAGTTGGCAACCTTAGTCGAGGGTGACCCGAAGGCACACTTTTCAATAGCTACCAAACCGAGGTATAGGGTAGGGCGCTATTCCATTCCTTGGATTGCTCTACTTGATCCTTACTTTATAATTCTGAGTGTTAAGCAAGGCGGCATCAAGTACCTTTTTTCGAGTCTGTGGTATGACTCGCCCTGGGATTGAACCTCGTCTCCCGGACAATTGGCGAACACTTTAACCACAATGCCAATATGGAATTAGCACCCTTAGATGATATTCACGTAGGTTTTCTTTTTATCAATAAGTAAACTAATAATAGATGCGATACAAAACTTTTATTTAATAGCTGAATATTTTGGCTTTATAAAATGTACTTTAAACAAACTAGATTAAATTGTTTACATCAATGGCGGGAGTTTCTTTCCAGGCCATCCCGAGAAAAATATGATAAAATAATCAAATGTTGAGGAAAAATCTATGAAATGCTCTTGTAATATGTAAAACAAACTTAACCTATTGCCAGTAACGATAGAATTTTCTTTAAAAGAAAAAACGATAGGGAAAAACAATGTCAGGTTGGAAAGAAAAAGAAAAAGAGACTTAAGAAACAATAAAAAAAAAAAAAAAGGACTAGGAACAATCAAAAAAAAAAAAAAAGACTAAATATCTCTATGCATCAAAATAGTTCCGGGCAACTCAGAAGTGAAAATCGAAATAAAATACTGGGAAAATGACCATCAGATCAGAACTTGTTTTCATTTTTTTCCCCTCTTTTTTAGACCCCCAGCACACAACCCTTAATCAACACCATGAATTATACACTTTCATCTAAGCTGCTATACCATCTCGTCTCTACTTTAACAAAGCAACTGATTATGTAACCGTGATCATCTCTTGAAAAACTACCTGCAAGCCAAGTACTGTCGGTATGTAAATATCTTAGGACTAATCTCTTCAAACAAAACAAAAAACGTATAGTATACTTTTATCATTGTTGTATCTGCACTAACTTGAAGAGTTTGTAAATAACGTTTTGTCAATATGTAAAAACATTCACTTGGCAAAATACGACGTGCGTTAACAAGAGTAAAGCTGTATTTTTCGAGACAGAAATGAGCAATAGATGAAACTATTTTTTCTTATAATTGTGAGTACATTTGTATATACGTTTCTAATACTAAATGTAACATTAATTATGGAGCAGAGGTAGGATTATCCGTTGTGTGTTAAAAAATACCGGGTCTAAAGTTGTATTTACCAATCCAGAAATGAACAATGAATTTTGTCTCACAATAGTCGGTACATTTCTAAGAAGGTGGGCTGAAAAGTACATAGACTGAAAAGTTAATATGATGATTGATAACTTTTTCACCAATAGCATCCAAGCAGTGCAACACCGATGGGAGAAGTGTGTAGACCGCAAGGGGGGGGGGACTATGTTGAAAAATAAACCTAATTTGGTCATATTCCGTAAACGTATCTTGGTCAGTCTTTGAACTTCTCAGCCGACCCTCGTATAAACTTTTCTTAAACTAAATGTAACATTCATTATGGGACAATAGCAGGATTATCTGAGACGTGTTTAAAAAAGAATCGAGACTAAATATATATTTAACGAGACAGAAATAAAAAATGAATGAAACTATTTTTGTCCAAAAATGATTGGTACACTTGTATATACATTTCTTATACCAAATATAACATCCATTATGGGACAGAGGTAGTATTATGTGAAGTTTGTTCAAAAAGTATCGGGACTAAACCTACATTTACTAAAACAGAAATGAACAATTAATGACTCTTTAACTTTCTTTAAAATATTCCTTTTCGATTCTTATTTTAAAAGCAGAAAGGCAATTCTGATTTAGAAGATTGGTGGAACACAATCTTCCACAGTTATTTCTATGAATTTAGTCTCTTTACAAGACGGAGCTTCGTAGATATCATTATTTATAGTTTCTTTCTTTCTTTTAACCTAAATGTTGTTCGTCTCCTTTCATTCCGAAAGTTGCTTAGTAAAGTAAGTAGCTTCTTCATAAAAAAAAAATAAATTTAAAAAAATTGGCACATTACAGTCTTCCAGCTTTTTGCCGTGATCTTATCTATGTGTTGTACAAGGGTAAAAAAGTAAATTTGGCGACCGTAGTCGAGGGCGACCAGAAAGCTTCCTTTTCAATAGCTACTACACTGAAGTGTAGGGGAGGGCGCTACTCTTTTCCTTGGAATGCTCCACTTTACCCTTAATACGTAACTTACATTGCTGAGTTTTAAGCAAGGAAGTATCAAGTACCATTTTTAAAGTCTTTTGTATGACACGAGCTAGGCCCATTGGCGAACACTCTACCACTTGCCCAATTAGTAAATGTCTATATGTATAGCTTCCGACTTTTAATCTGCAGTTATCTACAATGTATCTGCATAATCTAGGCTTGCAGATTGTTTTATATACGAAATGTGTTCATAAGTATCGAGACTGAAGCTGTATTTACCAACAGAGAAATGAATGATAAACGAAACGTTAATTTTCTTCAAAACAATCGCCTTGGCATTCAACAGACTTACTACAGCTAGTTTTCAATTGGTCGAAGCACCTCTTTTGATATGGTGTGAAGCTACACTGATTCTATTTCATATAATTATGTTCCACACGTGTTTCAGACAACGTGGTCCGCTTCAGAGGACTGATAATATCTAAGGTCATATCTGCTTTTAGTTTTTACAATGAATATCATTTTACTGTGAAGACTGTTTTGATTGGAGGGAGATTCTTTTTAATTCAAGGTTATTTTTACGTGTGTCTGGACGAGATCCCCCCCAGAAGTGTGGAAGACTAGACAATTCGGCAATGCAACGCAGTCTATAGTCAAAATAGGATAGAAAAATGAATGAAGGGATGCATCCTTCCTTTCCCTAAAAAAGGCGACCTCGGATTAGCCAAGAACTACCGAGGGATAACACTTACATACATAGCAGCCAAAATCTACAATGCCCTACTACGAAACCGCATAGAACCCAAAATAGACAACATCCTTAGGAAAAACCAAAATGGCTTCCGGAGAAATAGATCCACAACCTCACAAATATTGACCATCCGTAGAATCCTTGAAGGCGTTCGGGCAAAAAACCTTCAGGCGACATTACTATTTGTCGACTTTACCAAGGCATTCGATTCCATCCACAGAGGGAAAATGGAACAAATCCTACTAGCATACGGCCAACCAAAAGAAACCGTAGCAGCAATAATGATTCTCTACAGAAACACAAAAGTGAAAGTACGTTCACCAGATGGAGACACGGAATACTTCGACATTGTTGCAGGAGTACTACAAAGAGACCCGCTAATCCCATACCTCTTTATCATTTGTCTAGACTACGTGCTTAGAACGTCGATCGACAAAATCAGAGAAAATGGCTTCGAGCTGACTAAGAAAAGAAGCAAAAGGTACCCCGCAAAAACAATCACAGACGCCGACTACGCTGATGACTTGGCGTTACTGGCGAATACGCCTAATCAAGCAGAGACACTACTGCATAGTTTGGAACGAGCCGCAGCAGGCATTGGCCTCCATGTCAATGCACACAAAACTGAATATATGTGTTACAACCAAACGGGCAACATTGCCACACTAGACGGAGCCTCTCTGAAACTAGTTGACAAATTCTCCTACCTAGGAAGTAGCGTCTCGTCAACCGAAAACGACATCGACACACGATTGACGAAAGCATGGACGGCTATCGATAGGCTCTCGATCATATGGAAATCAGACCTGACCAATAAAATGAAACGCAGTTTCTTCCAGGCAGCGGTTGTATCGATACTGCTATATGGATGCACTACATGGACGCTAACTAAACGGCTGGAGAAGAAGCTAGACAGCAACTACACAAGAATGTTGAGAGCAATCTTGAACAAGTCCTGGCGACAACACCCCACGAGACACCAACTATACGGCCACATGCCTCCCATCACGAAAACTATACAAGTTAGACGAACCAGACACACAGGACACTGCTGGAGAAGCAAGGACGAGCTCGTAAGTGATGTACTCCTATGGACCCCTACATATGGTCAAGCAAAAGTAGGACGACCAGCTAGAACTTACATACAGCAGCTATGTGAAGACAAGGATGTAACCCTGAAGACCTGCCGGAGGCGATGAATGATAGGGAGAAGTGGCGAGAGAGGGTCAGGGATATCCGTGCTGGCGGCACGACATGATGATGATGATGATTAACAAGTATCAACTTTGTTAGCTCAGTCGGCTGGAGCTGTAAAATACAGCAACTACACCTCTGCAGAGGAGTAAGACCCCCTCTCCAACAAGTGTCCTGGATATGACACTAAACAATCTGATGGTGAGGTTCCATTTAATGCTGGAGCTTTGGGGAGAGCGGAGTACCCCCTCACTGCCATCGCTCCAAGGTCCGCTCTGGCTTAAAGTGATAACACCTAAAATGGTTCTATGTATGAGTAAAAAAATTGTATGATATTTAAACTGAGTGCAAACAAATGACTTATGCTAAATTGAATTGTAAGAAATAGAACAGTTGGATTATTAACTGAATATAAACAAATGACTGATGGTTAATTGAATTATTAGTGATAAATAGCAATACTTGGAACCATTTAACTTTGTTGACTAATGCTAAACTGAATTGTCAGAAATAAAACTGTTTGATCATTTAACTGTGTATAAACAAATGATATAGGATCCACATTTTTAAAAATTTTTTTTAGTTAAATTAGCTAAGAAAACGTAAATCAGAATATTCTAGAAAAAAAAGGATCCAAACCTCACTTACTAAGAATATTTTTAGGGAAATCAGCAAACACATAGATTAGAACATTCTCGAAAAAACGGATCAAACACTAACTTGCCGAAAGATTTTTCATAGAACGAAAATATAGGCGCCTCAATAAATAAGAAGTTTCTACGATTCTCATTGGTTAGATCAGGTCACAAGTTGTGTTTACTCATACGTCCGTACATTTGAACTTTGGTTGACCTGAAATAGAATCTACCCGCGTAAACTTAGAATATATTTTTCGATCCTCTCAAAGAGTATAAGAACCCAGAAATTTTTAGTTAAAAAAGGGAGGCGGCACACAGAGGTGAAACACAGGCGGCCGCAGACGACCCATGTGGAAGAAAAAGTCAGATGCACTCAAATGCACGAACACGCCAACAGTGGGCTTTAATGACCAATAGATTAAGTGAGTTAGACATACCAGAACTCACACATACCCGCACACATACACATGTATGTAAGTACGAGTTGATCTCTCTTTTTTTCCCTGTTATTCCTGACTAAAAATAGTTTTATTTTGACATAGACACACACACACCTCCATACATAGCAAAATTTATGAACATTACTACCCTTGTATTTTTTTATTTATCCAGTTGTGATAAAGTAAAATTGTTTGTTTTTTAACATACTTGTTTTTGTCAATTTTCTTTCGTCTACGTTCGTTTGAACAAAGTGAGTTGTATATAGTGGAATTGGCACTCTGATTTACAGCTTAGAGAAATACTTATTCACCAAAATGACACGTTTAATTGAATTGTTAGTGATACATAACAATACTTGGAACCATTTGACTGTTTGATCATTTAACTCTATGCATCTACAAAATGTGTCTACAAGTCATATATTTAATATATAAGTAAAAATAGGATTGGCATTAAATAACCAACAATGGTTGATATGCCATAAAACTAAACCAACTTTATGTTTGTGTGAGTGAGTACATTCGTATACATGGACGTACATCCGGTTGTTGTCTTTCTTTTCTTTTCCCTCTCCTCCTGTCTCTGTCTGTCTGTCTGTCTGTCTCTCTCTCTCTATATATATAGCCCTCCGGACAAGCAGGATGTGACACAAGGTCATTATTTAAGCAGAATTTTACTGATTTGAATTCAGTTTTCCTTCTCCTGGATCGGTTGCTTTATCACAGTTAAAGAGCCCCGTTTGCCGAACTATTTACCCATACCTAGAGGGTGAATAGTTCGATGCATACCTATAACACGATGATTAGTGTCGATATTAACTAAAATACTTAGATTAATTATGGAGGTAATTCATTAAAGATAACCACATTGCTTTTCATAAGGTAGTGTAACAAAACAGAATAATCATAAGAATTATTAAACAGCTGAACTTAAAGAGGTTATCTAACTAGTATAGAAGCCAAGAATTCAGAAGGGTCAAAACCAAGGTGTTATTGGTACAAGTTCTGGGTCGTTTCGTTTGAATTATTAAAACATTTTAGTAAGGTCATTGTTTTAATTTTGATTTTGGGTGCACGGTTATGAATCGTTTGAAAGGTCAGGGTTAAACCAGGATTAGAATGATTGAAAATTGACGGCTTTTCAGCTAAAGTTAAGACACAAGGCCATGATACAATCATCATCATCATCATGTCGTGCTGGTAGCACGGATATCCCTGACCCTCTCTCGCCACTTTTCCCTCTCGTTCATCGCCTCTGGCTGGTCTTCTGGACTACATCCCGTATCCTCACATAGTTGCTGAATGTATGTTCGTGCTGGTCGTCTTGCTTTTGCTCAGTCATGTGTGGGGGTCCGTAAGAGTACATCACTTATGAGTTCGTCCCTGCTTCTCCAGCAGTGTCCTGCATGTCTGGTTCGTCTAACTTGAATAGTTTTCGTGATAGGAGGCAATTGGCCGTACAGTTGGTGTCTTGTGGGGTGTTGCCGCCAGGACTTGTTCAAGATTGCTCGCAGCATTCTTATGTAATTGCCGTCTAGCTTCTTCTCCAGCCGTTTTGTTAGAGTCCATGTAGTGCATCCATATAGCAGTATCGATGCGACCGCTGCCTGGAAGAAACTGCGTTTCATTTTATCGGTTAGGTCTGATTTCCATATAATCGATAGCCTATTGATAGCTGTCCATGCCTTCGTTAACCTCGTGTCGATGTCCTTTTCGGTTGATGCGACGCTGCTTCCTAGGTAAGTGAATTTGTCTACTAGTTTAAGAGGGGTTCCGTCTAGAGGGGAGATGTCAATCGTATGATTATAGCACATATATTCCGTTTTGTGTGCATTGACATAGAGACCTATGCCTGCGGCTGCTCGTTCCAAACTATGCAGTAGTGTTTCGACTTTGTTGGGTGTATTTGCCAGTATCGCTATGTCATCGGCGTAGTCGGCGACGGTAATTGTTTTTGCGGGTTACCTTTTGCTTCTTTTTTTTTTGTCAGCTCGAAGCCGTTCTCTCTGATTTTGTCAATCGATGTTGGCTCACCAACCAAAGAAAAGAGGAGTGGAGCTTTTGCCCCTCCCCGAGATGTGCAACACAAGGTCATAGTTTTGATTGGCTAACCAATCAAATGTGGGCCTCGGTCTTTTTCTTCCCTTTCCGATGATTCTCATACGAGGACATTGCCCCAAGGTTTTTATTGGCTGGCCTATTGGAGCCGTGTAGTGGGAAGTTTGGACCCTTATAAAAGAAGACACCTAAAGGGAAAGAGGCTGATCAAAGGTTGGTTCCATCACTTGAAGATCAAAGCCCTTACCGCCAGCTATGCCATCCAAAGTACCGAACTTGACCATTCAACTAGAATTTCCTTCGAAACTACATAGAGGACTGACTAGAGGCTAATAAGACATACACATTATCGTCAGTCAACTTGCTACCTTCAACTAAAGAATCCCCCAGTTCGGGAGATTCCAACCTTGAAACAGAATTTTTTTATTATGTATACATGATTTTAATCATTGTATTATAAATAAAGATATTGTTTTATTTCAACCTGTTAACCAGCGTTTCTGATTTATTGAAGTAGTTAACAGCACTGGTGAATATGATCCTCTACAAACCCAGACAACTGAGAGGAGTCCGACTCTTTACCGACTTTTCCACGACTCTTTACCGACTTTTCCTGCGGATCTATCAACCGAACGGACTGCGCAGAAAACCCGAACGAACAGGCTCAGCGGAAACAGACCAAACTATAAGTGGCCCGCTATGTAACACGTACTAATATGACCACGTACCTTTTTTCCAAGAGTATTAGTGCTATGTGAAATGCGAACAGTCTCGTCCAGGATTTGAACTCTGGTCACTGCGTTCCTTTTCTACGACGATGGCGATTATGAGTGCCTCCAAAAAGTTTTGGGGTAAAAAAAAAAAACAATGGTTTTCAAAATAACCACCGCGAGTTTTCAATGAATTGGAGAGAACAGGAGTTAAGAAATATGAAATCGATTTATCAGAAGTTAAAGAGAAAGAGAGGATGGGGGAGATTGAGAAAAAGAGATTGCGAAAGAGAGAGTGGGTGAGAAAAATTTAGAGAGAGTGAGGGAGAGAGAGAGAGAGAGAGTGTGTGTGTGTGTGTGTGTGTGTATGTGTGTATGTTTGTATGTGTAGGGGTCACTTGTGACAGCTGCCAATGTTGAGTTGATTATAATTTCTGCATTGTTTATCTACTGGTTGAGTAAATATTGATCAGTTAATCTTCTTTGATGTTATTTACAGAGTCCGATAAAATGGGAAATCATTTTTCTCCCTTTGTCCCGTAATAACCGTGACGCCAGCACATAAATTTCAAACGCTATCTGTAATGACTATTTTGGGACAGAGGTAGGAATTTCTTACCACCCACTTGCACTGAGTCACTTAAGTCCAGTTCCTGGGCACCTCATTGTCGGCTTGTGAGATAGTATCCCAAATTAATCACTGTAGAACAGTGAGTTCAATCCTCACAAGATGTCCCATATTTCATGCCAGATATAAGTTACCCTTAGATGAATAGCTATAGTTACACATGTACATTTAAAAATTAACCATAAACTATTTTCACACGGTGCACGAAGTATGTAATGGTTAACGAGCTTGGCTAGCTGGCCATTTTTTAGATAGATTCTCACTGTGTCCCTTACTTCTGGTCATGTTAAACTGACGAATCATCATTTCGCCCTTTTCGGAAAGAGTATGAATAATATAATGTTGAAAGCTTAAATTATATATATATATATATATATATATCAATGCTAGTAGAACATTTTTGCTCAAACGGTCATGGTTTTAATGGAAATGCAAAGTTCACTATCATTGAAAGAATCGAAAAAAAAAGTCATTGGACAATATCATGGCAATAATTGAAATACACGAAGACTAATGGATCAAGTGTTTTCAAACACTGACTCCAAATGGTTTTAACATCAAGCTAAACCATCTTCAAACTACCCTTTTGAAAAAAGATCGACAGGTTTGGGTTGATACATAAACACCTAAAGAAATAGGTGTCTGACATAAGCAATCACAGTTAATTTGAAATACAGCCAGCCCATGCTAAACGTAAATCTTTAAAACAGAGAACATATTCCTAGGTTTCTACGGTAGCAGAGATCATATAAAGGTCAGTTGGAGATACTTGGATACCAAAAATAATATCCCTTCAACTGATGAATATGCTACGTGACAAATTTCTTTTTAATCGGTTTTCTTAAAGCATATCAACTCTTTTAAAAACTATTTCAAAAACTTTCTAAAAAATTTATCTTCACAAAAACAAATAAAAATCTCCTGACGATGACCTATGGTCGAAACTAATTGAGAACGATAAAAAAACAACGCAGAAGAAATATTCCTGTTTGTCTTATAACTTTTGTTTATTTAATATATATATATATATATATATATATGCGACAAAACGTGTATTTAAATGAGTTCAAACATAGTATTGAAAAGAGTATAAAAAGAGATTTAAAAAAGTACGTATTTGTTACGTTGAAAAAAATCAGATGTGTTGAATACTACTTTGTGCCGTGAATTTTTAACCAGTTTTATCTTATTTTATAACTAATTAAAAACGCTTTGAGCGTTAAATTTTAATCACACACACACACACACACACACACACACATATATATATATATATATATCTATATATATATATATATATATATCAGGGCCTTAAAGGAGTTTCATAAGCCAACGGAGGGTGCAGACTTTTTAACACGTCAACTTGAAAAATTCGTTACAATCTAAAAAGGAATACTGTGTTGAAAATTGATCTTTAAAAAAAGAAAAAAGAAAATTTTTTTAAAATGGAGTTGGCAGATTACTGGCGAACGCACAGGTAGACAATTTTACATTTTCTCCCTTTATTCATGTCTTGACTGCTTTTTATGCATTTTTTAGTTTGTTTTCTTTTTTTTCTTCCTTCCTTCTTTTCGTAAAATCTGTGGATCATCAATAGTCACGAGTCATTTAATCCATATTTAGATCATTCAAACAAGTGTCTCGTCGAGTGGTATAGACGCTTCGAAGGCATGGTGAAGTGGCGCCTAATCGAGGATTAGTGATTACTGCCAATCAAATCTGAAACAAGCCATTAGAACTTTAGTGAGTTCCGTTCTCACTAGGTGGCTGTACTTGTGTGATTCTGTCAGGCCAAAGCATATCTAGTAAAGGCTTACTAATTTCAATTCACCGACTATATTTAAGTGACAAGCAACTCTGTCACAATATGGCACAAGGCCATTTTATAGTGGACGCCGCGAACGAATCGAGACTCATGCGTGACAGGTGCAAAAATTCTTGACCCCTTCGGCATTTCCTTTTTTAGAGTCCCTCAGGCACCAAGCAATAAACTTTGTCCTGCAAGCAGACAAAGACCTGGGTGAGGCGCCCCCTGAGACCAGGTTTTAGTTGAAGAAATATAATCACCCGACACGAATGCCCGACTGTAAGAATGTGTGTGTGTGTGTGTGTGTGTGATAGAGAGAGACAAAGAGACTGAATATCGATCTCTTATTTCATCAAACGTACTGTGTGCGCGTACCTTCGTATGTGTCTGTATGTGCGTGTATCTGTGTACGAGAGTAAAGTGAGGTTGAGAGAGAGAGAGAGAGAGAGAGAGAGAAATAGTATATATTAATATATTGTCTCATATATTTCTACCAGCGTACACATATGTGTGTGTGTATATGTGTGTTTGTTTGTTATATACACCGAAAAAAGAAGTTGTGGTGGTTTTGAGGAATTACACTATTGTTTTGGGGCACACAAATGAATTACGAGACTTTGCTTTAACAACACAACAACGAAAGTTTTTATTTGCAGCTTTGAGTATGGTTTACTCTTGGTGCTGCAAGACTAGTGGAGTTTAAGCTTGTTAGTATTGAGACGAAATTGCGTTATGAGAAGTTAAGAAGGCAGCGTGTGTCGTTGGACGTGTGAGGGATTGTGTTTTTTGCATTTTTGACGAAAGACATGTTGCAGTTGTAGGAATTGAACTTTGGATGTCACCGTGAGTTTCGTGTCTGGTAATTGGGGAGAGTAGGCGTTATCTCCATTAATGTGGACGAGAGGTGAAATGGGAGCTGGTGTGTCGAGAGCGGGATTACGCTCAGATCGACATAGCCAATTTTGGGGTGGCATAAAGTTGTGCCTGTGCGAGGCATGTTGAATGCGTCTAATTTATATTCAACTGGGATTCCTTAAAAGAAATCCGTAAATTAGATGGTTCCCTCGTTGAGTGTCCATGTTGCTGCTGCTAGTGTTAAAGCCACAGTGAGATGTCCACACTGGGTGGCTTGTTTAGCTAAAAAGCATCGCTAAGCAGGGACGACCAGAGACACGTCTGTTCTGGTCACCGTCTCAAGCCGAAGAGAGTGAATTTGGCCGCTCACCCGTTTTGCTAGCCGGAAATGAAGGTCCGGGCTGAATAGGATAAGTCATCCTGATTGGGTGAAATTCAGTGTTGAATTAAATTGCGCGCCAAAACAAAATACGAGATTTTCCTCTTCTCTACAAAGTGCATTTACTCAGATACTTTCAACGATATACATATATATTGAGAGAGAGAGAGAGAGAGAGAGAGAGAGAGAGAGAGAGAGAGAGAGAGTATTGTGAATTTTAGCGCAGTATTTGTTTCTTGATAATCATTTCTTTCTTTTTACTTTCTTTCTTTACTTCCTGTTTTATGCATATACAAGCGGAGTTACCCGGGGTTGCTCTGGTGCAAAATATGTTAAAACAATTTTTACACTAAAATAACTTCAAGGGATTTTTTTATGATTCTTTTTTATGTAATACGAGGCTTAGTTTTTCGAGAAGTTGCTATGATGTGTGCACTTTTCAAGATATGCTGTTTTTAGCATCTGTCAACAAGTTTTGTGATCATATGGAAAATGACGACTGAGCGCGATGTGTCGTGGACCTGGTTCTTATTTTAATCGTTAAGCAGTGGAGCGTTAGACTTTCCATCCCTGATTTACAGCAAAAAATTCTCTTTGGTTCTAAAAAACGTATCGGTATACTTTAAATATTGCCCAGGAGTAAACGAGGGAAGATTATGGTTTTGTGTGCATCAAGCGTATAGTTGCAAGGAAAGGACAAAAACACAGTTGCAAATCAAACAAAAAGACAAGTGAAAAATTTAACAATTGTATTAACAAACAAGAAACAAAAGGTTCAAACAATTGTGTCGGTGAATATAAAAATGTGTGTGAAATTCAGAAGAAAAATGATCGTAGTTGTATCGATAAGAATGGGTTAATTTTAGGACATTTGACGTGTGTTGAATGGTAGTGGAATCAAGAAATAAAAATGTTCCAATATTTGTCTTAGTAGGAATGAGTCACAGACTTGCACGGTCAACCAAAGTCTATGTCGAAAGGGAAGGAGAAACGTCGGCGTTGAAAAAGTGGAATGTAAGTGGGGTGGTGATTCTCGGGTCATGCAGCTTCCATCAAAGGGCTGCAGTAAGAAATTTTAGACGAATTTGTGTGATGTTGAATGTTGCAGTCTATGTTCTTTTCTCCCTCGACCTCGAAAGAATCTGCTCTCTTCTTCAAATCGGATTAACTTTGGTCTTTATTTTTTACCACGAAGGTCGTACATTGGTCGAAAATTTACTTTTAATCTTATCTTTTGTGAGAAATTCTATCAACATTTCACCGTGCGTGGATCCTATGTGCAGAGACGCAACTTTTTTTTCATTCTGGAAAGAATCTCGAGCCCGGCAACATCTTTTGAGTGCTCTCCTGTCCTGTTAATTAGAATTGCCATTATTTTGTTTGTACGATAAATCAGAAGAGCGCTCTATCAGTCATATAACACTGGTAAAATGAAAACAATTAATAAAATAAAGAAGATAACACATTATTTCTTTTCACATACCAGTTTTATAATTAATATTCCTTGGAAGAAAGTCCTCGTTGCATTTACTGTTCAGATCATTTGTGCGAAGGATTTAAGAACGCACGCCTGGCCAAATTAATTTACCACTTAGTTGAGGTGCTTGTGAACTACTTTGATATAGTAATTTACTAAGCTTTTTGCTTAGATATGGCACAAGGCCGTATGAATGGAGAACCCAATGTGACTCGAACTCACTCGTGAAGGCTTGCTAGTCTAGCTTGCTAACCATTACACCACCCGAGGAGCTCAAACTACTTCGATATATCCGGGTCCGATGAGCCACAGAGAAAAGTGTCTTTCCTCAAGTGAGGTTAACAGTATAAACAACGACAAAAAACGACAAAAAGCATTAAAAAGCAAAACAAAGGGACTCCATGGTTGTTGGCCGGAAATTTTGACCCCAAGGGCCAGGTGACCAAAATCCCTTGCATCATCGGGAAAATGTAAATTTGTATTCTTTCTTTCTTATCTATTTAAAAGAAAAAAAGAAATTTTATTCCATTTTTAAATTTTATTTCTTATTGTATTTAATTGGTTGGCTGATTGTTTGGGTTTTATGACATATCAACCTTTGCAGGGTATTTAATGCCAAATCCATTTTTATACAAATAATCAGTTCTATTTCAAACAATTCAGTTTAGCATGATTACACAGTTTAATTGTCAAAAACATTTCTATTTCAAGCTATTCAGTTTAGTCAAACAGTTCTAATTCAAACAATTCAGTTTGTCCACACACAGTTAAATGTCAAAACAATTCTATTTCAAGCAATTCAGTTTCGCGAAAGTACAGTTTCAATGTCAAAAACAGTTCTATTTCCAACAATTCAGTTCAGCATAAATATGCAGTTTACATGTCAAAACTGTTCAATTTCAAGTCATTCATTTTAGCACTAATACGCAGTTTAGTTCTTTTTTACCCATAGATGGGGCCCTATCTGGTGCTATCACTCCGGGCCAGAGTGGATCTGGGAACTATGGCAATGAAGGGGTACTCCGCATTCCCCAAAGCTCCAACATTACTGGAACCGCATCAGATTGTTTAATGTCATATCCAGGACACTCGTTGGAGGTATTCTTACCCTTCTGCAGAGGTACATACGGTGTATTCGATAGCCCCAGCCGACTGATCAATATTGTATTTGATTATTTTTTATGCCTCCACAGACACTTTTTAAAAATTTAAGTCTCTCCCGAAAATTTTCATTTCTCTTAGAATTCATATAAACATATTTATGATAAAGACATTTCTTCATATTTTATTCCCTCTTTTTTATTGTTCATTTCATTTTATTTTCTTTCCATTTGGTATTCTCTGTTAATAAACAAGCTGTTGTTAATTTTACACGCTGTGTTCTCGTATTCATGTTTATTCTGTACGAAGAAACTGCATTTCTCATTACACTATCTTGCAACTGATATTCAACAAAAATATATACAAACATTTACCGCGTCAATTCCCACGCAAATCGGTGAAAAGTCGTCGTTCGGACACCTACCGTAATTATTTACCTATAAGACGCCCGTATTTACATTTAAACTGTGTGCTTATGCTAACCTGAATTATCTGAAATGGAAATGTTTTTGACATTGAAACTGTACTTACACTAAACTGATTTGTTTAATGTAGAACTGTTTTGACATTTAACTGTGTAAATAAAATCTGTACTTATACTAAACTGAATTAGCTGAATTAGAACTACTTTACTAAACTGAATAGCTTGAAATAGAAATGTTTTTCACAATTAAACTTTACTTACATTTGAACTGTGTGCTTATACTAAACTGAATTATTTTAAATAGAACTGATTATTTACATAAAAATGGATTTAGTGTTAAATAACCTACAAAGGTTGATATGCTATAAAATCCAACCAACCAACCAACAACTTATAAGACGCACCATTTTCTAAATTTTCAGCCAAAAAGTTAGCGGTGCGTATTATACACAAGAAGTATATAATTAACGTTTTTTCTGGCCACATGCCTCACCCTATGGAGACAAGATATACGAAAGTCATATCTATTGTCCAAACTTTCTTGTTTGACTCCATTACAAAGAAATACCAACAGGAATATGTGTTTGTTTATAGTCTTGTTTATCTTAATGTGAGTTTATTTGAACAGAAAGATTCTTGCATTTTTGCGTGTTCGTATATTTTCTCAAAATGCTGTGGGTATTTTGCGTTTTAAGACATAATGTATTCTTGCTTTTAATCAATACGAACCGATAAAAAGTTGAACCAATACTTAGGTTAGATTGAGCAATTCAAAATTCCAAAAAGTCAGTAAGAAGTTTAGCCCAGTCAGCTAGGGCTGTAGAATACACCATCTGCATCTCTGCAAAGGGGTAAGATCCCCTTCCCACAATGAGTGTCCTTGATATGACACAAAACAATCTGATTGTGAGTCTCCAGTTTTGGGGCTTTGGAAAATGTGGCGTGCTCCTTCAATGCCATTTCTCCCAGGTTCACTCTAACCCAGAGTGATAGCACCAAATAAGTTCCTATCTATGGGTCAAATGGAACTGTTTGACATTTAAGCTGAGTGTAAACAAATGACTTATGCTAAACTGAATCGTTTGAAATAGAACTGTTTTATCATTTAACTGAGTGTAAACAAATGACTGATGTTTAATTGAGGTATTAATGATACATAGCAATACATGGAACCATTTGATTGTGTGCAAATGAATACATTGTGTAGAATAGAATAATTAGTGTTAAATAGCAATACTTGTTACTGTAAATAAATTATTAATATTGAATAGAATTATAAGTACTAGAAAGCAATAATCAAAATCATTTAACTCTGTAAAAACAATAGCAATGCTAGTGTACAAACAGATTAGTTCTAACTCATTTAAAAATGAAATTATCTACGAACTATGTGTACAAAAAACGACTGATATTAAATTGTGTCTCTTAATAAGCTGTGTGTTGGCAAATGATTGGAAGTAAACAAAAATACTTGAAACCATTTAATTGTGAAAAAAAAAAAAATGAGCTCAGGCTCGTATAAAATCTTATCTACAAAATGTGTCCACAAATCACATATATTTAATATATATGTATAAACAGGATTTGGCATAAATAACCCACGGTGGTTGATATGCCATAAAACCCAACCAAACCAATCAGTGAGAATTCCTTTTTAGAGAATTTTGTAGCTTATAGTTTGATTTACATGTTATACGTTAGTGTGTGTTATACACAAATAATTACGGTATCTGAATAATATATTCCAATAAGGCTGGAAACTGTTTTCCTTAGGCGATTTAATTAGAACTCACAGGACAAAGAAGAGAAAAGGTTATTTATTCTCATCAAACCACCTGATAACGAGAAGCACACACAGAAACATCCCAAAACAGGGCAAAAGCTTGCCCTCTAAGCGTTTTGTTACTCCTGGCATTTCTATTACGTTGACCACCACGGTTTCACTGGGTATATTTTCAGCCGCAGTACCTTTCGTTTTTAGCTGCTGAATTTGCTTTCTGAAGACTCGACATTGTTCAATTCGGATGATAAATGAACATGGTAAAACTAATATAGCGCAATTGAGGAGCTATAATACATAAATTCAGAGAGATAGATAGATAGAAAAGAACTGAAATATATATATATATATATATATATAGTCAGGGATATCCGTGCTACCAGCACGACATGATGATGATGATATATATATATATATATATATA
>OY757922.1:62156613-62196613 GCA_963585895.1 Sepioteuthis lessoniana
GCTGCAATGCACTTGTACCGTTCCAACAACTTTTGGAAGGCCTCATGGAAGTCCTCTTGTGTGAGCGTGTCAATGACCTTCATCACAGCTTCTTTCATCTCCTCAATTATCTCATAACGACAGCTTAGGGAATAACGCAAAAGCCACAGGGAGCAAGGTCTGGACTATAGTAAGGGTGAGGAACTGTCTTGATGCTCATCTTGGGCAAATAGTCTGTGACAAGGATGGAGTTGTGGATTGGTGCATTGTCCTGCTGGAAATGCCACTGACCCGATTTCAAGAGTGCTCGCCTCTTCCGACGGAATCTCTTCCTGAACTCCCTTAAAACCTCAGCATAGTAACCCTAACCCTAACCCTTTGGCCAATCAACTCTGGTGTATTGACTTCCTTACTCCTCCAACGCCTCTCATCCTCCCTCACAGACTCCCTGCCTTCCTTGAATCTCTTATGCCACTCAAAAACTGATGCTCGATTCATGCAAGATGGTCGAAAAGCAGTCTGAAGCATTCCATATGTTTCTGTGGCATTTTTTCCAAGTTTAAAACAGAATTTTATTGCATATCGTTCTTCTAAAGTGTCCTCACATCCAGATTGCATTTTCGAAATTTACCAGCTGTGACAATCAGGATTTAGTAGGGTGTATGGTGTATTCCAATTGCTGCTGTAGCTGTTCATTTGAAGCTGGAATCCTAAAAATTGGTCAGTCATCTCATAAGATATATAGCAATAAGATACTGAATTTTCAAGAGTCTACAACAATTCTAAATGCCTGTATAAAAAAGTCTGGAAACTTATTGAAGGCACCACGTATATATGTGTCAGTCCGTTTGGTTTCTTTGTTTAATGGTATATCAACCTTTGTAGGTTATTTAATGCCAAACCCATTCTTCAAGAAGAACAGTAGTGTGTCAGTTCGTTTTTATATATATTATCTCTCATATATATATATATATATATATGAAAGAAAGAAAGTAACTTTGATGGATAGATAGATAGATAGATAGATAAAAATGGACTGATATATAAGAACTGCAAATGAGAAAAGTTGTATAAAAAGTGTGATTGATGCTATAATGGAGCAGATATAAACCTAAGTATATTAGAATTATGGGTACATTAAGTCTCTTAAGTTTCATGGGTTTTACACAATTTCCAACGGTCACATGATACGTCTTTTATTCTTTTATTTATTGTTGTTGCGCAAGCCATTTCCACGGAAGAATAACATGGTAACGTGATACAACACGTAACATCTAAACAAGGAAATATATCTTAGTCTAAACTAGAGGAGAATAAATCATAGGATTAAACAGGGTCAGGTGGTAAATAACACAAAAGAAATTTGATATGCCTACACTTAGATTCTTATTAACAGAAATAGTTCTTAGAGTGTTCTCAGATGCATGGTTTTTCCTCCAGACACAATCTGCAGTTATAGTCACCTCCTTTGTAAACTTGTTTTTTTTTTTTTATAATACCCCATTTTATTATGGGTGTTTTGCCTGTTACATCGTTTATATGCCAGAAATGTTTAGATAAAGCAAAACTGTTGGAATATCTTTTGTTATTGATGCTGACAATATGATTTTACAATCTGTTTTTCCAATATAGTTCAGTGGCACCAATGTATTCTTTTTTTTTTTTTTTCGTTTTTGTTATCTTTTTCCTTGATGGTGGGCTTGAATATTGTTAACAAAAAATTACCATTCGGGGAGCATCTAGGTTTATCCTTGCAGTTGCATCTGTCATTTTGACTATCATCTTTATCATTCAATATTTTGAAATTACGCTTTTTGATAATGTTTTTGATATTATTCATGCAAGAATAACTCATTTTAAAATTATTTTTGTCGAAGACTTTATTCAGTGTTATGGATTTTTTCCAAGTGTTTTTTTTTTATTAATGAAAGAAGTATTTTCCCAGCGTTTTTTTGGACAGTTTTATTGTAGGGATGGGGGCGGAGGTCAACCATATAACATTTCTCTTTCTCGTCATTTTGTTTATTATTATTGTTATTGTTTTGTGTATAGTTCAATTTTATGTATAGTCCTCTATATTTGTGGGCTGTTTCATAATTTGTTTTAGCTTGACTGAAAATATTAATATTACTAGAATTTGTAGTTAGTGTTTAAGCTACAGATTTGTAAATATGTATTGTAATGGCGGCTGGATGATCTGATTGAATATTAATATGTAACAATTGGTCATTCGATTTTCTATAAGTTTGCCACTTGCCGGTGTTCAAATTGACAATGTCAAGAAAATTAAAAGTTTTTATCTGAGATGCAACGTCCAAGTTCAAGTTATGGATTTGGAAATTTTTTATTATTTTTTACGGTTATTATAATTATTTAAATATATTGAAAATATAAAATGATAAAATTTTTAGACTATTTTCCATGCCTACAATTTCCCAAGTTTCAGACCCTTAAAACATCCCAATTTCGAATAAATCATTAACATTTCTTTTAGACCCGATTGAGTTTTGGTAAAATTGAAAGGACTTTGAATAATGTTTAAATATTTTCATTTTATCGTTATAAATATTAATGTACTGTTGAGCTTAGTTTAAAACTTTGTTAAGTTGCTCTTCATTGATTGAGGAAAAACATTTTTTAATACAAAAATGAATGAATTTACAATTACTTTTATTTTGAATCTCATGAAACCAATTAACTGCGTTTTTTCCCCCTTGGTTCACATTCATGATACTCCTCACGGTGTTGCATATTTTAGCCAAGATCATTAAGGCAAATTTTCTTTGGATTAATGAATCTGCATTCCAGTTTATTTTAGAAATCCTCTTTATGGTCCTTTTATGACAGTAAGGAAAGCTTTCTTTAGAATTATTTTATATATGTGGTTGTCTCTATTCAATTTTTCTGCAAACTAAGTTACTTAGGTCAGTGTTAGAAAGATGGTTGGTTGTTTTTTGTTTTGTTTTGTTTTGTTTTACGGCGTATCAACTCTTTTCGGGTCATTCGACGCCGAATTAAGTCCTTTTGATAAAAGTTTCATACAATTCAGTTTAGTATTAGTATAGTTCTTTGTTTACACAGAGTAAAATCTTAAAATGGTTCTATTTCAAACAATTCAGTTTTGTATAAGTTTTTGCTTACACACAGTTAAATTTAAAAACAGTTAATTACATGCAATCCAGTTTAACGTAATTATACAGTTTAGTTCTTTTTGACTCATAGATAGGACCCTGTCAAGTCCTACCACTCCGGGTCAGAGAGGACCTGGAAACGATGGCAATGAAGGGGTACTCTGCATTCCCCCAAATTCCATCATTACGGGAGCCTCATAATCAGATTGTTTTGTGTCATATCCAGGACACTTGTTGAGAAGGTATTACTCCTCTGCAGAGATACAGTCGATGTATTCTGCAGCCTCAGCCAACCGATTGGGCCAAGTGTGTTAGATAGATAGATAGATAGATAGATCTTTTCAAACTGTTAACTGGGTCAGTTTTCCGTTCTTGCTTATTAGATCACCATCACTTTGACAGTCATCGTCTAGGATTTCTAAAGAAAGTTAATCTCGAATGAATGCCAGCTCTGTTAACTATATATATATATATATATATATATATATATATATATATATATATATATAAAAGAAAAACCTCTAAAATTTACTCATATTTTTTTGTAATATTTCAGTAGACACTATATTTTTTAAAATGTTAAATCTGCATCTTGAAACAGAATAATGGAAAATTTATAATGAAGATTTTGAAATATATATATATATATATATATATATATATATATATATATATATATATATATGATAGTTAAGAGAGCGTAGACTGAGTCAGCAGTGCTAGTTGACAGTTTCTCGCCTATGCGATCATCGGACCTCCCCGAAATTAGATGTACATGCTTTGTCCCTGATATTGAGCACTCTTTATTCATATATACGTGGTACCTTCAATAAGTTTCCAGACTTTTCTGTACAGGCATTTAAAATTGTCGTAGACACTTGAAAATTCAGTACGTTATTGCTTTACATCTTATGTGATGACTGACCAATTTTTAGGATTTCAGCTTCAAATGAACAGCTACAGTAGGAATTGAATACACCCAACTAAAGCCTGATAGTCCCAGCTGGTGAATTTCAAAAATGCAATCTGGACTTTTGAAGAACGATATGCAATAAAATTTTTGCTTTAAACTTGAAAAAAATGCCATGTGATGAAAGCTGGATCTACTGCTATGTCCCAAAGACCAAGAGACAGAGTTCCCAGTGGAAATATGCTGGCTCTCCCAGACCCAAGAGACCGAGCAAATCCACCCATAAACTTTCGATGATCCCTTTTTTTTTTGACAGCACTGGCATGATCTACATGCACTGTGTTCCCACTGGACAGACAGTCAACAAGGAATACTATGTTGAGATTTAAGAGAGTTCAGGAAGAGATTCCGTCGGAAGAGGTTAGCACTCTTCAAATCGAGTCAGTTGCATTTCCACCAAGACAATGCACCAGTCCACAACTCCATCCTCGTCACAGTCTATTTGACCAAGATAGGCATCAAGACAGTTCCCCAGCCTCCCTATTGTCCAGACCTTGCTTCCTGTGATTTTTGTTTATTCCCTAAGCTCAGAGGCTGTCGTTATGAGACAATTGAGGAGACGAAAGAGGCTGTGACGAAGGTCATTGACACGCTCACACAAGAGGACTTCCATGGGGCCTTCCAGAAGTTGTTGGAACAGTACAACAAGTGCATTGCAGCCGGAGGAGATTACTTCGAAAGGGACTAGAGTTTCATGTGTGAACTATCAATAAAAGTGCCCATACGAAAAAAGTCTGGAAACTTATATATATATATACAATCATATATATATATATATATATATATATATATATGTGTGTATGTATGTATGTATATATATACACACATGTATTTGCCCAGTTGGCTGGTGCTGTAGAGTACACTGACTGCACCTCTGCTGAGGGGTAAGACTCCCCCTACTAGTGTCCTGCATATGACACTAAACAATTTGATGGTGAGGTTCCAGTAATGCTGGAGCTTTGAGGGATGCGGAATACTCTTTCACTGCCATCGCTCCCAGGTCTACATCTGAAAGGTCCTATCTATGGGTCAAAATTGAACTAAACTCTATACTTATGCAAAATTGAATTGTTTGAAATAGGTCCGTTTTGACAATCAAACAGAGTACTTATGCGGAACCGAATTGTTTGAAATGGAACAGTTTTTGTAAGTTAAACTGAATTGTTTGAAATAGAATTGTTTTGACATTTAACTGTGTGTAAACAAAAAAATCTATAGCTATACTAAACTGAATAGCGTAAATTAGAAATGTTTATGCTAAACTGAATTGTTTGAAATTGAACTGTTTTATTTGTATAAAAGTGAATGCGACATTAAATAGCCTACAAAGGTTGATATGCCATAAAACCAAAACAAACAAACTAACAAAAAACAAACAAAAAAACAAACACCCACACATACACATACGTATACACACGTATATATATATATATATATATAGCTTGACATGGGAGTCTGTTTGGTCGCCAATGAAACAACGATTCATGATGATATTTATCCTTCTATTTAAGAATGATTCTCAATCATATAACAGCTTAGTTGGTTGTGGCTGCATAATACTCTGATTGCATCTCTGAAGAGGGTTAAGACACGTCCCTCTCCCCTCAGTAAGTATCCACAAAACCATCTCTGATGAGGCTGCATTCTTCGAGTTTTGGGGAATCTGGAGTAATTCACTACCATTACTCCCAATTCTATTCTGAACTGGAGTGGTTGTATGTGTAGGGGTTCCATCTATGGGTCAAATGGAAATATGTAATTATTTTCTAAACTTGGAACAATTTAACTGTGTGCAAACAAATTACTGATGTTGAATTGAATGATTTGTAATATCAAATCTGGCTGGTTCAAAAATGTTACTAACAAACCATTCGTTTACAAATCATGTATATTTATATGTATAAACAGGATTTAGCATTAAATAACCTACAAGGGTTGATATGCCAAAAAAATACAACCAAGCAACCAACCAACTTTTAAAAATGAATGAAGGCTTCTAATTAGGATTTCATTAAGTCTATGTTGTCTTTTTGACTTGCAGTTCTGGCCCACTGGGCTGAGACACATTTCGGCTGGCCGTGTTCCTTGATACGTAGATCAGTTCGTGTCTGTCTTAGTTCCGGTGGCAGTCAGTCGAGATCGTCTGACTTGGATTCTGGGAAACCGGCATTCATGTCACGCACGCTAAGACCGGCGCTCCTGGAGCCTCAGAGGGCCGTTCCCCAGGCTCTAACCTTCTCCTGAGGGACTAGGTTTAGCGCCTGGTGTTTGAGGCGCCTCTTTTTAGGGGAATGTCGACAGGGATTAAGGCATTTGGGGGGGGGCGCCGGGCGTGTGTAGTCATGTACCTGGTTCCCACAATAAAAAAGGCCAAGCACCGTACTCGCGCGTACATGGGGTGCTCGACAATTATTAAGATTTCATAGAATTTGGATGATCTCAAAATGGCATTCAGCACGAATGAAATCTACAAAAAATATAATTCCGTTACAAATTGATGCAAATTTTTTTTGTTTGGACAGGTTATGTTTTTTAGTTTTATGGCATAACAACCCTTTGTAATGCCAAATCCTGTTTATACATGTATTACATATGAGTTTTAAAGGGAATAGTTTGTAGGTAACTTTATTTTTAAACGAATCAGAACTTACTTCTTTGCACACGGTTAAATGGTTTCAAGTATTGCAATCTAACGATAATAGCACACAGATAAATATTTCTAGTCTCATTATTAAACACTCATAGTTCAATTAAATATTAATCCCTAGAAAAAGATTGAACCGTTCTATTTGACCTATAGATGGTTCCTTAACATGTACAACTTCTCATCGTGGACTAGAGAATAAAGGCAATGAGAGAATTCTCCACATTCCACAAATCTCCAGGACAGGAGTCTCACCATCAGTTAGTTTTTTTTTGGGGGGGGAGAGGGTGCTTCCTGCAGTCAGTGTATTCAACAGCCCCAGCCAACAGGGCTAATTTTATGTTTGGTTACGGAATTTCAGTGTCCTAGAATTTAGTAATAAATGATACATTATGATATCCGTCTTGATTAAATAATAGTTCCCTAATATTCGAATAAATTCGAATTCAAGTAACACATCCAAGCTAATTTGAAGATTACCGATTATTTAGATGTTACGTTTAACTTACACGATGGGTCGGGGTCCCTTTTAGAAAAAAAGTATCAATATCCATGCTACATAAATATAGGATCTAATCACCCTAAGGTCTTTAAACAAATCTCTTTTTGCATTATGATAAGGTTATTAATAAATTCATCAAACGAGGATATTTTTACTTAAATAAGCTGGATTATGAAATAGTCTTAAAAATAATGGATATAAAGAAAAACTCATATATAAAAGTAGAGAAGACAATACAAATATACAGAATAAGAGTAAAAATGGGAAAAGGAAAATCTTATGGTTCACACCTGCATATAACGAGTCGATAGCCAGAAAAATAGGTAGAGAATTTTCTTAAATATTAGGAAAAATTTTCCTAAGACGAGTAATTTATCAAAAATATTTAATAAAAACACCGTGAAATTAAGTTACAACTGTATGCCTAACATTTCCATATTAATTAGTAGAGGCAACTCAAAAAAGCTTCAGAGAAATAAAAATACTGAACCACAAATTGTAACTGTATTAAGAAAGAAAACTGCCCCCTTAAGGGAAGATGTCCAATAGAGGGTGTAGTGTAAAAGGCTGAAGTACTCAACCCGAGCAGTAACTGTAACATTAGGAATGATAAAAATGTCTACGTGGGTTCAATGCAAAGCCCTTTCAAACAAAGATATTACGATCATAAAAGTAGCTTCACGAATGAAATATATAGACATAAAACTAGTCTGTCCAATAACGTATGGGAAGTCAAGAACAAATTTGGTATAGATCCTATATTGAAATGGGAAATCGTGAAAAGATGTAGTAAATATAAGGGGGTGGTTAGATATTGTAAATTATGTATGGAGGAAAAATTAACCATAGCTACATATAATAAACCAAAGGAATTGCTTAACCAAAGGTCTGAAGTATTCAATATTCGCAGACGTAGGAAAAATTATTTATAAGTGGATAAAAAGATTGATAAAAATTGTTTAACGTAAAAAAAAAGGGTTTTAAAAAAAATATGCTAAATTTTGTATAGGTGAGGGGTCTTTTTAAGCAACAAAATGCATTCTATCTAAGCCACTTCGTTAAAGCAATTCTGAAGAGCCGTTTCGTAAAATCTAGGTAGACTCGCTCTTGGCCGTGTAAGAATTATTTTCATAATGGTTCCCTGGATATAAATAAACTCCTTGTATCTGTGGTTTAAAAGAAAATTAACTTTTTATTCAAAAAATTGTAAAGGTGTAATTTTTTGTTTGTTTATTTTTATTTAGAAGTGGATCTTAGGAAAATCTCGATCAAAATGATGTGCTCCCAGGTAGGAGTAAAAGGTGGATTTTGGCATTTGATAACTCACGAAGGTTGATATGTCATCAAAACAAAACAAAGAAATGAAGGGAAGAGTTAAAGACCTTTAAAAGAATTTATGTCTACAAAGTTTTTGTTTGTTTTGTTTTTTTTAGATAAAACCGTAAAGCTTTCTAAATTAAGATTTCATTCATTTTTGTTTTACGATTCAGGGCAGTTCTTTTTAGCAAGAAAGGCTAGCATTATTTCAAAATCTTTTTAAGATTTAGATTTTCTGATGATACAGAGAGGGGCTTCTGCTTGAAGATATATATATATGTGTGTGCGTGTGTGCGCGCGCACGCGCGTGTGTGTGTGTATGTGTGTGCGTGTGTGTGTGTGAGTAAATAATGGAGTCAAATCCGATGATATAGAGAAAAAACTGATCACAAGGTAATCCAAACAGAAGGAGAGATTTATTGAGAAACTAAGTTGACACTATAGCGTTTCGGTTCTAATGAACCATCATCAGGACGGGAGGGATAATATTAGTGATGTCAAATCAACGATGGATGTTTAAAAAAATGTTAAACATCCATCGTTGAAATGCTTAGTGTCGACTTTTTTCTTTATAAGTCTCTCCTACTCGGATTACCTTGTTATCAACTCTCTCTCTCTCTCTCTCTATATATATATATATATATATATAACAGTTGCAGACTACATTAGGTAGTTTGGAACTGTTTTGAGTTTGTCTTGTTTAAAATTAAGTCAAAAATACTTTTTTGAATTTTTGCTTTAATGTGAGTGTAGACAAAAATGAATTATCTTTTCAACATATCTGACCTTATGCTACATTCTACTTGTGCGGAGTGGTCGGTAAATATATAGGGTTATGAGAATCTGTTGGCGTTATTTGTTTTGTTTGGTTGGTAGTAGTCCGTTTTGGATTTTGATATCTGACTCCATTTGTTTTCTTCTCTAGCCCATTTAATTCATTAGCTTCTTCTGTGTCTGTAGAATGCTGCAAAACAATTACTGAAGGAAATAAGAAAATAGGCTTAGATACCTTTTAAATTTCAACTTCTTTCGGGGTTTCCTACGGCTACTCTGTAGCGGGGAAACAGTCGTTTCACTCAAATAAGGCGTTGAAATATACCAGTCTCTTTCGATAGTAGATACGCCTAAATTCGGTGTGGTCATATCCAGTGGGTGTTTTAATATAGGCTTCTGCTAGAAGAGACACGATCTTACGTCAAGTACAAGACACGTATGCCGCCTATCAGCAGACAAGGGAAAGAAAGTCTGTTTAGTATCAAAGGTAAAGCTCACGTGAATTTGAAGGTCAGCTGGTGGGAGAGTGAACCAGCGTGCCGCAAAGCGAACACGTGGTTTACCCCACCAACCGGAGGTCTTTCCAATCCAAGTGATCACTGCTGAATGAGAAAGAGTTTCTTTATCGTTCTTGTCTTTAATTGGAATCATTTTGAGATGAGGCTTCTAAATCTGAGAATTAATTTTTATTTATTGCGATAGACAACAACTATGGAAGGCAGTAATTACTGGGGATACGGTTACAAGACTCAGCATTCCTATCCGAGGTCACGGTAAATCACCTGAAGAAGGCCAGAGGTGAAATTTGGCCGAAACGTAGTGAAAGAAGAAACAACACAAAAACTACCAAGATGAGGACAAAAAGTCCGCAATAAATAAAAATTAATTTCTTTATCGTGTCTTTAAGTCTGTTTTTCAGGGATGCGTGGGCTTAGCTTTCTGTCAGAGGTTTCTGGGAACTGTTCCACTTTGGATTTATTTTATTTTATTTATTTATTATATATATATATCTTGATTATATCTGCAAATAAGGGAATTTCCAATGGTTTTGAGGCCACCTGATTGAGTTAAAGACATTCTTAAGTTGGATTTGCTATTTGAATTTTGGTGAGTAAGCAGATATGTTTGGTCTTTCTGGTCACCTGTTTAATCCGTCTCTTTTGATGGGATTCTCTTTTTGGACGTAACCTGAATATGTTAAGACAGCTGATAAACAAATAGGAAGCTCATAATGGAAAATCAATTGACTGTCCGCATTGAAGTGGGCAGGGCAAAACCCTGTAGGACACCGGAAGAGGAAAACTAATAAAACAAAAGAAAAAAAAAACAATCTGAAGTAATCGTTATAGATAAAACTCTTTTTGATATCCTTTTTGTCAGAGGTTAATCTCATCATGGGAAAAAAAAACGCTGTTATAGCCAGAGAGGAATTTCACTGGCAGAAAGGAAAAAACGTCTGAGAGGAACTTCGTTGGCAGAAAGAATTATTCCAACAGATCAGTAGAAACGTTAATACAGTAACTGTGAGAGAAGAAGGGAATCACTGTTACAGTAGAGGAAGGAATTTCGCCTGCAGAGAAGGTATTGATTTATCCGACTTGCCCGAAAGTCAGATTTGACAGGAAGTCATTTTATAGTGGAGGCGGGTGCACGCACGAACGAGACTTGTGAGCAGAGAGAGTTGAATAAGACAGAAAATTTTGATATCCTAAATCGAAGAGTGTCTAGTTCGTATCAGAAATGAACCACGAGAAAGACCAAACTATAAATTTCTTTCTCTCTGTCTGTCTGTCTGTCTCTGTCTCTGTCTGTCTGTCTGTCTCTCTCTCTCTCTGTCTCTGTCTCTGTCTGTCTGTTTGTTTCTCTCTCTGTCTCTGTCTGTCTCTCTTGCTCTCTCGCTCGCTCGCGTCCTCTCTCATTCGATTACTCTATCACCCCCTCCTCTCTCTCCTTCTCGCTCCCACTTGGTGACCGAAATAAACAAAGCAGTCAACAAAAACTTAAACTGCTTGCTTTGGCGTTGTTTGTTTACCGGATGAGTAAGAACCGTTCCTCCTCGAAAGAAGTTGGTATTTCGTTTTGATTTTCAAACAGAAAAAGAGGTCGAAAGTAGCAAAAAGAACCAAATGATATGTAAGTAAAGTAAAGTTAGCGACCATAGTCGAGGGTGACCCGAAGGCTCCCTTTTCGATAGCTACTACACCAAGGTGTAGGGGAGGGCGCTACTCTATTCCCAGGATTGCTCCACTTTACCCTTGAACCGTACCTTATAATGCTGAGTGTTAAGCAAGGTGGTATCAAGTACCATTTTTAAAGTCTCCCGGGCCATTGGCGAACACTCTAACCGCTGGGCCAATGTCCCGGTTAAATGATATGTAGAGTTAACAATTAATTGAAGAAGTTAGGTAAGCTTGAAGAAAAGCTTTATTTAACTAAGAACTGGTGTTGGAGGTAGCCACGGCTAATATGGCGTTTCACCAGTCAACTAAACAAAAGGGGAACAATTCGTTCCTAGAAAGTAAGGGAGATTATATAGTTCTTTCCTTTATCACCACAAGGCTTAAATCAGCAGCAACAAAACGAGGAGGCCATATACCTCATCTCGTTACCCATTCCTATATATCACCTCGATATCCCGTTTGTTTATCACCACATGATAAGCCTTACAAAACATCTGCATATTTGTAAACCCAGCACGGTTCACTGAGGATTTATTTTTATTATAAGAAATATAAACATTTTTCCATGCAGACATTTTTTTCTTCAAGTGTTCTCTGTTTCGCGCGCGCGCTTGTTCACTCTGCCCAGTAGACTATTCTACCAGACATTTTCTCTTTTACTTACGTGAATGAACTCGTTTATTTACTCAAGAGAGTGAAAGATTTCACTTAATTGAGTAAAAGTATCCACTCTTGGATGAAATCATATAACTTTTCTAGGGAACGTGTAGCAGAAGGAATTTTCGTATTTTGGTTTGGCGCGTAATTTAATTCGACGCATAATTTCACCCAATCAGGATGACTTATCCTATTCATCCCGGATCTCCTTTCCGGACAGCAGAAATTGGGGAAGCTGCCAAACACAGACTTTTCGCAGAACGACTTGGTTCTGTACAGACGTCCCATCTTCCTGCTCTTAAATAGCAGCAGCAGTAGCATTGACGCCATGAGGGAACCTATCTAATTTTTGGATCCCTTGCGTCTATTTCTCTTAGACCAAGGGATCCCAGTTGAATATGAATTAGATAAATTCAATACGCCACACACAGGAACAACTTTATTTCACCCCAAAAATTGGCTTTGTCGATTTCAATGTCTAATTCCGCTCCGGCACCTAGCGACTACTTCACCTCTGGGCAACATTTTTTGGAGACATTCCGCTTTTCCCTGAAACAACCAGAAACACAAACTCACGGTGACTCCAAAGTTTATTTCCTCCAACGGCAAACATGACTTTCGCTACATACTGCGAACATACCTCCTTCGCACGTCCAACAACACGCGCTGCTATTCTCAACTCAATCATAACTTCCAATCATTCACTTACTTCTTTCCTTTCCCACGAGGCTTGCGGCACAAACGCAAACTCTATTTTCCATGCTGCCATTAAAAACTATCACGAAAACATTTCGACATCTTGGAACTTCTCTCCTTTATTTACTTTCACAACCTAGCGAGGAAACACATACCTAAAACCCACGCTGATAACAAACATACCTCTCGCTAAAAACGCATTCATTCTCAATAGAATTATTAGAGTTAAATAGCTTGATTTGAAAACATTTAACTATGTGCAAACAAATAATTTATATTAAAAAGAGTTATTAGTGTTAAATAGCAGTACTTGAAAGCATTTATTTGTTTGCAAACGATAAATAACCGTAACTGTGTGCAAACAAATGAGCTCTTATGCCTTTAAAATTAGTTACCAAAAAATATTTATGAAAAACTATATATGTAACAGGATTTAACATTAAATAGCCATAAAGGGTTGATATGCCATTAAACTAAGTAACGATACCTAACATTCATTCCTTCAGTTATGAGCTAAATAGTACCACTCCTGTTCTTCTACAAAGGTGACTTTGGCATTAAATAACCCCTAATGGTTGATATGTCATTAAACAAAGAAACCATTCATTTACAACTTAAATTTTTTCTAAAGTGGACTCTTTTACTCTTTCAAATAGCTATTTACCAATACCTTTACAATACGTATCCCAAATTAAAAAAAAATCATTTACTTTAAAGTGAGATAATCTTTTACTACTAGCAAAACATTTTTAATTATCCCATTTCAAGTGCTATAAGTGAACTCTCTGTCTCTCTCTGTCTCTCTGTCTCAGACCATTTTACTATGTAAAGCAGGATTAAGGTCGCTGAGAGTGTTCTCAATTCCAGTTGGAAATTTGACAACGACAACTTAATCCTTTTATACAACGTAGTAATGTCTGGACGAGTTTCTGCTAACCGTTTTTGGTATTCCGTGAGGTGTCCCTTTCGCGAGTACAAAAGTTCGTACAGCCTTGTTTGTAAAGAAACTGTATATATATACGTGTGTGTGTATGTACATGTGTACATGTTTATTGAACCGTTAGCCGAGTAACAGTTTTTGTCATGTTAACTCCACGGTGGTTCCTGGTAAAAGAGGCCGAATTCGCTTTTTCCTCTACCTCACAGCAGGTCCGGTTTTTGGTATTCTTCCGCCGACTGATTTGATTGGTTCAGCTCAACCAATTTACTTCTATGCTGGAAATGGGAAATAAATCTAATTCTCGCTACATCTGCTACAAGTTGACTCTTTCATTCTATCGAGGGTAGCCTTTCACTTTCTTAAGTAAACTATTTCACTCACATAAGAAGATTCTTTCATTCTTTCAATTCTAATCTTTTACTCTCTTGAGTGTACCTTTTTACTCGCTCGCGTAGACTCTTTTATAGTGCATTTTCTATCGTAATTCTTATACTATGTAAATGTCAGATTCTCTCCGCAATAATTTCTATAATTCCTGACTACTGACAGTTCTTGTTGTTTATCTCGATTGCAATCGTTTACTCTTTTTAAAAAGAACTCTCGAGAGAAGACTCTTTTAGTCTTTTGAGTAGACTCTTATTCTTTCAGGTTGACTCTTGTAATTTCTCGTGTTGATTCTTTTACGGCCCTTCTCTAGTAAAACTAATAAACTTATAAATCCTCTATTCTATCAGAGATAATTCTTGATCACTTTCGCTTTTATTTAGCAGTCTTTCGTGAGTAGAGGTGTTTGATACCTCGAGTGGGGTTGTTTACTCTCTTGACTAATTGGTCCGAGTAGAGTGTTCGCCGATGATCCGGTAGACCGAGGTTCAATCCCAGGTCTCAGCATTATAAGGTAAGGCTCAAGGGTAAAATGGAGCAATCCAGGGAAAGGAGTAGCGCTCTCCCCTACACCTCGGTGTGGTCGCTATTGAAAAGAGAGCCTTCGGGTCACCCTCGACTACGGTCGCAAACTATATGTTTATACATACGAATTCCCAAACGTGGAATGTTAAAACGAAATATCTATGATACAAGATTCTACCATTAATAAAGGAAAAAGGCGAAATTAGTATAAAGGCTAGTAGGAGAAGGTGCTGAAAGTTTCGTGACTCGTTAAAGTAGATAATGATTTAGATCTATAAAAAGTACTTACCATCTGCGTGTAGGGATTACATCCCTTGCTTTCCTTAATAATTCTTCAATGGCTGCTAGGTGGCGTAACCAAAGAAGCATTATAAAAGGTGTGGACAAGTGAAAATTCTCGCTTTGTTCCGGCCTCGACAATATAAATGAGTGCGTGTATGTCCTGACAGAAGCGGGGAAGATAAGTTCGCAGGCATATTATTATGTAACCCATTAAGTTCACTTAACAATTCCTTTACAACTCTCGCTCTTCATTACATTTTACACTTTACTCTTTATATTACGCTTGAACTTGATATTGTTATGAATACATCGCTTTGTAGAAGTGTTGTGTCCTGTTTTCCTTGCCACTAACTTTTATGCTAATTATGTCGCTCTAATTGCTTCACCTTCAAGTCGTCACTCACTCGATCTTATCCAACATGCGTCTCGTTCGTTCGTTTGTTTAAAAATAGTCGATGTCGTTAATTTCTGCTTGAATTGAATACAAACGGATATAGAAGGTTTGAAAGGGTGTATGATCTAAAAGTCTTAAGTGTTCTATATTTCCTGTTTAAGAATTATTCGTATTCGGTAGGATCGAGTGCAAAAAAAAAAAAAAGAAAAACTCTTACGAAGCACGTACGATGAACATGATTCCCTAACCTCAAGACATTAAATAACCCTAGACTGGTTGACACGCTGTTTAAATTAATCAATAATAAAAACATTTAATTGTATTGCAATTATAAACATCTCACTACGATATGCCGTCTTAGCAGAGTTACTGCTGCATACACACACACATATATGTATATGTAAAGAGAGAGAGAGAGAGAGAGAGAGGGAGAGAGAGAGAGAGAAAGAGGGAGAGAGAGAGGGGGCGGGAGGGGGTTAAGAAACAACTACAAACACATAAATATGAATATACAATGAACTTTATTTCCTAACTTCTAGGCATCAAATAACCCGAGATGGGTTGACTTGCCGTGAAAATCAACCAATCAATCAATCAATCAATGATGTAACAATTGTGATGAACAGCAGATACTATCTACCTCAATCTCCAACCAGAAGAGAATGCGTTGTCTTAGGAAAATGATTTGTTGCTTAATAAAACCCACTTAAATTTCGAATCATATAAGTAATATTTAGCATAGCAATAGTGAATTCATGCATAAAATAGAACTTATAAGGGATTATTTCAATACAAAATTGCAAATCAATAGATTGGATAGAAGTCCAGCAATTTTTAAAATCTTCTTAGCAAGGAAACATACTTTCTAAGTCAGAATAGCAACTTTTACATCTAATTCATATGCTTACGATTAATTCCGCATGAAACGTTGGCTTCTCATAAGCGAGTGGTCACAGGGTGCAAATAAATAAGTTATTTTATAAAAATCCATCAGCCGGAAGAGAGACAAGTTAACAAAGTTCAACATCTCGTCTAGTGGGCTAGGTGTAATAAGATATGCTTGATTTAGCGCCCCAGACTGAAAGCAGCAACTAAGAAAATGTTATTGAATTTAACAAAATCCATCGACCATCTTGTGAAGTTCTGGTCAAGACACGCCACCCAACCAAGGCAGAGGTTGGGGTTCAGTGTTCTAAGAACCCTAATAAAGATTTTTCGTAGCTGGGTTCATAAGTAGCTGTAGCGTGGAGTGAGGGTGAAAGAACCACCCAAACATTGGTAAAGTGCTGATTCCTACTAGAACAAAGAATTTACCCCGCGTATTGTTTCCTTTGTTCGTTTCCGCACAATTTCACGGCCTCAGAAACTGAACGATGGGGATAAAACAAAGGCGATAAAACGGAAGGTCCTACATTTGGGGCTAGTTATGTTTTTGTGCTTTTCTTCAGTCACCAGACGATCATCGTCACCGACATAATGTTGCATATTGACCTTTAACGACATATTAGTCGTGGATTTCTAAACAGGATATGCACCTGTGTAAACAAGGGGACAGCAGAAATGAATCATGTGAACTGGGAAACTGGAAGGAAAATGTATGGGCGTTATAATGCCAAGAGGTTCGCAGTCAGGGCACAATGTTTCAACCCCTACAGGACATGCGGTCAGTCAGAGCATAAGTTGCCTTGGGCATGGCCCTGTAGATCAATGGCCTCACGTTGAGAAGTGGCCCTGATCAGCCACATCAAAGAAGTACTTAGTGGGACCTAGAATAAAGAATTACAACGAGGGTTAAGAAGAAATGGTGTCAAATATAGCAATTCAAGTGCTTCGTCTCTTCATCTCTCTCTCTCTCTCTCTCTCTTTCTCTCTCACACACACACACACACACATGCACACACACCTGCAAAATTTCGACCCTTTCGTGACAATAAAGAGGAGAGATATATATCTTTATAAGCAAGTCTTGTCTCTTCGTTCCAGCTGTATAACAATAACAGTTGGCGGAACTATGCTACAAAATTCTACTGTCAACATCCCCCTTTCGGCAGGGCTAAGAATACGCTGACTGTTATCTCTTCAGAGGATAAGATCCCTCTCCAAAAGATGTGTCTTGGGTATGACACTAAACTGAATTTTATGTTGAGGCTCTAGTTCTAGAGATCTGGGGAGTGTGGAATATCGTTTCATTGCTATTACCTCACAGTCCTCTCTGACCCGGAGTGGACCTGTTAGGATCCTATCTCTGAGTAAAAAAATATGCATGTTCAAGAGAGCCGTGTACAAAAAATAAAACTCTTTAGAAGCAATCACACTAAAAATGTAAATATGTCCGCGATTCCTTAACTAACATAAAATAACCCTAAACCTGTTGACATGCAGTTAAAATCAATCAATCAAAAGTCGATAAGGTTGCAGGAAGAAATAGTGATCCTAGAATTTAGACAAGGTAACCGGTCCACATATTTCTGATGGCATCAGTGAAATCATTTGTGTCAAAATTGATGTTCATAATTTCTGATTTGAACGATTTTATTTATTTAATGAGGAAAATAATGTATATAATTTTTTCTGAAGGGTCGTGTGAATTTCTCTGGTTTATTTTTGGATATTTTGGAATATTCTGTACCTCTACACATTTCATTTTAAAAATTATTAAAAGCCAACAAGACATCAAACTAGGATAGTTTTAGAAGGAAGAACTTGATGCAGTACTAAAAAAAGTGAAAAGCAGAAAAACTGAGGACGTCGATGAAATATCCTCTGAAGTATGGAAAACAAGAAAATTTGACATTCATCTTCAATTATGCAACGTTGTCTATAAACAAAATACAATTGAGAAATGGAGAAAAGACTGTATCCTCCCCTTTCCTAAGAAAGGCATCATTAAGTACAGGGAGTCTTAAAATAGATGTAACCCATTAATATAATTTATTACTGAGACAAGAAACTCCATGTCAGCTGGTCTGAGTTTATGCTTGATCTGGATTCTGTACGGGTGCTGTTGAAGATTCTTCTTTAAGATTCTTTGCAATGATACATCTAAAAGACTAAATTCTTCGGAACGTCTTCGGAGGGACTTTTTGGACTCCTTCTGACAGAATCTCTTCATGCATCCACATTGTCAAGATATCTTGCAATCAACTTCCAGCCAGATCTGGGATTTTCTGCCTTTTAGTTGAGGTTGTTTACTGACTGTGGCTTGAAATTTGTGTACCAAACAATAAATTTTGCTTTTCTGGGGATAATTGTTAAAGTTAAACTTCCTGCGAAATTTTGCTGGCAGTTTTGAATGATTTTTTTCTCTAAATAAGTAGTGACGCAAAACATTTTTCCTCTCTTGTCCAAGGCATTGTGATCAAGAATTAATAGTTATTATTGTATAATATTTTCAAATCTGAAGCAAAAAAAGAACACAACATTATTATCAGTAGAATTATTAGCAGTCACATGGGTCCCGTGTATATTGAGACACCCTACACAACAGGAGCATAACTCTTACTAAAATACCTGCTTAGAGTTATAATGCCCTGCTTCTCGATCTAAGCCAACTTGAAATCGAAAAAATTCATAGGAAAAATCTAAATGGTTTTCGGAGAACTCGATCGACAACTTCACGAATTCTGATTATCCTTCAAGTCATAAAAATCTCGAGGAAACACTACTGTTCGTAGATTTCTCCAAAGCATTTGTTTCCATTCATAAAAGAAAGATGGAGCAAATACTACGAGCATATGGTGTCCCTAAACAAAATGTCACAGCTATAATGACGCTTTGCAAAAAGACGAAAGCAATGGTTCATTCACCTGAGGGTGACACCGACAACATTGTTACTAGAATTTTGCGTGGAGATACATTATCGCCATATATGTTTATAAACTGTCTCGTCTATATACTTCGAACGTCCCTAGATCTAATAGAAGAAAATGGCTTTACGCCAAAAAAATTTTTTTAAAGCCAAGAAGCAGACGATATCCTGCAGAAACTATGACAGACGCACATTACGCAAATGATCAAGCGCTTCTCGTAAGTACACTTACCCAAGCCGAAACCCTGCAGCATAGCCTGGAGCAAGCAGCAGGTGGCATCAGTCTCTATGTGAACGCAAATAAAACAGAGTTTGTATTTTAAAAAAGGAACCATCTTCTTTTTAAGTGACAAGCTTTTAAAATTAGTTGACCAGTTCACATGCCTCTGCAGCAATATCTCATCTATTGAAAGTGATGTCAACATACGCCTTGTGAAGGCGTGGAATATTATTGAAATACTATACACCTCTTCGTACATAGAAAACAATGGCTTTACGTAGAGAGTATCACTGATTTTACCAGGATAAGGCTAATGAGAAAATAAAAATCTTCTTTAAGCAAACTTTTACATTCATTTGCATTATTTTAAAATAGCACTTTTTATTAGATTGTTGTCATTTGTTTACACAATTATATGTAATCAAATTTTCTCATGGAATACAAATTATTTCCAAACAGTTGTATGAATTGAAGAATTCCAATCTAATATTAATAATTTATGTATAATTATATGGTTTTAAGTAACAATTAATATTTCATAATAATAATAATAAACAGCTTTATAGTTTCCTGTTTGACTTAGATATCGGCTGCATTGTCTGCTGGGGCTGTAGAATACACTGACTGTACCTCTATAGAGGAGTAAGACCATGGGTAATAACTTGTAATGTTTGAGGATGAGATTCTGGTGGCTGAGCAGTCCATATCCAGACAGCCAAATAAGTCACATGACTTGCAACATTCCACTTGGGCTTTTACTGGGCTTGATTGACAGCTGGTTGGAGTTGCCTGATCTAATCAACCATATGGAAATCTGATCTCTCCAACAAAATAAAACGGGATTTCTTCCAAATTGTGACTGTGTCAATACTACTATATGGATGCACCATATGTACCATAGCAAATCGAAAAAAAAGAAGCTAGGACTGTGACCGAGAGGGCAAAGGCATTTTTTTTTCGTATTGTAGTGGGGAACCTTTAAAGTCCGCATAGAAATCCATTGTCAGTTACATAAGCCTCGCTCTATAATATTTTAGTATGATTAAAACAAAATCTAATGTTTGAAATATCTTTTTACAACTTAATCCATATTCACTATATCCTGTTGAGTATTAGAATTCTGGGAGTGTGAAGCAGATTTTCTTTTCAAGTATTATTTCTGATGATTGTGGATACCACAAGCAAAGATAAGACAACGTAGGCGAAAAATAACAAACCGTTTAATATTCAAAATAAATAGTTATTTATTCATTATAAAGATATAATAAATAATCAATTATAAAACTATAAACAGTTATTTATTATAAAGGTATAATGAATTGTCTTTTTGTGGGTGGAGAACGTAAGAAAATCACTTTTCTTTTGTTGGTGGTGTATCGTCCTATCTAAGTAAAAGTAAAGTTGGCTGACCGTAGTCGAGGGTGACCAGAAGGCTCCCTTTTCAATAGCTACTACACCTAGGTGTATGGGAGAGCACTACTCCTTCCCTCGGATTTCTCCACTTTACCCTTGATACGTACCTTATAATGCTGAGGGTTAAGCAAAGAAGTATCAAGTACCATTTTTTAAGTCTTTGGTATGACTCGTCCAGGGATTGAACTCTGGTCTCCCGGGCCATTGGCGAACACTCTACCCCGGAGTCCTCAATTTACTACCGTTTCTCTGTTGGTCAGTACAAACGATCAAATATCTGGTGTATCCAAACTTTTCAGTAAGCATTCCTGTGGATGGCTATAGAAATACTGACACGGAATAGCTGTGTGTTCCTGTATCGATAGCGGGGGGTGCGTTTTGGTGAGTGCGTGAGTGCTGTTTTTAACCCTTCCAGTTCATTAGAATTTGGTCCCTCAGTAAAATATCTTGATAGCAATTGTTAGATGTTTTGTCGTCGGATTTGTTACCTTTTTATTTTTGGCTACCTGCACTAACATTCATCAAAGGCTAGACAGGCCCGTTGCCCATCTGTTACCACAAAGATCGGTCATATATGAGAGGAAATGGAATCGGAGCAACGATGTATTTATTTCAGCTTCTTCATCGTAAGTTTAAGAAAGAAGGAGAATAGTGTTATCGGTCGGTTGATAGATAAATAGGTAGATTGATTTTCATTTTACTTGTGTCCATTGATATCTTTTATTTCACTCTTTTTTTACTATATGTATATTAATCTCATTTCATATAAAAAAGTAAAAAGTAAAGTCAGCGATCTTAGTCGATGATAACCCGAAGGCTCCCTTTTCAATAGCTACTACCCTGAGGTGCAGGGGATGGCGCAACTCCATTCCCTCGATTACTCCACTTTACCCTTGATCATTACCTTATAATGCTGAATATTAAGCAAAGCGGCATCAAGTACCATTTTTTAGTATGACTCGACCTGTGATTGACCCCTGGTTTCCCCGACCATTGGCAATCACTCTACTTATTAGGCAAATGTAATATATGAAAAGAGAGCCTCTTTTCATATATATAGTTTGTTATATTTATTAATAACGTATGCTCAATATCAATGATAGAGCATATATATATATATATATAAAGTTATGATAGCGTAGACACACAGTCATTGGTGTTTGGTGACCCTCGGTTTTTCACAAATGGTCCAATGATCCTATATATATATATATATATATATATATATACATATATATCAGGGGCGAAGATGGGACTAGTGCTACTCGTGCCCGGCACGACCAATAACTCGGTCAATGTTATTCAAAATGGATTTAAAATCATCCATTAATTTCAAGCAAACATATTTAGTCTGATCTCAATTAAATTACGTATCTATTCAAGTTTCGATAACTAAGTAGCCAAAAGTTCATAAATATATCTGGAAATAATACAACGATGCTGTTTTGAACGGATGGTCTTTGTCCCGCCACCGTCAGATCCATTGAACATCCCATAAAATCGGCTATAATGTTAATCCGTGCCGAGCACAAGACCCTTATAATAACAGTAATGTTAGAGAATTCCGCTTTTGGCTGTAGCCAATAGCAAGAGCAACTCAAAATACCGTGCTCAAAAAAATCAGCACAATGTGATTGCTGACAGCTGTCTTGGGACGAGGGAGAGGGACCGAGAGAGAGAGAGAGAGAGAGGGGGGGATAGCAGATTATAGCCGTCGCCGACGTCATCATCATCGCTATGGTAAATATTGGTTAAACGGTGTGTTTTAATTCGTTTTTTCACTAACAGATCTCTATTTCTTTAATGAATGTTGCATATATTACATTCTGTAACTAAAATTTGTTTATTTGAATACATTTTCAACAAATAATCTTTGTCATCAATTTCTTTATTCTAATAAACATATTTTTCTCGTCATAGTAATGAACATCTCTTTTCTTCTATACTTTTGAAAGGAAAAGAAAATTATCTTATCTACTGTATTAACAAGACTACAAATTATATAGTATCTTGATTGTTTACAAAAAAACCACCATGCAAGGTACGTTAGTCAATCTGTGCTATACAATGGAGAATCATGCAATAGCAACTATGATGACTTACTTTGGGTCCACGGACCACGGGTTGGGAACTGAAGATGTCAGAGGGTGGGTGGGACACGAGTAGCAAAAATAGGCTAGAGTCGCCACTGATATATATATATATATATATATATATCCGTTTTTTGTTTCTTCTTGCTTTTTAATATTTCGCTATATACTATAACACTTCTTTAAATACCACGCTCGTGACGTAACGGCTATCGTCATGGAAAACAGACGTGGCGACCCGAGTTCAAATCCTGAATGCGGATGTTTGTATTTCATATAGCGCTAATACCCTTTGAAAAGATCCGAATCCAACAATTTCTCCCATCCATGGATAAATAATTGGGCAGAAATCGCCCCAGCTCTAGGTGAAATAGTACCACTACTATTCTCCAACAAAGATGGCTTTGTCTTTAAATAACCCTCCGAAGTTGATATGCCATTAAACAAAGACATCGAACCAAACCAAACTAGACTCTAAAGTGTGAGTACGTGATTTTAACTAATCTTTTAACAAAGCTGGAGAAGACCGCCCTTAATTGCTAGAAGGCCGCATGCAGCTGGAAGTTTCCTACTCCTGGCTCATAGGGTTCAAGTGGCTGATAAACTGTCAAAGAGTATGTAAAATATTTTATTAACTAACGCGATTGTACTTTTTCTACGAAAACGAGAAATTCTACCATAAAACGCCTGAGTAAGATGTGAGCAACATTTCCAAATGTCTCAAATGTTTTGATAGATTTGAAGGCGTGGAAAATTGACAGAACTGTCAACATTGCTTAAAACAAAACGCTGATATAATCCGAGATGGCTTGTTGCCAGTTCTGCCGAATTAATTCCATTAAGCCCGGTGTTATTTGACTGGCGGCCGAGAGGTTTAAAATTCTTTTGTTTACCACTAAAGAAAGATCATTTTCTGCACTGACACTTCAGACTTATAAAAGACATTTATAAAAGCCGATGTATATTAGGGACCGAATATACAAATTTTAAGACGTCAATTAGGTTTTTCGGGTTATTATTGGTCTTGATGCTAAGAAAAGTATTTAACCGAGTACTCAGTCACCAATATCAGTATTCGTATATCCGCGATATACTAACACCGAACACAACGGAAAGAAAAACAAGATAAATACGTTTGTAGTTACAAGAGAATATTAGCATAATGATTAGAGTATTCGCGAAAGGTCCGGAATACCGGGGTTCAATCCCAGGTCGACTCAAAAAATGGTACTTGATACCGTTATGCTTAACACTCGGCATTATAAGGTAAGGATCAAGGGTAAAGTGGAGCAAGTGTAGCGTCCTCCCCTACACCTCGAAGTAATAGCTATTGAAAAGGGAGCCTTCGGGTCACCCTCGACTACGGTCAGCCAACTTTACCTACTTTTTATATATATATATATATAGAGAGAGAGAGAAAGATTTACCAACACCTCCGCACGAGCAGGATGTGACACAATTTCGGTTTTTAAGCGAAGTTTAGCAGGTTTTGATTCAAAGTCCTTTCTCTTATACCGGTTATCATATCAAGGTTAAAGAGCCCTGTCCTACTATTTACCCATAGCTAGGAGAAAAAGAGTTGGATTCGTACCATTCTCAAAGGGCGTTAGCACTATGTTAAATGCAAACAACCTCCTCCGTGATTTGAACTTGGATTGCCGATTCCATTTCCTTGGATGATAACCGTTACATTAAGCACGCCGATTGAGTAAAGATAGAAGTGGGGTTCACGTCTGGGGATTAGTTTGAACTCTGTAAATTTCATTCTCTGTAACGTTAATGTAGATTTATACTTTTTGTTTTTGTTTTTTTTTAGGTGAGGGTTAAAATGGAATTAACATGAATTTTTATACCGATGTAGATCTAGAAACTGACTTATAATAAACTTTGTATAACTGCCGCGCACTGTTTTGTCAGCGTGGAATTGTTCTTCAACAAAACTGTCGCGTCACGTGTTTCTTTGCTAAACGCCGCGCCTGTGATTCATTATTCATTTTTGGTCACTGTTTAGTCTCATAAATTAAATGGTTACCGTCAGGTACAAGGCAATGAATCGTTTCAAATATTCTTAATGGTTTACGCGCGTGTTTTGAATTCAACGAGAAAAAAAGTAATTGTGTGGAATCAGACTTTGAAGAAAACGAACTGTTGTTATTTACTACTATACTCTGATTAGTATTCTCATTTATTGTAATTACTTAGTCACTATAATAGTTACAACGTTTCGGTAATAAAGAGTACAAGATTTGACACGACTGGGTAGGGAAAGTGATCCACTGGGAATTGTGCAAGAAATCAAAATTTGACAATACTACCAAATGTATATGCACAAAAAAGAATCCGTCTTGAAGAATGAGACACAAAATTCAGTGGGATTTTGGGACACAAACAGATCATCCAATCCCATCCAGAAAACCAGACCAAAGGATAATTCACAAGAAAAAGAGAACCTACCGAATAGTAGACTTTGCAGTTCCGAGGGACCACATAGTGAAAATCAAAGAAAACAAAAGGAGCGATATGTACTTAGACCTTGCTAGAGAACTGAAAAAGCTATGGAGCATAAAGGAGGACGAAAAGAGACCATCCAGACTTTGTAATCTAACTGATCTTAACAATGTTATCATTGTTAAGATCAACTAGAATACTAAGAAGAGACCTGGAGACTTGAGGAGACTTGCTGTCACTCAGACTCCAATGAAAAACCATCTGCTTATTCTGGTGGGAAAAACTCGCAAAGAGTAATATGATAGTAATCATAATAAGAACAAAGAAAACTAAAAGGGAGAGGAGTACAACCAACCAACCAACCAAGTAATATTCGAATACCAAAAATAAACCTGGAGAACTTAAAAGAGCTGAGGATACTTACTGTCACTCGGAGTCTGTATTTACCAACTCCTCCGCAGGACGGGGTGTGAAACAAGGTCAATTTTTCAGCGGAGTTTAACACGTCTGAATTCAGAGTTTCCTTCTCCTTAACTGATTGCCTTGCCAAGGTTGAAGAATACAGTCTGCCCTACTATTTACCCATTGCTGGAGGGAGAATAATTTGATTCATACCTTTCCCAAGAGTAATAGTGCTATGTGACATACAATCAGCCTCATCCAGGATTTGAACTCGTGTCGCTGTGTCAATTTCCTATGACGATAACCATTACGCCACAGGCACCTCGAAGTCAAGTAAAAATCACGTTACAATTAAAATGAAAAAAAAATCGCAATTATAATGAATTTTGGTGTTTTAGCGGACCACCGAGTGGAAATAAAAGATAGGGGAAAAGATTAATTAGTACCTGGATCTTGCCTGAGAGCTAAAAAATGCCGTGAAACGTGAGTGACAGTAACACCAATTGTAGTTGGTGCCATTAGATCCGTCCTCAAGGGCCAGAAAAAAGACGGAATGAATTAGAGATCAGAGGAAGAATCGAGACAATGTAGACCACAGCATGGTTGAGATCGGCTAGGATACGTAGAAAAGTCCTGGGGACCTGAGAAAGCTTGCTGTCACTCACACTGCATTGAAAAACCACCAGCTGACGATGGTATCGAAAAATCATGAGTAACGAAATAATAAAGACTAATTGTCTGCACTTCTTTTTCGTTACAGTAATGATGCCACAAAATTATATACTAAAAAAAGCGAAGGAGACTACAAATTTACAAAGTCACAGAAAAAGATGAACGACCTGATATATTTGTATTAATCATGAATGGGTGGGAAGAACGATTCACCAGAAATTGTGCGAGAGACATGATGACAAATGGTATATGCATAAACCAAAATATATTCTAGAAAATGAGACGCATAATCTAATATTCATCTAAAGGTCTAGGTATTTATCAAATACCTGAGCCTCGCCAGAAAGCTAAAGAAAAAAACTGTGAAACATAAAGGTGATAGGAATACCAATTTTGTCAGTGCACTTGAAACAATAAAGAAAAATCTGGAAAAAAATAGCAGGTGATCTGAAGAAGAAAGGAGACCGCCCAGAACTTAACACTGCTGAGATCGAATAGAAGTGTCTTGGAGATCTCAGGAAGGCCGACTGAGAGAAAAACTGGGACTTCTGCGAAGGCCAACAGAGAGAAAAACTTACATATTGCAATGATAATGATAATAATTGTTGTAATCTAACATTCCGCCGTCCACATGAGAGACGACAAAATCAGTCATAGCTGAACACGTATGAAAGGGAAAGGGAGGTCACCAGCACTTGTGGAAGGAAGTCACAATAATAGATAGGGAACAACAAGGGAAAATAAGAAAACTTAAAGAATCAGTATATATGATAGGCCATAACCTCTTAAGTGTAACACGTATAAAAGTCAATACAATCTGGAAACCAATAATTCAGAAGCAAAGAGAAAAAGAAAGGGGTGCAGATCACCCCAGAAATTGAAATAACAATGATGATCAAAACACACCAGGCTGACAATTGAGTCATTATCAGAAGAGTAATAATTTACGAAGCGTTTTGCTTCGATGTGACACAAGGCCTAATGAATGGGACACCCTAATGAGACTCAAACTTGCTCGTGAAGTTTTGCTCTCTAGCTTGCTAACCATTACACCACCCAATGTGCCCCGATAGTCAATTAGGTACCAATTTCAACTGTAATAGGCACGATTCCTTGACCTAGATTCCAAGCAAAATGAAATTATTTATATATAAATTATATAATCCGAATCTCCAAATATATTAACCTCAAGAAATTTTTGCAATAAATAAATAATAAAATGTCCGAAGGAGTGTTTACACCTTAAGTTACAAAAGTGAAGAAAAGCATGTTGAAACAGAATACATATAAAATATCAAATATGCCTCATATGGGAAAATAGAACTATAAATTCAATTATAACTAATGACTTAATATTAGCAATTACTCAACAGAAAGATTTGATATAAACTTTTACTTTATTCAGTTAATCCTATTTACCAACCCCTCCGCTCGGGCAGGATATGACACAAGCTCAATTTTTAAGCGGAGTTTAACAGGTTTGAATTCAGAGTTTTCCTTCTCCTAGACTAGTTGCCTCACAAAGGCTGAAGAACCCAGTCTGCCCTACTATTTACCCATAGCTGGAAGGAGAATAATTGGATTCATACCTTTCCCAAGGGTATTAGTGCTATGTGAAATGCAATCAGGCTCGTCCAGAATTTGAACTCGTGTCGTCGTGTCCACATCCTGCGACGATAACCATTACACCACGGGCACCTCTTTATTCAGTTAATGGGCTTAGAATATGCAGACCGTATGCTCCGTATGGGGGGGGGTAACCCTCCTTCCCCACATACACACAAAAAGAGGTGTCCTGAGTGTGACACTCAACTGCGTCTAATGGTGAGGCTCCAGTGTGAAGTACCCATTCATTGACATTAATGACAGGCCCACACAGACTTCGAGCGGTAGTACCAGTAATCTATAGGTCCATTTGGTATTATTATTATTATTATTATTATTATCAAATAGAAATAATTACTTTAAACAATATGATTATTAGTGATAGATAGGAATACTTGAAACTTTAGCGTTTGTGATTTGATAGCGAGAGTGAAGTGTTGTTTGTGTTTAGCGAGGAAGATGGTGTAACATATGTGTGTTTACGTTGAGTTGTTTCCTCGCTGAGTGTTGTTATTCCCTCGCTAGGTTGTGAGAAATAAAAGGAGGGTGATGAAGATGGCGATAGTCGAAATGTGTTTTTAGAATAGTTTTTATTTGCAGCATGGAATATTGGGTTTGCTTTTGGTGCTTCAAGACTCGTGGTGAGTAAGATTGTGAGTATTGAGACGAAATTGAGTTATGAGAGGTTGAGAAGGTTGAGATGACAGCATGTGTCGTCGGGCGTGTGAGGGATTGTGTTCGTTGTAGTTTAACGAAAGCCATGTTGCAGTTGGAAGAATTGAACTTTAGAGTCACCGTGAATTTTGTGCGTCTGGTGGAGAGTTTACGTTGTCTCCATTAAGGTGGCCCAGAAGAGAATTGAGAGCTAGGTGTCGTTTGCGGAATAAAAGCATCGCGTTGACATAGCCAATTTTGGGGGTGACATAAAGTTGTGTCTGTGCGAGGCTTGTTGAATGTATCTAATTTGTATTCAACTGGGATTCATTGCAAGGAATCCATAAATTAGATAGGTTCCCTCGTGTGTCCATGCTGCTGCTGCTAGAAGAGCCCCCAGTGAGACGTCTGCACTGGGCGGCGTTGTCCAGCTAGAGTGTTGCTATTGCTATTGAAGAACGGCCAGTGTGATGTCTGCATCAATTTGCTGGCCGGAAATGAAGGTCCGGGATGAATAGGATAGGTCATCCTGATTGGGTGAAATTAAGTGTCGAATTAAATTTGCGCGCCAAACTAAAATACGAAATTTCCCTTCCACTACAAAACCATACAACAGTCTGCGACTTATTTGTATTCGGTAGGGGTATTTAATATCATATAACTGTGTGCAATAAACTCTTAAGATACAACAACACAAAAATATAAATCTAAATGTACAATGAACACAATTCCTAACATCAAGGCATAAAATTGCCCTACACAGGTTGACTTGCAGTTAATATCAATAATTTACCGGCGAAATGTTAAATCAAATTACTACAATGATTTTTCGTAATGACTAGGTTTCTAAGAACTTTGTTAGCAAAAGACGGATTTTTAACCCCCAGAAAGATAACATAAGTTTTGCTGAATCGTCTATCATTTTTTAGACAATAGAGAAATAATGATTTTACTCCAATATACCGTCAAATTCAGTCGACCAAGTTTCAAGCCAAAAAAACATGAACTTCTTCGGTAACCAACATTTTTCGATGCTAAAGTAGTTAAGAAATATATTACCTCTATTTAATCAGTAAGCAGTTTTCTGCGATTCTGACGGCTGAGAAAACCAAATTCTTAAAATTACGAAGGTCGGCCGAAAAGTTCATTTACTAACCAAGATACTCCCACGGAATGTGACCGAATGAGGTTTATTTTTTCAACATAGTCCCCCTTGTAGTCCACCCTCTTCTTTGTCACTGTTACTGTACTTGGATCTCATTGATAAAAAAATCATCAATAGTAGATATGACGGCATCATGTGAATCCTTTAGCCTTTGAACTTTTCAGCCACTCATATCTTTAAAAATAGTCATTTTAACAAAAGCGATGCCATATTTACCCTCAAAATTCTTATAGTGTTGGCAATAAAATCCCTATTGACCGATGTTATGAGACATAGATAATGTCATCAAACACGTTGAGTGTAAGTCACTTTGTTGTGAAAATAGGTAGGTAACCAATGACGAAGTATGAATAATAGATTCGTTTTATCTAGGGAATAGTCAACGGAATGTTTTGTTTGCACTCGACTTTTATTCTTAGTCCACAACAAATTACACATTCACCGTTTAAGGTCACTTCAAACTTTGTGTTGAAATAATCAACTCGAAATTCTCCGGAAAAAAGGCGAATGAAATATGAATTCTGTAAATGAGTGTAAATTTTATTTTAGGAAAAACTTTAAGAAATATTCATACGTTTTTTCTTAAGAAAGTTTGTCTAAGACAAAAGTCCGTACCGGTGCCTTTCGCAAAGAGTATGAAATTGAACTCGAATTCCTGCATGTTCATTTTCTTTGGTAGAATTCCGTTATTTGATTTTTTTGAGGTCGGTGTTCATTTCTGTAGCAAAGTCAGTGTAATTTAAATAATTTCGATATGATCAGTTTGGTAAAAGATAAAGAGAACTTACAAAGAATTAATTTTAGTAATCTGCAGGGTTTTTTTTTTCTTTCAATACTCCCACTCAGTTGCCAATGAATTAAAAAAAAAGATGTAACGGTTATCGTTCTGGGAAATTGAATTAGCGACTCAAGTTCAAATCCTGGATGGGCGTGCGTTTCACTTCGCATTAATTCCTTTTGGAAAGGCATGAATCTATATGTTCTCATTCCAGCTATGCGTAAATAGTAGGAGAGTTTGGGTTCTTTAGCTTTGGTTGGGCAACTAGAACAGAAGGAAAATTCTGAATTTAAAAGCAGTCGAACTCTGCTTAAAAATTGACTGTGTCATACCCTACTCGAGGCAAAAGGGTTGGGTTAATATATACTCCAACCTGCGTTCGATTGTCCAGCAAAAACATAACTGTCACATTCTATCGCCAAGAATTATTTTGTTACGTATCTTTTATGAAAACAAGACTAGGAAAAATGACTGGTATAATGGCTGGTAATTGCATTTTATTCTATTCTTATTTTATTCTTTATTTTATCTTCTATTTCTTATCTTTTACTCAATATTTCCAATTACATGTTTAAGTTTTATGATTATTGACGTTTTTAGTCATATTATATCGATTTACAACAATGGATTTCTGATCAATACATAAATAACTCGTAAAGTATTGCGAGAAATATAAATTTGAAAAAAAAAAAATTGCCGGACAACCGCGTCTCTCCAAGCGTTCTTCTTGTAATAGACACCACCAGATTGACTAACTAGCAACAATCTTCGATACGAGATTATAATCTACACACGATACATACATGTGTGCATCTAGCCGCTCGATATTCTGATACACATTAAAACACGCAACAACACACATTTGTTGATCTACGCACATGCGCAATAGCACGCAAAAAAAGAAAACCAAAAAAAAAACAGACGACGCTAAAAGTGACCCACAGTGTCTGGTTTTTCGAGCGATAAAGTAGATTGTGGGAGTACAGTAAACTGTTTTTATTGTGTTTTGTGACTTGCTTTGGTAGGATTGCGTTTTTGACTTTGCCTGCGATATACAAATTTAAGAACTAAAAACGTAAGAGACAGCGGGGGAGAGGGAAGAAGAAAAGATGTAAGATATTGAAATTGGAAATGATAAAAAAATGAAGTAAAGAAATAAAGTTAAACCAAAAATAGAAAGATCGAGAGAGGAGAAAGAAAGAAAGAAAGAAAGAAAGAAAGAAAGAAAGAAAGAAAGAAAGAAAGAAAGATTTGAATTCTAATGGACAGGGGATATTAATTACCACCTACTGGATAAATCTAACTCAACCAGAAATGTTTCAGGAAACGTCAAGCGAAAGAATAATGTAGAAGGCAAAGAAAATTCAAAAATCAAAAGAGAAAAAAAGGGAAAAAATTATATGCAACAAAAAATGACTGACAGAAACTGAAAAAAAAATAGAATGAAAGAAAGTCGTAGAAAAATGATTTCAAAAAGAACAAAGTAATGAAAGAAAAGGAACATAACAAAAAAGAGAGAAATAACTACTACTACTACTACTACAAATAATAATAATAATAATAATAATAATAATAATAATAATGATAATAATAATAATAATAATAATAATTTATGTATTTTTAACGAGCTTGGATAATTTTCTTTTTCTTTAGTGCTACTATTTTTCACTGTTGCAACAAGGAATTTTATTTACAATCCGACTAAAAGAAAAGGGAAAAAATGCTAGCTGACTATTGCACATGAGTTCAATTTTCACTGGGTTGCTTCATACTTCTGACCTAAGCTTAGTAGATGATTTCTCACCGGGTGCCCAAAACATAACTCAATTAAACAACCGATTCGATATATTGCTTTCTTTCTTCTTTTTTTCTTTTTGTAAATTTATATCTCCTTGGTTTTCTTTCTTTCTTTCTCTCTTTCTTTCTTTCTTTCAAAATTTGTATATTTGTTTTTAGTGGTTTTTCTAAATTTATTTTTGTTTTTTTTCTTTTTCTTTCTTTTTAAATTTATATCTTTCTTTTCTTTTATTTCTTTTCAAATATTTCTTTCGTTTTAAATTAATATAACTTTCTTTTTTACTCGATGCATGTTTTTATTTCTTTTTAAATTCTATCTATCTATCTATCTATCTATCTATCTATCTATCCAACTTTCTTTCTTTCTTTCTTTCTTTTCTTTTCTTTTCTTTTCTTTCTACATATATGTTTGTTTCTTTCTAAATTGATAACTCTTTCTCTCTTTTTTTTCCTCAATCTACATTTTTTTCTAAATCTACCTCGATATTTAATAGCTCTTTTGGTCCTGTGTATAAAACAGTAGCAACAGGTAAAAAATATCAAACAAAAAGAACTTTATGGAATCATCTATCTCGAAGAACGGATTCCACAAATTCTTTATTGCACAAAAGTAAAACCGTTTTTAAAAGTTTAAGAAATCTTAAATAGATCGCCTTAACAAATGACTACAAAAACTAACACAAATCCCTCACGCAAACTTTTTCCAAATATTTGAACAGAATTTTCGCTCCAAGAAAACTCATGATAACCAACTTTCTTCAAGAAATCTTTAAATATTAACGCAAGAGAAAAGAAATTTGGATTCGTCTTCATTTAGATCTTTTTAAAATCCTGATGTGAATCATGAATTAAATTTTCGCAACGGTTTCAGCGGGAAAATTTTAACGAGGAAAATGTCACAGTTTTTCTATGATTACAATGAATGGGAACTTACAGGTAAGGAAAATGATTACCCTTAAAAATGCTCAAACACACACACACACACACACACACACACACACACACACACACACACACACACACACTCATGCATACAGATATGGACATACACACATGTACATACAAGTACACACATAAACACATACACATATACATACATACATACATACATATGTATACACACATACATCCACACATACATGCACATACACACTTGGACATACAAAACATACACATGCCCATACCTCCCCCCCACACACACACTTGTTCATACACAAATAAACACATGCAAAAACACACATACAAATACGCACATGCACGTACTCTCATATATGCACATACACTGATGCAAACACACACACACACACATACGGAAAATGATTACCCGTAAAAATTCTCTTACACACACCCATACATACATGGAAGTACGTTTAGCGTCGTAGGAAACGGAATCGGTGACCCGAGTTCAAATCCTGGATAAGGCTGTTTGAATTTCACTTCGCAATTATACCCTCGGGAAAGGCAGTTAGCCATTTGTTCTTCTTCAAGTTCTGGGTAAATAGTCTGGTAGACTGAGTTCTTTAGCGTTGGTAAAGCAACTAGTCAAGAAAAAGAAAAACACTAAATTCAAATCAGCTTTAGTCTATGGGGATAAGGAAGGTTTGGTGGTTTATCTATTTGTTTTTGTTTGGTAGGTGTGGCCGTTGGTTTTGGGTTTAAGTATCTGATTCCTCTGTTCTTCTTCTAACTCCATTTTAATTTGATGGCTTCTTTGTCTTTGAAAGGCAGCAAGAGAATTTAAGGAAGGAAGTAAAGAGACGAAGATACTTTTTAAATTCCAATTTTATTTTAGTGTTTTAATGACTATTCTGTGGTGTGGAGAGTTTTCCTGAACCAATAGAAATATGACACGTTTCCCAAACAAGGCGTTGAAATGCTTATCATTTTCGGTGGTAAATATTTGAAGTTTATGATCATGTCCAGTAGGTATTTTTGTGAGGTATTTCGGCAAAGATGACTGCTAACAGGAGAGTCATTTTGGTGAATTGTGCGTTTGAAGGTCCGTCCTGAGTCTCGTCGATATTTTCAGCAAAAGCTGCTAGTAGTGTTTTAGTAGGATATATCTAGACGATGTCGGTTTGCTTGCTGCAGACATGGGTAAGTATCAGGCCACAAAACCCAATCAGCACATGCGTTAGCTGCTAGCAGCCGGGTGAAAAGAGGTCTTTTCAGTACTACGGTGAAGGCTGAAGTGAGAACTGGAATCTCCTTGGTGCCAGTAAGTCTGTCTTTCAGCTATGCGTGGATTTTGCTTCCTGTCAGAGGCCTCTTGGAGCTGCTACACTTTTAATTTTCTTTTCTTTTCTAACTTGCACAAGTCCTCTCCAAAAATGACCTTGTGTCATATCCTGCTTGTGGTAGAGTGGTTAGGTAAATACATACATTAAAACATCAACAGAACCAACAGAAATTTCAAAATTTCTTTAATTACAATATTTTTGTACGCACATTCCCTGCACCTCCAACAAAATTGACGAATAACATTGAATAGAAACCTGAATACAAAATCTGAGTACAAAAATCTGAACACAAAACTAAAATGTGTCTGGTGGAGAGTCTTCAGATCTGGAGCTTTGGGAAAAAGTATGAAATCACCCTTTCGTATCCATTACTCCCAGGTTCACTTTGACCCATGATGATAGTGTTTGAATTATTAATATATGAGCTAAAAACTTAAAAACAAATGATAACCATTAAATAGGAATAGTTTTTTAAAATCAATTGATCGTATTAGATAAGAATACTTAAAATCATGCAACGTAGGAAAATTATAGCTCTCTCGCAGTAGTTATGAAAATTACATGCGATTTGTAAGATATCATTACTAAAGAATGAACACGTAGAATTGCTTTTCGTAAAGTTTAGGATAATCCTTCGTAAGCAATACGTAGCTATATTACACACTGGGGTTGTAAGATGATCATTAAAAATAAAGTTACTTTTTGTAAGGTTTAGGATAATTATTCGTAAGCAGTACTTACCTATATGACACACACAGGTTGTAATATGGTCACTATTAAAAATGAAGGACATAAAATTGCTATTCGAAAAGATTAGGATAATTATTTGTCAGGAGTTCCAACCTGTGGTGAGGTCAAACATAGTTTTCTCACTCCAGGATCATTTCATTAAAAATACTAAAGAATCTTCACTTCAACTGGAACAAAGTAAAGTTATACAGAATTAAGCTTATTTGAAGCAATTTCTTTGTTGGTAGTTTATTATATTAACTATATGACGTAAAGGTTGCAAGATGATTATTATTAGAAATAAAGGCTTTGAGTCACTTTTATTAAAGTTTAGGATAACTATTCGTAAGCAGTACTTACCCATATTAAAGTACGGGTTGTATGATGGTAATAATTAGAAATGAAAGACGCCTTTATCTTTTAAAATGAAAAGTCGCTTTTTATTAAAGTTTACTAAAATCATTCGTACTTAAAGAACGTTTTATTTATTTTGATCGTTTATTTATAACGGGTTACTGCCTCGATCTGGATTTGCACTTTATACACGGGAATCTACAGCTTGTGAATTTACTTTTTTTAAATGACTAGTAAGATTACGTTGGGTCAGGTTATTTGGTTTAATAATATATCAACTCTTAATTGTTATTTAATGTTAAATCACACACACACACACACACACACACACACACACACACACACACACATATATATATATATACATATATAGTCTTGCAAGTAAATTGAGACGATTTTTCGAGATAATACACCATATTATATTTAATAAATTAATTGATATAAAGTACGTTGATATAATTTGAAATCGATATGTATTAGCACACAAACATTGATCACTCGATATGGCCGCCTTTTTGAGCACTTACTGCCTCCATCTGAGAACGAAACTGTTTTGCAGCTGCCACAAACTTCGCCCTTTTGATTTTATATGTTGCACGCACTATGCACGTCTTTAAACTCTTGACGCTGGAGAGTAGTGAAGCAGTGGTCCTTGCTTGAAGTACACCCTACAAAAAGTAATCGAGAAGGTTGAGATCTGGGTTATTACTTAGCCAGATGTCGGCCCTCACAAAAAAATGATACCTTTTCACCAAGAAAGGTCTGTGTGGCTTTTAAGGTATGACTTGATGCTGTATCCTGGATCAGCACCACATTATCAAACCCAAAGTTTGCTTCATCCACGGTAACAGAGAAGTCTTCAAAGTGGCCATATACTCCTTTGTACCGATCTTCAAACCAGCCGTAATGAAATGTGTATTCGTGACACTTTTATCACTTGGCACGGCACCGAATACCCTCAGAGAGGCAGGATTCTTTGTCTGAAACACAGGTGGGACGTCAGAATGGTCGTATACAATAACTCGAGAATTTCAGCGATTCATCTCAGCATTCACGGTGAACTTTTTCTCGTCCACTAATACAAGAGCTTTTCCTGTACCTTGATGTTTTATGAATGACAGAAGCTTTTGACATCTCTCGGCTCTGATGGCTTTGGCCTGGACTGTTAGGAAGTGACCGCCTCTTCGAACATAGCTAGTCATACCAAGGTCCCCGTTGACAGCTCTAGACACTGTGGACACATTGCGTTTCTTTAGCTGAAAAGAAAGACGATGATTAGACGTTTATGATAGCAATATTTTGTAAGGAAATGATTTTTTGAACCCATAAAATCAACGGGTTAAAGTTGGTCTCAATTTATCTGCAAAACCCTGTAGCAATTTACGAAGCTCTTTGCTTCGATGTAGCACAAAGCCAAATGAATGGGGCACCCAATGAGACTCGAACTCACTCGTGTAGGCTTGCTAGTCTAGCTTGCTAACCATTACACCACCAAAGGTGCCCTTATCTGCAAGACTCTGTATACATGATTTGTAAGCGAATAGATTGTAGGTAACTAAGTTTTAAATGAATTAGAACTCACTTGTTTGTATACAGTTTAGAGTATTGCTATTCAACATTAGTAATTATATTTATCAAGCATTCCTATCAAATTTAATATTAATCATGTTTATGCACAGTTAATAATATTAATCATTTGTTTAAACGCAGTTACATGGTTTCAAGTATTGCTAACACTAATAATTTTATTTAGTACAAATCATTTGTTTGCCCGCAGTTTAAATGGTTTCGACTATTGCTATCTCAGCTCAACTGACTCTCAGTCACCACCTTCTATAACCTTTAAAATAAAATAGGGTTGGGTACTAGTTTGCCACCAGATCAATTTGAAGAATACGGTCGAGACAATCAAGTGGTGCTAAAGCTTGACATGACCAGGCCATTGATCGAATTGGGCCCTTCCGACTGCCCATCTAGCCCAGTAAGGACCTGAGTGGGGTGTTTCAAGTCACATGACCTCTTTGGTTACAGGTTCAATGACTGCTCAACCACAAGGAACCCGTCCTCAAGCATTAAAAGTCATCACCCACGACAGGTAGACTTGTTCGGGGAGTCTTACCCTTTTCAGTTAAAATAAGTAATTGTAAGTTTTAAGACTGTTTATTGATGACGGATTATTTGCTTGAATTTATCAAATTACAAGCTCAGGGGATTCTTTGGCGACTTGGTGAATGTGATTTCTGTGAATAGATGAATGGATGGCCAAGTCGATGAGTTCATATTTGCATCGTGGCATTGCGTACGCATGTGTATGTGTTGGTGATAGATTGGTTCGTTCGTGAAAAGTGTCCTGTCGACCAATGAAGATATTACGGGGAAAGAGTCACCAATGGTTCTTGTTGCTCAGGCTGATAAAACCTTAATGCGTGTTATTGAAGAAAAATAGGCAGGATCATTTTTTTTAAAACTGTTTCACTAACATCTCTGATTGGTCCAAGAATGACTAAGTGAATATCAACGCCAGTTTGAGGACGTCATAGAAATGTCAAATTATTTCGAAGTTCCAAATATATGAAAAATTATTATTTCGATACCATGACAAGTAATAAAATTTTAATTTTAATTTTTTGCCCTAGAGTGATAGAAAGTAAATGTGTTTACTTACAGTTTAAAGAGTGAATTCAACTATATGTTTTATATTATTAAAGGATAGGTGAGTAAGTAGGTAATGAAATCTAAATGTCTTTTTCGCTCAAGAGTGATAGGAAGTAAATGTGTTTATTCACGGTTTTAATTATTTAATCAAGCTATATGTTTAAGTGACGTTGAGGGATAGACAAATAAGTTGATAACTAAGTTTATAGATGTGACTAATGGCTTTGCCTTCGAGCGATAAAAAGATAAATGTGTTTACTCACGTTCTAATAAGAATTGTAGCTTATTGTATAGACGGAGAAAGGCTTTTTCCGTTCTTTTTTCTTTTAAGTTTTCAAGAAGCTGAAATATCAGAGAAAAGACAAAACAAAAAATCTTTAAATATATTGAATGAAAGGCAACGACAATAGAAAATCAAACTATAATAGGATATACAAAGGTATAACGATGTATTACATTGCTCAACGAAATTGAATATAACAACAAATTACAAAATCAATCCAAAGTGTCACTTGATAACACATAGGATTGGAAATTCTTTCGGCTAAGCTTGATTGATCGATTGATTTTAACAGCCTGTCAAACCGTCAAGGGTTATTTTATGCCAAGGGATTAGAGGTTCGCGTTCATTGTACGTTTATATCTACATTATTTGTGTAGATATTTCTTAAGAGTTTTTTGGGACACAGATTATATCAAGTTTTCCTATCTAATACTAATAATTGAATGGTTTCAAGAAATTATTTCAATTTGATAAAGTCATTTGTTTACATACAGTTGTATGGTTTCAGTATTACTCTCTTATACCAATGATTATAAGTAATTTTTCATTTTAATTAATCATTTGTTTGCACAAATTATAAAGTTTTTTAGCAACAAATAATAATACTTCATAGAAAATGATAGCTTCAAGTAACAATTCTTAGTATAAATAATTTACATACACTTATATGAGGTGCCCGTGGTGTAATGCTAGTCGTCGTAGGAAATGGACATCGCGAACCGAGTTTAAATTCTTTAACGAAGCTGTTTGTATTTCACACAAGACTTATACTCATGGGAAAGATATCAATCCAAATATTCTCCGTTCAGCTATGGGTAGACTGGGCTCTTGAACTTTGATATGATAACCGGTCTAAGAGAAGGAAAACACTGAATACATACACACAGTTATTAAGTATTAACAGATAATTTTCAAACAAATCTATTTGACCCATAGATTGAATCCTTATAAATACTCCCTCTTCGGACCAGCAACAACTCAGGAGTAATGACAATACTTTTATATATTATTATTATTATTATTATTATTATTATTATCATTATTATTAGTAGTAGTAGTCAACCAACCCCTCGGCCACGGACAGGAGGTGACACAAGGTCATTTTGAAACGGTGTAAGGCTACTTTACTTTCAGAGTTTTTCTTCTTCCCCTTTGGTTGCCCAACAAAGCCTACAGAACCCAGAGTACCTTATTATTCACAGGTGTGGAGGGATAATTGGTGGATTCATGCCTTCACACTCCTCAGATCTCCAGGACAGAAAGAAAGGAGGTAAAAAAAGAAAAGAAAGAAGAATACAGAGAGAAGGAAACG
>OY757922.1:62199113-62269954 GCA_963585895.1 Sepioteuthis lessoniana
GTAGTTAAAATACTGAAAAGAATTTTTCAAAAGTATTAAAAATCAATATTGGATGGCTTTTCCATACAATTGTTGAATTATCGTCAGAATAACATCACTTTTGTTTTGTTAGTTCAAATAACGAATGATGTACACACAATATTTATGAGTAAAAATGTAATTCTCTTTAAAGTCTAACTGTTTATGGTCATCAGCCAGATGAGCAAGATATATGACCATAAGTTGCCTATTTTTAAAGAGTGACCGTCACAGGCGAGAGTAAACTTGGTGTGTAGTTAAATACAGTAGAAGGTATCGTTCCATATTTTGTTTTCTCTGCATGGAAGTGTGCTAAATTTTCTTGGTCCTACAAAACATGAAATTTTAGATATATTCGTGTTGGTTAAGATAAGTAGTTAAAGAGAAGTCAACATAATCGTTGGCCTTCCTCTCAGTACTATTCAAAGTTAGTCCATCATTTTGTTTAGAATAACCATAAATGTAGCATTTAAATTCAGAATCTAATAGAGATGAATATTTTTGGGGAAAACCAGAAAAACAGTCCAATTCGTAATCATTTTAAACAGCTAAACACTTCCCAATAATTTAAAACGTGTAAACACTTCCCAATTATTTTAAACAGGTAAACACTTCCCAATTATTTTAAACAGGTAAACACTTCCCAATCATCAGCCATTGTCAGTGGGATTCAGAATACTCAGCAGAGGGGCTAAGCTCCCCCTTAAAAATGGGTTGTCTTGAGTATGGCACTAAACTACATCTGATGGTGAAGCTCTAGCTCCTTTATTGCTATTAGTCCCAGGTCCACTCTAGACGGGAGTGGTAGTAACTGCTCGGGTCTCATGTATGGGCTAAATAGATTTATTCAAAAATTATTTCTTTTCGGTCGAATCTAGTGGGGAAAAAAATTACACAAAAATGTAAATTTGAAATTACAATGGTCACGATTCCCAAACCTCTAAATATAAAATAACCTTAAACAGATTGACATGCCGTTAAAATCAACCAGTTCTTCCCTATTGTTTTAAACGAGAAAACACTTCTCTATGATATAAAATAGGTAAACACTTACTAATTATTTTAAAGCGGTAAACGGTTCCCAATTACTGTAAACAGGTAAACACTTCCCAGTTATTTTGAACAGGTAAAAATTCATAATTATTTTAAACAAATAAACAGTTCATATTTAGTTAAAATATCAATGTTTCAAGAGCAAATGGAGTTTAGATTCATTTTAAACATAATCTCAAACACATCTACTTCACCCATATATCGGGCCCAAGTAGGTAATACCCGGACGCGTTATAGTGAACCTGGGAATGTAAAGGGGGGGTGACCCTTTGCAAGTTCTTGAATTGAATAACGTAACAATAAAATAACATTCATGTAAAATTTGCATCATTATGAGGTAGACTTAATACTATCGATCTATCTATCTCTCTCTCTCTCTCTCTATATATATATATATATATATATATATATATATATATAGGTATTATAGACACGAAGGAAAAAATCTATACATTGTCCTGCTTTAGAAAATCTTTGAACTTTAGTTTATAATTATTAATTGTAAAAATTGCTCTCTTTCTAACATGTTCGTATTGCAAAGTTTCAATGACCCTCAAGTTCTGATAATATGCACCCCCTCGCCCAGATAAGAGCTTTCTGTCAAATCTGGTCATTTGTTGGCATGCATCTGACCCCGATCCTCATCTATTTATAGGTCCTGTTAGAGGGAACCGCAGGGAGACTGAATTTAAAGCAAATAAAATGAATCCTACAGCGTCGTCCACTAATCCTGATAATGACAACATCATCCTCAACAACAACAACAATTTTGATAACTACAATGCAATTCAAGAAGATCCACCCACGTCGACCGTCTACTACAACAGCAGTAAGAACGCTACAGACAAAGTAGATAAGCCCGAAGTAACTTTCCTAAGTCAAGCTGTAGATGCTAGAAGGTAGGTACTTTGGAATTGTAGCTGCCTTTACAATATATATATATATATATATATATATATATATATATATATATATATATATATATATATATATATATATATGCTTAAATTCTCGCAGTGGGTCAGAAACCGTAATTCAATATTTCACGTGGCATGGACTAGGATTGTCAAATGGGAAATATTCCTCTGATGATCGAAGTTCATATCGCTTGAAACGTTTAGTTACAGCTTCTGACTAATGAGAATTCAATCTACTAGCATACAAGTCACATATACCTAATATTTGGCGTTAAATAATTTACAAAGCTTGATACAGTATAAAACCCAACCAACCAACCAACCAACTTTAACATTTTAGTTTTTATTCGTACCGTGTTTCAGTTTCAAAATGTTGAGGACTATTTTCGATGTCTATTTGAAAACCTAGGGAGTTTACAATTAACTTCCGTCCATGTGAGCCACCCCCCAACACACACACACACACACACACACACACACACACACACACACACACACACACACACATATATATATATATATACATATATATATATATATATGTGGGCATTCAGTATTAATGAAAACAATTCTCTAAGGCAGTGAGTCATTAGTCCCTTTTAAAGTATTCCCCTGAGGCCCCGAGCATAAAGTACTCCCCTGAGGCCCTCAATATAAAATCCCAAGGAATTTATTTTCAACTTAAATATGAGCAAAAATTAATAACATACAAAAGGATTTGAGGACTTTGAGTAACAAACAACAAACTCAGAATCCAAAGACCAGTGTCAAAAGACCAGACTGCCAACTAATTAGTAAGAATAAAAGAACATTTCATCTATTGGATTTTGCCGTTCTAGCGGACCACAGAGTGAAAAATTAAAGAAAACAAAAAGATTATCAAATACCTGGATCTTGCTGAAGAAATGAATAAGCAGGACAATTTGAAGGTCACGGTAATACCAGTTGGAGTTGGTGTCTCTGGAAAAGTCCCCAAAAATCTGGAGGGACAGGGGGTTAGTGGAAGAATCCAGACCATCCTGACCACAACACTGTTAAGACCAGCTAGATTACTTGGTAGTGTCCTTGGAGACCTAAAGGGAATTACTGTCAATGAAAAACCACCGGTTAAAACTGGTGGGAAAAAAGTCACAAAATTAATAATAATAATGATAATAGTGATAATCAACAAAAAAAGAGAACCTACCGAAGAGTGAACTTTGCCGTTCCGGCTGACCACAGGGTAAAACTGAAGGAAAGCGAAAAGAGAGATAAGTACCAATACCTTGCTAGAGAACTGAAAAAACTGTGGAACATAAAAGTGGCGGTGATAACAATTGTAATTGGCACGCTCAGTACAGTCACCTGGGACAGGAAGATTTGGAAATTAGAGGACGGGTGGAGACCATCCAAATTACAATGTTGTTGAGATCGGCCAGAATACTAAAAAGAGTCCTGGAGACTTGAGGAGATTTGCTGTCCCTCAGTCTCCAGTGGAAAACCATCTGCAAACGCTGGCGTGAAAAACTCTCAATAAGAGAGAAACTTTTAATACAACTCAAAACAACGCCATAATGACCAATTTTATTAAAGCGAAAATTGATAATATGCAGCGAATAGTAAAAGCAAGAATAGAGAAAAGAAACAGTGAACGTATAAGTGAACGTAGCAAACTAGCGCAAAAGGAGTACAAGACTAGGCACGACAAAGTGGGGAAGGAGATCCACTGGGAATTGTGCAAGAAAATAAAATTTAACCATACAATCCAATGGTACATGCACAAACCAGAATCTGTTCTTGAGAATGAGACGCATAAGATTCTTTGCGATTATGGGATACAAACAGATCACCTAATCTCAGTTAGAAAACCAGACCAAGTGTTGATAAACAAGAAAAAAGAACTTGTTGCCTAGTGGATTTTACCGTTTCTGCGGACCACAGTAAGAAAATCAAAGAAAACAAAAAGATAAACAAATACCTGGACCTTGCCGGAGAACTTTAAAAATCTATGGAACATGAGAGTGACAGTGATATCACTTGTGGTTGGTATGCTTGGAACAGTCCTCAAAGGCTTAGAAAAGAGATTGGTGGAAATGGAAATTGGAAGAAGAATCGAAACTATCTAGACCGCAGCATTCTTAAGATCGGCTAGAGTCTTGGAGACCAGAAGAGACTTATTGCTATTCAAACTCAAGTGAAAGACCTCTAGCCAAAGCTGATGTGAAAACTCTCAGGGAGTATGTTAATAATGACAATTATTATCATTATTATTCCTTGCAAGTTCTTCACACTAGCGTTAGCCGATGGTCTTTCTTAGGAGTCAGAACGATTGCAAGTCTCCTGGACTATTCTCAGTACTCTGGCCGATCTTAGTAATGCTATAGTTTGGATGTTCACGGCTCGTCTTCCGATTTCCAATTTTTCCAGTTCCCTTACCAAGCCTCTCGGGATCGTTCTGGGTGCACCACTTATAACTGGTATCACTGTCACTTTCATATTCCATAACTTATTATTATTATTAGTTTAAAAGCAAAAATAAGTTCTACGAAGTTTTCCTTCTGGATCACCATCATCTGTCTAATCTTGTTCGACTTAATCTTGTTTACAGCGTTTCAACAATGATTTTATCTTTAGAAAAATCCCAGAAGTTGTAAGGCCCTACATCTGAGTAACCCCATGAAAGCGTTTCAACAATGATTTTATCTTTAGAAAAATCCCAGAAGTTGTAAGGCCCTACATCTGCACAGAAGAAAAAGGAACTGAAAGACTTGATTGAAGCAGTGTTTTGGGATAGGAAACAAAAGTAAACGGGGAAGAATCAACTTACTTGGGTGTTAGGATTGCAATACTCACAAAGTGTGCAAGCTCATTCAATAATATCTTACTGTCGACTGAGTAACCCCATGAAAGAGTGCATGCTCATACACCGATTGTAAGCTCGCTCCTCAAAGGTTGCCAAGTTACATAAAGCCGCGCAACCTCTTGTCAAAATATTCAAAATGGCTGACCTCGTTACGGAAAGACCACGTATGTATAGGCTTGAGTGTTGATAAAAAAAACTTTCCACCATTTTTAGACAAAAACTTTCTTCATGAAGATTCACAGCATCATTATTCCGCCATTAAAATATTTTCCCTGTTTTCTCTTACTTTACGCTACCATTCAGCTTAATTGTGTATTCCACTATAAAAGAACGATTCCTCATTTAATTGATGAATGAATTCTTTGAGGGTTTTTTCTTCGATATCTTGAATGTGTTGGAACCGCCCACAAGACAAAGAGGAAAAGAAATTATAGTCTCTTGGGTCTAAACTGGAGAATAGGTAATATTTGTAAATAACTCTCATCCAAACTTTATGATTTCTTATCGTGTCTCATTTGCACTATGAACACGAACACCAGAAAAAACATTTATTTCTCTTTAAATAGGCCATTAAACTGATAGACAAATTTATCTTTCATTTTTCTAACTGTTCATATATTGGTTGTACAGTATTTTGCTTCAAATACCTCATTAAACAAATTAATTAATTCATCTTTCATTTTTCCAGCAGTTCCGTTTTTATTTGTACAGCATTTGGCTTCAAATGTTTCTCTTAGTCATTAGTTTTCAAACACGTAGATCTTCCCGAACAATCTCTCTGTACTTTGTAATGAATATCTTCATTGGAGATGGTCACATAAGGTTGAGAAAATAAGCAAAAGAAAGTTCTAGCTGCAGTTTGAAAGAGTTGAATTTTATTGTCATCCTTTTTAGTGTGTCTGCCAGACTACATTATTATGTTCTTGTTTTAAGAGTGGTCTGTGTCCGAAAGGAGGAATGATTTGTTTCTACCTATATACTGGTGAGATTGGCTGTGAGGGCGTCAGATACGAGTTGGACACTTAAGCCAGGATTCAGTTTTGTTGTAATGAACAGGTATAGCAGCAGGGACAAGATAGAACACACGTTGCACGCTAGAAGAGCATGGACAAAGCAGAGTTAGAATGTCATCCCAACCCCCTCCGTGATTAATTCCAGTATTTCAAATCTTCTTTGTCTTTGTGATACCGCAGTCTCCTTGGTTCGTGCAGCTTGATATACATCTGCAGAATACAACAGCGTGGGATTTGTATCGCCGTGCCATAAAATTTGCACAATACGGGAGGCACACGAGGCAGTAGGCACTTGTTTGTTTGTTTGTTTTTGTTTTATGGTATTTCAACCTTCGTATGTTATTCAATGCCAAAACCATCCTTCTAGAAGAACGACTATTTAACCCATAACTGGGAGGATAAGGGGGGGTCATACCTTTCCCAAGGATATTTGACCGAAAGTGAACGTAATAGCGGGACTAAAGTTAGAACTCGCTTACTACGAATTCTGCAGCCCAGTGCTTTAACCATTACACATCGATGACACCCCACGTAGGCACTTGTGTTACTATAAGTTATTCCCAACATGTATTTATTCCTTACTGTCTCGTTACCAAAAGCTTTAATGATCTACTGACTTATTTCCTCTACACTTTTCCTCAGATTTAACTTGAAAACCTTCAAATCAAACAAGAAAATGGATTTTTGAATATTTTATTGGTCCTGCTTGGAATTGTTCCTAACTCTAGAATTTCTGAATTAGATAAAAATTATATATATAATTTGCGGTGTTTTTCTAAGAATAATTTCTAGAATTAATTTTATGTGGATCATTTGTAATTAAATAACATTAAATCATTTTGTATTTTAATGATGCATCTTTCATTTTATTTTATTCGTCGATGTATATAAACATTTGCTTCTTATTCCTGATTTGATTTGGATTTCAAAAATGCTGGTACATTACTAATTTTTTGATTATTAATCATTTAGAATTTCTTGTAATTACAACACAGTTCCTGAAATTTTCGTGAGCAAACAGATTAGTTGCCATTATAGGTGCAAATATCGCTTGTAACTTTTGAAATTGATGATTTTTATTTTATTTTACTTATATTTTAAACTATGTTGCTTATCAAGAGATCAATATTTTCTAGAAGAATGTGTGTGTTTTGGTGTTTAGTTCCCCCACCATTTATTGTTGGTTTATATTTGAAACGGCAAATGAAGTAAGGATGTGAGAGACGCGGAGAAAAGAACAATCAAAACAAATTAGTACAAACAAAATTAAATTTATATATCAAGAAATATATGAAAAAGAAACATTACAAATATTGTAATATAGTCTGTTGAATATTCCTCTGTGTGTGCATGTGTGTATGCGTGTACTAACACGGATATTATAGAAAAAGACTGAATATTGAAAGTGTCTTGTAGACAATAAAATGTATGTGGACTAAGTATTTCATGTAAGGCATTGATATATAGAAATATAGCAACGTGAGCTAGAAGGCACGTGTCTTCTCCCATGTTAGTTATTTGTCTCTTTCGAGGTTTGACGTGATTTCTGTGGTTGTGTTCGAGGCTAGAGCAAGTCTAACCGAAGTGGCAGAAAAGGAAAGAAAAAGGTTGCAGAATGTATACATTTTCGTGGGGTTGACTGCTGGAAGTCAAAATGTAAGAGAGAGAGTGTATGTGTTGTCTCTGTAAGTCACAGTGTGAGAGAATGGGCTCTTGTAAGAGGAGAGTATATATAGGCAATCCTTGTCATGCAGTCGGCTCCAAATGCGCGGGACAAAATCAAAGTTGCGGACGTAGTTGAGAGCACTAACCACGTGACTTTCGTGACCAATAGATTTCCGAGACTGATTAGTTTACCGACGTCCGCCATCTTTGTTTTGGGAACAAGTGGCATCAGGGCCATTTTAAAACACAGAAGTGTAAATCCTATATATATATATATTTATTTATTCTCTACAAATGCATTAGGAATTAGTAAGAAATAGACAGCAAGTCATGAATTGATGCAAGCATTGCTTATGGAGTCGATGTATTTTACATGACATTGGTCTAATGAGCAGAGTGTTCGCCAATGGTCCGGGAGACCCGGGTTCAATCCCAGGTCGTCATACCAAAGACTCAAAAAATAATACTTGATGCCGCCTTGCTTAACACTCAGCATTGTAAGGTAAGGATCAAGGGTAAAGTAAAGCAATCCAGGGAATGGAGTAGCGCCCTCCCCTACACTACAGTCTTGTAGCTATTGAAAAGGGAGCCTTCGAGTAGCCAACTTTACTTAACGTATTTACCATAGAATTTAATATTTGCTATAAATATTTACTATAGAAATACATTGCAATAGAGGAATTAATAGATCATCATAAGTCAAATGATGAGAATAGGGCAATCATACGTAAAACAGATTAACATTTACCATAGAAGTACACTGAAACTTGGTAAGTAAAGGTTTATCAATGGTCTGGAATTAATGCTATAATTACTGTCAAAATGGAGCTTTAGATGTATAATGTAAATCCTATGCCACTTATTTTACAATAAAAAACATTAAGAATCGCAAAAATGGATTTTCACTGATCAGGAATTAATCTCATTATTGGGTTATACATGCAAAATAGCTACTCCTTTACTATAGAAATTCATTGGAAATGGATCGTCAGTGGTCAGGAATTAATGTAATTATTAACGCCATTACAGGGCTGTTACATGCATTATAGCTAATCTTTTACTATAGAAATGCATTGGAAGTCAGGAAGAAAGGGATTGTGAATGGTCAGGACTTAAAGCAAACGTAATAGGCTGAGCGGGTCTATTTTATAATATATAATGTAAAGGCATTGCGAATGATTTTACTGTAGAAATACACTGAACTTCAGTAAATTAAGTATTGTCAGTGGTCCGGAATTATCATCGGCATTACTGACGTACACAATAGAGTTACTGCTTGTGAGATGCTGAAGTCTAATTTTCTTATTTTATTTTTTAAATTTTAATTTAGTGTCTCCTCGAGCTGCTCACAGCCATTAGAGAGGAACCCACGGAGCAAAACAATGTAAATTATGTGTAAAATGTTATACGCCACACCAGATAAACATAAGTTTAGACATGTTCAGCCTATTAGCAACGAGTTAATGTCTTTTATTCAACAGGATTTTCAGGAGGCCTGCACAATAAAATTCACTTTAGCGGTTGCATTTTTTAAAAAAAAGGATAAATTTGATTTAGAATGGAACGCGATGTATAATAATAATAATAATAATAATAAAGAGAACTTGCAAAATAGTCGACTTTGCTATCCCGGCTGATCACAGAATAAAACTTAAAGAATACGAAAAGAAGGATAAGTACCTCGACCTTGCTAGGAAATTGAAAAAAACTATGGAACATGCAGGTGACAATTATACCAATTGTAATTGGTGCGTTTGGAACAGTAACTAAAGTATTGCTAAAAGGACTGGAGGACTTCGAAGTTGGCGGACGGGTGGAGACCATCCAAATTACTACATTATTGAGAACAGCCAGAATACTGAGAAGAGTCCTGGAGACCTGAGGAGACTTGCTGCCACTTAAACCTCAGTGAAAGACCATCAGCTAACGCTGATGTGAAAGACTCTAATGAGTAAATAATAATAATGATAATAGATTTTGCTGTTTCAGCAGATAATAGAGTCAAAATGAAAGAAAGCGAAAAGGTAGCCAAATATCTAGATCTTACCAGAGAGCCGGAAAAGCTGTCGAACATAAAGATGGTTGTAATTAGTAGACTCGGAAAGGTCCCCAAAGGCCAGGAAAGAGACTGGGTAAATGAGAAATCAGAAGAATAGAGACAATCCAGACCAGAGCAGTTAAGATCAGCTAGAATACTTAGAAGATTTCTTGAAACTTGAGGAGATTTGCAGATTTCATTGAGAAACCACCAGTTAAAACTGTCGTGAAAAACTCTGAAATAAAAATTATAATAATAATAAGAGGAATCGCCAGAAAACTACATAAAAAAGGGCAGAGGAAGACTGATTACAGCGACCAGAAATAATACAGACGACATAAATATCAACAGAACAAAACTACATGAAAATAAAAATGGGAAGAAAAACAATTGTAAGGACATTTTAAACGACAAACAAGCAAAATTTCACTCGAGTAAACTTGAACATGGCTAAGAATGGGAAGCCTTAAGAGAGAAACTGATTTTCTTCTGATAAGCAACACTTAAAAACATCATAAGGACTAACTATGTCAAAGCAAAAAAAGACAAGACGCTGAAAAATAGCAGATGTAGGGATAGAGATAAAACGACCAATCATATATTTGGCGAATGCAGTAAATTGGCAAAAACAGAGTATAAAATTAGACACGACTGAGTAGGGAAGGAGAATATGTTTAGATTGGACGAGTCCATCTTTGGGGTATGGTAGGATATGTCCCCATACCAAACAGACTACAGATAGTGGGTTGCATATTAGTCCCTATGCAAGAACCAATTCATTTACAATACTAAAAACATTAAAAACGTAAGCAAAAATTACATATCCTTTACATTCATTAACAAAACATAAAACAAAGGTAACATTATTAATAGTATCTAAAATTAGATGTATCTTACTTACCTGTGAGCGACTGAAACCGGTTCCCTTTTTCTTTTCTTTTCTTTTTTTTTTTTTCCTTTTCTCTTCCTAGAAGGTAAAAGCCAAAATCTTCATAATTCATGTTGTTTCTTATTTTTTTGGAGACTTCTTTTTTCTTTAGTTTTTTATTCTTTTCTTTTTTCTTTCTTTCTTTCATTTTCTTTCTTTCTTTGTCTGTGGGGAATTTTTTTTTTTCTGAGACTTCTCCTTTCTTTAGTTTCTTTATTCTTCTCTTTTTTTCTCAGTTTCTTTTTCTTTTTCTTTTTTTTCTGTGAGGAAAGTTTGTTATTTTTTAGGAGACTTCTTCTCTTTTCTATAATTTCTTTATTATTTTCTTTTTTTTTTTCCTTTTCTTTCTTGGTCTGTGATGAGAGTTAACTCATTTCTTTCTTTCCTTTCTTTCGGCCTTCTTTCTTTTTTTCTTTCTATTCGAAATCTACTGGTCCTTTAAACGTGAATTATTCCGGTTTGTTTTCTCTCGATATTGCTACTAAACGAATTGGCGACTTCTAGTCCTCTAGTTTCAGATAATTACTCATCTCAGCTTGACCATAATAGTGAGTTTCAACCAAAAAAATCTTCAGCCCGGCATCTCTCAGAAACTTATCTGTTTCTTTGCTTGGGGGAAAAAAAAAATCAAACGTCTACACCAGCCTTCTCTTGTCAGTGTTCATCCTACGATGTGTTATCGGGTAAACAGGATTTGTGACGGTGCATAAATATTTATATGTGACATCGGGGCAGACTGGCACTTGACCCCTCGCAAAATAAGTCCTAGTTAAGATTCATTTTTCTGGCATATGGGAACTGGCAGATAATGTGGGGGTTAATTTGGGGCTAGATTGACCGCCACTGGCAAGGGGGTTTCCAAATTTCACGTTACACACACCCATCAAGCCACTTCGTGTTCCTACCCCCTCAAATAACGGAAAACATGGACTTCTAGGTTAAGATAAAAAATATTATTCACTGTAGTCGGCAATTCCAATTTCCCGTGTGATGTTTTTAAAGGCGAATAAGACATGTAGCGAGAATAAATTGAAGCCAATGAAGCTGAAAAAAGATATGTGTGCAAAGGAAGGCAACTCGACAGATAAACAACATAACGAATATATTTTGACACGAGGGGACATTTAAAATATAACAAAAATTTTAATACGTGAGGACCAAACAAATATCTAAGGTGCCGGTTATATCACCAGCAGACAGTCTTAAATACAAATGTCTCTCTCGACAGTCCTTTTCTTCTTTCTTTCTTTCTTTCTTTCTTTCTTTACTTTTAAAACTTGAAAAGGTAGTTAAGTCCACTCGTTCGTTTACAGTTTATGAAACGAATTTCTTCAGTCTATTTCTTTCCTTTTCTGAATACATATAAGTTCCAATATTTGGGAAAGTTAGGAGGAAAAACAGTTTAAGATTTACTTACCTTTTTTTTTTTAGGAGTTCATTTCCTAGATTCCTTTCTTTTACTGGCGAGCGGTGTTCTGTAGAATTTGGCGGGAAGGCACCTGTTATCTTCTGTCCAAGATTCTTTCCGCTCTTCCCCGGAGTTTCGGCAACAGTTTCAATACATCTTGTTACGCCGACTGCTGTCCCAGAACTCCCATTCTTGTCGCGTGCGAGACCTGGGAGTTTTTGGCATCAGATCACACGTCCTTTCACCGTGACCTCCTTCCTAAAAACTGAAATTCTTTTTTTCTTATTTCTTCTGACGAAAAGGGTACTACTTCCGGCGCTAAGGCTTCGGCCAATCATTTGGCTCCTTCCTCCTCCACCTCATTCGGTCATGCTACTCAGTGACCTACATTCCTTTTCCGTCCACCCGGTTATGGAATGCAGGTAGTTTGACCTTATCCTGGCTGCCCGTAGTGGTCAGTCGTTGTGCTTGTTAGTCAAACCCAGAAGTGTAGGGGAAATGGATCTTACTTCTCCCCTCTCAGTGGCATACCACGTGACAGGATGAAATTTTACTTCCTTCTCACACTTCCAAAAAAGAACCCTTGTCTCTTACCCCACCTCAATAACAGCTGCAAATTCTCTGTTTCAGCCAATCCGATGCCAGTAAGAACAGCCCTGTTCCTTTCAACTACCCCCACCTCACCAAGTGGGTGAACCAAAAAATTCTTTACAATCCACTATTCTGTAGTTAGAATAGCAAACCGTTGTTCTTCTCCAGTGAACAAGTTTTTATCCCAAAAACTTTTTACAAGATTCTTGCATCTCTCTCTCTCTCTCTCTCTCTCACTCTCTCTCTCTCTCTCTCTCTCTCTGTATATATAAAAAAGTAAAGTTAGACTCAAATTTTGAAGGATTGTACTCGCTTACAGATGGGGGGTGCCACCATATATCTTACTTTAGCCGTGTTCCCCGTCCCCTATGCGTCCAGTGCGAAGTCCACCGAGCCAAATCCTAATTGATCACTTGTGGGAATTGAATAAGAAATTAAAGAAAGATACAATAACATAAAAATAAGAATAGAATAAACATGAAATAAAATAAATAAATACAAAAATAACAAATTTCCATGAGGACTCTGACAGTAAGCGCAACCCACGCACGCCTGAAAAGACGGGCTTCCTGGCGCCAAAAAGAAACTCTTCATTTACTGAGCAGACAGTTTTCCCTGGCTCGGGAATAACATTCGCCTCCACTATATAGTTGTAGACATGTGGAATAAAAATTGAATTTTAAAGTATTTCTGTCTTTTTCCTTTCCGTCCTTAATTCGTTTACGTCTTCAACAAACTAAAATAAGTGAATGGGGTTGTGAGATTGAATAAAATAAATAAATAAATGAAATAAACAATTAAAAAAAAAGATGATAACTTCCCAGAGGCCCTCTAACTGGAAACGTGATCTGCGCATGCGTGAAAAAGATCGTGTAGTTGACGTAAAAAAAAACTCTCAGACCTTTTCTCTTTACACCTTCCTATTGGACAGACGCTTTTCCTGGCCCGTGAAGAAAGTTCCACTCTACGAAATAGTTGTTGACCTGGAGAATAAAGGTTAAGTTTAAATATGCTTATCATTACCTTTTTCCCTTTTAAGTTTATTTACAGCTCCATCCAACCATAAAAGAACAAGTTAATGGGGGTAATAAGAAAAACTAAGGCGTCTGATGCCAAAAACTACAAAGTCATCCCACAGAACCCAGATATTAATCAAACTGAAAAGAACGACTACCAGCTACCTACTAATCAATGAAATAAATACAACCAAACAATAATAAAACTTTTTAAAGCTTCATAGAATAAGAAGGAAAGAATCAGTTACCAAACTAAGAATTTCCCAACAACAATTTACCATTGTTCGAAAAACCCTCGTGTGCCCCATACACTCCAGCTCTCGGGGCACCGGCAGATTCTGACCGCATCTCTCCGGCAACTTTCTCTGACCAACTCGCTCTGACGGGTTTCTCTAACTGACTCTTTTCACTCCAGGCTCCCAGTACTTGGAGAAAATAAGAAGTGCTTGATCATTTCCTGTTTCTTTGTCTCCTTTTCTCGCACATTGTTTAGCCCCGCATTTATTCAAGGTCGTTTCGTTCAGACCCTCGGTTGACCTACTGGCCAGCCAAGCTAATGGTGGAAGAGTTAACTGCTTTCCTCCTTCCTCGATTTTTTTACATACTATATACATATACATTTATATATGTGTACCCACACCTGCTTATACTTCCACCATGACATGCAAACATACACACACACACAAACGTCTAACTTTATACTACCATACCAAGGATCTGTAGTATCACCTCCCTTACTAAGGTCAGTAAATGGGGCAGTCAGTACAACCTCAACAGAAATCTTGGTCCTTACTTCCACCTCGGCCAAGGAATGCTATCCCAGAATCCATCGCCTCTCACCTTTCTCTCTTTCTTTCTCTCTCGCTCTCCCTCTCCCTCTGCCCAATCAGCGGAGATAGTAGAGTTGCCGGAAACGACCCAAGAGCAGGAGAAGAGGAAGCCAGTTGCTGAAGAGATTCCAGATACTAAACACGCGTGTTGACCGCCGGACATTTTCTAGCCAACACGTGGCGCTGTATACGAAGAATAAAATTCCTCTTTTAAAGTTAATATTTGTACTTCTCATTCATTATCTAAAATACCATAACTCAAGTACATATATGACAGATCAATTATGCTACAATCTGGTAATAATTGCTAAATACATAAGACTACAAATATCAATTTACGGCCGTGTTTCTATATTATTATCTCACTAAATTAAGATATGAGAAATATGAAATATTAAAATACGCAGGCAATAAAAAAAATTAGAAAAAAACCAACTCAAAACTAAACTGATGAAGGAAATAGAAAATTAATTAAAATAAAATAAAAAGCGATTGGCTTCTCTCGTCTTTCTTATGCGTTTTTGCGAAATAAAATTGTTTCGGATGAGGTTATCCTCATGGTGAAATATATCAGTTTAATTTTTCGTATCGTCTTTTCTCTCCCCCCCCCTCTCTCTCTCTCTCTCTCAAGCACACACACACACTCTTTCTCTCACTCCCTCTCACAAACACACAAACACGCTCTTTCTCTTTTTCTCACACACACACAAACACACTCTCTCTCTCTCTCTCTCTCTTTCTTTTTCTCACAAACACACAAACACGCTCTCTTTCCTTACACACACAAAAACAGACATACATACACAGACTGACTTTCTCTCACACACTCTCTCTTTCTCTTTCTCTCTCTCACATACACTCTGTCTCTCACACTTACACATACTCTCTCCCCCCTCTCTCTCTTCCACACATACACACTCATTCTATCTTTCTGTCTCAGATAGACATGCACACATACAAATATATATATACGCGCGTGTGTGTGTGTGTGTGTGTGTTTAACTTCTTCAGAAATGAAATGTCATTTTACTAAAAGGGAATCCGAGTGGAACGAGGGGTGGGGGAGAATGAAAGGACCCAAAACTTAGAAATTTTCAAAAAATGAAATGAAAGTGGCCTGTTTCTTCCCCCTTAGTCACGAGTAGACTTCGTTTCAGCGAAATAAAATTTTAGATGAGGCTGTCCTTAAAGCAAATCATCATCATCACCATCACCATCATCGTCAAGTTATGCTGACAGCACTGAACTTCCTGGCTTTCTCTCACCATCTGTCCATATCCTCTATCGCGCTTAGCAGGTCTTCTAGACAGCTTCCAGTGTCCGCACAAAGCTGATGTAGAAGTCGATAAGAGAACTTTGTTTATGAGTTGGTCCTTACTTCTCCATCAGAGTCCTGCTTATCTTGCTTGTCTTCTTTGGATGTTTTGTGAGATGGGAGGCAGGTAGCTGTAAAGTTGATGTATTGGGGAGTATTGCTTCCAGGATTTGTTCAAAACAGCCCGTAGCATCCTGGTGTGCCAAGCAGCGTTTCAACCATTCAGCCAACACTTGGACGTTTAACCTCGTCGAAAATCTAGACATGCTTTCCATTAGACCCCTACGATCAGAAGAAACGTAGTAAAAGTTGTAGAGAAGCTAAGAGTGGGTATTCTCTCTGCAGAGAAAAAGGTTGCACACTACAGCTTAATTTGAGAGAGTAGTTTTTGGACGATATTTTTGAGAAGAAGGATTATGGAAGAAATTCGACGCGAAAATTGAATTCCTCTGAGGACCTGTCAAGAAAAGCCACAGAGAATTGGAAATATTCAACACCAGCTACAGAGAGTTTTTTCCTGGATGGATGGCAGACTATTTGTAATTTGAAACGAGCAAGAAAAAGAAAGGAAATAACTTTGAATTCGAATATATAAGCGTGGGTATTTCGTTGATGAACTGTTTTAAATTGATACCGTTACGGTCCAACGGCGAGTAAGTCTTTTACTTGTTCCAACTCTACTCTTCATATACTTTATTATATGTTATTTTACTCTATTGTATTATTTTTATTCCATGTTTATTTTTTATTTGTGCTATAGAGTTGAGTGTATAACTCTACTTGTATGGCGAAATATATGCAATGCGGTCATAGAATTGTTTTGTAAAAATTATTTCTTTGGGATTAAATTCCTTATAGTGGGAAAAAAGTTGTTTTGTCTCAAGAAATATAGTCGTCGCTTTTTTTTGCAAGTTATTAGTAGAGCAACTACTCCCCTATCCTTGTTTCTATACCCTTTTTCTACCTTTCTTCCTCTGCCTTCCCTTACTAAGCCTCGGCTTATTGCTATCTCGGTTTACTACTATAGTCAAAGCTAAGTAAACTTCCACAACCTTACTTTTCATAACCTTGTGTTACAAGCTTGCGGTAATTCGGTAAATTTTGCATATGATACTAATAGTATGTGTATAGCTACGTCATCATCATCATCATCATCATCATGTCGTACCGCTAGCATGGATTTCTCTGACCCTCTCGCCACTGGTCTCTATCGTCTATCGCTCCAGGCAGGTCTTCTAGGCTACATCCTGTATCAGTACAGAGTTGCTCTGAATAGGTTCTTGCTGGTCGTCCAACCTTTGCTCGTCCGTGTGAAGGGGTCCGCAGGAGTACATCGCTTATGAGTTCGTCTTTACTTCTACCATTGTCCTGCATGTCTGGTTCAGCTACAGTTTGGAATAAATCCTGTTTTATTTTATCTGATAGATCAGATTATATTAGTTTAATTTTCTGTATTCCCCCCCCCTACACACTCTCTCTCTCTCTCTCACACACACACACAAACATCACAAACATAGAAAATATACTATCAGATACACTACAATCTATCATTTCAATACACACACACACACACACACACACACACACACACACACACATATATATATATATATATATATATAAAGATTTTTGTATAGAAAAATGAGAAATTCTGAATTTTAAAAATCACTGTTATATATCCATTATAACCACCTAGCTTTTTAAAAATATTCTCGGAGAAAATGAAATTCTACTGATGTATATATATATATATATATATATATATATATATATATATATATATATATATATATAAAAACACATCAGTAGAATCTCATTTTGAACATTTTCTACTCTCACTCTATATATAGGGTGATATATATATATATATATATATATATTCTTATCAATATATATATTCTTATCAATATATATATTCGTATATATATATATATATATATATTCTTATCGATCCAAATCTGAACTTTTTGTGTGCTTCTGGTTTAATCTTTTGACATTAACTGATTATCGTCTTCATAAATTAGTCAAATCAAAACCAATCTTTACAAAATTATATTTATTTAATCCTGTGATATCACGCAACTACTTAAGGTCGTGGTTAATCGCGATAGATCACTTCAGAATATCGATTCCATTGATAAAGGCTGTGGATTTCCACTCTGAAGGATCGGTCGTTATAAAATAAGAGATTAAACAAAGAGAACATTTTTTTCTTTTAAACCTTCGAGATATTTTCACTTCAAGTTAATCTCTCTTATTTCCGATAGACGTATGAACACAAATGCACCTGCTGACTAGGAGTGGAAGTTATATAAATAAATATCTATCTATCTATCTATCCATCTATCTATCTGTCTGTCTGTCTAATTCTCTTCATATCTATCTATCTATTTAACTATCTATCTCATTCTGTTTTTTAAAGAAATTTTATCGAGAAAAAAAATTGATACGAAGAGAGTAACACTAAAGCCAAGTTTAGTATTTAACTGGATAATGTTTTAAGAGGCTTTCGTGTGTAATTTTAAACGGTAAATTCAAACGGCAAGTTTGAACTGAAAGTTCTGCAGCTTTCTAGTTCGGACACTGATTCGAAAAGATAATTCAGACAATAAAGTTTATAAAAAGGAATTTTATACAAAGGAAACAAGAAAGAAAGGGATAGAAGAGATAAAGTGTTGCAACTTTTTAGTACAATTTGCTGAAACTTATCTGAGAGAGTGCCCGGGAAACAATGTTCCTTGAATTTGAGTATTTTACTTTTCTTTTTTTTTTTTTTGTCGAAATGTTTCAGAGTCCATTTAATTGCGAGTCTTCTTTAAAGTTCTTTTCAGTCGAATTATCGGTTGAATTTTCTTTCAGTTGTTTAACTTGGTAGAATTTCAGTAGTCGACTTTCGTTTAATTTTACTTTTATTTCTAAGGAAGCTCCATTCAAGAAGCGTGTGACGAAACCCATCTGCTGGCTATTTTTTCTACCTTCAGTTCAGTCCCCGAATTCGTGCTAAGGGTCTGAATAGTAGTTCTCGACAAAACGAGGAAGTAGCTTTTTGGTGCCGTATTGTCTTGGATTCCTTCTGTCTTTTCCACTCTGGCCAAATCAAGAGCCGCTCGTGGTCGGCTAGATTTTTTTCTTAGAAATAATTCTTTATAATCTATCTATCTATCTATCTATCTATTTTCATTCTGTTCATATCTACTTTAATTCTGTTCATATCTATCTAATTTCATTCTGTTCATTATCGATCGATCGATCAATCTAAACTATTTCTATCTATCTATCTATCTATCTATCTATCTCAATCTGTTCATTATCTTTTTCCTTTCGTTGTCATTGCTTCTTTTAGATTTCATCTGTGAGTCAGAAAAGAGATAATTTTTGGTTATAAATGTTAGTCGCGTACATGTTTTTAACGTAATTTATTTATTGTATGGTTTAAAATATTTTTTTAAAATTCATATTCTACCACTTTTTTCTAAATACAATTCATCAAATTTCTGTGTGCGTGTTTTCATAGTTGATACTTGACAAGTAAACATTCTATAAAAAGTAAACGATATTTTCTCTTTTATCTTGTATTTTTTGAAACAAACATATTTGACGCAATTTAAGTGCCGTTCGCAGTAAACAGCAAAATCTTTAATGTTAACCGCTCAGAATCTACAAAATGGAACATATCACAGGCCCAAATGCACACACACACACACACACACACACACACACACACACACACATGCTCATGCACACACTCAAGCACGTATATAACCTTAGATGGGGCTGAAATCTTCCAGGCTCCATGTATTATCAAATTTTCATTCATATAATAAAGAGAAAAAAATTATTATTAAATTTTCATTCATATGATAAAGAGAAAAAAATTATTATTAAATTTTCATTCATATAATAAAAGAAAAAATTATTATTAAATTTTCATTCATATGATAAAGAGAAAAAAATATTATTAAATTTTCATTCATATAAAAAAGAGAAAAAAAGTATTTACAATCAAAATTTAGCTGCGCATTTGAAACAAAAATATATTCTTTGAAAAACGGGAATAAAACATATTTGTGATTTTTAATGATTTTTTGCTCGTTTTTTTTTTTTTTTTTTTTTTGGTGCCGATTTTTCTTAGCCGGAACTAATAAGCCATTTTATTTATTTATCTATTTTCATCATGTTACATTATTTTAAATATTTACCGTCAAATGTATCTAAATCAACATTTGAAGACATGAAAATGTCGTATACTGTAAAAGAATAAATATTCCAGGTGGTTCGAGCGAGGAGCTTGAGTAAAACCAAAGTCAAGGACAAATGATTTGTTCTGATAGATTTATTGCTTCGAAATTGATAGACTTGATAAATGGCTCTTCTGACGGAGCCCGAAAAGCCCAATCCTCAGAGATAGGGTCAGATAGATCTATTTGATATAATGAAGTATTTACCTGTTTAAATTTATTGGGAAAATGCATTTTTGTATTGTTTACTATGGAAGACAATAATTATTAAACTGGTTTTGGTATAAAATAACCTAATAATACTTGACATAACGTAAAACCAATCAATCACCCAAATAGTATCACCCATCAATAAGTATATAATTTTCTTTTAATGAAATGTTATCTTTTTTTAAACCAAAGATAATATGGTTTGATTATTTCTGGTGGTACATTATGGAATAAAAACGGATAATATTAAGTACTAGTTATGCCCAATGTTTACAGTATTGAAATTATGTTACCGGAAATATGAATATCTAAGCTGGTCGACAGTAGCCAAGACGACCTGAAGGCTCCCTTTTCAATATCTACTACACCGAGATGTAGGAGAGGGCGCTACTTCTTTCCCTTGATTGCTCCTCTTACTCTTGATCTGTACCTTATCATACTGGGTTTTAAGCAAGGAGGCCTAAAGTACCACTTTTTTAGTCTTTGGTATGACTCGGCTTGGGATTGAGACCCGGTCTCCCGAGTCATTGGCAAACGTTCCAACCATTATACCAATGGACCGAGCAGTGCAAAAATAAGTACATTCGTTATATATAGTTATGCAATTTTATTTTTATTTGAAGAGTTTAAATGCTGTAGAGTTTGGTCATGAATATTAATCAATAATATTTGATTTTATATTATTCTACTTGAAAAAAGACATCCTGGTATCTTCTGAGTGTAATTACCCTCCCCCCCTCTCTCTCTCTCTCACACACACACACATGCATACTAACACTGACACTCGCTCTCGCTATCTTTCTCACACAGACATCACCTAAGACTCACCTCGGGTGGGGGGTGTTGAGCGGTTTGTCTGGTCCCAGGAGGTCTTCCCCCCACCTGACAATACCTGCTTTGCAAGGCTGAGTCGATAGCATGGTGCCTGAGGTGTCCCAATATGAGGAATTATTTTTTTTTATATTTGTTTTGTGTTTTTGGTGGGGCAGGAATCGCAATACTAACGGTAAAGTTTTATGACTAAACCTCCAATAGCTTTTTAAAATATATTTTAGCTATAATTGTGTCAATTTTTGTAAGAAAATATTGGATTTGTTGGTGAAAGTACGACAAGATTTTTTCCCATCATAACGATTCGTAGTGTAATGGCGAGAGCGCTATGCAATCACCCCCGAAATAGTAATTCACTAAGCTTTTTTTTTTTGCTTAGATGTGGTACAAGGCTGTATGAATGGGACTCTCAATGAGAGTCGAACTCATATTTGTTGGTTTGCTTGTTAAGCTTATCACCTCGAAGTAAAAGAGTTCGAACTCTACTTGCGCTTTTACGTTCACTTTCAGATTAATATCCTTGGGAAAGGTATCTACCCTCCTATCTTCCCAGCTATGGATTAAATAGTACCCCTGCTGTTCTTCTACATGGATAGCTTTGGCATTAAATAACTCACGAAGGTTGAAATGTCATCAAATAAAGAAATCGAATCGAGTCTTAACGATCGTAGAATGAAAACCTGAAAGATGTGATAAATTTTACAAACAGCGTGTTTTGACTAGTATCCTTTTTTTCATGACACTTGAATAAAAGCAAGAAACACAAGAGAGCATCGTGTGTGGTGGGGTAATGAATGTAATTCCCACCCAGAACCAATTTGTTCACAACTTTTAACTGCAATATTTTCATAACCCCCTCCGAAAGTTTATACTTGCCCAGTCGGCTTGGGCTGTAAAATACACCGACTGCTTCTCTGCTGAAGGGTAAGACTCCCCCCAACGAGTGTCCTGCATATGACACTAAACAATCTAATGGTGAGAATATATTAATGCTAGAGCTTTGGGGATTGTAGAGTACCCCTTCATTGCCATCGCTCCCAGGTTCACTCTGTCCGGAGTGATAGCACCTGATAGGGTTCTATCTATGGGTCAGATAGGACTAAACTGCGTACTAATGCTAAACTAAATTGTTTGAAATGGAACTGCTTTTGAATGCTAAATTGAATTGTTTGGGATAGAAATGTTTTTTGGACATTGAAACTCTACTTACGCTAAACTGAATTATTTGAAATAGAACTGTTTAGGCATTTAACATTGTGTAAACAAAAACTATACTTATACGAAACTTAATTGTTTGAATTAGAACTGTTTGACTAAACTGAATAGCTTGAAATAGAAATGTTCTTTTGACATTTAAACTGTGCACTTATGCCCAACTGAATTGTTTGAAATAGAACTGCTTTAGTATAAAAATGAATTTGGCATTAAATAACCTACAAAGGTTGATATGCCGTAAAACTCAAACAAAAAAGTTTATACATATTGTTTGCAGGATAGTTTAAAATGTATTTATTGACCCTTTTGAAAAATCTTCAACCTAACATCGTCTTATTTGATATCTGCAGATCTTACGAGTTAGATAAAATTCGACGTCATAAAATGGAAGCGGCAGAAGACATTGAACGCTATAAAAAAGAAAAACTTCAAAGGCTGCAAGCCAAAGAAGAAGAAAAGAAACGGGTTTGTTTTTTTATCTATTCATAATTATTCATTTATCTTTCTGTTAAATTTTTTATGGCATGTCCTGGGTATTAATTTTGATATTTGTCGTTCAAAGATGAGGACTGTTTTAACTATAATTTTACTATAGAAATATTTTTACTATAAAATAGCCCGCATGATATTATGGTTAGCGTTAGAGGCTCGTAAAATATTGTCAGAGAGTTCAATTCTCAGTCGGTAGTACATCTGGCTTTGTGCCAAACTAAGCTAAGCTTAGTAAATAACTATTAAAGAAATGCATCGTAAATCAGGAAAAATTGTTTGTCAGCGGTCAGTTATTAATTCAAATAAAATAGACATTGTAATTTTTAAAAGAATGTCCTGCTTTGTACAGACATAGAAACGAATCAATATCTTGGACTTGGGGCTACCATGGTGGAATGATAAATTTGTTTAATGGATAGAGTCTTCATTAATATATGAGTTGCGCCGAGGAAGATAATTTTCTAGATTTCTTGTAGCTTTTGCCAGGGATTTTAAGGGTGTAATTTTTCATCAATGCAACTTGGGTTGAGGCACCTGTCCTGGACATCTGGGGTGTGTGGAGTCACCTCTTCGTTGTCTTTACTCTCAACTCTTACCGGAGGAGTAGTTCCGTTAGGGTCCAAGCTATGGGTCAAATTTGGGGTGATATTCAGAACGACATTGTTTTGATACATTGATATTGTAACTAAGTATGATGTGTTTACCTGTTTAAAATGATTGTGAACTTCATATAATTTCTTGCAAATTAATAGTATTAGATTAGAATATCTGAAACGATATAATTCTGACAAATTATTTCTGTGAGATAGGAATAATTACTCAAAGCCTAATGTTTGCGACAACGATATTGTAATAATTGAGATAGGAATAATTACTCAAAACCTAATGTTTGTGACTAAGATATTGTAATAATTGAGATGGGAATAATTACTCCAATCCTAATGTTTGTGATTACAACATCGTAATAATTGAGACGGGAATAATTACTCCAATCCTAATGTTTGTGATTACAACATCGTAATAATTGAGACGGGAATAATTACTCCAATCCTAATGTTTGTGATTACAACATCGTAATAATTGAGACGGGAATAATTACTCCAATCCTAATGTTTGTGATTACAACATCGTAATAATTGAGACGGGAATAATTACTCCAATCCTAATGTTTGTGATTACAACATCGTAATAATTGAGACGGGAATAATTACTCCAATCCTAATGTTTGTGATTACAACATCGTAATAATTGAGACGGGAATAATTACTCCAATCCTAATGTTTGTGATTACAACATCGTAATAATTGAGACGGGAATAATTACTCCAATCCTAATGTTTGTGATTACAACATCGTAATAATTGAGACGGGAATAATTACTCCAATCCTAATGTTTGTGATTACAACATCGTAATAATTGAGACGGGAATAATTACTCCAATCCTAATGTTTGTGATTACAACATCGTAATAATTGAGAGAGATATAATTACTCAAAGCCTAATATTTATGACTACGACATCGTAACAATTGAAAACGAACTCAAGTCGTGCTATAATTTTCACCTTCGGACAAAGATTCTTCGGAAAGGCATGAACCCTCTACCTCCAGTTATGGGTAAAATAGTACCTCTACTATCCTTATACAGGGATGGCTTTGACATTTAGTAACCCACGAAGGCTGATATGCCATTAAACAAAGAAATCAAATGAAACTAAATCAAACCATATGTTTGGTAAATTATTAGTATTTGATATGAATAGTTAACTGAAGATAATTGTCATCAAATTATTATTATTAAATAGGAAGTTCCTTGAAATATAACTATATGCATATTATAAATGTTAAAAGTTGATACTTGAGGCTGTAATTGTTTAAAATCTATTATCTCCCTGTGAATTTTTCACGCCAGTTTTAACTGATGTTTTTTCACTAGATTCTCGGTGACAGCAACTTTCTTCGGACCTCCGATACTCTTCCAGATATTCTTGCTGATCTTAACAGTACTGTGGTCTGGATGGTCCCGATTCTTCTGATCTCCAGTTCCTCCAGATTCCTTTCCGAGACTATTGCGAACCATTCAAAGGGCTCCGACTACAGTTAGTATTACTGTCATCTTTATGTTCCGCAGCTTTTTCGTCCCCAGGCATGATCCAAGTTTTTGTCTTTAATTTTTGCTCTGTGGTCCGCTGGAACAGCAATATCAAAGTTAACCCTAGGTCCGGTTCTCTAGCTGATATTTGGTGACCTGTTTGTATTTGGTGAACTGTTTGTATCTTAAAATCACAGAGAATTTTATGCGCTTCATTTTCTTGGACAGATTCTGGTTTGTGTATGTACCATTTATCAGTCGGGTCAAATTGCACAATTCCCCGTGGATCACTTTTCTCGCCCAGTCGTGCCTTATCTTGTATTCCTTTTGTGCCAGTTGGTTGAATTCGCTCAATATATTATCAATCGTTTCATCTCTGTCACTACATAACCTACTCTTTATGCGTACTTTTCTGCCTATTATCAGTTTTTGCTTTGATATACTTAGTTTTTATGGCTTTATTTTGTGTTGCGATAAAAAAGATATTCAGTTTTCTCTTTAGGTTTCCCCTTCTTGGCTATGTTTAGGTCATCCCTGAAGCAATTTCTCCAGCTCGTCGTGTTGGGAAACTAAACAAAGTGGTCTCCCTTTTTGGGAGTTATGGGCGAAGATTCCGAGAATCACGTGACTCATGGCCATGTAACATTTTGAGAAGCGAGTTCAATCTCTTTTTGGTAGCAGACACCAGTCGGAGAGGACCCCTCTCTTTCGTCTCCGTTTTTGGAGCAGTAGATGCGTGCAAATTATCCACTGTGAACCTTTTCCCTACACCAGAGAAAATGTAAGTTTTTACCCACTGCCTTACAGCACTTCTAGTTCTGTGGATACACTTAGTCATGCTTTGACGTGCTTTGTAATTGTGTGTAATGTATGTATATAAAATATATGTCGTTGTAGTCTAAGTAGACTTTGTTTTTCCTTACCGAAATATTCTATGTAGGTTATTCCCTAATGCATTATAGGAAAAAGCTAGTGGTAGTCTCCATAAATACCACACATCTATGAATTCCTATAGTCACTTAAAGTATATACATTCTTTTTTTTTTTTTCATTTTTGTTTTCTTGATTTTGTTGTTTTACTATTTGTTCTTAAGTTGTTTCTATTGATATTATCGTTACTGGGCGCAGTAATCATTCTTTCTTTATTTGTTTTTTATAAATCTCAAATCCCTGAATTGTCGCATCTACGCAATCCTCAATGTTTGTGAATTCTCTTCATCTATCTTTTCTTGACTAAAATCTGAGTGACAGAACTTGTGTATTTTGCCGTTTCAGCGGACCATAAGTGAAAATAAAAGAAAGCGAAAAGATAATCAAATACTTAGATATAGTTAGAGAACTGAAAAGACTGCAGAACAGGAAGCTGACGGAGATACCAATTGTAGTTAGCGCTCTTGCAACGGTCCTAAAGAGCTGTAAAAGAGATTGAGTGAACTGGAGATCAAAGGAAGAATCGAAACCATCCAGACCACAGTACTTTTAAAATCAGCCGGAATACTTAGAAGGGTCTTGGAAGCCAACAAACTGCAACTTTTCATAACCAGCTTAAACCTTTCTAGAGCCCTGAGCAGAATTTAATTTGAACCCACCTCAGTCCTCCATAAACATTGCTAATTATAGTTTTTTATATCGTGTTATTTTTGACAGCATATATATACGAGATAGGGAATAAAAATTGCAGGAATTTAACTGGTCACGACACAGGAATAATTTATACTTAATTAAATATCAACTTTGTCATGAACAGACTGGGCAATCGGGCAATCGGGTAATGCACGAAAGCCCAAAGCACCAAGGGACCCTAGCAACAAAAAGTCCATTTCTGAAGGGACTTTAAATTAATCAATGTGTAATTGTTAAACGATACGAATCCCAGAGGGAAGGAGTCCCCGCGGCATGGTGGTTAATGCACTGGACTGAACCATTGTAGTAAGCAAGTTCGAACTCCAGTAGCGCTACTACTTTTACTTTCAGACCAATACCCTTGGGAAAGGTCTGAAGCCCTTTATTCACCTCTAGTTATGGGTTACATAGTACCACTACTGTTCTTCTGCAAGGGTGGTTTTAGCATTAACTAACCCAAAGAAACCGAAACTGAACTGAATATCAGTGGTATTGTTATTCTGGCAATGAATTGAATTATAATCAAATATTTCATGCATTGTAATAAAGACAATAAAAGCAATGATTATATTGAAGTATATGACGATATATCTTAAGAGAAGTTTCTTTCTTCTGGTCCTGTAATTTTGGCTGTGAATCTTATAGTAATCCAAAAACAATTCGTAGCTCTGTGCTGAAAGCAGTGAAAATAATTATTGTTCTGGAGAGACGGACAAAATATCTTGACAATATAGCCTCACACAAAAATATCCTGTACTCAAGTCGGTACGAAGTGTAACACATTTTTGGAACGTACAACAAAATATGATATAATTTTTATAATTTCCATTTCGTACAGGATCTTCAAATGCTGACTGATTATTACCCGTGGGGAAGATCCCTTGGAAATTTTGAAAGGGTAAGTTAATGATACATTTTTCTATATTCGAAAATCATTTTAGTGGCATAATTCCATAAAACTAATAATAGGTCTGATAATCACGTACTATATGATAACTAAACACTCACATTCATCACATATGCATATAAGCATGTATGTATGCTTGTATGTGTGTGTTTGTGATATATATATATATATATATATTTGTCTGTGACAAACGTATATCCTAGAAAAATCTTAACTAGTTTTTTTCTTGTTTTATAAGAAAAGATTGTATGTGGCCACAACAAAAATGTTCATCTAAGCTCTTCTTTCTGGGTGAGGCTTATAACTTTTTGTACGACCTTCGTATATATATATATATATATATATGTGTGTGTGTGTGTGTGTGTGTGTGTAACAGTTGTGCCTCAAACAACGCCTACATCAAATGATGACTCTCGAGTCAGATTTTTTGAGGTTTTAAAATTGAAACAGCCAACATACGAAAAATTAACAAAAGTATATGAATGCTCGTAGCTTTCTTTGTACAATTTTACCGAAATTACTTAGAGTCGAATATTTTTATAGTAGTCGAATTATCTCTCCCTAGCTAAAAAAATTATCCAGTAGTAAGCCTTGTTTAGTAAGAGAGAGGGAAGGATATGAGGCATAAAAAAAGAGAAAGCGAAGAGGAAGAGAGAACTAACACTTATGTTATCTAAAAAGAGAGGAGAATCTATATTTCTTAATAACAAAACAAAAGTTTCTCTCAAAAGTAATTTGTTTCAAAGGAAATAAACTATACACCCATTTGACATTCATACTCACGTTCACATTGCTTATTTTTCCTTATGCATGGCGAAAAACATTCAACGTTGATAACAAAGAAGAAATATACATTAAAAAACAATGACAATATTCTTACCTAACAAATAAAATGAGAGAGTGAATGAAAGTACGACAGACTCACAAGATACACCTCCCACTTCTTACGGTTTTATACACTTAACAAATAATAATAAAATACCATTCCTTGGTATTTCATCTCAAACTTCTTTTCTTTAAGCCAATTTTCTGGGTTTCTGCAACGCATCCTTCATATGTAGAAATAACCACGGGAATCTTCAGCCCCCTGCCTTGGGTTGACTTGTTGAAAAAGGCCCACTATTTCTATATGTATGCCTCGTGTTGAAACTATAGCGGTGGTGTGTAATATGGTTAATTGTTTAGCGCTATATTTTTTAAGGCACACAAATGAATTACGGGACTTTGATTTAACAACACACAATAACGAAAGTTTTTATTTGCAGCTTTGAGGCGGTTTGTTCTTGGTGCTGCAAGACTCGTGGTATTTAGGCTTGTTGGTTTTGGAGACGCGATGGCTTAGCGGGATGTTGAGATGGCAGCGTGTCGTTGGACGTGTGAGGGAAGTATTCAAGGTCACCGTGTAGTTTTGTGTGTCTGGTAATTGGGGAGAGTAGGCGTTATCTCCATTAATATGGACCAGAGGTGAAATGGGGGCTAGTGTGTCGAGAGCGAAGTGGCGCTCGGATCGACATAGTAAATTTTTGTGGTGCTTGTGGAAGGCATGCTGAATGTATCTAATTCATATTCAACTGGGATTCCTTGGTCTAAAATATATTAGACGCAAAGAATCCATAAATTAGATGGTTCCCTCGCTGAGTGTCCATGTTGCTGCTGCTAGTGTTAAAGCCACAGTGAGATGTCCACACTGGGTGGCTTGTTTAGCTAAAAAGCATCGCTAAGCAGGGGCGACCAGAGACACGACTGCTCCGGTCGCTGTCTCAAGCTGAAGAGAGTGTGTTTGGCCGCTCACCCGTTTTGCTAGCCGGAAATGAAGGTCCGGGCTGAATAGGATATGTCATCCTGATTGGGTGAAATTCAGTGTTGAATTAAATAGCGCGCCAAAACAAAATATGAGATTTTCCTCTTCTCTACAAAACCATCGCTTCTTCCTGCTCGAGCCGAGATGACATTCTTTCTGCTTCTTCCTGAATATGAACTTTTAGTTGAAGTCTACGAGGATTATTTCCGAATTTATCCTCCAGACCTTAGACTTAACCTTCTAAAGATAGAGAAAAGCAAACCAAACCACCACGAACCTATAACCTCACAAGATCAAATCTGCAAAAACGGAAAAAGAGCCTTTAGTCCAAGCAACCAGCCTTGAGCCAAACTGCCTAAAGTGCTAAAAAGCAAAAGCCAAGTAGAAGAGGCTTCATCCCCTAGGCTGCCCTCTTAAATATCAGCCAGTGGCGAGGCTATAACGGTATAACTTTAAAATAAGCCAATCGTATTTGAGTAGATATTAACTGCCGAATTTACAAATTCCAGCAGTTAATTTAGGGTCGAAGCATCACTGCTACAACCACAGAGCACACCAACAGTAACTAATCAGACTTCGATGATTTTCCATCTAATCGTGGGAATGCCAGAGAAAAATGCTTTTTCGTCATACAACAATTTGTTGTATTCACAAATTTACTGTAAACGTTAATTCAATCGCATATGATTTAAATCAAGTGACGAGCTGAAGACATTAAAACACTGAACGTAGAATTGGAAGTGAAATTTTATAAAATTCCTTGAAATTTATATATATATATATGTGTGTGTGGTTTTGTTTGACTTTTTTGTTTAATGACATATCAACCTTCGTTGGTTATTTTATACCAAAGCCATCCTGATACTATTTCAGCCATAGCTAGGAAAGATAAGGGGGTTCATAAGTTTCCCAAGGGTATTTGTCTGAAAGTGAACATAACTGCGACTGAATTTCGAACTTTCTTACTATGATGTCTTAATCCGTCACGTTAGTCACTACATCAGTGGAGAAACTGTACGATATTTAGTATTGTTAATTACCTCTCTTTAATGATTTAAATGATCAGGGTGAGCGTGGGCGCAGAATCAATGCAATGATTTTTAAGTTGCTAAATAGAGGGTAAATTGTTTTATTCTCTAATAGTTGTGCTAACAAAAATCCCGCTAAGATATACAATTTTTGTTGTGTTAGGCTAATATAGGTAACATAAATCAGATCTTTATAATATATTTGCTGTGTTGTCTATAAATAAGCAAAACACTAATATTTGCGGGGTTAGGAGTCTTCCGACTATAATGACTAAAATGTTAGACTGCGGCTCCGAAGTAAGTGAGTTCGATCTCTAGTCGCGCTATTATGTTCACTTTCGGACTAATACACTTAGGAAAGGTATGAACTTCCTTTATTCCTACCAGTTATGGGTTAGTTAAATAGTATCACTGATATTCTTCTACAAAGATGAATTAGACATTAAATAACCCACGAATGTTGATATGCAATTAAACCAAGAAATCAAACTCTTTTTTATAAAAAGTTAATCCTTCAAAGCCAAAGATACTAGAATTTTATCATTTCTAGTGGAACGTTATACACTCAAAACTGATATCATTAGGTTTGTAGTTGTATATGTTTTTTGGTATTCAAGTTCCCCATAGTTTTATGTTGAAGTTTGATATATGTTTTGCTTGGAATAAGGCACATGGAAAAAAGTAGTAAATGAAGGAAGTCAATGAGTGAAGGATATGAAACGGCGCGGACAAAAGGAACATTCAAAACAAGGCGAAGAACAAAACAAATTTATACACTATAATAAAACAGACATTGATACATAAAAAATAGTCGTGTGTGTATGCGTGTGTGTGTGTGTGTAATTAACACAACTAAACTACAAAATGGTTAATGACGGAAACGCCCTATTTAGTTGGTTTATATATTTAAATGTCTTTCTTTTTGTGGTTCGAAACAGTCAGTTTCTCTGAGACTGGAAAAAGTCTCACAATCAATGTATATTGAAGAAATAAATGTCTGCGAGGTTTATCCATTTTTTTGCTTTCCACTCCTGTTGATGAATAAGAAGAATGTCACACTGAAGAGAGAGCGTGTATCCGCTGCGAAGAATTTGTGTAAAAAGAGGAAGAGTGTTTGAAGACGACGTATTTATAGAAAATACGTGTATTGGAAGTGGCTCCAAACGCAGGACGAAATTTACGCGCGGACATAGTTTTACGCAGGTCACGTGGTTCTCCTGGCCAATGGTTTCCCGAGACTGAATATGTATGCGTCCGCCATCTTTGTAGTGGGAACAAGAGGCATACCACCCAAATTAAACTATAGGAGTGTAAAGTCCTATAGGTCTTACGTATTACCAAACTCCATTACGGACAAATGACACTGAAAGCATCGTTTCCTGTTCCATCACTGAAGTTAAGCAGCTGTTTAGTTGTTAGATGGATGGCCAATAAGGAACAGCGGGTATTATTGATAACCTAAAGCCTGTGTGCAAGACTGAGCAAACCTTAGTAAATAACAGCGCTATAACATTTTTTTAAAGTAAAAATAAAAGTGGAAATAATGGATATAATTTATGAAAACTTTTACCACCGTTTCAGCCACAAAACTATATATTTCCTATTTTCACCACTATATATTTTCGCCAGCAATAAACAAGAACTCGAATGCCTCACAAATATAGCACCAACTTTTTCAGATTAGCACCGCCCTGTGGCAAAAATATTAGTTACTGTCAAAAAGCTTCAATGTATACAGCTATACCATCAACATCTGCCTTTAACTGATTGGTTGGTTTCTTAGTTAATGGTTAATTAATGCCAAAACCATCCTTCTAGAAGAACACCAATGATACTATTTCACACGTAGCTGGGAGGGATAAGGGAGTTCATACCTTCCCAAGGACATTAGTCAAAAAGTGAACCTAAAAGCGTGACCAGAGTTCAAAATTACTCACTTCGAGGCCGCAGTCCACGATGTTACCTACAACGTCACAGGAATTTCCCTTAGTGAGTGGTAGAATACTTGAAACCATATAATTCTGTTTAAAATGCTTATTATTAAAAAGGAATAGTTACTTTAAATGATATAATTATGTAAAAATTATTCGTATTTGATAAGAATACTTGAAACCATTCGGCAGTGTGCAAATCATTAGTATTAGATAGGAATACCTGATACCATATCACTGTGTGCAAATAAATGATTACAGATAAATAAAAAAGCGCAATCTAAATTTTAACCTTAGAGCTGGGAGGGATAAGGAGATTTATAACTTTTCAAAGGGTACTTGTCAGAAAGGGAACCTCATAGCACCACTGGCTTTCGAAATCACTTACTTCGAGACAGTAGTCCAGTACTTCAGCCCTTACGCCACGGGAAATCCCCATCCTTACAGATTCTGTTGTGGAGCAAACATAATAACAGAATCACTTCCGGAATTGACTTCTTGCAAGTACAACTTACTGGTTCGGTTATGGTGAAAATGAAGCGTAAATATCGTTGACCTTATAAAAAAAAATAGAATTTGGTAGCCAAAAACTTGAACTATCTAACAGTGTTATTACATCCCCCATGTCTGTTCTAACTTTTGTGGATTACTTCTGTAGTGTCCCTTGCACTTAACTATTTCAATCACAAGGTGTAGCGGTGACTATGTTTGGTTTGGTTTGGTTCTATGGCATATGAACCATTCTAGGTTATTTAATACCAAATCCTGTTTATACATTTATATTGAATATATATGATTTGTAAACACATTTTATTAATAACATTTTTAAATGAGTCTCAGCTCATTTTTTGGCACAGAGTTAAATTGTTTCAAGTATTGCTATGTCATACGAATAATTCTATTTACTATTATTCATTTGTTTATTCCTAGTTAAAGTGTTAAAAGTATTATTATGCATCACTTATAAGTAAAGTAAAGATGGCGACTGTAGTCGTGGGTGACCCGAAAGCTCCCTTTTCAATAGCTACTACACCGAGATGTAGGAAAGGGCGCTACTCCTTTCCCTGGATTGCTCCACTTTACCCTTGATACGTACCTTATAATGCTGAGTGTTGAGTACCATTTTTTAAGTCTTTGGTATGACAAGACCTGGGATTGAACCCAGGTCTCCCGGACCATTGGCGAATAGTAATTTGTTTACACATAGCTAAATGTTCAAGCAGTTCTATTTCTAACAATTCAATTTAGCATTAGTCATTAGTTTGCACTCAGTTTAAAATGTCAGACTGTTCAATTTGACTCACAGAGAGGACCCTATCAGGTGCCACTACTCCGGGCCAGAGTGGACCTGGGAGCTATGGCATTAAAGTAGTACTCCACTTTCACCAAAGCTCCGGCATAACTAAAGCCTCACCATCAGATTGTTTTGTGTCATATCCAAAATATTCGTTGAGGTAGTCTGCAGAGATGCTGTCGGGGTATATAATAGCACCAACCGACTGGCCTAAGCGACTATGGTTATCGACGATTGAAGGTTGTCTTCGTATGTTAGTCGCATCTGAGTACCATAATTCACTGCTCTCATTATTTGAGTGAGAGGAAAACAATTCGGAAGTGTACGATGGTTTAATATTTTCTTGTTCCTTCTAATAATGCAGGAACATTTCACGACATATTAACAAGAACGTTTTATTACCTGAGCAAAGTTAACAGTATCGATATAAAAATGATATGAAATACTAAAATAAAACAAAGAGGATATGTTATAAATGTCTCATGTGTGATTGAAAGGGTTTTACCGGGGCATTGGTCAATTGAGTAGAGTGTTCGCCGATAGACTGGAAGACAGGGGGTCAATCCAAGGTCGAGTCATACTAAAAACTCAAAAAATGGTACTTGATGCCGCCTGGGTTAACACTCAGCATTATAAGGTAAGGATCAAGGTTAAAGTGGAGCAATCCAGGGAATGGAGTAGCGCCCTTTTCTACACCTCGGTGTAGTAACTATAGAAAAGGGAGCCTTTGGGTCACCCTCAACTGGGGTCGCCAACTAATAGAGTCCTTAATATACTTAGAGAATAGAATTATTGAATGAAGACTTACTTGTTTAACATATGATGTCATGTGTCATAAAACACGTGGTTGTTCGGTGGGGGCGAGAGGTTCTCGTCCATGAGGTTAGGAATGCGGTCTGTTTCAAGGTATTGTCGAGGTTGGAAAAAAAAGTTTGGTACTCTCTCGTGCTACTTTGACCACGCCACCTAGAGACCATTAGTTGTACTATTGGGCAAACACGAGAGGTAATAACACACTGGGCACCAAATAGTAGAACTGTTCGGCAAGCAAAGCAAGTAATCCCTACATTTGTTTAAAGATCAATTTATCCCCTTTATGGGCAAGGATGTCTGAAGTTTTCAACTAAGCATGGATCGTTCTGTTGAGATATGTTCTATATTATATTTTTTTATTAATAATATAAGGTAGATTCTTTCCCTTACCCTCTGTCAACCAGAAACGGAAGTGATTTTATGTCAGTTAAAACTGACTGGTTATTTGATGCCAGGAAGGTTAATTAATTATTTCCTACACACTAGGTTCCAATATTAGTGTTAGTGTATCTATTGATAGACTAACACTGAATAACCGGAAAAGAAAGATGAGATGAACTCATGGGAACATTTAAGGCATTTAATAAGTCCATTTCATAAAACATATAACAAATGTTGCAAAAATAATCAACGAGTCCCAAAATAGATGACTCGAATATATCATTCCAGTAGCAAAAAGAATATAAAGAGAAATACGAAAATTGTGGAAAGGTCTTTAGATTATCTCGCTGGAGTGGGAAACAAAAGTCTCTTTTCTGTTCTACAAACTGAGGTAAAATTTGGTCCATGTCACTCTCCGAGCGAGGACTGAAAATAGAAGGTCGTATCCGTTCAATGAACGATGTCCAAAAGAAAAAGGCTGAATTCACATGTGACCAACGGACACGTGATGTGGGAAGCCACGCCTCTATCCTAAGGGAAAAGACTTATTTCTCTCCCTACACAATCTCTGCTCTTTTTTCTTCGTAGGTATCCCACGTTTCGTTTGCGTATAACAGCGCGGGCCAAACAATACTATTCAGCTTTGCTTTGAGTGCATTATTTTATCGGGGTAAATGCATTCCACCCTGATCTTATTCTCCACGAGATTTCCGTATCCAGGTCTCGTATAGTGGAGCAGGCTATCGTATTGACGACTTTAAGATTTGTCTTCGTATGTTTGTCGAACAACAATTATTTGAGAGGAAAGCAATTCGGACTCTTGTAACTGAGGAAATGTATTATGGTTTAATATTTACTCGAAGTGAACAATGTAAAATAATTCACGATGAATCAACGACAACGTATTCACAGGTTGAGCAAACTTAATATAATGAATATAGAAATGACTGAAAAGAAGTGTACACTCTAGAGAAAAGTCCTAGGGTGTTGTTGAAGAATCTTTTGGTACAAGTTAAGAGTCCTAAATCACAAGGGGTGTCCTCGTGGTGTAATGGTTAAAGCGATGGACAGCGGAATCGTACAAAGCGAGTTTGAACTTCAATCAGGCTATTGCTTTCACTTTCGGGTAAATACCCTTGGGAAAGGTATGAACCCCCTTATCCTCCCAGCTATGGGCTAAATAGTAGCACTACTGTTCTTCTAGAAGGATAGCTTGGTATTAAATGACGAACAAAGGTTGATATGTCATTAAACAATAAAAATCAAACCACACCAATCCTTAATCACATACTTATGTGATAGAATAGAAGTTAATGGGTGAAGACTTACGTCAAGGTTTGGTGTTGTGCGCCATAGGACACGAGATTTGTTGAGGTGAAAGTTCCCTCTATCAAGGAAACGCACACCTTCATTCGTGCTATTGGTTGTCGAGGCAGGATCAAAGAGGTTTGACTTTGTCACGCTCTTTTATTAGCTACTTTGTGGTCATTAGAAGTATTTGAAAGGAAAGTGATGTAATCCTTACACTCTGTACGTATTCACCATCCGCCTTAAGTAGACGTAATCCTTCACCCTCTTGTTTTCATCTTTCCTACCACTGTTGTACATCTTTGAAACGCATGAATTGCAAAATTTATTCACAACAATTCGACATTATTTAGTCAATTTAAAAAATGACCATGACTAGTACGAAACGACTTTTCATGGTGTAGTCACCAGTTGTTGTGAAGCTATAAGATTGATAGCTTCGTGAATACAGTAGAAAAATAACCGAAACGTCGCCTTCACGTGGTTTATCTCAAAGCTGGCGGTTGATCGTTGATTGATCAGCTCAGTCAAGATAACAATACAAATTATTTAAGAAAAGGTTCCCTCTTTTGGTGTATTACAATTATACGAATGCCGTCTAAGACTTTTATGATGGGTACACTTACTGTTGCTTTAGAAATGACTGAGGTGAAATTCTTATCGTTCAATTATTAAGTATAATCAAAAAAATATTTCATGTACATGCAAAGGACATAAGTTGAATTGTTGTAATTTACTAAACTTTTTGCTTAGATGTGACACAAAACTGTAGGAATGGGACACCCAGTGAGGCCCGAACTCACTCGTGTTGGTTTGCTGTTCTAGTTTGCAAACCGTTACACCACCCGAAGTGCCCGAACGTAAGTTGAATTGTTGATTAAAAACTTAAGAAAGGTCGGACACTTGAAGTGACAGCAAACCAGCATGAGGCTACAAAGATTAATCGGTGCTTTGTAAATTGTGGATTCTTATGGTAAAGTAAAGACAACTCGGTGTCTGCGTTTGCCTCGAGGCCAGACGCCAGGTTCCTACTCTTGTCAAAATGTAACCCTAAAATCACTTGGATACCGTTATAAGAGTAATCATAAAACAAGAGGAAAGAAAAAGAAAAAGAAAAAGAAATGCTATCAGTAGGTCTTTGTTTATTGTTTTATTTCTGTTTCTTATTTTTTTCATTTTTTATCAGCACTAAATTTTCACAAAGTAGAAAATCTTTAATGTCAAGGATTTTTTTCGTATTTTTGATGGGGAGTTTTGTTGTTGTTTTTTGGGGGGCGGGGGGAGCGGGGAAGTTTTTTATCAGCTCTAAGTTTCCATAAAGAAATAAAAAATATGTTATGTCTACTTTCTTTATCTTTTTTCTTTTTGCTTTTTCTTCTTTTTTTTTTCTTTAGCCATGAATAAAACACCAACAATAAGTGAACAATGAATTTGTTAAGCACAGTGGCATTTTCTTATTACCATTAAAATAGTTAAGCTTTTTATCACTTATTATCCTCACGATAACAATACATAGTGTTTGAATTAATATTCGTGTGACATAAGAAAGACTACAACGCATTACAATGCACGGTTCCTTTGCAAATGTCTCATGGATTTCTTTGATGCAAAACAGTTTCTACGGCCAAAATCATTTGAACGTTTAGTCATCAATTATTTAGTTTGGCACAAGGCCAGAAATATGAAGGGAGCGCGTGTGATACAAACTTACTGACGATGGTCTGCAAGCTCAATTCACTAACCAATTGATCTATGCAAAGCACCTGTTATGAGGGTAGCGTGAAACGAATGATGCAGAACGAGTTTTTAATATTGTAGCAAAGGAGTTTTCTGGGCACTGTGGTTAAATAAAGTTTAATGCTGAAATTGATAATAAATAAAACAAGCAAAGAGTAAATACAAATAAGAGGAGTTTAAGTTGAAACAAACGTTGACTTTTTATGTATTATTTTTGGCAATGGGCAATAATTTATCAAAGTTATGTTGTGTGAATATTAATTTTTGTATGTGCACAGTGTATGAAAAAGTATTTGTATTCTTTTTACTTGATTTCTTGGATATCAGTCTTGAATTATTTAGTGAATAAAACCTGTTTATCGTTGTGAAATTTTGGAGCAGATATTTTTGGTTCGGCGTGTTGAATCTAACCTATGAACTCTGCAACTACTGGACTGCAACTGACTACTGGGGGAAAAGCTAACGTTCAACCCCACCAGCATTTAGCGGCAATACATGGAAAAGTTATTCCAGAAAACCTGAAATTTGGTGACACTTGTGGGCCAAGGATCATTATATGCTCAAAGACAACATACTTAATCACCTTCCTGCAAAGACGAAAATGCAGCACATAGCATAAAAATCCATTCAAAAATGTGCATAGGTAGTTTCAAATATAGTCTAGTTTTATCATTATGGGTTTTCAGACTATTGTCTTCATATTTATTGTTATTTCCAGCAGGACGCATGACGTAACGGTTATAGGCGTTGGTTTCCAAAGCTTCTAAGGAGACAATCATGTGGAGGTTACTGGTTCAATCCTGACTGCAGGCGAGTAACAATACAGGAATACTTAACACTTGTACCCGGTTATGGCTAACGGAATCAGAACAGGTGACCCCCGTGGATTCAATAACGGACGTATTTCGAAGTTCCGTGTAGGTTCCCGAGTTCGACAAACACCGGAAGAAGGCCAGAGGATATATCATCCGAAACGTTGTGGAAATAACAATAATGATGATGACAATAGTCCGAAAACCCTTAATGATAAAAAAGTAGTCTAGTTTTATTAGCTAAAGGCAGCATAATATGTTCACTATGTATGTGCGTATGGGTACGTGTTATGACATTCGTCAGTCTTATGTCACTTAAGAGCTATATCCAAATTTCAGCATTGATATGAGCAAGATTATATCGAAGGTACCCGTGGTGTAATGGTTTTCGTCGATGGAAATGGAAACGGTGACCCGAGTTCAAATCCTAAACGAAGTTTGCATTTCACATTGCTCAAATACTCTTACGAAAGGTATAAGTCAAACTATTCTTCCTCCAGCTATTGGTAAATAGCCGGGCAGACTGTACTCTTGAACCTTGCTATGGCAAGGAAAACTCTGAATTCTACTCGTTAATGTCCGTTCAAAAAATTGACCTTGCGTCACATCCTACTCGTGCGGAGGTGTTGGATAACTACAAATGCATACATATATAGAATGCCAGTTGCCTCTGCAGCTGATAGACAACCTTGACCAAAGATTGGACTTAGTTCATCCAGTCTATTTTCTATGATGATGATCATTATGAAATATCTCACATAGATTTAAATAAAAAATATATTTGAACCAATTCACCGATTCAAGCATCAGCACCTTGAACTTCTTTTAGAAAATTTTCATAAAATTCATTTTTTGTCGCTTCTCTTATAGGATATCAACTATTTTTTTTAAATAGCTTTCTGATATAACTTTTTCCCATGAAAAACTTTTCTCTGGGCTAGTTAAGATCTATAGAAATACACATAACACAACAGAAATATTCCTACTTGTATCGTCCCTTTTGTCCCTCTTATATATATATATAGGCAAATGAATGATATAAAGGAATAATTCCTTCTGTCTATCTAAAGTGTGTGTGTGTGTGTGTGTGTATGTGTGTGTGTGTGTGTGTGTGTGTGTGTAATACATTAATTGATATCCTGAGTACGATAAAAAATGTATCGAAACTGAATTTTTGAGTGCACAGTTGACCATGTTTAGTTTGGCACCAGGTCGAAAGTATGAGAGCAGCCTAAGTGAATGAAACTTACTAACAATGGTCTATAAGCCTAGTTCATCAACCATTCCCCTATGCAAAGTGCTCAAAGACAATATACTGAGTCACTTTCCTGCAAAGACTAAATGCAGCACAATATGTAAAAGTTATCGTCGTCGGAAATGGCCCCGGCAACACGAGTTCAAATTCTGGATAAGGTTGTTTGCATTTCCCACTGTGCTAATCCCCTTTGGAAAGGTATGAACCAAACCTAGCCATGGCAACTGATTTGGGAGAAGGAGAACTCTAAATTCAAGCTAAATTTACGAAAGTAGTATAGGTTTATTGGTATATTATTGCAGGCAGTTGGATGTGTTCACTAATCAAACTCTTTTTAGTACAATGGGGAGTTACTGCCTTGTAGACAGACATCAGGAATTAGGCTTTCAGTTGGTAAATAGGAATAAATTCTCAGGTTAAGCTATCAAAAAATATTTTAAAAAGGAATAATATATATGCAACAATTGAAGGTTGATTTTTTCTATGAAAGGCCTAAATGGACATTATTTGATTCTCTACTGAGGTTATACATTAATTGGATTTAAAACATCAGCAGGTTACCAATAAAAAGGAAATATGAATAGTTTCTTTTTGACTAGACCTAGGTTGGCCTTGTAGAATGAGGATTTATAATTCATTTTATCTGAGGAATGGTTGATGCGAAAAAAGAAATCTCAAAATGGACACAATGAAAAGCTGAGAAAAATTTAACGAATGAATGCAGGGTTTATGTTAGAAACCTTAGGAAACATTATTTTCTTTGTTCTGAGGAATGCTCTATCAAGACATGAGTTCAGACCAATGTCATAAAGGCACAGTCGGCTGGGGCTGTTGAATACACTGACTGCATCTCTGCAGACGAGTAAGACTCCCTCAACGAGAGTCCTGGATATGACACTAAGCAATCTGATGGTGAGGTTCCAGTAACGCTGGAGCTTTGAGAAATGTAAAATACCCCTTTATTACCTGATAGGGTCCTATCTATCGGTTAAATAGAACCAAACTGTGTGCTTATCCTAAACTGAATTGTTTGAAATAGAACTGTTTTTAAATTTAACTGTGTGTAAATAAATGACTGACGTTTAATTGAATTGTTAGCAATACTTGGAACCATTTAACTTTGTTGACTAAACTGAACTATTTGAAATAGAACTGTTTTTATGTATAAAAGTGGATTTGGTATTAAATAACCTACAGTGGTTGATATGGCTTAAAACCAAACCAAACCATGTCATAAATGATTTATTTCTATGATTCTTGATCCTTTTTTTAATATTCTGTTAATATCAATTTCAAAGAAGCTGATGCCTTTAGCTTTGTTCCCGAAGTAATTGTTTACATTTTGCTTGCAGACAAATTACAGAAGACAAAAGTGGAATCATGCAGGCAGTTGGCCAGTAAGTGAACATTTTGTTAAATGATTCAGTCATCAAAGGAAAGGAGATGGGCATCACCAAGTAACTCTAACTGCATTGACAGATGTTGGAACTGTGATTTTTGTTAAATCAGTGTAGCAATTAAAAAATTACTTAACCTTCATCAACATTTTTTTAGGCTCAGATAAAGTACGTTGAAATTTAGTTTAGCTTTGGTTTAGTACCTCATTATATATATATATATATATATATATATATATATATATATATATATATATATTGTCATCCACAGACAGACCTGTTTCGTTCTATCAGAACTCTTCAGTGTAGCAGATAGGCTAGATTCCCGAAGCTGGGATGGGGGGTTCAATAAATGGAGTGAATTTTTGAATGAAACAAATTACATTTCCCCTAGTAAAAAAACGTCGCTTTATTTTTCAGTATAATACCCGTTCGTTAAAACACATCCCATAGAAAATCAAGCATAGAAATCTTTGTACTATGTTTTCAGCCATTTGCTGTTTGTTCTCTTCACTTGATTATCGCGAGAGAGTCCCTGTGGAGTAATGGCTAAAGCGCTGCCTAAAAGTAAATGAGTTTGAAATCCAGTCGCGCTATTACGTTCACTTTCGGACAAATACTCTTGCGAAAGTTATGGAATCTCTTATCCCTTTAGCTATGGGTTAAATAGTATTACTGCTGTTCTTCTACAGGAATGGCTGCGGCATTAAATAACCCATAAAATTTGAAATTGTTACGGTGCGGGTCAGAGAGATGACTCAACTTGATATAGAATTCTGACGATAAGAAATCCAATGTCCCGATCACGTGCCGTACAATAGTAATCAGAAAATAAAGTGTCCGAGTCTGGCTGTTTCTTTTTTTGTTTTGTTTTGTTTAGTTTTTTAGTTTTTTTGTTTGTTTTTTTTTTGTTTTGTTTGGTTTGGTTTTTTTCTCTTTCAAAATGTTCACCTAGGTATTATAAGGTTTATTTAGAGAACATTCGATACACGCGAAAAAGCGTTAGAACCAGTGAAAGGTATGGCCTGTTGGTTGGGTTTTGGAGTGTTACAACATACAATGAGAAAAAACTTCATTTAACACAAGACAAACAAGGAACATCTAATATTTAAACAATTTTTATAAAACAAAAACGTCAACTTGGATTTGAATGTTCAGAAGTTCCCCTTTGCAAGTAGTAAATTTTCGAAGTGGTGGAAAGTCAGATATCAAGAAAAAAGGGGAAAGGAGGAGAATGTTTTTAAAGAGTACTTATTCCTTTTTCTTTTCTTTTCTTTTCTTCTCTTTTCTTCTCTTTCTTTTATGGTCAGGCAGTGGAACTAGCAGAAAGGTAGTTTCGGCTCTTAACTCGAGGGCGGACGTTACTTCTCTACTGGTTATCGTATTTACGTGCTTCCTTGCGTCTCTTTTGTCCTCACTGACTCGGTTCACAGAAAACCTGAGTATTTATCTCTCTCCACCGGCTCCAAATTCGTCACTCCAAAATCCTTCTAATTTTGGCGCGACCGCTTCCCATTGGCTACTTTACTTTTTATCATTTTTCTTTTTTTCTGATTTTTAACCGGATGGATGCGTGGAGCCTTATGTGTGGCGACGCGTTTATACATTTTGTATGTGGCAGCCGACGAGTCAACATCCGGTTGGGAGTTTTATTGTTAATTCCTAAATCCCCACAAAGGAATTGGACAAACATGTGGTTAAAATGTAATAAAGTTTTTTTTCTATTTCAAAACAATTTGGAAAGGAAAAAAACTGTCTGTCTGTGGTGAGTGCATGTATGAAACATGTTATACCAAAAGTTCTCTGTTGTCGGAGATATGTAAGGTATTATTTATTACTTTTTTCATCAAGATGAATACAGATTATGCCGGTCATTTCAAACAGGGTTATTCTTATCGCCGAGTGGGAGACGTGTTACCTTGAAGGTGCATAGAAGAAATTGATGTTTCTTTTTCCTGGAGTGAATGGGTGGAAATTTGTTTTACAGAGGGTTTGAAGACTAATGGTGAACATACAGATGATTTTCAGCCTTTTCGAATATTTTGTCATGTTTCATCGACGACTGCGTCTTTCCTGGGTACTTTTTCAAAGACCCTCTTCTGACAGCCTCGTGACTATCTGTTAACAGGAAATGACGTTGACATTCCCTTTCTCTCCCATGCTTATAGAGGAAGAGAGACTGAAGTATAATTAGGGAAATGGGAGAATGATCTGACTTAGTGGTCTTTGGCATGTATCTCTGGTAGCAACCATTTACTTAGAAAAACAAAACCTTCATCATCACTTGATAACTTGGTGGCATGCAGAAACTCGTTGAGACAGCCAAACAAGTGATAATCAGATGGGGTCAGATTTTAACTGTAAGGAGGATGTGGAAACAGTTCCCAACCAAACTAACAGCTGGTTTCAGTGTCCTGGGGTAAGATGAATCAGGAAGATTGAAGGCCTGTTCATTTGTTCTTTACGTCTTTTATCACTTTCCTAGGAAGTTGGAAATAGAAAGCACTGATTACAGTTGCACCTTTTTTCAAAAAAATCAATTGTAATGGGTCTTTTTAGGTCCCAGAAAACTGTTAGCATGAGCTTCTTTACTGACCACTGCGCCCGCAACTTTTTCTTTACCAGAGTGTCAGTGCGTTCCCTCTCCATGGGCTGTCTTTTCAACTCAGGCTTGTAGTGGCAAACTCATGTCTCATCACATGACTCTTCTCTGTCTGTGGTCTGGGGTCAACATTTTGGAAACCCAATAACAACAGACCCTACTAAAGGTAATGTCATCATGTATAATTTTGTATGCTAAACCAACAGATATTCCCAACTGTTCAGAAATGTCCTCTATTGTAAATTTTCAATAAGCTAAAATGAGAGCATTAACTGAATCCACCATTTCAGGATGTAAGATGAAAACGAACTAATCAGGTTTACAATAGTAGTGCACACTATTGTGAACCTGATTAGTTTGTTTTCATCTTACATACAATTTCATCCTTCTTTAAACAATATAGTCCCTTTGTAAACATTTCTTCTTTCTAAAATATGCTTCTCCGTAGACAGCACAGAATCTTCTGTAAATTTCACATAGTTTTAAATTTTCAGCCACCAAATATTTGATTACATACCTCTGTTCAAACCTGAAGCCCTTTTTGAATTACTGACATTTTGAATAGACTCAAAACAAATATGTCTGCATGATTAAATTAATTTTTGCTGTAAAACAATCCTAAACAGTGCAGAAACTACATTTATGAAAAATAATGCTACAAAAAACAAAATTATTATGCTTTTTAAAAAAAAAATTCTGCTTCTTTATTGAATGACCTTTATCTGTGTGTGGGGGTGTATTTATCTCATTCCTTCACCATTCACAGGATAAAAAGCAAGGTCAATTTTTCAGCAGATTGGTTTGGTTTTGTTTATGGCATATCAACCATTGTGCGTTGTTTAATGCCAAATCCTCTTTATACAAATATACATTAGATATATATAGGATTTGTAAACACCTTTTGTATATAACATTCTTAAATGAGCCTGAGCTTTCTTTTGCACACAGTTAAATGATTTTAAAGTATTACTATATTACAGTCACAATTTAACATCAGCCATTTGTTTGTGAGTATAGTTTTTCTATTTGATCCATAGATAGGATCCAATAAGCTGCTACCAATCCGGGTCAGAGTGGACCCTGGAGCACTGGCCATAAGGGGGTAATCCACATTTCCAAAATCTCCAAGGCTTGTGTCCTTGCCATCCGATGGTTTAATGTCACATCCAAGACATTCATGGGGGAGTCAGCAGAGTAATGCTGACTTGAAATCAGACTTTTCCTTCTTCTAGATGGGTTGCTGTACCAAAGCTAAAGAGTTTATTGAGGCACTTATTGCATAATGATTATTTGTGCAAAAGTGAAATTATTCTTTTCCAGAGTTTGAACTCAACTCATTGAGTTTATTTTTTTAAGATAATAACAATTACACCATGTACCGTCAATTCTATTGGCTGAACACAGAGTATCATCATCATCATCATCATGTCGTGCTTCTAGCATGGTTCTCCTTGACCCTCTCTCGCCACTTGTCTCCATTGTCCATCTCTCTCAACAAGTCTTCGAGGCTACATCCCATATCGGCACAGAGCAGCTGTAGATTGGTTCTAGCTGGTCGTCTTACCTTTGCTCGTCAATGTGAAGGAGTCCACCGGAGTACATCGCTTATGAGTTCGTCCTTACTTCTCCAGCAGTTTTCTGCATGTCTGATTCATCTAATTTGGATGGTTTTCGTGATGGGAGGTAGGTGGCCATATAGCTGCTCTTTTGTGGGGTGTTGCTCCCAAGACTTGTTCAATACAGTTTGCAGGATTCTTGTGTAATTGCCGTCAAGCTTTTTCTCCATACTCTTTGTCAGCGTCCATGTAGTGCATCAATATAGCAGTATTGACATGAACGATGCTTGGAAGCGATGGACGATAGAGAAGAGTGGCGGGAGAGGGTCAGAAAGATCTGTGCTGGCGGCATGGCATGACATGATGATGATGATGATGGTGGCTGCGGTGGTTTCTTTGGGTAGATCGTAGGCGTTGCTCCATCTTCCCTCTGTGTATGTAGTCAAATGCCTTGGAGAAATCTACAAATAATAGTGTTTCTTTGAGGTTTTTTGCTCGAACACCCTCTAAAATTTGACTCAACCCCTCTGTTCAAACAGCATAGGATACAAGATCAACGTTTGAAGAGGAATTTAAAAGAGTTGAATTCAGAGTTTTCCATCTAGATCCTGCCATAGTTAAAGAGGCCAGTCTACCCTTCTATTTACCCATTGCTGGAAAGAGAATAATTGGATTTATACCTTTCCCAAGAGTATTAGGACTATGTGAAATGCAGAGCCTTGTCCAGGGTTTGAACTTGGGTCACCATATCCATTTTCTCTTATGATAACCATGAGCACCTGCAGAATATTATAAATGATGTCATTGTTTACTTGCAATAAAGTAAAAACACGTGATCTTTATTTAGTTTTATGTAAGTAATTAAGTTGGCGGCCTTAGTTGGGGGTGACCCGAAGGCTCCTTTTTCAATAGCAACCACACCAAGGTGTAGGGAAGGGTGCTACTCCATTCCTGGATTGCTCCACTTTATTCTTGATCCATACCTTATAATGCTGAGAGTTAAGCCAGGCAGCGTCAAGTACCATTTTTGAGTCTCTGGTGTGATGCGACCTGGGATTGAACCCCAGTCTCCCAGACCATTGGCAAACACTCTACTATTAGACCAATGGCATAGTGAGTTTCATGTAAAGACTGTTAAATTGTGATTAACTGTAAACTTATGATCTGGCCCCACAATAAAGAAAGTGTTAGTTTTTGATTGGCAAGATGCATCATCTGACAATATGTGTCAAGCTAATCAATTATCCTCAGACCAGATTTAAAGAGATTAATTGATTTTCTTGCATAATTGATAACAAGATGTCAGACGTAATTCACATTCAATGTAGGGAGAGAAGAGAAGAAAATGATTTCACAATGAGGGCCAACTTTAAAGTTTATTGGTATAAACAAACTTATTAATATAGTTTATTAATTCAGAAGTTTTTTTTCCTTCTCCTTGGCTAGTTACCTTACAATGACTAATGAATCCAGACGGCACATGGAGATGCTTGTCGTATAATTATTTTTATCGTGGGAAGTGAAAGTAACAACTAAAGTTCAAATCCTAAAAAAGACTGTTTGCATTTCACATACTGCTAATATCCTTGAGAAATATATAAGTTCAACTATCTCTTTCCAGCTATTGGTAAATATTCAAGCACAATGGAGTCTTTAATTGTTATATGGCAACCAATCAAGAAGAAAGAAAATTCTGAATTAGAAACTGTTTGCAGACCTGGAACGGGATACGTTCTACCAGGCTGTCCTTGTGCAAGACGTACAACATAAGTTATGCGTCCATGACCTAGTCCAATTATGGGATCAGTGAAGAAGTATATAATTACATTTTTTTTACAATGATGCCATACTTAAGGCAGAATTTTCAGTGTAATAGCATGTGAGCAATGCAAGCAGACAATTACTAGAAAGTTCAATTCTCACTGTATGCTCCATTCTTGAGACCTTGAGTCACATAAGTAAATTACAATTAAAATTTCATACAGTGAAAACTGAGGAATAATGAAGCTGATATATAACATCTCTAGATGCACATATTTATGTACAATAATGTATTTGCATATATATATTTACTCAACCCATCTGCCACCGTCTGTTTTCTCTACTATTTTCACATAGCTAGGAATGATGAAATGGAAGCGTCAATATTATCATGGACCACTAATTATGACATGCTAATTAGAATCCTTCAATCTTTCCAAAGTAGAAGCATTAATATCCTTATGGACCACTATTAAATGCTAATTAAAATTCTTAAATCCTTCCAAAATAGAAGCATCAATATCATCATGGACCCAGTCTCTTGTGCTATTTATTCATCTAGGTAAGAGAAAATAGGAATCCATGCTTTTTTCCAAGAGCACTTGCGTGAAAATGAAATGCAAACAACTTCATTTAGTATTTGAACTTAGCTTGCCAATTCCATTTTCATGTGTAAATGTGAAAGAGTTATCCGCCTTGTTGGAGGTGATTTCGTTTTAGAGGATGGGTACCTTTCACTTCAGTCAAGTCTCTGTTAAGCTTTAAAAATGAATAAAGCTTCTAAAGCTCCATTCAACGTCATTTGTAATTTTAGAAAACATCTTGTGTTGTTTTGTATATACAAGTATTTCACTGGCTCAAGAAAGAGTTTTCACCACAAATGGATAAAAACTAATATTCTTCCATGAAGTCATATTGGGTTAAAAGAGGGCTAAATTTATTCTTATTTTCCTAAAGTACCAAGTTGTGTTACAATGGCAACTAATCATATCATTTTCTTCAATAATTGGAAAAGTAATCCGGCAGACAAAGGCAAATAATTCCATGATCTCTTGAACAGAAATCCTTCTTAATCCTCCTTTTCTCTTTGTGATTGTAGTTTTGAAAGTCAAGCTTTCATATTAAAATAGTTTCTTATTTTAATGGTTTCTTATTAATCTGCAAAAAAAAAAACTGTTTCTACGTGGCTAAACCGGCTCATTGGCCTAGAGGGTCGAGTCGTGGCCGTCGCAATAATACCATTATTAGTATTATTGCGACGGCCACGGTAGAGTGTTCGCCAATGGTCCGGGAAACCGGGGTTTAATCCCAGGTCGAGTCAGACCAAAAAATGGTACTTGAAACCTCCTGGCTTAATACTCAGCATTATAAGGTACAGATCAAGGGTAAAGTGGAGCAATCTAGGGAAAGGAGTAGCGCTCTCCCCTACACCTCGGTGTAGTATCTATTGAAAAGGGAGCCTTCGGATCACCCTTCACTACAGTCGCCAACTTTACTTTTACAATGAATTTCAAAATTTGAGCGATGGTTGTCTCAATTCCTCTGAGGTGATGCATTCATTCGAAGCCATTTCAAACAAATTTTCTGAGAAAATTCATCCAAGTAGAATCCTACTTAAACAGCTGAGAAGCATTTAGAAAAAAAGGGCTTTGGTTGTTGAGAGTAACTGTTGTTTCCAAACTACTTAGCTGGACTATCACTGATCAACTGTTGCTTTTAGCATAACTCACCCTTAAGTCTGATAAATACCATAGTTGATACCATTTAACCTACTTTTTTTTTCAAAAGAAATAGCTTTAAAATCATCAGGAATTATGTTCAAATTTCAGGTATCTGATCTGTTAATACTTACCCAAAAGACAATGAATGAAAAAAGTCCTTGTAAGTATCCTAACTCTAAAATATTAAAGTTCCATAAAATTTTTCAGGTCTTCAATTCACTATATTGAGAAATTCCTTTTCATGGAATTTCTCAGGGTCATGGCAGGGTTACTTGGTGTTGTTCATCCCCTCTTCAAATAACACATGAAAGGTTGTACTGGATTATATGGTAAGAGTTGCAAAGACTTTCACTGACCTGAATTAAATGATCCCCTATCCCTAATCTGACTCAATGTATCAGGTTACTCTGTCACTCTTTCATGTTGGTAGGGGATTTAAATTCAGAGTTTTACTTCCACTAGACTGCTTTGCCAACATATAAATCAAGAGAACTCAGTCTGCCCAGCCATTTACCCCAAGCTGGGACAAGAAATGAGAGATGGTAGGAAGAGAAGCACAAACAACTGCATAGGGGATTTGAATTCTTGCTCTTCTCTTGGTGATGGGTCTGAGTGTTCCAATGGTCAGGGAGACCTGGGTTCAATCCCAGGTCGCGTCATAACAAAGACTTTAAAAATGGTACTTGATACCTCCTTTCTTAACACTCAGTAATATAAGGTACGGATCAAGGATAAAGTGGAGCAAACTGGTAGCTCTCGACTACGATTGTCAACTTTGCTTACTTCATCATCATCATCATCAGAGCATGTCTCTAGCACGGATTTTCCTGACTCTCCCTCGTCACTCTATCATCCATCGCTTTTGACAGGTCTTCTAGGATACATCCTGTGTCCACAAAGAACTTCTATAGATAAGTTCTTGCTGGTCGTCTGTGTGAAGGGGTCTAGGGGAGCACTACGCTCATGAGTTCCTCCTTACTTTGCCAGCAGTGTCCAGCATGTATTGTTCATCTTATTTGGATGCTTCTAGAGATGGGAAGGAGGTGGCCGTATAGCTGCTTCTTTTTGGGATGTTGTTTCCAGGATTTGTTCAAGCTTACAGCATTCTTGGACAATAGCCGTCAAGGTTTTTCTCTAAATGCTTTGTCAGCATCCATGCGGTACATTTATATAATAGTATGGACATGACTGTTGAAACAAATGCATAATTTTAAATAGAATTATCAGTCTTAGCAATACTTGAAACCGTTTAACTGTATGCAAATAAATGATTAATATTGAATAGAATTATCAGTGTAAGACAGCAATACAACCATTTAATTGTGTGCAAATAAAACTATTAAGGTTAGATAGAAACTCTTGAAACCATTTAACTGTGTGCAAACAAATGAACTCTAACTCATTTAAACATAAAGTTACCTGCGTACTGTTCACTTAAAAATCATATATATATATATATATATGTGTGTGTGTGTGTGTGTGTGTGTGTGTGTGTGTGTGTGTGTGTGTGTGTGTAAACAGGATTGGGCATAAAATAACTATCATGGCTAGATATGCTATCAAACCAAATAATTCTATAATACTAAATGTAAATTGGGGAGGGTCTTATGTGACATCAGGGGTGGAGACCCCAGGGTAGAGTGGCTAATATGCTAGACAGTAATTTGTGAATTTGAAAACCGATCACACCATTGCATTTGGAATAATACCGCAGGGAAAGGTATGAAAACCCTTACACCCCCCCCCAATTATGGGTTAAATACCACCACTGCTGTTCTTCTACAAGGATAGTTTCAGCATTAAATAACCCACAAAGATTGATGAGCCATTAAGCAAAAAAAAACTTATCCCCTAACTATTGTTCTTCGACAAGGACAATTTTTTCCATTAAATAACCCATGAACGTTTACATGCCATTAAACAAAGAAACCAAACCAAGAAACCTATTGTGAGATCAAATATGGTGAACAGGAAAATAGTTATGAGCCACTTTTCACTAAACTTTTACTGTTGAAATTGTTACTAACAATTGATTTATTTGTTTTCTTTCATCAAATTTAACTATTTTAAAAAGATAAAAATCAAAAATGTATACATCAAATTTCCACCACCAGATATCTATTGAAGATGGTGGAATGTAGTGAAAGTCTATAAATATCAGTACTTATGAAAAATCTTTTTTTTTGGTTGTTTAAAGCCTAAAAGTTATTTTCAATGTTGGTGTTTTTAACCCTTAGAATGAATCATTTAAGAAAAAATTGTTCATAAGCTTACGACAAATATTGTGCATGTATATCTATAGCAAACCCTCATCATCTGATGGATTCATGAAGGATAAGTGAAATTTCGGTAACTAATATTTCATGTGGGTGGCCCACTCCCTAAAACATTCATATCCAAAACTTTCATTTAACTCAAATTACTTATACAAATAGATTTCAAAGGTACTATATATATATATATATATATATATATATATATATATATATATATATATATATAACAAGGGACGAACTCATAAGAGATGTACTCTTAAGGACCCCCACATATGGCCGAGCAAAAGCAGGACGACCAGCACAAACATACATTCAGCAACTATGTGTGGATATGGGATGTAGTCCAGAAGACCTGCCAGAGGCGATGAACGATAGGGAAAAGTGGCGAGAGAGGGTCAGGGATATCCGTGCTACCAGCACGACATCATGATGATATATATATATATACAAATGACAGACATAAGTGATAACAGTAATAATTAAAATAAAAACAAAAATGATATATAAATTTACTAACCCCTCTATACGAGCAGGGTGTAATACAAAGTCATTTTTAAGTTTAATTTAGTAGGTTTGAATTCAGAGTTTTCCTTTTACACTGGTTGGCATGCCAACTTAAAGAGACCAGTATCCCCTTCTATTTACCCATAGCGAATGGAAGAATAATTAGATGGATACCTTTCCAGAGGGTATTAGCTCTATGGGGGTGGTCTTACCCCTCTGAAGAGGTGCAGTCGGTGTATTCTACAGTCCCAGCCGACTGGCCAATACACAGAGTTAATGTCAAAATAGTTTTATTTCAGATGATTCAGTTTAGCATAAGTACACAGTTTAGATGTCTGAACAGTTCTATTTCGAGCAATTCAGTTTAGCATAAGTACACAGTTTAGATGTCTGAACAGTTCTATTTCGAGCAATTCAGTTTAGCATAAGTACACAGTTTAGATGTCTGAACAGTTCTATTTCGAGCAATTCAGTTTAGCATAAGTACACAGTTTAGATGTCTGAACAGTTCTATTTCGAGCAATTCAGTTTCGCATAAATACGCAGTTTAAATGCAAAAAAACAGTTAACTCAAGAACCCACAGTTTAGCTCTATTTAACCCATTGGTTATCAGGTGCTACCACTCCAGACCAGAGTGGAATTGGGAGTGATGGTAATGTAGGGATGCTCCGCATTCCCCAAAGCTACGGCATTACTGGAACCTCGCCATCAGATAGTTTAGTGTCATATACAGGTCACTCGTTACAGGTGGGAGTTTTATCCCTCTGCAGAGAAGCAGTCGGTGAATTCTACAGCCCCAGTCGACTGGGCAAATATATATTTTAATGTTGAAGTGAAAGTCGTGAACTTCAACATTGAAAAAAGTCAGGATACTACAAAAGGAATTACTTTTAGGAAAAATGTTGTTTTTCATGACGTTTTCAATGAGTAAAATATTAGTTTCAGTAGTTTAGCTTATTTCTTTATTCAATTTATTTTGTAATATATATATATATATATATATATATATATATATATATATATATATATATATATATATATATATGATTAAACAGGACAGGCACTTTGTGTCTGCTTATTCTATCTTTGAATCATTCAAATATTTGTATGAGTCATTTGATTTTTAGACGGAATGAATTTAGGAAGGCACCAAATACTTTCGGTCCCTAACTAGAGCTACCTCTTAATGAAATGACAAACATGACAAGACAAATACATTAATATGAAGAGTAGGAGGAAGAACAAATGGGAGGGGAATTTACATAAGTCAAATGGCTCATATGAAGACTTGAATCAAACAGAAATATAATAATTTCTATGAGTTCAATTGATTGATTATTTTCCTTATTGAAAAAATTTTTGTGATTCTCTTTTTTCATAGACAAACTATATACCTCAACCTCAGGAATTGGCCACACCTCAAAATATTCCGTCTCAAAGCCTAAGATGGCCACTAGACCTCAAACATTTGAACCCTGAAGAAGGTGAGCTTTGTTGATTTTAAAAAGATTTGAGGAAGGAGGCGGGGTAAAATTTGATATGAAGTGAATAAAGTTTGTAGGAATGTGAGTGATAGTAAAGCCAAGTTTAGTATTTAACTGGGTAATGTTTTTAGGGGGCTTTAGTGTGCTATTAACGGTAATTCAAACAGTAAATTTAAACAATAAGTCCCCCAGCTTTCTAGTTTGGATATTGGTTCGGAAAGATAATACAGACAATAAAGTTTTTAAAAGGAATTTTATACAAAGAAATAAGAAAGAAAGGGATAGAAAAGATAAAGTGTTGCAAATTTTTGTACAATTTGCGGAAAACTTATCTTAGAGAGTGTCCGTGGAAATAAAGTTCTTTGAATTTGAGTATTTTTCTTCTTTTTTTTTTTTATAGAAATGTTTCAGAGTTCTTTAAATTTGACTCTTCTTTAAGATTCTTTCCCGCAGAATTCTCGCTTGAATTTTCTTTCAGTTGAATTTTCTTGGTAGAACTTCAGTAAACGATTTTCATTTATTTTACTTTTATTTCATGAAGCGAATGACGAAACCAATCTGTTAGCTAATTTTTCATGCCTTCTGTTCGGGTCCCCGAATTCGTACTGAGGGTCAGACTAGTTGTTCTTGACAAAAAGGAGGAAGTCACTTTTGGGTGACGCACTGTCTGGGACTACTTCTCCCTTCTCCACTACGGCCAAATTAAGCGCCGCACGTGGTTAGCCGATTTTTTTCTTAGAAATTTTTATAATTTCGACTAACATTTGTTTTTCTTTTTAAAGAAACAAAGCTCATTTTCAGGAAGGTCACCCACACTTATAACTCATTACACTTTCCTGCTATACCAAAATATCAAATCTGCATCCTCTTTCATTATTTCTCATCAATGTTCTTTAGAATTACCATGCAAAATTCATCGCTTGATAGTTATGAATTTCATAGTAATGTTACACAGTCATCTACAGGTGAGTGGAAGCTCGTATCTTTTTGTTGTTTTAAGTACCTTTGTCGGAATCTGATCCTCGCTGTTTGCACAATTTCACCCGCTGAACGTCTCTACTCAAGCAGAACGATTCCACCCCACATAGATTCTCCTAAGATAAATTAATTGTTGCAGGTTTTGGTCGAAACTGCACAAGCTATGACCCAGCTTCAATGAGGGAAAAAGCACAAATTTCGAAAACAGAACTTACAGTGTACTCTTTATTTCCCCTTTTTTCCATCTCGGACGGTTGGTGTACACACCACTTAGCCGACTGGGTTCTAGGTTCTTACTTCTTATCACAAAACGGTCCTGATTGCTGATTTCTTTGTGACTCTCTGTCCAATGGTACACTTCTAACTCTCAGTTCTGCTCGACCCTAGTTGATGGGGGCATCCCGTTGGTCCCAGTTCTTCGCTTCTTTGCTTTCGGATTGCGTTCGATCCGAAGTGTGACGGCAAATTTAACTAGCCTATCTCTTGATTTCTTTTTTGAATGAGTGGACCTAAAGTCATCTCTACAACTTCTCACGTGGACCAGCCATCAGCTAAAATACTTAAAAGGATTAGATTCTTATCAACTGATCTATGACCGTACTAGTCCCAAGGACCTCAGTTTAAAAACTAGCGTTTTTCATTCAGTAATCATTTTCTCCCAAAATTCCTTCTTTCTAATTTTATTGCCTGACAAAATTTGCCATATAGATATGCTCATTCCTCCATACATATACACGCATATATGAACATGCCCACACCTATATGCATATGCATTATTGCACTTATGTGCACCCAGGAGCAGAAAAGCATATGAAGTCATATATTGATAGTGTAGTAGTATTGGCATGACTACTTGTTATAAAGGAAATTTTGTGATTGCAGAAATATTATTTCCAAGGTCTTTCTACGATTCCATCAAATACCATATTTTATGTATACTATATCATATGTATATCTTATATTTACTATATCATACCATATTGAAGAAACGACATAATTTCAGAAAACAGGATTCTAGTTCAGGCGGCTTGCATTCACTCTGTACTAATTCCCTTGAAAAAAGCACAGAACTATTTCTCCCTGCATTCTGCTACGTTATTAAATATCTTGACAAAAACGATCTTATTCGTATATGACTGACAGAAGAGGCTAAATGAACTCTTGAGAAAACTATACCTCCATAACTACCTTATTTTCCAAACAATAGCAATTTATAATAATCAATGAAAGGTTATGCCTTGTTGTCAAGTTTGTTTAGTGCTATTTAATTATCTATTATAGAGGTCCCTAATCCACACCCCATAGGCCACATACGGACATCAAAGCCCATCCATGCATCTCCACACCCAACTTTCAAAATTTTCTCTTTACCTTTTGATGTTGACAGTGAAGAAGTAGCCTTACAAATGCAGATGGAACTCACTGATCATCAGTGTTCAGAAGATTTGAAGTCTAAGTTTTTTTACTTACCACATCCTCAATTTTTATTAGAACCAAGTGTTTTCATCTGGATAATTCCCTAATCTTATCACCCACAAGTAATGAGCGTACTTGTCACTACATACCGCTGTGAACAATTGGTCTCCAAAATGAAACGTACCAAGTATATGCTGAATTCATAATTGTCAAATCATCACTTGTCTGATTTGCTCTTCCTGTCATCCTCTTCATTTAATCCTAATATTACATCTTTTTGTGATTGTAAACAATATCAAATGTCTTATTGATAAATTATAATTGTTATCTTGTGAATTTAGCGTTTTTCTGCCCTAATAAGACAGTTGTTCCAGATCCTCCTGAGTTAAGTTTGGTGGCCCTCAGGTTGAAAAGATTAGGGGCCCTAATTTATATGAATATTTAATATATAGGTTTTCTTCTTATCAAATTTAAACTTCTTTGGGTTGGTTTTTTCGTATTCTGAGTAATTATAGATTAATTTCTGTCGTTTTTATTTCAAACTTAAAAAAATGTTTTTTGATAGCATTTTATCTGATATATAAATTCTGAATTTTTTAGGGACACAAACAGAAGTCTTGCATCCTGAAAAAAACAAGGAGAAACTGGACTTGAATGAGCTAAATGAACATTATGATCCAGACCACCAATTTGACTTGGTAAGTACCAGATCTACATCAATAATCTATCTACCATATGATTCACAAAAAAGTACACTTTTTAAAAAATTTAATAACTTACATAAAAATCTAAATATTTGGAAACTCTTTTTAATTAATGCAGAAAATTGTTTTCAATAGCCGCCAAAAATATTCATAATTTCTTGTGATTTTTATCTTTCACTTGATTTTGGCTAAAATTGGCGTGTTAATTTCAAAACAGTCAGTTTCCTTCAGTCGTATCAAGTCTTTTCTCGACAATTTACTCTCTGAATGACCACAATTGTATCGATTGTCCATAATAGGACTGTTCAGATGATCCCTTTTATAATTTTATTGATAAAGAGTAAGAATTTTTCAGATCTGGCGACTTTAGGTTGATTTTTGAAAAGCATGGCAGCCTATAGTCAATTTCAAATCTCCCTTCAAAAAATAAGTCATACGATTATTGACCATTTAGATGACTCAAGTAGTTTTCATCTATTTAGAGTCAACTTCCTGTTTAAAGAGTTTCCAAATGTTTGGATTGGTTTGGTTTTGACATATCAACCATAGTAGATTATTTAATGCCAAATACATTTTTATACATATCAACAGTTCTATTTCAAACAATTTAGTTTAATATAAGTATACCGTTTAAATGTAAAAAAAAAACAGTTCTATTTCAAACAATTCAGTTTAGCGTAAATACACATTTTAGTTCTATTTGACCCATAGATAGGACCCTTATTAGTTGCTACCACTCCGGGCTAGAGTTGACTTGGAAGCGATGGCAATAAAGAGGTACTCCACATTCCCCAAAGCCCCAGCATTATTGGAGCCTCACTATCAGATTGTTTAGTGACATATCCAGGACACACGTTGGGGAGAGGGGTTCTTACCTCACTGCAGAGATGCAATCGGTGTATTTCACAGCCCCAGCCGAGTGGGCCATTAACAAATGTTGGACTAACGGGATACGAGATAAGTAGGCATTTGGTATACCTATGATTTGGCCAGAACCAAAAGATCATTGCCCATACAGTCACTGTTATTTTGTGAAAAAAAAATGTAAAAGTGAGTCTCCTAGTGTACTATCTATACGCCCGGTACCTAGTTCAGTTGCAATCCCTGTGGTAGTTTTCATTTAGCAACTCTTTGGAATATCTGGATCAAAGAGAACTCAGTGATCCAGATTTTGAAATTAAAGATGATTCAACTCGTTATGGATTTGATCAGTAATTGGTTGAATCATTTGGCACGAGATTTGGGACTATCAAAAAAAGCTCCAGAACTCCAAGCATCAAGAATAGACGAGAAAAACTTCTTTGAAAAAGGAGTGAACGTATCCTACTTTAGATCCAGAGAAAATAGATTCCTTTAGTACTTGCGAAGAGACAAAGTGTTTGTGTATCGTCATAACATACAGGGTTTACTGAAGGAATTGGGAAATCCGATCAACAACTCAGTTGAATGGCACTTGTTCATTGATACCTCAAATGGGAGCTTTAAATGTGTCCACCTCCAAAAAAATGTTTTATAAGGTGTAGTCTTAACTGGGCTTTCAGTTTGTCGGGAAAAATATGAAGACAAAGAAAGTTATTGACTGTTGCAATATCACAAACGCTATTGGATCATCTGTGTTAATCTTAAAAAGGTATGTTTCTTTCTTGATTAGTAATGTGGATACACTAAGTATCCCTGCTTTCTAAGCATTGTGATAGCAGAGCTCTAGAGAAGCATTGGGTGGAGAAGAATTTGTCTCCAAGATCTAAACTCAAAATTTGAGATCCCAACATTCTACATGGACCACTTGTTAACATAAAGAAAATGAAATTCTTATCACTGCACATGAAACAATTTGTTCAAGCACCGCAAACTGAAGGCGACTGTTTGAAGTATTGTTGTATACTCATATGCAGATTCATGCAGAACACAAAGATACAATGAAGACGCAATAAGCGACACAGTCTTTTAGAAAAATATACCTCTCACTTTATTTGAAAGGTTGCGTGTGAGAGGGAGTTGGAGACCGAACAGAACTGTAACATATTCACCCCCACTCTTATGGCCATCAGCGTTGTGTCTTTCTCGTTCTCCAGGGCTGCTCAACCGGAGGCCCGGGGGGCACTCTGCTGGGTGCGGGCTTTCTCTACCGCATCTTGTCACCAACGAGTCTGGTCTCCAAGCTAACTGACTTCCTGTCTTCACCGAGTTATATAATAGTTCAATCGCCTACTCAATATCTCCCCATAACTGGCCATCGGGATGTGTCACTTCCGCTGTCCTTGGAATGGCATGTTTGATTGTTATCGAGCGGAAATAACTGTCATGCAGTTCACAGGTCACTCTCTTCCGGTGCATCAGTCTGACTGTACCGTGGGATTTTAACTCGTCCCATATTGTCAGACAAGCCCGCCTACGCCAATGGAATATGCAACTTCCGCGTCTTTGGAATGGCATGTTTGGCCGGGTCGAAGGTCAATATACAACAGTATCTTATTTTAGCATTTCTTGGTCCATTCATTGAAAGAGATCAAGGTCGATGTGTTCAATGGTCCACAGATTCGGCAGCTCATCAAAGAGGAACATTTTATCGTGACAATAGAACTTAAAAGAATGCTTGATTATCATTCAAAGACCCTTTCAAGAACTTTATTGGAAAGGAATTGCTCCAAAATTTTCGAGAAACTTTTGGAGAGCAACAAAACTATTAATTGAAACATGGGCATCAAATAACATTTTCTGCATAGCTATCGTACTAACTTTCTGAAAAACCTTGGTGAGGACATCGATGAACAAGGTGAACGATTCCATCAAGATTCAAATATCCTGAAGGAACAGTGTCAGGCTAGATAAAATATAAATATTTTAGAGCATGAAGCGAAAGTGTTTACAGATTGAACAGTTTGGGAAACGCTAAAGGCATAAATTTTTACCTCAATTACTTGCATTCAATTTGACTTACAGTAACAATATCCTTTGTACGAACAAAATAGATTTGTACAAACATTAAAATCAAGTAATTTTTAAATTTTTCTTTGTGTGTAAAATCTTTTTATTCTATAAAATAAGAACAAATTTATTACAAGCGATATTTTTATCAAAACAAAAATTATAAAAGAAATATTTATGGTTGTCTTATTACTTTTGTTTATTTTTACACATTTTACACATATTTAATGCCCTGATGGAGGTTTAATGTAAAACCTGAACGTTTAGACGTTGGCAAACAATTCAACTATAGATAAAATCTTTTTCTGAATACCTTGTTTTTTCACATTTGAACTCTCTCTCTCTCTCTCTCTCTCTTTCTCTCAAACACACACACACACGCACACACATAAATAAATATATGTGTGTATAACTCAACAACACTCGTATTGCTTATTTAAATCAAGATACTCTCAAGAAAAATGCCTATCATCTTATTTAACTTTTTTTTATTTGTTTATGTTAAATTTTTTAAATGAAATTGATAATTGAGATGACATTTTTCTTTAATTTCTTAACCTTTGCACCTACTGAGCTTTACATTTACTGTAGTCCTACATGTATATATATATATATATATATATAAAGAGAGGGAGAGAGGGAGGGAGAGAGATAGATAGATTTATACATTGTCAGCGTTTTATATATATACACATATAAAACGCTGACAGTATATATATATATATATACACACACTACTGGATACATATTAATGTCATAATCATAGTCTTAATGGAAAAGCAGGAACACCACTAACATGGTGTTCTCTGGCAGCACTAAGCGAAGTCCACGAAGCAAAACTGGGCTGTATGTAACGTTCGTTGACCTGACAAAAGCATTCGAGAATGACCAGAGGAAGAATGTAGCAGGTCATGGAACGATTCGGTTGTCCTCCAAAGTACATAAACATGATTATCCAGCAGCACGAAGACCAGCATGTCCAAGTCAGACGCAACAGTGACCTCACTGAATACTTCCCGATCAACAACGAAGTGAAGTAGGGTTGAGTCCTGGCACTGTTTATCTTCACCATCTTCTTCAGCAAGATGCTCAAACAGATCTTGATGATAGGAACAGAGTTTATACCTAACAGTCTTGATAGCAGCCTGTTTAATCTTCGACGATTACAGGCCTACACGAAGACCCTAGAACAGCATTACTGACGATGCTGACTATGTTGCCCACAAAGAAAGAGTTTTGCGGCATATCACGTCCTGCTTCACAGAGATTTTCCAGTTCTTTACGGTAGAAGTTAGTTTAAAGAAGACAGAGGTACTCCACCAGCCTGCGTCTCAGGAAGAGTACCGTCCTCTCCTCATTTGAGGAAGGATATTCACCTCCTTGGGATGCATCATCATGTCAGATACTAAGATAAACAAGGAGTTGACTATTGGATCTCACCGCCACAATTATTAGCGAGCGAAGAACATAAATCGGACATCTGTAGCCGACAAAATGTATTAGGGTTTAATGTTTCCCCGTGTTAAACAATGTAAAACAATTTGCAACGAATTAATAACAACATATTTACTATCTGAGCAAACTTAATAGAATGAATATAGAAATGATATGAAATATTAATATGGACATTATAGAGAAAAGTTGAAGATTCCTTGATAAAAATACAAAACAATAATTCTAGTTTAGAGTCCTTGATAAAACGGAAGTTGCTGAGTGAAAGCGTATGTCAAAGCATGGTATTGTGAGTCTTACATTACAACACGAGTTTTGTTGGTGCAAGAGCTACCCCTTGTCAAAAAACGCACACACTTGTGTGTACTTTTGGTTGTCGAGACAAGACAGACGAGAAAAAGAGTTTAACTTTACCGTGTCGTTTTATATACCGGCCCACTGCCATAATGGTTAGAATGTTTGTCAATGGTCCAGGAGACCAGGGCTCAATCCCCGGTTGAGTCATAATGAAGACTCAAGAAATGGTACTTGATACCTCCTTGCTTAACACTCAGCATTATAAGGTACAGATCAAGGGTCAGTGAAGTAATCCAAGGAAAGGAGTACCTCCTTCTCCTACATCTTGGTGTAGTAACTACGGTTGGCCAAATTATATATATATATATATAATTCTTATTAATGATTATAAAACCAAAGAATGCAGGTATTCCAATTTCCAAGTTTATTTAAAATTAGAAAATTACAAGCAGATTGATAATCTTTTTCTTTTATTACAGATGAAACACCAACATCCAGAGCAAGAAAATACTCAAAACATGCAACAAGGTAAATCTTATCATTTTTAGTAATTGGCTCTCATCTGGATATAATTATCAGAATTCAGTTGCAAACAGAAAAAAAAAACAGTTCCAGACTGATGTGTATGTATCATATGAATATATAATTATATGATATATGATATACATGATTACATGAATAGATATTTGATTCCTATGAATAAATAAATAATATACATTAATACGTATATAGATAGATATATGATAAATATGTAGATATATGAATTTATAGAGATATGATATATATATATATATATATATATATATATATGTTAGATGTATAAATATATGAATATATAGAGAATTAATGTAATATATAACTATATATAGATATATGATAGATATGCGGATTTCATACGAATATATTGATATGAATGATAAATATATGCTATAGGATATATAAGAATATATATATATATATATATATATATATATATATATATATATATATATATATATACAAGGTGTTTTACAAAATAATTGGGCACAAATCAAGAACCACAAATGATAGAGAAACGAAAATTACATTTATTGAAAGGTAAAAGGGTAATTGTTTGGGATCTTCAACAATTGAGTCTCAAACGTGAACCAAAAATGTCAGGAGGAACTCTATATTATATGTGTAGTATATTGACCTTCGATCCGGCCAAATATGCCATTCCAAAGTGATGCACCGGAAGGAAGTGACACATTCCGATGGCAGTTATGAGAAGAAATCGCGTAGGCGGACTTGGCTGAAAAAAATGGGACAAAGTAAAATCCCATGGTACACTCATAGACTGATGCACCGGAAGAGAGTGACCTGTAACTGCATGACAGTTATTTCCGCTTGATGACGATCAAACATGCCATTCCAAAGATTGAGTGGGCGATTGAACTATTATATAACTCGGTGAAAACAGGAAGTCAGTGAGTTGGAGAGCAGATGCGTTGGAGACAAGATGTGGTAGAGAAAGCCACCACTCGACAGAAAGGGCCTTTGTGACCCCCGATTGAGTTTGGAGACCCGTTGGTGACAAGTTGCGGTAGAGGGAGCCCGCACCCAGCAGAGTGGGCCCCAGGGCCTCCGTTTGAGCAGCCCTGGAGAACGAGAAAGACACAATGGTGATGGCCATAACAGTTGGGGTCAATATATTGCAGTTCTGTTCGGTATCCAACTCCCTCTCACATGCAACCTTTCAAATAAAGTGAGAGTTATATTTTTTAAAGAAGTCTGCACTCGTCTTATTCATTGCGTCAATATGTATTCTGCGTGTATATGTATATCTATGTATATGTATTATGTGTTTGTATAGTTAATCAAGGTCATGGCTATACAACATTTTAATACGATTTGGTGCCGAAACCCGGGACATATCGTTCATGATATTGTTACGCACTGGGTTCCACGGAGACGATCAGAGAAACAGGCTAAGAACAACGAGGAATCTATTTCGGAGCGGCTTGTTCAAGCAACAAAAGAGAAAAGAGAAAAAAACAAGAACAGACCAACGACAAAAAAAAAAAAAAACCCAGAAAAATGAAAAGAAAGAACAAAGCAAAAAACTGCAACCGGCTGAATGGGAAGAAGAAAAAAAGAAAAAAACAAGAACAAACCAGCAACAAAAAGAGAAAAGAGAAGAAGAAAAAAAGGGACTGTAAATAAATGGCTCGTTCAAATATCCGTGCTACCAGCGCGACATCATCATGATGATAATGGTGAAAGCATTAGTTTTAATGACAAGGGCCTTTCTAGAAGGTTAAAATTGGAAATAATTTTTAAAGAAAATATGTGTGATCCCTAGATAAAAATTATGATTACTGCTATGTGTAATATTGTATCGTAGTGAGGGAGAGAAAAAGAAAGAGAGTGAGGGGTACATATGCAGACAGTGAAAAGAAAAGAAAGATGACTAGGGGACAGTTACTGTCCGTTTTTATGAATGAAAATTTTTTATAAACAATATTTTCATAAATGAATTTATAGTAGACGGGGTTTTTGTGAGTAAAATTTCGTAGTAACTTATCAGTGGTCCGGACAAGTGGTGATTGAAAATTAGAATTTCAGTCCAAGATCTGGAATCCCGCATATCAGTGGTTTGTCCAAGGATTGCGCATATCTGTAGTTAAGACTTTTGGGCAGGTTTTCATGTTTTGAACTTGTGAATTGGAAGTGTTTTTTTTTTTCTTTTTGGAGTCTCCCTAGCATGGTATTGATTTCGGGTACTGGTAGAAGCCAGATCAAGTTTTGTGAAATGTCCCCCAACTGATAGGGGTTGAGAAAATTCGTGAAAATTGTCGTACTAATGTATTTGAGAATCCTGTGGTATTGTAGTACTGACTGGTTAAATAGAATTCCCCCTGGAATGGAGTTCGATTTGTGGTTTTGAGAAGGTTATTTTTGAATTTTGAAACAGGGTTTTGGAGATTAGGTAATTAAGACATGCGCGGAATTTTGGTGATCATTGGATGTGCTGAAAAAAATTCGCAGATTCGGATTTGGAATTGTTTTGAATTGTTGGCTGAATTGATAAAAGTTTGGGTTGCTTGGGAAACAAAACACCCGGGATTTTGTGCAAGAAAAAAAAAGAAAAAAAAGAAAGAAGAGTACTCGTAAGTTATTGAGAAAAGTTTTAATTATAAACCAGGCTTGATTTATGGTGCTATGGATCGAAATTGAATAAACTGGGAAGCGAACCTATAGTTATTGTGTTAAGGTAAAGACAGAGAGAGGTAGGTATAAGGTTGGGAAAAAAAGGGACAGTGAATGAGCAATTTATTATGAAAAAAAGAGAAAAAATGGAAAACAAAAAACAAAAAGAAAAAAAGGTACAGGACAATGGAAAAGGACAGAGAGGAAAAGAAAGGAATCTTGAACACTGTTGAACACAGCATATAAAAGAAAAAGCAAGAAAAGAACGAACATTTTTTAGAGAAATAGACAGTACATAGATTGGGGAAAAAAAGAAAAGAAAACTGAACATTTGTGAACTGTGATTGTAATATTGTTTTGACTTGTAAAGTGAAAATTTGTGAGTTTGTTTGAGTTTAAAGGCGACATTAGAAAAAAAAATTTCTGTTTCATATTATGAAATTTGACGAAAACCATTAATAGAGATTTTATACTAGGTTTACTAATATTTATAATTATATTGATTCTAAATTTTTTTTTTTAGAATTTGGGGTTTTCGTGGAATAGGAAATATTTTCTTTTAGGTTTCTGTTTTTGGGCGAATCGGTGGCTGATACGAGATTAGGACAGAAATTCATCCAAAGTGTTACAGATGTTTGTTTTTTGTTTTTTGTTTGTTTTTTTTTTTTTGCAGACGGCAAAAGAAGTAATTATTTCAGAGTGGGGTTCCAAGGATGGAATAAAGGCGTGGCCTGCTCCAATATTTTGTGGATGATGTCTGAGTCTTTCAGTCACTATGATGTTTTGGTTTCGTACGTGATTTGGCGAAACGAAACGAATCTGGAAAAGGCGAGGTGCCTATATATTGGTAGCCACGAGGGTTCCTGATTAAATTGAAAAGAAACCCGGTGAGGGTATAATCAGGTAAAGCATGTTCCTCAAGGGCTTACAAACCAATAGGCATGGTAACAGAAACTTAATAATGATAAAAAAATGAGTAACACATTGCTAATAAGTATTTTACGTGGTCTATTTTATGTGGTTTACTGCATGCGTGTCAGATTGTGATACATACGGATCTATTGTTAGGCGCCTCTGGTGGTGTAATGGTTAGCAAGCTCGGCTAGCAAACCTACACGAATGAGTTCGAGTCTCATTGGGTGCCCCTTTCATATGGCCTTGTGCCACATCTAAGCAAAAAGCTAAGTAAATTTCCATACGGATCTATTGTTATTTGATAGAATTGTGATGCATTGTTTTGGGCCATGATTTTTGTAGTTTCATGTGGAATGCTTTGGGCCTTGAAGATATTGTGTCTTAGTTTATGGAATTCTCCGGTTACTCCAGGTAGGAACCTGTTGAGCGAAGAACTGGAGTGTGGTCATGAGGAATCTAGGCGAAATGTATTGCTGGAATGACCAGGGTCACTAAGTTTGTGACCAGGATCTGGGACCAGAGTATGGTCCTTTTAGGGTTTTGAAATTTCTTCAAGGAATTATAGAGGGCCCGTTGTGTTTGGCAGGATAAAAGATGCATCCGTATTGTACCTTGATTCACGCATGTCAAGATGGCCAACCACGCAAAGATAGTAAAACAAATTTAGATAATAATTAGCCAGGCAAGTGTTACATAGGGAGAAGGTCGCCTTCTAAGTAAGATTTTGTTTTGCTGTGGTTCAAGTAATTTCTTTTTGTGTTTTCAGCCATTATTGTCCTTGTGAATTGTTCTGTAAAATATAGGTGTGAGGGTGATGGAGACGGGCGTGAAGAAAATTCTACATGTGGAATTTTGAAAAATAATTAAGGGATGATTGTTGTATATTGACCTTCGACTCAGTCAAACATGCCATTTCAAAGTGATGCACCGGAAGGAAGTGACACATTCCGATGGCAGTTATGAGAAGAAATTGCGTAGGCGGACTTGGCTGAAAAAATGGGACAGGGTAAAATCCCATGGTACATGCATAGACTGATGCACCGGAAGAGAGTGACCCGTGAATTGCATGACAGTTATTTCTGCTTGATGACGGTCAAACAAGCCATTCCAAAGATTGAGTGGGCGATTGAACTATTATATAACTCGGTGAAGAGACAGGAAGTTAGTGAGTTGGAGAACAGATGAGTTTATAGACAAGATGTGGTAGAGAAAGCCATCACAAGGCAGAAGGAGCCTTTGGGACCCCCGATGAGTTTGGAGACCTGTTGGTGACAAGATGCGGTAGAGGAAGCCCGCACCCAACAGAGTTTGCCTCTGGCCCTCCGGTTGAGCAGCAGTCCAGAAGAACGAGAACGACACACGGCTATGTCCGGAGGGGCTGGTGAGGTCAATATGTTGCAGTCGTTGCTCAGTCTCCAACTCCCTCTCACACACAACATTTCAAATAAAGTGAGAGGTATATTTTTTTAAAGAAGTCTTCACTCGTCTTTATTACTGCGTCAAAATGTATTCTGCATGTATATGTGTATAGTTGTAGCATATGACTATACAACACATGCTCCCATTGTCTACCATTTAGTTGAAGGCACTGTTGAATGTAGCGGGCAAATTTGTTGATAATGTGTGCATATTTCTTCTGGGTGATTGCTTGAATCTTCTCAGTGATGACTACCTTCAATGCAATCTACGATCTGCATAAGTGTCGTAAATTTCAAAGTTCTTGACTGACTTGAAAATCTGTCACCTGTTTGGAAATATGTTGAAATTGAACTTCCTTCTGTATTTTGCTTGAACAATCTTGAAAAACTTAGTTTTATGTCTTAATACGAAAATCTTCTGCTCCATCACCTAAATCATGATTTTACTATATAAGGTTAAATATATCAAACTTTTAACTATTTTCCTGCAATAATCTAAAAAGAAGAAGAGAATAAAGACAGGAAAAAAGATTTGAGAGGTTGCTGCTTTGTTTAAATAATTGTGAAACACCCAGAAAATATCGTATGAAGATAGATAGATAGATAGATAGATAGATAGATAATTATTAGATATGAATTTATAGATATATTGATCATATATGATATATCTGAATATATACGAGGGTTATTCATTAAGAAAGGTTAATTATCCCTTAGGCGTTGCCACTGGGAAGCATTGTTTGTGGCTGCACCTTTTGCAAGGAAATCAATAGTGGTAGATCCTTTCATGCTCCAGAAGACTAACAGCATGACCTTCTTTTCTAACCGTGGCACCCAAAACTTTTCCTTTACTGAAGAGTCAGTGTGCTTCCACTTCATGGACTATTTTTTCAATTCAGCTTCGGAAGGGTAAATCCATGTTAAGTCCATTTGTAAACATTTTTTTTCACTGAAGCATGCTTCATAAACTTGGACATTCTGCTGTAAACTTCACATGGTTTTCACTTCTTAGCCAGCAGAAACTGGATGACATACCTCTGTTCAAGCCCAGAACAGTCTGATTTGCCACCATTTTGAATAGCCCAAAAACAAATATATATATATATATATATTTGTTTTCGGGCTATTATTAATTTGGTGGGGGTAATTAAAATAATTTTTGCTATAAACCAATTCCAAATGATGCAAAGTTTACATTTAGGGACAAAAAATTTCAGAAAAAAAATGTATTTTATTTTTTTTTTTAAATTCTCTTAGATTGAAAAATCCTGGTTGATAGATAAATAGATAGATAGATAGATATGAATATATAAATCGAGATCATAAATGAAAACGCACTGAGTTGGGTGCAGGTATCTCGACCAAAGTTTTTCGTCTTTTTCATGGTGCACGCACACACACATCTCTCTCTCTCTCTCTCTCTCTATATATATATATATATATATATATATATATATATATATATATATAATTGGTCTTAGTCCAATGAGAGAAAAGTAAATATTTTAAAATGAATAGATCTGCAGATGAATTTGAATGTGGTATTTTAGGGGTTTTTTTTTTCATATAATTATGCTCTACTCGTGTTTTTAAAGGTTTATGGCCTTCTTCTGGAGACTAAAAGCGGTTAGAGCTGGGGTTTTTGTGTTTTTTGTTGTGTCTAGAATGTTTTTCATTCTATTGTTATTTTTAATTTGTTCTAGATTCTTTGTTTTTTCTGTAAATAATTCTTGATTGTTTTTGTGGTATGTTGAGACATATGCTATGTTTTTTTGGGGCGGTGGGGGTGGGTCATAATTCTTTTAATGATATTTTTTGGTTAATTCAAATATTCAAATTACTGTTGCCGGATATCCCCTCTGATGGAGGTTTACGCATAATTCTTCATGGCAGGATTGTTGGAGGTTTTTGTTTGTGACTATGGTGCATATTTTACATACTTTTATGGTGCAAGGGATGGATTTTATGAAGATTTGGGGTTGATGACTTCTGAAAGTGAGGTATTGTTCTGTGTCTATAGATTTGTCTGTGGTATTTTGGCCATTTTTGTTTTTATTGAGGATGTCTAAAAATGATAGTTCTTTAAAGCTGTGTTCCATGGTGAATTTTGTTTAAGGGTGTAGCTTTTGAAGTAAGTTATGCAAATCGTTGATATCACTCTCTTGGCATTTCCAAAATATGAAAGTGTCATCTAGGTATCTTTTCCATGATCTACTAAATTCTATTTTTAAGTTGTATTCTTTTTCATACTATTCCATATATTTTTCCCTCTAAGTATGCTAAGGTTAGGATGGCATACGAGAGATGAAACCAACTATAGATTAATTGATACAAACATAAAAAAATAATATCATATCAAACATTACAAAACCCTGCTAAAAACAGAATGAAACATTAACTAAAAAATAAAAAGATTTCTTAACTAATTACATCCCAAAAACTAGTCATTTTTATGGGTTATTAAAAATTCACAATCATTTTTAGACATCCTCATTAAAAACAAAAATGGCCAAAATATCACAGATAAATCTACAGACACACAACAATACTTCTCTTTCTGAAGTCATCAACCCTAAACCTTTATAAAATCCATCCCTTGCACCCTAGTTGGTATATAGTATTTCTTAGATTTTTGTTCTGTAATATTTTTTATACAAAATGACTGGCGCTTCCCAGGTCTTTTGCTTTGATAATTATGTTTTTGTTTTGGGGTATTTTTTAAGGCTTGTCTTTGTGTTAGAAGTTGTTTTGTGTAGATTTTTCTTTTAGTTTAATATTTTTTAGCTTTTCAAAGTTTAATTCCCAATTGTTTTTTTACTAGAGAGTCATCTGTGTTTTTTAATTGTTGAATTATTCTAGCAAAGTAAATTTTCTTTCAAATTCTTTGAGATCTTTTTTTTAATTCTCCTACATTGCTTTTTGGGGGTGAGGCAAAATTTTTTTTACAAAAACTAGGTCTAAAGTTAACTCCAGAATCCAAACTGGAAAAGGAAGCTCCAACAGAAACCCTCGGCTTGAAAAATCTGAGAATATACTCTGAATATAACCGGCAGTCTGCATTGTTATCTGTTATCTTGCTATGTTCATCACTAAGCTGTTGCTGTGTATGCTCAGAAAATGGTATAAGTGTAGAGCAAGTGAATGTCACTATAATCCAATGACATACATATATCTTATTACCTTATCATCTCAGGCTACTTGTACATTTTTGAACAGTTGAATAAGTTATTAGTCAGTTGTAATTTTGGTGGTAAAGATGGCTATCATCTGTCAAGATTTGGCAGTCATATATATATATATATGTATATATATATATATATATATATATATATATATATATATACATATATATATATATATATATATATATATATATATATATATATATACAACTTCTAAATTGAAAATATTAAAATGTAGGAAAATTCATGACTTCAAAGATTCATTATCTTTTATATTGACTGATTGACAACCTATCAACTTTGAAAGAAAAAATTATGGAAAATATTTTGCTAACATTTTTGTGTCTATTCTTTCATTCATACTCTCTTTCTCTCTTTCTCTCTCTCTCTCTCTCTCTCTCTCTCTCTCTTTCTCTCAATCTATCTATCTATCTATCTATCTCAACATATATATATATATATATATATATATATATATATATATGTATATATATATTGTATGTGAGAGAGAGAGAGAAAGAGAGTTCATGCTACCATAAGGGAATCAGGTCAGGATTTAGATCAACCAAATAATAGATGTGATAAAAAAAAATTGCATATTTATTCAGTTCACTAACTCACTAAAGTATTAATAACATAAAAGTTATAAGTTTTTTTCTTGTTTTTATTATTATCACATTCAAATAATTTTGCAGTATTGCTCAGCATGTTTATGTACAAAGATTTTATTGATCAAAAAGTCTTTCAGCATTAAATCTTAATTATATATATATATATATATATTATTATTATATGTATATATATGTTTAAAATTGTTTTAGTATTGTGATAATTAGTGATCTGACATGTTGTGTATTGCTTCACTCTATTTTTAATTTTAAAACCACACATATATATAAAAGGAAATCTAGTTGAAGAACTTGTTTTATGAGTTCAAACTGGGCCATAACACAGCAAAAGTAACCAAAAACATCTGTTGAGCCAAATGTAAAGGCCCAATTGATTGCAGAATAGTAAATAGATTGTTCAAGAGATTTTGCTTGGGTTGCAAGAACCTCAATGATCAGGAAAGGTCTGTGCTCCAACCATAGCAGCAAATTCAGTGAGTTGCATTTAGAGAATATCAAGTGAGTTCAGAATCTTGTGGCCTAGTGTAACTCATTATGCTATATATAGACCCTTGACCGAGCTGTCAATCAGATATGCACCTGTGTAAATAAGCGGAAGAAGAAGTGAAAGCAAGTGGACCTTATGAAAGAATATAGACTGGTGCCAGTGGCAGTTGAGTTAGCTGGAGACAGGAAAGCCAGAGTGAGAACCAGCTTGCAAACTGAGAATTCCCCCTGAGGGCTGTTGCCCTCAGCGACCCCAGGTTGAACAACCCCAGCCAAGTTGCAGAGAAGTGCTAAGTGGGTTCTTGAAGATAAGACAGCATGCTATGGTCAAGAGAAGAAGTTGGGTCTATATAGCAGTCTGTC
>OY757922.1:62270154-62477654 GCA_963585895.1 Sepioteuthis lessoniana
ATATACGTTCGAGACAACTGACAGTACACACACTACAGTACACACATATGTCGCTGTAGTATGTACATGGCCATCGTCATAGCCTAGATCGCACTCCCCCCACGCTTGCGGCTCACCCGCTTCTCAATGACTGCGAAACTCCCTCCCATCACAACCCACTCACACAACTCACTCTCTTCATAAGACTCACACACAAGCCCCCAATACATACACTCTACAATAATATATCCACACATCCCACTTCACCATCTATACATCCAAACTATATATATAAATACACAACACTTACATAGTATATCCAACCATATATAGATATATACACACACACTACATATATACATACATATATATATATTACACACACTTACATATATACATACATATATATATATAACACACCCTATACATATATACATACATATATATATATTAGTACACACACTTACATATATACATACAGTATATAGATAATATATTATAATATAAGATACACCACTTACAATAGTATTATATAGTATAGTGAGATAGTATAGGTATAGACAGTATAACACCACACACACACTTACATATATATTATATAATATATATATCACTCACACTGACATATACACATAAATATATATATATATATATATATTATGATATATACACACACACACACGTACATATATACATACATATATATATATATACACACACACGTACATATATACATACATATACACACGCACACGTATATATATACATACATATACACACGCACACGTATATATATATACATACATATACACACACACACGTACATATAGTACATTCATATATATATACACACACGTACATATATACATTCATATATATATACACACACACACGTACATATATACATATACATATATACACACACGTACATATATACATATACATATATACACACACGTACATATATACATATATATACACACACACACGTACATATATATATATATGCACACACACATGTACATATATACATGTATATATATTACACACGCACGTACATATATACAAATATATATATACACACGCACGTACAATATATACAAATATATATATACACACACACACACACGTACATATATACAAATATATATATACACACACACACGTACATATATACATATATATATATATATATATATATATATATATATATATATATATATACACACACACGTACATATATACATATATATATATATATATATATACACACACACGTACATATATACATATATATATATATATATACACATACACACACATACATACATACATATATATATACACATGTACATATATACATACATATATATATATACACGCACATATATACACATACATATATATATATACACATACACACATACATATATATACACACACACACACACACACACGTACATATGTATACAGAAGCATACATACAAATATATATACACACACATACATGTACATATATACATACACACACACGTACATATATACATACACACACACATACATATATACATACACACACACATACATATATACATACACACACACATACATATATACATACACACACACGTACATATATACATACACACACACGTACATATATACATACATACACACACACGTACATATATACATACATACACACACACGTACATATATACATACATACACACACACGTACATATATACATACATACACACACACGTACATATATATATATATATATATATATATATATATATATATATATATATATATACACACACAGATTCCATCGGAAGAGGCCAACACTTTTCAAATTCTGTCAGTAGCAACTACCTGCTTTCAACTGGTCCACAACTCCATCCCTGCCACAGACTATTTGACCAAGATGGGAATCTAGACAGTTCCTCACTCTTCCTGTAGTCCAGACCTTGCTCCCTGGGATTTTTGGTTATTCCCTAAGCTCAGAGACTGTCATTATGAGACAATTGAGGAGATGAAAGAGGCTATGACAAAGGTCATTGATACGCTCACACAAGAGGACTTCCATGGGGCCTTCCAGAAGTTGTTGGAACGGTACAACTAGTGCATTGCAGCTGGAGGAGATTACTTCGAAGGGGACTAGAGTTTCATGTGAGTACTATCAATAAAAGTGCCCATACGAAAAAAGTCTGGAAATTTATTTAATGATCCTCGTATATATATATATATATATATATATATATATATATATATATATATACACACACACACACACATATATATTCATACACACACACACACACATACATACATGAAATGAGAATTTCAATGATTGTGTAAATTGGAAGCAATCATATGAAGTAGATTGCTTTCATGAACAGGAGATGCATTAATATTACTTCAGTACTGTTGTAAAAAACATAAAAACATATAAAATTTTCTAATTATTGTCTCAGTCTAAAGCTTTTAAATGATACAATGAACGTAAGTCCTAAAAACTTTAGAGAAGTTTTTTCAAATTCAAGCAAGATGAAGAAAATTTCTGAAAGAAACCACTTACTGTTGAGGTAGATCTTTATTATGAAGACAAGTACCATAGGAATCAACCTTTATGTATTTTTGCAAAAGACTTATGTATGTGTCCCTGTCTGAGGGTGTGTCACAGTCACTATGGACATACAGGATTGGCGCTAATTCCTCGAGGTAGCTATTCTTAATACCAGTTGAAAGCAGGTATTGTGTATCCTCCAACCACTCCAAGGTTGGCAGGTGCTGTGTCGTGATGGAATAGTCAGACTCCCTTTTGAATGTGCAGGTGTGATTAAACATTGTCATTATGTCTGCATGGGAGAAGAGATAATTATTTTTGGGGGACTCTTCATGAAATAGAGCCCACTCATGGTGAGGCTTCCTTGGCAACGGCAGGTCGTTGACACTGAAGTCAGATCCGTAGAACATAAACACCTATAAAGAAAAAAAGAAAAGAGTCAGTCATTTGTCAATCATAAGCAACAACTTAGACAGTATAGGATTATTAATGTTCTTTCTTTTTGACATTCAAAGTAGCAAACAAAAATAAAAATGGGCAGGACATATCACTAAAAGTCAGGAAAACAGGGTGGAAAAGATTAATAGACTTATACTCAAGAAATAACAAGTGTAATAGGTTTTGTTTCTTTGTTTAATGACTTATCAATCTTTGCAAGTTATTTAATGCCTTAGCCAACAGGTTTGGTTTGGTTAGGTTTTATGGTATATCAACCCTTGTAGATTTGATAATGCCAAATACTCTATCCATATATATATATTAAATATGTATAATTTGTAAACACATTTTGTAGATAACATTTTAAATGACCCTGAGTTCATTATTTTGCACACAGTTAAATGGTTCCAAGTATTGCTATGTAATACCAATAATTTTATTTTGCATACAGGTAAATAGTTTTAAGTATTCCATACTAAAAGTTTGATTTGCACACAGTTGTAGTTTTAAAAATTGCTATGTAGCACTAACAATTCAATTAAACATCAGTCATTTGTTTACACACAGTTAAATAAATGGTCAAAGAGTTCTATTTCTAACAATTCAATTTAGCATATTTACCAACCCCTCCGCTTGGGCAGGATATGACACAAGGTCAATTTTTTTAAGCAGAGTTTAACAGGTTTGAATTCAGAGTTTTCCTTCTCCTAGACTAGTTGCTTCACCAAGGCTGAAGAACCTAGTCTGCCCTACTATTTACCCATAGCTGGAGGGAAAATAATTGGATTCATACCTTTCCCAAGGGTATTAGTGCTATGTGAAATGCAACCAGTTTCATCCAGGATTTGAACTCGTGTCGCCGTGTCCATTTCCTATGACGATAACCATTACAGCACGGGCACCTCCTAACAATTCAATTTAGCTTAAGTCATTTCTTTGAAACAAGTTTAAATGTCAAACAATTCTATTTGATCCATAGATAGGACCCTATCAGGTGCTACCATAGTGGATCTGGGAGCAAAGGCAATGAACGGGTACACTGCATTCCTAAGAGCTCCAGGACTGGAGCCTTAACATTAGATTGTTTTGTGCTATATCCAGGACACTCATTGTGGGAGTCTTACCCCTCTACAGGGATGCAGTTGGTATATTCTACAGCTACAGCTGACGGGGTGCCATCCTCGTTGAAGGACAACAGTGGTCCTATTTGGGGTTATAAGGAGGTTCATACCTTTCCCAAGGGTATTGGTCTGAAAGTGACTGTAATAATGTGATTGAAGTTTGAACTTGCTTACCATTGTGCCATGGATGGAACAAGTGTCATAGGAAAAGGCCTGACGGATAATAACAAAATGGAGTTTACTGGTAAGACATGGCAGAGACTAGCACAATCAAAATCATCATGATAGGAAATGGAAAAATGCTTTTGTCAACTCAAATGTTACTATATATATATATAGATATAAATAAGGGAAAATAATCAGACAATGTGGAGTACCCAGTGAGAATGACACTCATTAAGAATAATCTGCTCAACAAACTGACTAATTATTACTAGTAAAACAAAGAAAAATCTCTTTCTCTCTAATATATATATATATATATAGATATATATATATACACACACACACACACACACAGAGAAAGAAAGAGAGATTTTTGGTTGAGCAGACTATCTTTAATAAGTGCTCCATACTTCTTACTTTGTGCCAAACGAGGCTCAGCTTAATAAATGACAACTTTTGGAACTTTTAATGATGTAATGGTTAGCTAGTTTGGCAAGCAGACTATTCTTAATGAGTTTGATTATCACTAGGTGCTCTATATTTCTTGCCTTGTGCCAAACTAGGCTCAGTTTAATAAATGACAACTCTTGGAATAAGTGCACAGTGAATGGTGTAATGGTTAGCTATTTGTTCGTTGACTTGTTAACAAGTTTTGTTGTCAATGGGCGCTCCATACTTCTGGCCTTGTGCCAAACTAAGCCCAGCTTAGAAAATGACAATTTTGATCATATAATGCTTTGTTTAGACTAGTCAAAAACAAACAAAAAAAAATCTCTGTCACACTGGTGTCACTCAAGATGAAAAATTTATGAATAAGATAACACCTATCTTGTCAATCTAGTTCTCCATTTATGTATTCAATTGCAGCAACAAATGAACTTGTCTTTTCAAATGGAAAACTGGTTTTACTTCTGAATGTGTGTGTGTGTGTGTGTGTGTAAAGACACTTTAACTTCGGTTTTACAACATGGGAAATGTTGTTGGGTTATTGTATGCTGAAATCAGTTTAATAATTATGGTCTTCAATTATATATAGTACAAAAATCTATCTTTGCAATTATTTTAGACATGTAAACAAATTATTATCTCAAACAGATCTGTTTGATCTAAAGACAGGTAATAACACTCCAGTTCACAGTGGAACTAAGAGTAATAGCAATGAAGGGTTGGTTGGTTTTATGACAAGTCAATACTTATAATACTAAAGTCATTTTTTAAGAACTTATACAGTAATCATTTGTAGTCAATTATATCTTTAAATAACTATTTTTAATACTAATAATTCATATACAATTATATGGTTTCTAATAAACACTATTTAATAATAATCACATGTTTGCAGTTAATTATATTAAAAAAACTAACTTGAAACCATAAAATTTGCAGTTATATGGTTTCAAGTAAGCTTATTTAATACAATTAAGTTGCAGTTATATGGTTTCAAGTAAGCTTATTTAATACAATTAAGTTGCAGTTATATGGTTTCAAGTAAGCTTATTTAATACAATTAAGTTGCAGTTATATGGTTTCAAGTATTCATAGCTAATACTGATAATTTGCATCTAATCATAAAAGTAAAGTTGGCAACCATAGTCAAAGGCTCTCTTTTCATTAGCTACTACACTGAGGTGTAGGGAAGGGTTCTACTCTTTACCCTTGATTACTCCATTTTACTCTTGATACCAACCTTATAATGCCAAGTGTTAAGCAAGGAGGTATCAAGTACCATTTTTTTAAGTCTTTGGTATGACTCAACCTGGGATTGAACCCCAGTCACCTGGGCCATTGGCAAACACTACCCACTAGGCCAATCAATTAATTATATGGTTTCAAGTAACTAATAATAATTTTTTGTAAATAATTATAGTTTCAGTTGTTCTTAAAACAAACTATTTGCATACAGTGATATGGTTTCAAGCATTTTTATTTGATATTAATAATTTTTCAACCATAGACCATGAACTCCAACATCTGCTACTCCTTCAGAATGCAATAAAGGGTTGGTTGGTTGGTTTTATGGCATGTCAACACTTGCTGGTTTTTTAATATTAACTTTTTCATCATGTTGCGCTGCTAGCATGGATCTCCTTGACCCTCTCTCACCACTTGTCTATGGGTTCATGGCTCCTAAGAGGTCTACCAGGCTACATCCAGTATCAGCACAGTATATAGGTTCTAGCTGGTCGTCCAACTTTTGCTCGTCCATGTGCAAGAGTCCACAGGAGTATGTCGCTTAGGAGTTCGTCCTTACTTCTCCAGCAGTGTCCTGCATGTCTGGTTCATCTAATTTGGATAGTTTTCATGATGGGTGGTACGTGCCCGTACAGCATTCTTGTGTAAATGAAGTCAAGCTTTTTCTCCATACGTTTAGTTAACATCCATGTGGTGCATCCATATAGTAGAATTGATACAACCACTGCTTGGAAAAAAAATGCATTTTATTTTATTGGTCAAGGTCTAACTTCCATATGACTGATAGCCTATCGATAGCAGTCCATGTCTTTGCTAGTCATGTGTTGATGTCATTCTCGGCTGATAAGACGCTGCTCCCGAGGTAGGTGAACTTGTCCATCAGTTTCAGAGGGCCGCCCTTTACTGAGGAGATGTCGCCTCTTTGATTAAATACTTTTGTTCTTGTGGTAAATAAGATAAGATTAATAAATAACAACAACTAGATTGCCTGTACTAACAAGTCAGAATCTGCTTTTGTGTAGATGCCTCACAATTTGTTTAGAGTTCTTAGACCCTGGCTTTTAAATTAGAATTTAGGAACAGTCCCTAGGGCATAATGGCAGTACTGGACTGTAGGCTCAAAGTGAGTAAGTTCAAATTCCAGTCATGTTATTACATTCACTTTCAGACTAATATTCTTGAGAAAAGTATGAACCCCCCCTCATATCCCCAACTATAGATTAAATAATATCATTGCTGTTCTTCTACAAGGATGGCTTTAGTTTTGTTTAATGGCATAGCAACCTTTGTGGATTATTTAAAGAAACCAAATGAAGTTAGAGTAGTACTTCTAGACCTGTGTACATGATTCAAAATCCCATTTGTAGATTAGGTTTTTATTATTACTTAAAATATTTGGACTATTAACCTCATCTTTATAGTTATAATCACAATGTTTCAGCCGATATATCCTTCAGCTTTCTTCAGGTGTTTCATGTCAAACTCAGGAGTCCACACAGAATCTCGAATGGAACCATTTATTTGAACCCCCAAAGGTAGACTGTTCCAATTCTGTTCACCAGATATTATAAGTATTCCTTGTTATTCTTACCTTTTGTTGGGATTGAACGACCAACCCCCAAATGATTTCACTGAGAAGCATCTTCCAACTAAACACCTTATCCACTGCACCATATGTCCTTGTCGGACAATTAGATTGAATTTTTGGGACTTATAAACCTAATGTCTCCATCACCTTATGAGATACTCCACATAGCATATCAGATGGGGTTTTTTGTAAGGTTTTTAGTTAGTTTTATTAATTTAAAAAGAGAAAAAACAGAAACTTTAAAAAAATTATTTATTCAAATAAAGCTTTTTTTTGACATTTATCAATACTGAATAAATACAAACAAATTATGCAAAAAATTTTTGCTTACTTACTTTTGTGTTGGGATGATTTTTGTAGTGCCTGTCCTCTGTGAATACACATGTGACATCCCCACACAACCGTTCCTCATATTTTTGCCCAGTGAACTTTGACCACCACATGATGATAGGGTGTTTAATGGACTCTTTAATGGCATCTGCTGCTCCTGCTTCATGGTGGTCTGGTTCTAGAAAGTTCCATTTTGCAAGTGGAAAGAGAAAAAAGGACAAAGATTATAAAAAAGTTTTTGTTGTAAATAAAAAAACTCTAGGTTTAAAAAGAAGGAGGAATTCCTACAATTATTTACTGAATCCTAAAGAATTGTTTCAACTAATCAAGATAATTCCTTAATAGCAATGATAATGTCTCTTTTTCCTTTACTTTAGTAAAATGGATTTGGTTTGGTTTTATGGCATATCAATCATTGTAGGTTATTTAATGCTAAATCCATTTTTATATATGTATAAGTAGTTCTATTTCAAACAATTCAGTTTACCATAAATACATATTTTAGTTCTATTTAACCTATAGATAGGACCCTATCAGATGCTACCACTCTAGGCCAGAGTGGACCTGGGAATGATGGCCATAAAGGAGTACTCCGCATTCTCCAAAGCTCCAGATTTACTGGAACCTCACCATCAGATTGTTTAGTGCTATATCCAGGATACTCTTTTGGGGAGTTTTACCTCCCAGCAGAGATGCAGTTGGTGCATTCTACAGACCCAGCTGACTGAGCCATAAGTTAAATGGAGGAAATTTATGGGAAAGAAGAGATTAAAGTGTGCAAGAGACTATGCAGACCCCATTAGCACTATCTTGACTAGCTTAGCTGAATACTTTTGTTTGTTGTGAGTTATTTAATACTAAAGCCATTATAGTAAAAGAACACTAGTTTTACTATTCAACCTATAGCTGGGGTGGGGGAATAGAGAGTTCATACCCCTTTTCCAAGGGTATTAATCCAAAAGTGAACATAATAGTACAATTGGAGTTTGAACTCGCTTACTTCAAGGCCACAATCCAGGACATTAGCCACTACATCACAGAGACTCCTCCTTGAACAACTTGAAACAGTATGATTATGTGCAAGCTGTTTGTATTAAAGTACACTCACCATAATGGTTATTGTCCTTGGAAATGGAATCGGTGACCCAAGTTCAAATCCTGGATGAGGTTGTGTTTCATTTCACATTAGGAAAGGTAGGAATCTGTTCTCCTTCCAGCTATAGGTAAGAACCCAGTCTGCCCTACTATTTACTTATAGACAACCAGTATAGAAGCAAGAAAACTGATTCCAACCAGAGTTACTCACTTAAAAATTGATCATGGGTCGCATCTTGCATGAGGCAGAGGGATTGGGTAAATATACACTTGGAGCAATAGTTGTTTACAAAGCGTTATTATTATTAGTTGCTTGAAACCTTATAATTGCTTGAGACAATTGAAATCATATAATTCTACTTGTATTATCAATAAGTAAGAGTACTTGAAACCATATAACAGTGTGCAAACAAATTATTAGCAGTAGTAGCATTAGTATTAAAAAGGAATAGTTTTTAACACGGAAATTTCAAGATAATGAGTAGCTGTACAAGTTGCAACATCTTGGCAAACTCTAGTCATTAATCACAATCCATGAGGTGCCTGTGGTATAATGGTTATCATCGTAGGAAATGGACACGGCGACACAAGTTCAAATCCTGGACGAGACTGATTGCATTTCACATAGCACTAATACCCTTGAGAAAGGTATGAATCCAATTATTCTCCCTCCAGCTATGGGTAAATAGTAGGACAGACTACATTCTTCAACCTTGGTGAGGCAACTAGTCTAAGAGAAGGAAAAGTCTGAATTCAAACCTGTAAAACTCTGCTTAAAAATTGACCTTGTGTCACATCCTGCCTGAGCGGAGGGTTTGGGTAAATAGGATTAATCACAATCCATTTTTGTGTAGATGCATCACAATTTGTTTTGGGAAGTTGGACCCTGGTTTTAAATTCACAGTTGTCTTTCTCTTTGACTGGTTGCCCATCAAGATTAGACCACCCAGTCTGCCCTATCATCGGTAAGAAGAGATGAATTGTAGATATTTCCAAGTGTAGAAATGGACTTTATGCATTGATATATGTGCAGAAGTTTCCTCATAGGCTAAATCAGCAAAAATGTTGAGGTATAGGTGACATAAAAGTTACTGGTGTAGAAATGGACTTTATGCATTGATATATGTGCAGAAGTTTCCTCATAGGCTAAATCAGCAAAAATGTTGAGGTATAGGTGACATAAAAGTTACTGGTGTAGAAATGGACTTTATGCATTGATATATGTGCAGAAGTTTCCTCATAGGCTAAATCAGCTAAAATGTTGCAACAAAAATACTAAGAAACTAAGCAATGGTTAGTTGGTTGGGTCTGCAACATGTCAACCCCTACTGGGTTATTGTTGTGATGCTGGTAAAAGAAAAACACGGGGAACACAAAAAGGTAGATAGAAAAACATATATTCAAGTAACAGAAACAAGATACAAGTGAACTGGGTTAGACAGTAGTTAGTTAATAGGAAGCTGAGAGTCCAGTCAGGTAGCGGCTATTGTCCACTACGCAAGTGCTATCACGTGATTGTGTCACGTGGGTTTGGATCAACTCTGGTGAACTCCGGTCAATGCTCCGTTGACGCGTATTTATGGAGGAGGGTGAGTCCAATATGTAGGGAGTACAACAGTTATTTAATACTGAAGTTAGTCATTTTGCAAGTAACTATTCCTATTGGGAAGAGTCACAAATGATTTCTATTTTTCGAAAGCAAGTTGTAACTACAAATTTCAAACTTCCAATGTTTTAAATGCAACTAAAAATTACCTGATTAAAGAGTGCCTTCAGTCAGTCATTCTTATTTCAATAGTGAAAGAGCATGCATCATAATTTAATCTGTGATCTCATGTCCCTAAAATGGAGGAATTGAAAGTGTATATTCAACATGTAATGTTGTGGGAATTTAACAATAACAAAAACGCTACAGAAACAGCTAAGAAAATTCCTAGTGTTTACGGCTAACATGTCATTACTGACTACCAAATCCAAAACTGGTTTTCAAATTTTTATTTTGACAATACATCACTGAGAGATGAACCTAGGCCAGGACTCTCATCAGATCTCAATAAAAATGCTTTAAGAGAATTGGAGGAATGCAAAACATGCAAAAGTATGGTAGAATTAGCACTTGACTTTAAAACATCACAATCTGCTACTTGAAAAAAAATAGGAAAAATGTCATTAGGATTCTTCATAATAAGGAAAATTGTATATCCAGAGCAACAAACTCTTTCGAGGCAGATAAATTACCTTTTTCTAAAGGATATCATTATAAATAATGAAAAATGGTCATTTATGATAATGTTCAATGCAAAAGGCAATGGACTGATAAGGACAAATTTCTGCAGACTACACCAAAGGAAAAGATTCATGGAAGAAAAGTTATGCTGCATATATTGTGGGATCACTGCAGTATCATTTATTTTGAGTTTTTAAACCACAATCACTCAATGCAGATTTATACATTAAACATCAGCAATGTGTGCATGAAAATCTAAAAAAAAACACCATACACATGTTAATAGGAGAAACATGGTATTTCTCCACGATAAAATTTGGTTTGGTTTGGTTTTATGGCATCTCAACCATTGTAGGTTATTTAATGCCGAATCCATTTTTATACATATAAGCAGTTCTATTTCAAATAATTCAGTTTAGCATAAGCACACAGTTTAGTTCTATTTGACCCATAGATAGATTACTATCAGGTGCAACAACTCCAGACCAGAATAGACCTGGGGGCAATGGCAATAAAGAGGTACTCCGCAGTTCCCAAAGCTTCAACGTTAGTGGAACCTCGCCATCAGATTTTTTAGTGTCATATACAGGACACTCTTTGGAGGAGTCTTAACCCTCTACAGAGATGCAGTCGGTGTATTCTCCAGCCCCAGCTGACTGGGCTCTCTCTATGATAAAGTAAGGTCACATTCAATAAGAATCACACAAGAAAAAATATTCAATTTAACCCGGTCTGTTCTACCCAATTGCACTATGTGATTCCCATTTTTTTCTTTACAAAATACTCTTAAATGAGAAAAAACTTTCTCAAGATAAATCAGGTGAAAATTTTTGTGAAAAACTTCTTGAACTCAAAACCAGTTGAATTTTACTCAAGAGGAATCAACACTCTTTCTGGTAAATGGCAAGAAGCAATTCAAAATAATTATTCATTGATTGAAATTAATTAATTCATGAATAAATAATGTTTTACTAAAACTGAAATTATTTATGAATCAATCCAATATTTATATGATAATCATTTGTAAACAAAGTTTTAAGTGATTATTCTTAATACAATTTGCAAACAGTATTATACTTTCAAATAACTGTTCCTATTTATCAATAATTTGCTAACAATTTTTAATTAGTAATTCCTATCAAATATTAATAATAAACACATTGATATGGCATTGAGTAATTCTTCCTAATGCAAAGAGGTTGTATACAGGTATATGGTTTCAGACGTTCCAATTGAATACTTTGTAAACAGATCTATTTAAACCATAGATGCAACCCTAACAGATACTTCCACTCCAATATTTTGCAAGCAATTTAATATTGTTCTAAATCATTTCAAACAAGTAAACACTTCATATTTAGTTACAATGTCAATATTTTAAGAGCCAATATATTAATGTACTTCAAAGTCATTCTAAACATCTTCTGATCTATTTGACCCATAGATAGGACCTTAAACAGTTACTACCACCCTTTGTCAGAGGGGACCAAGGAGTAATGGTAGTAAAGGCTGACTGGTTGGGTTTTATGGCATATCAACCCCTGTAGGTTATTTAAAGCCATTTCCTGTTTATATATATATATATATATTATTTCGAAAAAAAAACAATAATCTGTCACACTTTTTATTTTGAAAAAATTATTTGCTCTGTAGATTTTATTTGCATTGAGCTCTTGACCAGGAGCATTTAATTTTAATATTCTATATTTAAATATTTAAATTGTCCTGCTAGGAATTGTTCCCAATTGTGGATTAACTGGATTGATTGCTGACACACACATAGACACACACATATATATATATATATATATATATATATATATATTCTTTAAAGAAAAAACCAAAGACCGGTTATTTTAGGTTTATAAATTTATTTCCATCCTGTTTTTCGTTTCTGGTATGAACCAAAAACACGAAGAAAAATATAACAGGACTTCTTCAGATCCAATGGATAAATAAAACAGAATAGACACGGGGGGGGGAAAGAGAGTTGAAGAGTTACCTCCTCGTTTTATTGAGTTTCCGTTTTTTTATTTACCTATTTATTTTATTTTCAAAATTCTTCCGTCAGTTATAATTACGGTAATTTAACTTTTTTATTTATTTTATTTTATTTATTTTCTTTTTTATCGAACTTAACAAGAAAAGAAAATAAATAAAATAAAATAAATAAAAAAGTTAAATTACCGTAATTATAACTGACGGAAGAATTTTTAAAATAAAATAAATAGGTAAATAAAAAAACCGAAACTCAATAAAACAAGGAGGTAACTCTTCAACTCTCTTCCTACCCACCCCCGTGTCTATTCTGTTTTATTTATCCATTAGATCTGAAGAAGTCCTGTTATATTTTTCTTCGTGTTTTTGGTTCACACCAGAAACAAAAAACAGGATGGAAATAAATTTATAATCCTAAAATAACCGGTCTTTGGTTTTTTCTTTAAAGAAAGTATTGCTCTGTAAAATTAATTACATTGAGCTCTCGACCAGGAAAATTTAAATGTTCAGCTCTTGAATGATTTTCTTGTCCTGAAGGAATTACTCCCAACTCTGGTTTAACTGGACTGAATAATATACACACACACACACACACACACACATATATATATATAATATGATATGATTTGTAAACACACATTCTGAATATAACATTTTTAAATGAACATGAGCTCATTTATTTGCACACAGTTAAATGCTTTAAGCACTTATACCTAACACTAATAAGTCTATTTAATATTAATCATTTGTTTGCATAAGGTTTAATGGTTTCAAGTATTCCCCACTAAGATTTTTATTTGCACACATTGAAATGGTTCCAAGTATTACTATGTAATAACAATAATTCAATTTAACATCAGACATTTGTTTGTGAACAATTAGATGGTCAAACAGTTCTATTTGAGCCATAAATGGGATGCTAAAAGGTATTACCAGTCTAGGTCAGAGTGGACCATGGAGTCATGTCAATGAAGGGGTACTCACATTCCCCAAATCTCCAGGACAGAAGCCTCACCATCAAATGCAGTTTAGTGTCATACCTAGGACATGGTAACAAAGGGTTGACTCCATTGTTCCAAGAGAGCCAGAAATGGAGTTTCACCAATGGATGCATTTCACTGTCATACCCAAGACAAACTAACAATGCATCGTAAAAATTTTGCAAGTATTTCAATAATTAAATTGAATATCAATTGATAAGGTTAAAAAGTCATCATGAAGAGCTCGGCATTTTTTGATCACAGAAAATTGAATATCAAGCAGTTTAAAAAAAAAAAAATGGGTGGGGAGACAGCTAAAAAAATCTTTAAAAATTAAATCAAAATAAAATAAAAAAATGGTTCTAAGAAAGAAACAAGAAACAGAAAAGAAATAAAAGCTGAAAAATAGATCTTTTTTTAATACCATCATGAAGAATAGGCTCGTTGATGAACACTTCATGGTCCTCTGTCGTAAAGATCTGGAAAAAATTAAAAAGAGATTTTCAAAAATCTTGTAAAAAATAAAATTTATCAGGAATTGTTCACCTTTGACCATCTTTTGCAGGTCAATTAGTTACGGTTTAGGTTATCTGATTTAATCAAACCTTGATGGTTATTCTATGTCAAATTCTGTTTAAACATATACATATGATTTAAAAGTAAATAGTTTGTAGGCAATTTTATTTTTAAATGAGTTAGAGCTAATTTTTTTGTACACAAATGCTTTCAAGCATTGCTATCTAACATTAATAATTCTATTTAATATCAATCATTTGTTTGCATACTGTGAAGTGGTTTGAAGTATTAATAGTTTTATTTGAACAAAGTTAAATGGTTTTAAATATCACTATTTATTCATTTACACACAGTTAAATGGTTCCAAGTATTGCTATGTAATACCAATAATTCAATTTAACATCAGTCATTTATTTGGACACAGTTCAAGTACCGAAAATATTTAAATAATTTTATTTGCCCCAAAGATAGGACACTGACAGGTACAACCACACTATATCAGAGTGGACCTGGGAGTAATGGCAATGAAGGTGTACTCTATATTCCCTAAAGCTCCAGGACATTTGTTGGGGAGGTCTTGGCCCTCAGGAGAGATGCAGCCAGCACATTCTACAGCTCCAGCTAACTGGACTGATTAGTGATGGTTCATTCACTTTTGACCCTTAATTAGTGATGGTTCATTCACTTTTGACCCTTGGTCTGATGGTCATTGTCATAAGGAAATGGAATCAGAAACTAAAGATCAAATCCTGGGCAAAGCTGTTTGAGCTTCATTTAATGCTAATGCCCTTGGGAAAAGCATGAATCCATGTTCTCCTCCAGCTAGGGGTAAATATTAGGGCAGTTTGGATTCTTTAGCTTTGGTTGGGCAACCAGTTTAGGAGAAGGAAAACTCTTCAAACCAGCATTACTATGGGACCATTATATCACATCTTGCCCATGGTAGAGGGGTTGGGTAAATATATATAACAGGTATACCTCACTTTACATCGGTAATTCATTCCAGGAGAGGCAACTTATGTTGAAAAACGACTTTAGTCAAATTTACTTTTCACTAGCCTAAACCACAAATAACCATTCCCAATTCTGTATTTTATCAAAAATCCATTTTTAATAATATATGGTCAATAAGAATCTATTTTAAGCTTACAAACAAATAAATGTTAGTTTTTAATAGAGTACAGAAAAAGTAATCTAAATTTACAAATATATGTATGTATATACTTGTAAATGTAGATGTTAACAATTTGGTGATCTTTACAGCATATCATAGACTCTTTATTTGTGAATGTGGTTTGCTCCAAGACATTATGAAATAAAATGACTTTGTAAGGTTAAATAACAAATACAGTTATTAGAATTATTTTGCAATAATAGAAAATAAACAAATTCTTGTTAAATTTACAAATACTTACATTCAATTTGTTTATTTACATTTATTGTATAGTAACATGATTTTATGTGTTTCTAATGCTTTTCTAGTGATATTATGATTTCAATATTTGTGGTGGACAGATGTAAAGTTGAATAAAATGTCTTAAGCTTGATTTTTTTTTTTTCCTATTTTTTTTTTTTTTTTTTTTTGAGAAATAACATATGTATAATCAAGAACAACTTAAGTCAAAACAATGTAATCCAAGGTATACCAGTAGTAAGTGCTTGTATGCATCATGGAATCCCTTAAGTTATTCAAAAGAGAGATTTTACATGTGTTGATTTTGTCCTGAGCTTTTTCTAATAATATATCTGTTAAATACTCAGAACTGTGACTGACTTGCTAAGTTGTCTGGCGATGGTAAATAAAAGAAAGTAAGTTATTGTAGGTGAGGGCAATCCTTCTTTGATGTCTCATTACAAGAACAAAAATAATTTGATCTTAGTATCAGTTAAGTCCCAGATCTGCAGTTGGTTGCTTGGTTGAATTTTACAGCATATCAACCCTTGTTGGTTTTTTTTATACCAAAGATGATTTTGTTTTATTCCTTCTTAGTTGGGTATGGTTGTTATTTGTGCAGGTACCCTTGTCGGTTATTTAATGCTAAATCATATATATACATACATATATATATATATATATGCATGCACGCACATACACAAATTATTTGTAAGCAAGTAGTTTGTAGAGAACTTTATTTTGAAATGAGTTAGAGCTCATTTGTTTGCACACAGTTAAATGGTTTCAAATATTGGTTTGGTTGTGTTTTATGGCATATAATCTCTTTAAGGGTTATTTCATGCCAAATACTGTTCATATATGTATCTATATAGAATTTGTAAAGGAATAGTTTGTATGCAACATTATTTTTAAACAAGCCAGAGCTGATTTCTTTGTATACATTTAAATGGTCGTAAGTACTATTATTTAATTCTAATAATTCCATTTAATATTAATCATTCGTTTGTACACAGTTAAATGGTTTAAGTATTGTTATTTAACATTAGTTTGGTTACATTTTATATCAAATCAACCTTTATGGGTTATCCTGTTTATATCTAAACACAAACACACACACATAATTATAAGTGAATAGTTTTTAGGTAACATTATTTTAAAAAAAGCCAGAGCTCATTTGTTTGCAATGTGAAATCATTTCAAATAATTCTGTTTATCAAGTATGTGATATGATGCAATAACTTAGCAAGATGACATCACACTAATATCCTGAATTTAGATATATAAAAATTAGCAAATTTTGTCAGAAGTTGGCATTTAGAGAGTTCAGTCAGATTGGGGGGTGGTCTCTTTGTGTCTGTCCATAGACCTTTACAGACTTTCTCTTTCTCTTGTGCAACTGTATGCAGTCTGAACATCAAACAGTATACTTGGATAATAAAGCGAAAATTTTCTGTAAAAATATTTCACATTACTATTGCATCAATATGTTCCAATTAATGATTGTTAACTGTTGACAGAGAGTTCTTGTCCGAGTTGCCAACACCCAGGCAACTTTGTTCCAATGAACCACTCCAACAGAAGTTCTGGTTGAATTGTGTCATTCCCTGTTTGTGGATCTTTCAAACACAATGTGGGCATAGAGAGGATTGATAAACAAACAATCTGGAAATGCCTTTGGCACCATTACCAGGATAAGACCAATCATTATTATTACATTTGGTATAATGAATGTCGTGCACAACAGTATTACATTTGGCACTGGTATTGTGTACTTGAACTGGTTGGAAATTGATTTGCAAAATTTCAAAAAAAATGTTTGTTTCTTCTCTCCAATTAATCGCTTACTCACTGGTGTTCCTTCATGTTTGTCTCCGAGCCTACTTTTATGCAACAAAAATTTGCATATGATGTAGGCCTAGTCTCTACATATTCCGCTCACTAATATTCTCGATTTTCGCCAGCATCAAATTTAAGATCAGTCTTCTTATTTCTCTGCTCTACACGCCAAACAAAGTCTCGCCCTCTTTATGCTGGAATCTCCATTTGACTCTCATTCACTGTCACATATTGGCATTGTTAGCCATGACTGCGATATTGTTACAGTAGTGTCATGCCATTTAGTACCATACCCAAGCATAGTGTTACATTTGGTGCCAGACCAAACGGTAGTACCCAAATGGTAACCAACCCCAAACCATATTATCATATTATGTAATATGAATAACTTGCTCAAAGCTGTATGGGTTCAAATAAGTAATAATAATCCCTAGTAAAAGACTGAACAGTTTTATATGACCCTAACAAGTTCTGTTGCTTGAGAAGTAATGGCAATGGAGGGGTACTCCACATTCCCTCAAGCTCCAGGAAGTTAAGCAGGAATAAGCCTGCTCCATGGAAGACAGAAATCGCAAATACTATATGCAACCTGAGGCATGTGTGCAAGTAAAGCTTAATAAATACTGAGTATCAAATAGTTTTTTTCTCATCTTTTTTTAACCTCATGTACATTTAAGGGATGGCAATTATATCTGTCTGTATCAGTATATTTATATAGATTTACCCAACCCCTCTGCACGAGCAAGATGAGACAAAAAGTCAGTTTTAAATCAGAATTTAACAAGTTTAATTCAGAGTTTTCTTTCTCCTAGACCAGTTGCTATACCAAGGTTAAAGAGTTTAGTCTACCCTACTATTTATTCATAGCTGGAAAGAGAATAATTGATTGATTGGTTTCTTTGTAATTAAACAAAGAAACCAATCAATCAATTATTCTCTTTGTGGGTTACTTAATTCCAACGCCATCTTTGTAGAACAACAGTGATACTATTTAACCCATAGCCGGAGGAACAAGAAGGTTCATACCTTTTCCAAGGGTTTTAGTCCGAAAGTGAATGTAATAGTATGACTGGAATTTGAACTTGATTAATTGTCGGCCGCAGTCTAACACTTTAACAATTACACCACAGAGACTCCCCTGAGAATAACTGGATTCATACCTTTCCCAAGAGTATTTGAACTCAGATCGCCATGTCCATCTTCAATGACAGTAACTACAACATCACAAGTACTTTCACCTATATCAGTATATTACACTTCTGTTTGGTATGTACAACCCTAATGCCATTCTAGTTAGAATCAAAGTGTAGTATTTTTTCCCAATCAACCTCTCCACCCTCTTAGATTTAATTAAAAGTGACCCTCTAAAGACTCTTTAAGTAGGGTAAAGAAGTTGGTCTGACCAAAATCTTATATAGACAGAAAGCACAAGAACCTATTTCTAATACACCCCCATCATCCAACCACTACCAGTTTTGCTTAAATTTGGGAAGCCGGTTGTTTCACTGATCAGTTCTGTGAATCAGTTAATTTTGAAATTGTAACTAAAAATAAAACTGTAAAAATATATATAAATGGTGTACTTATTTTTAGACTGCTTTTTACTCATATTTCTGCAACAGAAGTGTTGCAGTTCTATTTTTGGTTACAGAGACCAAATGCTGTTGAGTTTGGTAATAAATAATGCCTAATAATATCTGTTCAGTAGAAATAATAAAATGTTGATGAGTTTAGTTTAGAGAAAGATTGAATTAAAAAATCAATAGGAATGTATTTATTTTTACGCGACACTCAAATACCAAACAACATCAGTTATAGTTGTATAATGTTCAATCAGAAATGATAGGATCCAAGTATTTTCAATTTAGAAGAAAATTAACTTTATACTCTCACACACACACACACACACACACACACACACACACACACACATAGATATTAAAGTAAAGTTGGTGACCATAGTCAAGGGCGACTCGAAGGCTCCCTTTTCAATAGCTACTACACCAAGGTGTAGGAGAGGGCACAACTCCTTTTCCTGGATTGCACCACTTTACCCTTGATATGTACCTAGTAGTGGTGAGTGTAAAGCAAGGAAATATCAAGTACCATTTTTTGAGTCTATAACCTGGAATCTACTAGGCCTATATATATATATATATATAAATTGGTAGAGGTATTATTATGGGTGATAATGTATCTTAGTGTGATGTTTGGCATCTGATTACTGAATAAAAATTTACTTTAATACTGAAAAAAAATCATTAACTTTACAAGTCCTGGGCGCCATGAATGTTAAATTTATTTTTTTATTCAAAAAAATAAAATAAAAAAAGATTAAAATTAATATGAGCTTGTAGACAAATTCTATTCTATTAAGAACCATGGTTACATCTTCAAAACTTATAATTAGTAAAGTCCATGTTGTATTCAAGTAACCTTTATTGTCCTCAGGAAATTTATTACCATCAAGTCATCTGTCAACATAAGTCATAACATCACAAGACAACAAGCTATCAACCAGCTTACAAGACCTTGATGCTTTAAAACAATCAATTTTTCCAGCTAACACACTTTTCACACGACTTTTCCCTCAGGATAATTACTAGCCATATTTTCGTTTTGTTTTAGACATTTCTTTCTTGTCAAACTAAACAAGTCCTTGCATCCTGCGGCATTTAGCAAATTATATATATATATAAAGTGAAAATCTGTTAAATTTGCTCAAAATTTAAACATAATATTTATTAATCTGTTCATGATACAATGTATTTATACATATATGCATATACACAGGGGTGTGTATATATATATATATATATATATATATATATATATATATGTTACACACAAACACACACAAGTAGAAGTACTCGATGCTGTCCAAGATAGAAAAATACCCTAAAATACATTTTGTTAAACAAAAGTTTATTCTGCAAGAGCTCTGGATATTTCATTATGGTGTAAGTTAGCAAGCTAGTCTCAAAAATCAATATCTACCAAGTAGTGAATTTGATCCTCACAGGGTGCCATTTACATGGAGCCTTCAGTTAAATCCAAGCTATACTTAGCTTTAAGTTTAAAATCCCAAATTGAGTATTTTATAATTAGGCAACAGTCTTTCATTAGAACATGTTTGAGTAAAAAAGATAGGCATATTTTCAAAAAAATTCTTTTGTCATATCCATATTTACCAACCCCTCCGCTTGGGCAGGATATGACACAAAGTCAATTTTTAAGCAGAGTTTAACAGGTTTGAATTCAGACTTTTCATTCTCCTAGACTAGTTACCTCATCAAGGCTGAAGAACCCAGTCTGCCCTACTATTTACCCATAGCTGGAGGGAGAATAATTGGAATCATACCTTTCCCAAGGGTATTAGTGCAATGTGAAATGCAATCAGTCTTGTCCTGGATCTAAACTCATGTTGTCGTGTCCATTTCCTACGACAATAACCATTACACCATGGGCACCTCCTTCATCGTATCAAGTATGATTACTATGTTCTATTAGATAAGGCTATACAATTCATACATTCAATCTATTCATGTCCCATATCTATTAATCTATTATGATATAGAAGGCCACTGATAATTTGGTGTTCACCTTTTGGCTATTTTTTAAAATTTGTTTCCTTAAATAAATGAATGAATTTTTTTGTTATCCAAAGACAGAAATCTAAGAAACAATTTTATTTGTCTTCAGTACAAATAAAACCTTTCTGATTAATTTTACTCAAGGGTTTACATCTAAAAACAAGGAAGAGTCTCTCAACCAAGTGAAAGTGCACTCCTGAGGATGCCAATTTTATTTGCTTTCAGGATGAATTAGACCTTCCTGATTCATTTTAAACTACAAAAACCCATATTTCCTAAGAAATACCAGGAATGATCCAATAAGGTAGCCCACCCCAGATGATCTAATACATGTTAAGATAATTTAATACCAACCCTGCAAAATGTTAATACAGACACACACACTTATTTGATAGAAAGAATAATTTTTTAATCATCTTTTTTTCTTTTTACTTCTAGATAATTCAAAATCTACAAAAATGACTGACTGATTTTAACATGAGGTCAATCCATCTGGGATTATTTCAGGGCAAGAAGTTTGGTTTGTTTTTATGGCATATCAACCATTGTAGGTTATTAAATGCCAAATACTGGTTATACAAATATATCATATATATATGATTTGTAAACATTTTGTTGATAACATTTTCAAACAAGTCTGAGCTCATTTTTTTTGTACACAGATGTTTTAAAGTGGTGCTATGTAACAGTAACAATCTAACATCAGTCATTTGCACATATTCAAATAGATATACATGTTATGTAAGGAATTAGTTTATCAGTAATTTTATTTTTAAAGGAGTTGGAACTTATTTGTTTGTACACTAGTATTGCTATTGTTTCTATACAGTTAAATGGCTTTAACTATTTCTATCAAACACTTATAATTCTATTCAATATTAATCATTTACTTGCACAAAAAAGTGGTTACAAGTATTGCTATTAAACACTAATTATTCTATTCAACATTACTCATTCATTTGCACACAGTTAAATGATTCAAAGTACGAATAACCATTCAATTAAACATCAGTCATTTGTTTACACTCAGTTTTCATGTCAAACAGTTCTACTTGACACATAGATCTATCAGGTGCTACCAATCTGAGCCAAAGTAGACCTGGGAGTGATGGCAATGAAGAGGTACTCTGCAGTTCCCCAAGCTCCAGCATTACTGGAGCTTCACCATCAGATTGTTTAATGTCATATCCAGGACGCTCATTAGGGGGAGGTCTTACCCCTCTGCAGAGCTGCAGTTGGTTTATTGTACAGCCCCAACTGACTGGGCTGAAAAGAGGTTAGAGAATTACATACATTGTATGTTTACATTAATATTTTTCTGTAATTTCTTAAGTTTTTTGCACAAATTATGAGATCACTTATTCCTATCAAATACAAATAATTTGACCCATAAAGTAAGAGTGGACCTGAGAGTAACAGCAATGAAGAGGTACTCCACAATCCCCAGAACCTTTTTTTTTTTTAGGAGAGGGAGTGTTACCTCCTTATAAGGAAGACATTCAGTATATTCAAAATACCACCATCGGTGTGAAGAATTTTATCCAATCTTTTTTTTTTATTTTCACATACAATAAAGACTCATTCTTAGTTTGTTTTATTTGCTTAATGGTACATCAATTCCTTACAAGTTATTTAATTCCATTAATTTAATTTGTTTTAATGGTCCGGGAGATCGAGCTTCAATCCCTGGTTGAGTCATAACAAAGACTCAAAAAAAAATGGTACCTGATGTCACCTTGCTTAACACTCAGCATTATAAGGTATGGATCAAGGGTAAAGTGGAGCAATCCAGGGAATGGAGTAGCACCCTCCCCTACACCTTGGTGTAGCAGCTATTGAAAAGGGAGCTTTTGAGTCACCCTTGACTAAGGTTGCCAACTTTACTTTTACTTTAATAATTGCAATCATAACTATATTTTCAATGTTCCACTGTATTTTTTAAAAAGTACACGCTTTTTTTATTTGTCAATAAATCAATTGACATCAAATATTTCAATCTAATTCAAATAATTTGCACACAATTATATAGTGTCAAGTATTCTGATCAAATGACAATTTATACACAATTACATGGTTTCAAGAAATTATTTTGACTTAATAATAATCATTCATTTGCACACAGGTATATGGTTTCAAGTAACTAATGATAACCTTTAGTAAGCCATTATAATTTCAAGTTGTCGAAGGTGATCCAAAAAATCTCTTTCAATAACTCCAACACTGAAGTGTAGGGGAGGCGCTATTCCATTCCCTGGATTGTTCCACTTTACCCTTGATCCTTACTTTATAGAGCTGAGTGCTAAGCAAGGCAGCATCAAGTGCCATTTTTTGAGTCTTTGGTATGACCCAACCGGGGATTGAACCCCGGTCTCCCAGACCATTGGTGAATACTCTACTCATTAAGTAACTATTCTTAATTCAAATCTGCATACAGCTGTATGGTTTCAAGAATTTCTATCTATCATGAATGATTTATGCACAAATTTTGTTTTCATATATTTCTATTTATTAATAATCATTTGTTTGCGCAAATGGTTTCAAGTAATCAATAATAATATGGGATTTGGAATATTAAAGATTAATGCTGTTATAAAAGCTTGAAGAATAGTTTTTTGGCAGGACTAGACTCATAGACATTCTTGACTTTTTGGGGCCACCATCTGGCATTCATAACAAGCAGCTGATTGTGAATTTTTGACACTTGATCTCAGGGAGCAGTTTCTCCAAGTCTTCACCCACTTTGGTGGAACTGAGTTTATTGCTTGATGCCAGGGGTGCCACACCAGAAAAATGCTGACAAGGTCTAGAATTTTTCTTCCTGCCATGCATGAGTCACAATTCATGCATGGCCCCCAATATAAAACAGCTTTGTGCCACACTCTGAAATGGTGAGATGACAGACAAGTCTCAAACTGGACTCAAAAATGAACCCTAACAGAATGGAACTGGAAATAATGGTAATGATGGTCTATTCTACATTCCCCAGAGTTCCAGTTTGGTTTGGTTGTGTTTTATAGCATATCAACTATTGTGGGTTATTTAATGCCATATATATATATATATATATATATATATATATATATATATATACACACACACACACACGTATGATTTCTAAGCAAATAGCTTGTAAGTAACATAATTTTTAAACAAGCCAGAGATAATTTGTTTGCACAGTTAAAATAGTTAATTGGTTAGGTTTTATGGCATATCAACCTTTGTAGGTTATTTAATGCCAAATCCTCTTTATACATATATATAGTAAATATATGATTTATTAATTTTAAAAAAAGTCAGAGCTCATTTGTTTGCACACTGTTAAATGGTTATATATATAAGATTTGTTTGTGAATAGTTTGTAAGTAATTTTATTTTTAAAACAGAGCTGATTTGTTTGGACACAGTTAAATGGTTTCAAGTATTCCTATTTAATACTAATAATTCTATTCATTCATTTGCTAAGTGAAATGGTTCCATGTAATAATAATAATTCAATTTTTGCACACAGTTAAATTGTTTCAAGCATTTTTATCATGCATGAATAATACTATTTAGTATTCATAATTTGTTTGCACACAAAGTATTGTTATGTAACACAAACAATTCAACATCATTCATTTGTTTGCACAGCTAAATGGTTAACTAGTTCTATTTGACCCATAGACAAGATACTCACAGGTGTTACCACTCTGGATCAGAGTGAACTTGAGAGTAATGGCAATGAAAGGGAGACTCCACATTCCTTAAAGCTCCAGGACTAAAGTCTCATCATTAGATGTTTTAGAATCATATCCAAAACACTTGTTAGTGAGGGAGTCTTACCCTTTTCATTGGTGCAGTCTGCATATTCTACAGCCTCAACCAATTGGGCTGCAGTTAAAATAGTTTTAAGTATTGTTATCTAACACTAATAGTTCTATTTACACATAAATATTGCTATTTAATACTGATAATTCTATTTAATATTAATAATAATTCTCAGTAAAAGATTGAATAGTTCTACTTGACCCAAAGATGGGACCCTTACAGGCACAACTACTCCGAGTGAACCTAAGAGTAATGGCAATGAAAGTGGTACTCCATATTCTTCCAACTCAAAGACTGAAGCCTCCCACCAAATACAGTTTAGTATCATATCCAGGACACTGCATTTTGGGGAATCTTATCCCACAGCAATTGGTGTATTCTAGGCTCATTTGATAGGGCTGAATACTCATTCTAACAGGACGTTTGTTTTTATACTCTCAAAAGATTTTAAAGAAGATAAGTCAGCAACAACAGCGCACGATGATTAAAGAACATAATTTTTTAATCTTTAAATCAGTATACAGTAAAAGAAAAGTAAACAAAACAATTTCTCCCCAAAGTAATACAGAAGTCTGAAAAGAAATTCAAAAGAAAAGTCCTACCATAATTCTTTGTGTATAAGACACTTTTTTTCTACAGATTTTAAAATCTAAAATATACATGGCAACTAATTAACTTTTCAGCCATGTGTCTTGCCATATTTGGGATGGCATGGTCCAATCTAATGTGTAACAAAGAGTTTATATTACTAACTAAATACTGTATTTGCTAATATAAGCTGAACAAATACAAAATTTCACAGCTACAAATTCTAGAAAGTCAGAGTACAATTATGTTTTTTTCCATTATATATATATATATATATATATATATATAAACAGACACACAAATAACAATCATTTAAAAGTGTTTGATAAATCAAAAAATGCTTAAATGTTAGCCAGCAGAGCAGTATAAAAACTAAAAGAAATTAAAATCTCACCTTTTTACTTGAGTCTCACTACTTGAAGTTTCATATCAACTATGGAAGACACAATCATCAATATATATATATATGTATGTTTACTATAGTTATAAATAAAGAGTATTCAACATTCATGATAGAGCATATATATCAGGGATGGCCAAACTGGGGCTCACAGGCCACATACAACATGTGGCTTGTGGAAAATTCAAGAAATTTCAACCTGAATCTGAAGCAAGAATTGAACAGCATGTTGTAATGAAACCACATGAAAACTGGGCGAGGAAGTAAAGGGAATAAAAGGTTGACTCTACACATCCCAAAGCTCCAGAACCAGAGACCCACCATCAAATGTAGTTTCATGTTATACCCAAGACACCTTTTATAGTGGATCTTAGTCCTTTGTAAAGGGATACAGTTGGTATATTCTAAGCCCCCATCAACAGGGCTCGAGGTTTAATCTTGATACATTGGCCAAACTTTGAAAAGATTTGACAGAATTTTGTTGGTATTTTTTTGTTTGAACAAACAAATCATATGAGTTGAATTAGACTTTTGTGAATCACAAACTGAACAGGGCAAAATTTTCAAACACCACCTCAAAAAGTTGAAAGGGTGATTTCTCATTTCCCTGAGCTCCAGAATTAGAGCATCACCAACAGATGCAGGATAGAAATCTAAGCTTAGTAAATAACAACCTCAATATGTGACTACACCCATTTCTGTAGCCTTTTGATTTTCAGCCTTTGTTTCTTTCACTTTTGTTTAGAGCCTAATAATACTAGGAGGAGTCAAAAGTTTTCCAATATTTTGGTAGGTTCTAGTTTATGGTGCATATATCATATAATTGAAGCAGTTCAGTCTGTGGTTGGTAGTATCATGGTAGTTGGTGTGCTGACATGTTGTGTATTTCTTCCTTCTGCATGTGGTTTGAAAGTTGCACAGGTGAACATGTAACATAGTTTAATTCATGGACTTAACTTTTAGGAGTGTGAACTGGATCACAACGCTGTGGAAGCAACCAAAAATATTTGATGTGTAAAAGAAGAAAGCGCAGTTGATCACAATACAATAACCAGATGGTTCAAGAAATTTAGCTCAGTTTCCAAGAAACTTAACAATCAAGCAACGTTAGGTAAGACCTAAAAGCATAGATTTTGAGATTATGCTTCAAAGACAGAGATAAATCTGGTGAGTAGTACTCAGAGAATATCAGGCAAGATTGGCATCTCACATTCCATTTTGATTCATCATCTTCATGACCTCATCAAATACATCCAGAGCGGCAGATTAAGTTTAGTTCGGTTGGGTTTTATGGCATATCAACCATTGAAGGTTATTTAATGCCAAATCCTCTTTATGCATATACATCCAATATATAGGATTTGCTTTGGTTGGATTTTATGGCATATCAACCACTGAAGGTTATCTAATGCTAAATTCTCTTGATACATATAAATCAAATATATAGGATTTAGTTTCGTTGGGTTTTATGACATATCAACCATTGAAAGTTATTTAATACCAAACCTTTTTTTATACATGTAAATTAAATATATATGATTTGGTTTGGTTTAATGGCATATCAACCATTGTAAATTATTCAATGCCAAATTCTCTTTATACATATATATCAAATATATAGGATTCAGTTTGGTTGGGTATTATGGCATATCAACTATTGTAAGCTATTTAATGCCAAATCTTTTTCATGCATATATATTAAATATATAGGATTTGGTTTGGTTTGATTTTATGGCACATCAACTATTATAGTTTATTTTATGCCAAATCCTTTTAATACATATATTAAATATATGTGATTTGTAAATATATTTTGTTGATTACATTTTCAAATGAACCTGAGCTCTTTTTTGCACACCATTAATTGGTTTCAAGTATTGCTATATAACAGACACAATTTAACATCAGTCATTTGTTTGCACACACACAGTTTGTCAGTAATTTCATTTTTAAATGAGTTACAACAAATTTGTTTACACACTAATATTGCTATGGTTTCTACACAGTTAAATGGTTTCAATTATTGCTATTTCATACTAATAATTCTCTACAACATCAATGATTCACTTGCACACAGTTAAATGGTTTCAATTATTGCTATTTTATACTAATAATTCTCTACAACATCAATGATTCACTTGCACACAGTTAAATGGTTTCAATTATTGCTATTTTATACTAATAATTCTCTACAACATCAATGATTCACTTGCACACAGTTAAATGGTTCAAAGTATTGCTATGTATCACCAACAATTCAATTAAACATCAGTCATTTGTTTACAAACAGTTAAATCATAAAACATTTCTTTTTCTAACAATTTAGCCTAAGTCATTCATTTGCACTCAGTTTAAATGTCAAACAGTTCTATTTGACCCATAGAGAGAACTGTATCATGTGCTACCACTCCAGGTCACAGTGGACCTGGGAGCAATAGCAATGAAGGGGTACTCCACATTCCCCAAATCTCCAAAGCTGGAGCCTCTCAATCAAATTGTTTAGTGTCATATCAAGATTGTTGGGGTCTTGCTCCTCTGCAGGGATGCAGTCAGTGTATTCTACCGCTCCAGCCAACTGGACTTAGAAGAATTAAGCTTACATTACCAAAATATTACAAAATCTTTGACCCACCCAAGTAAATAACAACTTCAATATGTGATCACACCTACTTCTTTAGCATTTTGATTTTCAGTCTGTTTCTTTTACTTATATTTATAACCTCCTTTTTATTCATTAAAATACCTATTACTTTAACAATATAAATTATTTTTCAATTGACCCAATAATGATTGGTTAATTTGATGATAGTTGAAAATACTAGAAAATGTTTGAAATTCTAATTGAAATTATACCATAATACAAAACAGTGAGACAGAGGTAAGAAGCCAGTATTACTATTAGATATATATCATAATATAAAACAATATTGAAATAAGTCAATTGATCTATGTTATTAACTAGATGTAGCAATGGAAATGATAGGGTGTCTCAATATACATGGGACCCATGTGATGGCTAATAACTTTACTACTAATAATGTTGTGTTCTTTTTTGTTTCAGATTTTAAAATAGTATGCTATAACAACTATCAATCCTCAATCACAATGCCTTTGACAAGAAAGGAAAAAATATTTTACATCAATTTATTTAGAGACAAAAATCATTTAAAACTGTCTCAGAATAGATGCAACCTATTAATATGATAACGATTTATTTCTGATAAAAGAAACTCAAAAAAAGATTGCATGTCCTGGAAGCTGATATAATAAGAATTAAAAAAAAATATTGATTTAAAGTCTCTAGCTCAAAGGATGCATTTTTTACAGGACATGTTCCAAATGACTACCATTATGCTTGTCTCAGTAATAAATCATTAATGGGTTGCATCTATTTTGAGACACCCTGTACAAAGAATATCTATATAAAGCAGTTTATTCCATCAGGGAAAACTTGGTAACTTATCCTTGATAGCCCAGGCATCTACAATGAATGGATAGATAAAAAGGTAAAAAGATACCAAGCAAAAAGTTATAATAGAAAATATATATTATGCAATATATGATGTAATAATTAATATGTAACTGGCAGAAAGTAATATGCACAATATAAAATCATATTTACCAACCCCTCCGCTCGGGCAGGATATGATGACACAAGGTCAATTTTTAAGCGGAGTTTAACAGGTTTGAATTCAGAGTTTTCCTTCTCCTAGATTAGTTGCCTTACCAAGGCTGAAGAACCTAGTCTGCCCTACTATTTATCCATAGCTGGAGGGAGAATAATTGGATTCATACCTTTCCCAAGGGTATTAGTGCAATGTGAAATGCAATCAGTCTCGTCCAGGATTTGAACTCGTGTCACTGTGTCCATTTCCTATGACAATAACCATTACACCACGGGCACCTCCATATGCACAATATAAAATCTAGTGCTCTAAGGTAAAAGATAAATAAGGAGTTACAGGTAAAATTTAGCTGAGGCAAACCAAACAAATAAGCCTTCTTATGTCAAACCTTTCATATCTATCCTTTCTAACAGAACCTTCAATACAAAAAATAAACTTAATTTTTTGTAGCTAAAGATAATACCAAGCATGTCTTTCAATATTTTCTGAGGAGGCAACATTTATGAGATTATATGATATTTAAAATACTGTATAGTGAGGTTGCTAGAACAGTGAGCCCTTTGCAAAGTGACCAAGGATGTGAGAGTTGTGAGCCTGTTGCAAAGTGGCCAAGTCACGTACAGAGCATATCACAAACCCATGTGATGCGTGACTAATTTGCTCATATGAATAATTGCATCAATTTAAACTATAAAGTATATTTTGAGATAACTTTAAATCAGGATTAATTGTTCTCTGGAAATTCTATCTAGGTTTATTTGTTTAATGATATTTCCTTCAGAGTTATATAATGCCAAAATTTGATTCATTTGTAGTTGTTAAGAAAACTGTATTTTCTATATCTATTGTATTTTTTTATTATAATTATTATAGCTTCAAGTAACTATTCTTAATACGAATAATTTACACACAGTTATATGGTTTCAAGTATTTCTAATATTAATAATTTGTAAATGGTTTGGTTTATTTCTTTAATAGCTATTTAACCCCTTATGGATTATCTAATGCCGAAATCTGATTCATTTATAAATATTTTATTGTAATAACTATATATTTCTATGTCAATTGCCCTTTTCATTTGTCAACTCATTTGTTTGCACAGTTATATGATATCAAGTATTCCTATCTAATACAAATAATTTGCACACAAGGGGGTGTTCTCATGGTGTAGTGGTTAAAGCCATGGACTGCGGAATCATAGTAAGCAAATTCGAATTCCAGTCACGCTATTACGTTCACTTTGGGACAAATACCCTTGGGAAAGGTATGAACCCCCTTATCCTCCCAGATATGGATTAAACAGCAACACTGCTGTTTTTCTAGAAGGATGGATTTGGCATTAAATAACCTACAAAGGTTGATATGCCATTAAACAAAGAAACCAAATTTGCACACAGTTATATGGTTTCAGGTATTCTTATCTAATACTAATAATTTAAACACAATTATAGTATTCCTATTTAATAATATGTTTGTGAGCAAATTATTTGTATTGAATAGTTACTTGAAGCTATGATTGTTTATTAAAGGTTTGGTTTGTTGGGGTTTATGGCATATCAACCTTTGTAGGTTATTTAATGCCAAATCCATTTTTATGTAAATAATCAGTTCTATTTAAAACAATTCAGTTTAGCATGAGTACACAGTTTAATAGTCAAAAACATTTCCATTTCAAACTATTCAAGCAGTCATATATAACAATTCAGTTTAGTGTAAGTACAGTTTCAATGTTAAAAATAGTTCAATTTCAAACAATTCAGTCTAGCATAAGCAGGCAGTTTAAATGTAAGTACAGTTTAATTGTGAAAAACATTTCTATTTCTAGCTATTCAGTTTAGTCAAGCAGTTCTAATTCAGCTAATTCAGTTTAGAATAAGTACAGTTTTATTTTACACACAGTTAATATTCAAAGCAGTTTTATGTTAAACAATCCAGTTTAGTATAAATACAGTTTCAATGTCAAAAACAGTTCTATTTCAAATAATTCAGTTTAGCATAAGCACACAGTTTAAATGTAAGTATGGTTTAATTGTCAAAACATTTCTATTTCAATCTATTCAGTTTAATCAAACAATTCAGTTTAGCATAAGCAGGCAGTTTAAATATAAGTAGAGTTTAATTGTGAAAAACATTTCTATTTCTAGCTATTCAGTTTAGTCAAGCAGTTTTAATTCAGCTAATTCAGTTTAGAATAAGTACAGTTTTATTTTACACACAGTTAATATTCAAAGCAGTTTTATGTTAAACAATCCAGTTTAGTATAAATACAGTTTCAATGTCAAAAACAGTTCTATTTCAAATAATTCAGTTTAGCATAAGCACACAGTTTAAATGTAAGTACGGTTTAATTGTCAAAACATTTCTATTTCAATCTATTCAGTTTAATCAAACAATTCAGTTTAGTATAAGTATGTCGCTAGTTCTATTTAACCCATCGATAAGGCCCTATCAGGTGTTACCACTCTGGACCAGAGTGGACCTCGGAGCAATGGCAATGAAGGGGTGCTCCGTATTCCCCAAAGCCCCAGCATAACTGGGACTTCACCATCAGACTGTTTAGTGTCATATCCAGAACACTCATTAGGGAGGGGGGGTCTTACCCCTCTGCAGAGGTGCAGTCAGTGTATTCTACAACCCCAGCCAACTGGACAATACACAGAGTTAATGTCAAACAGTTTTATTTCAGATAATTCAGTTTAGCATAAGTACACATTTTAGACGTCAAAACAGTTCTATTTCGAGCAATTCAGTTTAGCATTAGCGTGCAGTTTAAATGTCAAAACAGTTCTATTTTTAACAATTCAGTTTAGCATAAATACACAGTTTAAATGCAAAAATCAGTATAGTGAAAGAAGCACAGTTTAGTTCTATTCAACCCATAGATAGGACCCTTTTCAGGTGCTACCACTCCGGGTAAGAGTGGACCGGGGAGCGATAGAAATAAAAGGGTACTCTGCATTCCCCAAACCTCCAGCATTGCTGAAACCTCACCATCAGATTGTTTAGTATCATATCCAGGATACTCATTGGGGGGGGTCTCACCCCTCTGCAGAGGTGCAGTTGGTGTATTCAACAGCCCCACCCGACTGGGCAAGTTTATTAAAGATTATTATAATTAATTACTTGAAACTATATAAGTGCACACAGTTATATGGTTTCAAGTTTTCCCATTTAATACAAATAATTTTCAAAGATCTATTTGACTCATGGACAGGATCATAACAGTTACAACCACTCCAGGTCAGAGTGGACCTGGGAGTAATGGCAATGAAGAAGTACTCCACACTTCCAAGATCTTTTTTTTTCTTACAATGGCATCTAATAATACCAGTTAGCTATAGAAATGCAAACCACGAGCATATACCACTCAAAGAAGTAATGGTATGCTGCTTATTCAACAAAAATTATCCTGTACAAAATTTAAAATATCTTTATTTATTATGTTTAATTATCCCTGAAGTAATTATTTATTTCAGTCGTATCATATAGCACATAAGGGAAAAAACTCAATATACCTATTGTAATGAACACTTGAAACTTTTCAGGAGACATTCAACTTTGAAAATCTGCAATTCTGACATGAAAATTCAATTTACAGTAATCTCTTCCCACAGTAAAATTAAAGACAAAATATGGCGCAAACTGGGGAAAGACTTAAGTCAAAAATATCCAGAGAATCAGTAGCAGCCACTGATTTGATGAAAGAGAAAATGAGCTAATCGACACAATATCTTTCAACATATTTTTAACAGCAGTGAATATATATTCGTTTTTAATCTAATATTTATGCCATAAACCACAACCAAACCATGATAATATCAACCCTTACTGGTTATTTAATGCCAAATCCAGTTTATACATTATATATAAATATATATATATATATATATCAGTGGCGACTCTAGCCTATTTTTGCTACTCGTGCCCCCCCCCCCCCAGCACTCTCTCAACTTCAGTTCCCAACCCATGGTCCGTGGACCCAAAGTAAGTCATCATAGTTGCTATTGCGTGATTCTCCATTGTATAGCACAGATTGACAAACGTACCTTGCATGGTGTTTTTTTTTTTGTAAACAATCAAGATACTATATAATTTGTAGTCTTGTTAATACAGTAGATAAGTTAATTTTTTTTCCTTTCAAAGGTATAGAAGAAAAGAGAAGATGTTCATTACTATGATGAGAAAAATATGTTTATTAGAATAAAGAAACTGATGACAATATACACAGACACAGCTAGTAGTTTCAATTTCGCTTAAAATAAAGATTATTTGTTGAAAATGTGTTCAAATAAACAAATTTTAGTTACAGAATGTAATATATGCAACATTCATTAAAGAAATAGACATCTGTTAGTGAAAAAACGAATTAAAACACGCCGTTTAAGCAACATTTACCATAGCGATGATGATGACGTCGGCGACTGCTCTAATCTGCTATCCTCTCTCTCTCTCTGTCCCTCTCCCTCTTCCCAATATATCTATCAACAGTCGCACGTGCTAAGATTTTTGAGCACAGTGGTAGGGTTGCTCTTGCTATTGGCTACAGCCAAAAGCGTATTTCTCTAACATTACTGTTATTATAAGGGTCTAGTGCCTGGCACGGATCGGGCATTCAACAGTATAGCCGATTTTATGGAATGTTCAATGAATCTGACGGTGGCCGGACAAAGACCATCCATTCAAAACAGTATCGTTCTATTATTCCCAGATATATTTATGAACTTTTGGCTTCTTATTTATCGAAACTTGAATAGATACGTAATTTAATTGAGATCAGACTAAGTATGTTTGCTTGAAATTAATGGATGATTTTTAATCCATTTTGAATAACATTGACCGAGTTATTGGTCGTGCCGGGCACGAGTAGCACTAGTCCCGTCTCTGCCCCTGATATATATATATATATATATATATATATATATATGCTCCCCTCCAAGACAGGAGGGTGCTGAGTACTCTGGTGGAGGAATATAATGGTTGCCACTTGTGTAATGCAAAGCTTTTCTAATGAATTGAGCACTCCAGTATCAGATAGCGCAAAATATAAACAAAACGAAATTTGATACATGTGTTAATTCCTGAGCTTATGTTGAGTTGCAGAGTTGGCCAAGGGCTATGTCTTCAGCCTGCCGTAAAGTTAGGCGGGTTCTGATCCCAGCTTGGAGCATCTCACATGTCTAGCCACACTGAAGAGTTATGATACCACAAAACCGTCTGTCTGTAGATGACTATATATATATATATATATATAATAGTTTATAAGTGAACAGCTTGCAGGTAAGATTATTTTTGAACATGCCAGAGCTCATTTGTTTGCAAGTAATAGAATTATCAGCAATACCAAAATCATTTAACTGTGTGCACACAGTTAAATGTTTTCAAATATTGCTATCTAATACTAACAATCTTATTTATTGGTTAGATTATTTGGTTTAATGGCATATCAATCCTTGATGGTTATTTAATGCCAAATCCTGCTTACAAACATATAAATGGTTTTTAAGGAGATAGGTAACTTTATTTTTAAATGAGACAGAGCTCATTTGTTTGCACAAAGTTAAATGGTTTCAAGTATTGTTTTTTAACACTAATAATTCTATTTAATATTAATAATAATCCTTAGTAAAAGGTAGAACAGTTCCTTTTGACTCATAGATGAGACCCTAACAGGTTCTACCACTTTAGGTCAAAGAGGACCAATAAGTAAGGGTAATCAAGGGGTACTCCACATTCCCCAAACTCTAAGCCTCACCATCAGATGCAGTTTAATGTCATAACCAGGACAATAGATTGTTTCAAGTACTGCTGTCTCACACTAATAATTCCAATCAACATTATTCATTTGTTTGTAGACAGCTAAATGGTTTCAAGTATAGTAAACAATTAAATAGTTCTATTTGACCTATAGATGGGACCTTACAAGTTACTACCACTCTGGGACAGAGTAGACCTGGAAGTAATGGCAAGTCCAAAAGTTCAGGACTATAGCCTCATCATCAGATTGTTTAGCGTTATCACCAGGACATGTTGATGGAGAAAGTCTAACCTATTTGCAGAGATGCAGTTGGCATATTCCACAGCCCCAGCTGACCGGGCAACTTATCATAGTCCTTGAAAGATGTCATAAATATAAATAATTTAATAAAGCAAGTATATTATATTTTTGCTTGTGTTTTGCTAGTTCATTCATTCATACATTACACTTGACCAAATAAAATATTCTTCTTCATCTCCCAGCAGCCACAAACAATATTCTTACATCCTCTCCATCAATTGGGATCTCTTTCTATAGTTACATCTTCAGGTCAAACAATGTACAATTCTTTTGTATTTTGAAATTCAAGCAAAAAAAAAAAAAGAAAAAAAAAAGAAAGAAAGAAAGGAATCACTCTATAATTTTTCAAAATGTTTGATCTAACCGATGGTTTCACATGATGGTTGCAAGAGGGTCAAGAAAGGATTTACAGGAACACCAAGAAACAAATAGAGAGAAAAATGATGACATTAATGAAGATAAGAGGAAATGAATGAGGAACAAAGGAATATCAGTTTAGGGTAAGCTGGACTATAACAACAGGAAAAAAAAAAAGATAATATGCAACAGGAGGTTGGCTGGTGTCATGGCATATCAACCCTTGCAGGTTATTTAATGCCAAATCCTTTTATACATACGTAAACATGATTTTTAGGTAACAACACCCCTAAATGAGCCAGAGCCCATTTGATTGCACACAGCTATGAATAATTCAATTTAACATGTCATTTGTGTGCACAAAAATGGTTTCAAGTATAAAAAATGATTAAATATTTCTATTTGACCCAGAGATGGGACTCAACAGGTACTACAACTTCAGCTAGTTAGCTTATATTATTTGGTTTAATGGCATATCAACTAAATTATGATTATTTTGTGCCAAAGTTTGTTTATTCATAATTTTTACGTGAAAGGTATGGAAGTAACTTTTTAAACAAGTTAGAACTGATTTGTTTGCATAGAGTTAAATGGTCAAGTATTGCTAATTAATACAAACCTTTGATGGTTATTTAATACCAAACTTTGTAAATAGATATATGATTTTTAGGTTAGGTTCTTTGGTGCAATGGCATATCAACCTTCTATGGTTAATTAGGTTCAAGTCTTGTTGATACATATATGATTTTTAATTTGTTTTAAAGTTAACATTTTAAACAAGTTAGAGCTCATTTGTTTGCATACAGTTAAATGGTTTCATCTATTTAATCAATTTTTTTTCTGTCACTATAAAAAAATCAATTGTATATATTTATATTTCTGTGTTAATTCCAATTCTTTTCAGATATACTTTATATCTTCAAGATAAAGGTTTGCAATTGTGTACAGTTTCAATATCCATATTTTCTATACCATTAAGATCAATTTAGGGATTGGCTAAATTCCTGCAACTTGGATCATTTCTTAATTCTTTTAGGTGATATTGTTCTTAATGTTGAGTGGTCTCTTTCAAGTTTGGCTGAGGGCAGCTTGAATGCACTTCCTGGTCTTTCATTGTTCACTTTGGTCTTCATATGTATTTTTCTAGATTGGAGGCTTCGGGTTTTTTTTGGAGGGGGAGAGGGAGTTGGTTCTGGTGTTTTAGGATACAAGTTTTTCAATCTGTCTTTGATAGTTTTTGGCAGATTGGAGATCTATGTGACCTTTGTTTTGTAGATTTTGTATTTTTTGGGGGTGTAGATTGCATTTGAGCAGTAAGTTTTGTGTATGTTTTTCTTTCATTATTTCATGGGATTTCTCTTTATTTGTCATGAATTCTTTTAGTTTGTACTTCTGTTTGATGAATTCCAGCCAAGTGCAGGTTTTCAACATCTTCAAATTTGACCACTCATTTGGTTCTAATTGGATTAGTTTCTCCACGAGGGCTCAGTATTTGCCTGACTGGATTCACCCACATTGTGGTATTTTGACCTTCGACCCGGCCCAAAAATGCTATTCCAAGGTGATGCACCAGAAGGAAGTGACACATTCCAATGGCCAGTAATCGAAAGAGATTGTATGGGCGGATTAAGGCTGATAATATGGGACAAGGTGAAGGTCCCACTGTGCCACTACAGAGTGATGCACCGGAAGAGAGTGACCTCTGAACTGCATGACAGTTATTTCTGCTTGATGATGATTAAACATTTGATTTGAAAGATCGAGTGGGCGTTGAACGATTATATAACTCAGTTGAGTTCGACGAGGAGTTGAGTTGGAGTTCCAGGCCGGTTGGAGATGAGATGTGGTAGGGAAAACCACACCCAGCCGAGGGGGCCCTCAGGAACCCTGATGGAGTTTGGGGACCAGAGAAGTTGCTGATAAGATGTAGCAGATCACCCAGCAGAGTGAGCCCCTAGGCCTCCGGTTGAGCATCAAGAGAACAAGAAATACACAACGTGACGGCCATAAGAGTGAGGGGTCAAAATATTGCAGTTATGTTCGATCTCCAGCTCCCTCTCACACGCAAACCTTGAACAACCCTTTCGAACCCTTACAAATAAAGTGAGGGGTAAATATTGTTAAAGAAGTCTTCCTGCGTCTTTATCATGCATCTGTCTTTATTATTGTGTCGTTATGATGCTGTAGATGACAATATAACAACTGCACTACAGAGGCATAAGAGTTCTCTCCTATGTAGGACCCTACAATTTTCCAAATTTAAAAAAAATGTCACATTTCATTTATACTTCACCTGAAGTATTTTTGTATCTTTTGTGAACAAGACATTGAGAAAGCATGGTGGTTTTGCCGACAGTTTGGACATTTAGTTACATTAGGGCAATCTTCCTCCATGAAGTCGAGGTCTTTTTTGCCACATCTTCCATGTGTCTGACATCCTCTACAAGCCTCCTTGTGGTGGCCATATCTTTGATGTTTAAAGCACCTTAATAGTGTAGGGGTGATGCAGTTTGGACATACAGTTTGAACTATAGTTATGGCGAGACATAAATGCTCAAATAGGCAAAGACAAAATAAACAACTTTTGCTTACACAATTCGTCAAATAGAAATAAGTTGGCAACTGTAGTCAAGGGTGACCTGAAGGCTCTCTTTTCAATAGCTACTGCACCAAGGTGTAGGGAAGGATGCTACCCCATTCCCTGGATTGCTCAACTTTACCCTTGATCCATACCTTACAATGCTGAGTTTTAAACAAGGTGCCATCAAGTACCATTTTCTAAGTTTTTGGTATGACTCAACCTGGGATTGAACCCCTGTCTCCCCAAATCAGATTCAGAAGAATTTTTTTTTAGTTTGGTTTTGTTTTATGGCATATCAACCATTGTAGGTTATATTAATGCCAAATACTATTTATACATATATATTAAATATATATGATTTTTAAGCACATTTTGTTGATAACATCTTTAAACAAACTGGTACTCATTTTGTTTATACAGTTAAATGGTTTAAAGTATTGCAATGTAACAGTCACATGTAAATCGATATACATGATATGAAGATTAGTTTGTTGGTAACTTCATTTTTAAATGAGTTAGAACTAATTTGTTTGCAATCTAATATTGCTATTGTTTCTACACAATTAAATGGTTTCAATTATTACTATTGAACACTTATAATTCTATTCAATATTAATCATTTACTTGCACACCGTGAAGTGGCTACAAGTATTGTTATTTAACAACTAATTATTCTATTCAACATTATTCATTTGTTTGCACACAGTTAAATGGTTCCAAGTATTGCTATGTATCACTAACAATTAGACATCAGTTATTCATTCATACGCAGTTAAATGATCAAACAATTCTGTTTCTAACAATTCAATTTAGTATAAGTCATTTATTTGCACTCAGTTTAAATCTCAAATAGTTCTATTTGACCCATAGATAGGACCCTATCAGATGCTACCACTATAGGTCAGAGTGAACCTGGAAGTGATAGCAATAAAGGAGTACTCTGCATTCCTCATTACTGGAGCCTCACCGTCAGATTGTTTAGAGTCATAGCAGGACACTCATTGGTGGGCGTCTTAACCCTCTGCAGAGATACAGTTGATGTAATCTACAGCCCCAGCTGAATGAGTTTATCTTTTAATTAAAAAATGCTATAGGTAATGTTTGTGGTGGATGATAGAGACTTATAAAAAACAAAGTCTACCTTGTGTTGGGAATTTACTAAGGGGGAACCCATCAGCTTTGTCAAGACGGTGATAGACTACTAGTATACTTAAACTAGGAGTAGGATTTTGAACCCTTGCCAATTACAGGTTTTTAATAGACAATAGTAATTGCAGTGTAATTTAGCAGTGCTTAAAGTCCTATTCTCTCAACACAATTGACCCTTAGTGACCACCTTCTAGCATTTAAAACAGTTGGAAGTTGCACAAATTAAAGAATGCAGTCGAGACTTAAGATATAGTGCAAGGGCTTGATGTGACCTACTGGTTGATCAGCTCTGGATTGTCCAACCTCTCATCCAGCTCAATAAGGGCCAAAGTGGAGTGTTGCAAGTTACTTGACCATTCAGTTGCCATGTCAAGGACTGTTCAGCCACTAGGTTCCCGTCCTAAAAGATTAAGGGCTACCACCCATGGCCAACAAGTGGCCTCGTTGAGTGGGAAGGGTCTTATCCCTGTGCAGAGGTGAAGTTGGTGTATTCTACAGCTCAAGCCAACAGGACGGGCAACAAGAGGAACATCATGTATATTTAAAACTTGATAGAAATAAGCAACAAGAACGGAGATATCACACGGATGAGAATGAACAAGCATATTATCTCGAGTGGCAAAGAGAAGTGGATAGACTAAGAACAGAAAACATGAATGCTGAGGAATGGTAATTTCAGACAAAATAGAATGCATAATGAACATCTTAGGAGAAATGGTCAAGCAATGAAAATATCGTGTAATAAGGTATATGCTACTTAATATTGATTTTTTGCAGTTTTATTAGAATTAAATACTAATATGTGCATTAAGTATTCTATTGATTGTAATTGTATATTTTTTGTATTATTTTATTGCAAAATCAACAAGAGGATTTATATGTAATAAAATTGCAAATATTTAAATGTTTAAATAGCCCCCGCTTGAGTTTTTGTTCCATATAATTTGGTTTCGTTTCTTTGTTTTAATGGTATATCAACCTTCAGGGGTTATTTAATGCCAAAGCCTCTATGTAGAAGGACAGTAGTGATACAATTTAACCCATAGCTGGATCCATGTAGTTTTCACGACTTCTGCTAGTAGAAATTATAATTCGGTACTATAAACTTTTGAATTCATTAAATTTAGTTTTAAAAATATACACACAAAGGTTAATGGAAAACACTTGAAAGGTTTAGTTGATATTTCAGATGTAATATGATAAATTTTATGTAATCTTTAATTACTTTTAATTATATTTAATTCTACCTGAAAGATTATAACACTTATTTGCTTACCCCAACATAATTTTTGGGACATGGCACTGGTACACAATTCATAAAGTTATTACAAATCTGTTCCATATTTAGATTCCAAACATGTCATCACAGATATACATTTTTTGTTTCTTTGTTTGGGTTTTATAGCATTTCAACCTTTGTAGGTTATTTAATGCAAAATCCATTTTTATACAAATAAACAGTTCTATTTCAAACATTTCAGTTTAGCATAAGTACACAGTTTAATTGTTAAAAACATTTCTATTTCAAGCTATTCAGTTTAGTCAAATAGTTCTAATTAAAAAAAAATTCAGTTTAGTATAAGTATAGTTTTTGTTTATACACAGTTAAATGTCAAAACAATTCTATTTCAAACATTTCAGTTTAGTGTAAGTACAATTTCAATGTCAAAAACAGTTCCATTTCAAACAATTCAGTTTAGCATAAGTACACAGTTTAGTTCAGTTAGACCCATAGATAGGACCCTATCAGGTGCTACCACTACGGGCCAGAGTGGACCTAGGAGCAATGGCAATGAAGGGGTACTCAGCATTCCCCAAAGCTTCTGCATTACTGGAACCTCACCACCAGATTGTTTAGTGTCAAAATCAGGACACTCATTGAGAAGGTCTTACCCCTCTCCAGGGATACAGGCGGTGTATTCTACAGCCTCAGCCAACTAAGCAAATGCATTTTTGGGTTTTTCAAATTGGGAAAACATGTCAAATATTTTATCATTAGTTCATGAACTGGTGACAACCACACATATTATGGCATATCAACTTTTGTGAGTTATTTAATGCAAAACCCCCTTTATATATATATATATATATATATATATATGATTTGTAAGCAAGTACTTTGTAGGTAATTACTTTTTAAACAAGCCAGAGATCATTTGCTTGCAAACAGTCTAATGGTTACAAGTATTGCTATTTATTGTTTGCACACAGTTAAAGAGTTTCAAGTACAGGAAATGATTAAATAGTTCTATTTGATACAGAGATGGGATCCTAACAGGTACGATCACTATGGGTCAAAGCAGATCTGGGAGTAATGGTAATAAAGGGATATACCATATTCACCAACGCACAAGGATTATTGGAGCCTCAACCATCAGATGATATAGTGTCATATCCAGGACACTTATTGAGGATGGTAGGGAGTCTTAAGCTAGCTGATGACTGAATTATCCACAACTAGAAAAAAATAATTTATGTCCATACAATGAGCTGAGAAACTAAAGTACCAAACAATTTCTTCAAATGAAAATAAACTGTCATCTGTGTATCTGAGGGTCAGTAAAATTTTTCCAATTTTTTGTTAATATAAGGTACAATTTAGCAGCTCCAGACGATTTTGTGAGGTCATGAAGATGACAATTGATGCTGGACTGTGAGATGCCAAGGTGGCCTAATATTTGCTGAGTACTACTCACTGGATTTGCCTCAATGGCTTTGAATCCATCTTTTTAGGCCAATCTGATTTTGCCAAATTGTTGAGTTTCTTGAAACCATCAGATTACTGTACTATGATCAACTGCACCATCACCTTTCACACTACAGATATTTTTGGTTGCTAACACAGCATCACGAACTTGGTTTGGTTTGGTTTTATGCCATATCAACCATTATAAGTTATTTAATGCCAAATCCATTCTTAAACATATAAACAATTCTATTTCAAACAATTCAGTTTAGCATAAGTACACAGTTTAAATGTCAAAAACATTTCTATTTCAAGTTATTCAGTTTAGTCAACTAAGTCAAATGGTTCAAAGTATTGCTATGTATCATGAACAATTGAAATATCAGTCATTTATTTACACACAGTTAAATGTCAAAACAGTTCTATTTCAAACAATTCAGTTTAGCATAAACACACAATTTAGTTCTATTTTACCCATTGATTTATTTTACCCTATCAGGTGCTACCACTCCAGGTCAGAGTAGACCTGGGTGCAATGGCAATAAAGGGGTATTCTACATTCTCCAAAACTCCAGCATTACTGGAACTTCACAATCAGATTGTTTAGTGTCATATCCAAGACTCTCGTTGGGGGAGTCTTACCCCTCTGCAAGGATGCAGTGGGTATATTCTGCAGCCCCAGCCAACTTGGCCAGCATTATAGACTAGTTTAAACTTGTAAAGCATAAGTTCCTTAACAGTACTCTACTTTGCCCCTTACTGGGTTGGATTGGCCCGATCAATCGGCTGGCCGCATTAAGTCCTTGCATCTATATGTTTAGTTATGACTGTATTCTTCAATCTGCAATTATGGCAAACTCCCAACCCTTTTCATCTTATGGGTGCTAGACGGCAATGGTTGAGGGTCAATTGCATTAAGAGAATAGGACTTTGACTACTAAATCACATGGGAATAAATATCATCAACTGAAAACCTGAGACTGGCAAGGGCCCAAAATCCCACTCCCAGCTAAAGTATACTGGTAGTAAATCCCCATCTCAACCAAGCTGAATGGGTTTCACTATTAGTAAATTCACAACACAAGTTGGACTCTGTGGTGGGTGGTGGAGCACAGGACCAGTGAAAAAAACAAACATTATCTATGGCTTTTTCAAATAAAATAAAAAACAAGATCATTCTGAATCAGATTAGGAGAATGAAGCTGTAGACTTCACTTGATTTATTGTACTTGAATCTTTAGAAGTGACATGCCTAGCCAAATTATTTCCATTCTTAAAAGAGAAGGTTATTTCAAGCAGAACAACCCCTAGCACAGCCAAAAAGAATAGAAATGGCAATTTGCTTGGAGGTGAACAGCCAGAGGCATGATGAAAATATATTCAAAATGAAAATTTTCCACATGTCAAAATACACATGAGATTGAACACATCAAAAGAAGTTAGGAGTAGAGAACTGTCATTGGCTAAAGCAGAATAATAACAGCAGCCTTGCATAAACAAGGGGTCACTGACTACAGAAGAACAACAATCAGAAAGGGCAGAGAGGAAATTCAAATAAATACATACATTCTGACTTTTAATCAACCAAAAATACCCAAAGAAGTTAAAATTGGATATTCCCTAAAAAGAGTGGAACAATACATACCTGCACCATTAAATTGTTTTAAATGTCAAAGATATGGCCACAAGAGGTAAGGTTGCAGAGGATATCAGACACATAGAAGGGGTAAAAATAAAAAAGACCCAGACAACACAGAGGAAGATAGCCCAAATGAAACTAAATGTCCAAATTATTAACAAAACCATCCTACTTTCTCAAGATCTGGGGACATATACAAAAAAGAGAGGGAAATAAGGGCAATCGAATATAAGAAAAATGCATCATTCCTTGAAGCTAGAAAAAATGTTGATTTATATATCAAAGAAAATACTTATACCACTTTAGTGCAAAGAACATGTCCAAGCAGCAACAACAAACAACCGGACAAGTATAAAACTCTGGTTGAAAAGCTAACTGGGACCAACCAAGTAACTGGCCCAAGTTCCAAGAACAATTGAGATAAATGCACTGAAATGAAACCAAAGGATCCCACAGCAAATATTCCTGCCACTAACCCAAAAATATCCATAGAAAACCCCAAAACTCCAACCAAAATAAACATGGTAAAAGTCAGATCACCAATCTGCCCTCCTACTTTTAAAATGAATAACTCTGGGAAAGCCCATATATCAAATCCAGAATTGAACAAGGAAAAAATAAAAATTATACCAACCAAAATTGAATGTTGCCCACTAGACGAATCATGCCCAACTATCATCTGGATGAGAACAACTGAAGGTATCAAACCTCTCAAGTCGAACCACAGATCTCCAAACATTAAAAATTGAAACAAAAACGAATTTTACCTCCTAATAAAAATAGAAAAAGAAGAGCCTAATTCAATATAAAGCAAACCAAAGAAAAGTCATTAAAATTCACAATTGAAAACAAAACCAATGCAACCAAAATACATAACACAACCCTCATACAATGGAACCACAGAGGAATCTGGACCAATTACAAAGAAATTTAACAACTTTTGACCAGCTATAAGCCAAAACTAGTGTGCCTTCAAATAAACATTTCTCAAAGACACAAACATTAAAAACTACCAACAATTTAAACAAAGTAGAAAATAGAGCCTCTGGAGGAATCTCAATCCTAAGTAGAAAAGACAGCTCAACATCAAATTAACAGTGATACTGAACTCTAAATGACTGCTATCAAAGAAACGCTACACAAACCAATAAACATTTGCTCCATTTATATTCCACCACATGACCCCATAAATAAAACTAAACAAATCACAAAACCCCATCTATTACTATGTGACATTAACAGTCATGATATATGGGAGTGCTAGAAAAACTATTAGAAAAAAAACAAAACAAAGACTTTGAAAAAAATAATCAACAACAATAACCTTTGCATCCTAAACAATAAATCACAAATTTTGTGATCTTTGTGGCAGTAACCACTTCCCTATCATACTTGAATCCAGGGAAACCATAAAACCAACTTAATAGCCAAATCTGCACTCAACACTATCCCCAACAAAAACTCCAAAATACCATACACTAGCCTAAAACCTAAAATCAACCAAATGCTGACAAAGAAATAGCAACAGCTAAGGAAGCAAAATACCCATGACAAGCTCTTTCAAATACAACTCATCTTAAAAGAAAGAAAACCAGATCCAAGTAAGACTAGTAGAGAAGAGAGCACCCAAATCCGACTACACATAGACTATATTAAATTAACTCTTTCATACTGAAACAAGAACTGCCACCAAAATACTCAGGTGGAAAGGCATACTTCATGAAACACATTGACAGAATGTAAAAATTTCCACCATACTTTCTACAATGTAAAAAACTAAAGATCTATTCAAAATGACAGATATATATATATATATATATATATATATATATTCCCAAAATAACATGCTGATAATAACCAAACTCTTCCATCTATACTTAATTAAGGTTGGTGGCTTTAGTCGAAGGCAACCTGAAGGCTCCCTTTTCAATAGCTACTACACAGAGGTGTAGAGGGGGGGTGCTACTCTTTTCCCTGGATTGCTCCAATTTACCCTTGATCCTAACCTTATAATACTGAGTGTTAAGCAAGGCAGCATCAAGTATCATTTTTTTGAGTCTTTGGTATGACTCGACTTGGGATTGAACCCCGGCCTCATGGACCATTGGCGAACACTCTACTCATTAAACATCTTCAGCATAAAATAACCCAAGGGTTGACTTGCAATAAAATCCAACTGACCTTAATCAGATGACGTTGTACATTCATCTATACAGCTTTCAAATTACAAATGGAGGGAAACAATGTACAAAAAAAACAATAACCATAGTAGGTTATTTAATTAAAAATCCTCCTCTTTAGACATATATATTGAATATATATGATTTGGTTTGGCTGGGTTTTATGGCATATCAACCATTGTAGGTTATTTAACACTAAACCTCTTTATACATATATATTACAATATGATTTGTAAAACATTTTGTTGATAACATTTTTAAATGAGCCTGAGCTCATTTTTTTTTTTTTCGCACACAGGTAAATGGTTTCAAGTATTTCTAGCAAACACAATTCTATTTAATGTTAATTATTTGTTTGCACACATTTGAAAGAATATACATATATGATTTGTAAGGGAATAGTTTGTATGTAATTTCATTTTCAAAAGAGTGAAAACTAATTTGTTTGCACACTAGTATTGCAATTGTTTCTACATAGATTCAATTATAGTTACCTCACACTCGTCATTCTATTCAATATTAATCATTTGTTTACACACAGTGAAGTGGTTCCAAGTATTTCTATATATCACAAACAATTCAATTAAACATCAATCGTTTGTTGACACAAATGATCAAACAGATTTATTTCTAACAATTTAATTTAGCATAAGTCATTTCTTTGTACTCAGTTTAAATGCCAAACAGCTCCATTTGACCTATAGATAGGACCCTATCAAATGCTACCACTACAGGTCAAGCTGGACATGAGAGCAGTGGGAAAGCTCCAAGACTGGAGCCTCACCATTAGATGGCTTAATGTCAAACCAGAACACTTGTTGGGGGAGTCTTACTCCTCGGCAGAAATGCAGTAGGTGTATTCTACAGCCCCAGCTGACTGGGCTAGATTTCAATTCAGTCTTCCTTCCTTTGGTTAGTAAATAAAAAGTTCTTTCAGGTTATTGTTTCTCCCTAAGCCAAAACAATTAAGAAAGAAGTAGGTTAACTCGTATTTCATTCATCATTACAATAATTCACTCACGTGATCGTTCCTCAGTAAAAGTACCTAGCAATTAACACTTTTTGAGTGACCTAAGCCTGTCTTTCGAAAAGTAGCGGTACTATTAGCTTGTTGCGTAAATCGCTGATTATTTGAGCAAAAATACTAAATAGACTAGCCGCATTGGACACTGGCTATGTGAAATTTATCACAACTCAACCATTAAAACTAACATTTTAATTAACAAGGTTGTGAGGATCGACAACACAAAAAATACGCAATTATTCAAGATTTAAACCTATTTCAAGAGGTAATAAAAAAGAAGAAAATAATTTTAAAAATGCCATAAGTACATAAACAAAATAAAAATAGTACAAACGCAAGAAAATATTTTGGAAAGAAAAAGCACATTCTCCATTCATTCATTGACTAACTTGTTTAAAATCATTTAAGTTAAATGTTATCGGAGCGTTTGAAAAACAGTCAAGTTAAAAAAAAAAAAAATACAAGACAATTTAAAATTCAATACACAGGTGCGTGAAATAGTTTAATCGGATTAGTTAGTCACATGATAACAAGTTCTTTATTTTCCGCAAGTAATAAAAAAAAAAGTTAATTTCATTTTTATGACAGTCGTTTAAAAGGTATTTTTCGCTCAGCTGTAGTACTCTTAAATGCTTAAGTTAAAAAGAGGAATGCAATTCTTTTTGCCGAATCAAATACTACTGGAATTTAGGGTACGGGACACACACACTATATATATTTGACGTTTTTTTTTTTTTTCATTAAAAATATCTATTTCAACCTAAATCAATATTTTTATGGAATTCTCTAAATATATTTATTTCGTGTGTAATTATTTTCTGACATATTTATAAAAAATATTTCACTAAAAACTGGGTTGATTTTTATTTTGTTTCGTAATATAAACAAAAAAAAAAAGACAATTATTATTAATTAATTTACAAAAAGTTAATTTAAAAGAAAATAAATACATTTCACGGTTACATTATAAGGTTTCTTGTGTTTTGGTATGGCTACGAACTGATCAAAAAATTGACACTGAGAAAAATCGTTTTCAAATTATTTAGAAAAAATGTTTTTTAAGCTCGTCTATTTTTATAGAAAAAAGTAATTCATTCACATGTGTTAATTTTCATAAATTTATATTTATGAAAAAGTGGAGAAAAAAAAAATCTTCAATTAAATGGATTTATTTGGTTCTAGAGATGTGTTTAATGACATAGGAGCTATATTGGCAAATTAAGTATTTTTTCTTTTTTTTTTTTTTTTCTTTTTGCATTTTCCCTTGTTACGATAGATTTGTAACTGTGTTGTGTATTGTATACTGTCAAAATAGATGATGATGATAATGATGATCATAATAAAACAAAAAATATAGTACGAGAAAGCTCCAAGTCATTTTTTGTGTAGAGGTAAAACTGATAATGTTTATATTACTTTTACAAGGTATACAAAAACAGGTAGGCAAAAAGATTTAAAATAGACAAGCATTTAAAATAAAAAGATAAAGTCAAACATTTTCTACATAATCTGAAAACCTTTTTTTTTTACTGCATTTAAATAGTAAACTTAACACCTTTTTTATTTTTTTTTAATGGAATAATTCTTTATTTTTTCATTTTATAAACGATTGTTGGTAGTTTTGTGTGAAAGCATCAAGGAGAAAGAGAAGTAATAAATAATAAATTTTCTTTTTAACTTTCCAGAAATTTGATTTTAGAAGTAGATGAAAGAACATGAAAGGTTCTAAGTGCCAGGTTGAAGAGGCTCTTCACAGAAAAATTACATAAATGAACTAATAATATATTTTTTGTTGTCATCTACAATCGAAAAAAAAATGTCAGTTATTTTTAAGGTGCTACTATTATGCTGTATACACAAACATCTGAGAAACGAGAAAGAAAGAAAAGAAGCAAATATATTTTACTCTCTTCTGGAATTGGACATAAGTGATGTAGAGAAGGAAACTAAAGCTGGTTATTTTATAAATTTATTTTTAAATTCAAGTGCCGGGTTGGATAGACTCTTGTTTCTTTACACAATAAACTAAGGCCAAGTTAAAACTAGGGAAACTGCTTTCAGTATATACATATATATATATATTAGTCCCAAAACAAAAGGGAGAGAGAATGTACACATACAGTGTAAAAATGCAATTAAGTCAATAGAGAAGAATAACTAAATTTAATTGTATGAGAGAAGAAACACGTTTAGATCGGCCTGAACAATTATTATTATTATTATTATTATTATTATTATATATTTACAACATGTGTTTGTGTATGTATAAGGAGTTATTACTTACACTGAACCCAATTATCATAATGATAACGAAGACGACCAAAAAGACGACCAGGAAATATCTTAATAGACATTGTCGGGCGACCAACACAAACATCGCAGCTCGACTCCAGACTTCTGCTTCTTCTTTTTCTCTCGATCGCTGTTAAACGGAAGTAACTTTCTTTTACTTAAAACGGTGTCAGTCTTTTATCTGTCCCTCTGTAAATATTGTCCCTGATACTTGCTAAGGTAGGTGACTCAAACCCGAGGACTCAAAAGTTTCATTACATCCGAGGGGATAGGCACATCAAGCCAAAAGTTTGATGATGGGGGTTTGGGCATGATGTTTGCCTGTTAAAATGCTAATCTGCTATACAGCTGATAGTCTATTTTCCCCGCCAAAATGACGACGCATATGATATTAAGTGGGATATGTGAATTAGGTTTGGTCAGGTTTGGTATTATGGCATATCAACCATTGTAGGTTATTTAATGCCAAATCTATTTTTAACCATATTAACAGTTCTATTTAAAACAATTCAGTTCAGCATACGTGTACAGTTTAAATGCCAAAAACATTTCTATTTCAAGTTATTCAGTTTAGTCAACAAAGCTTAATGGTTCCAAGTATTGCTATGCATCATTAACTATTCAATTAAAAATCACTCATTTATCTGCAGTTAAATGCAAAAACAGTTCTATTTCAAGCAATTCAGTTTACCATAAGTTCACAGTTTAGTTCTATTTGACCCATAGATAGGACCCTACCAGGTGCTACCACTCCAGGTCTGAACAGACCTAGGAGCGATGGCAATAAAAGGGTATCCCACATTCCCCAAAGTTCCAGCATTATTGGAGCCTCACCATCAAATTGTTTAGCATCATATCCAGGACACTCGTTTGGGGAGTCTTACCCCTCAGCAGAAATGCAGTCAGTGTATTCTACAACCCCAGCCGACTAGACCAATATTGTTGGAATTATTTTATTGTAATAGGAACATCATCTTGGAAGGGATGTTTATCGTTGTCACCACCGGGAGGAAATGACGGGATTTTTTTAGAACTGACACCGCCAGCTGAGAGAATAGGCTTTTTCTGCTCTGGCCACGGCGCAGTCTAGACGTCAATTTTAGTAGTCCTGTGAATTTTCGTAGGATGTGCTAGTTTTCAAACCTTGTTGTTCCCTACAGTTAAGGGAAAATAGTGAATAGGGAGTAGATTCCACAGATAATCTTGCTGCTACGCTGGATCTCTCTGAGAGAAATATGCTGTTGCCTATATCTGTGAATTTGTGCTGTCTTGACTCAGACCAACAGGCGTACAATTGATTTTGCTGTCCTATACAAGTACTAAAATAATTGCTGAATGAACCCACATGAGTCTATATTATTTGCTGCATTCTTGACAGAAAAGTGAACAGGTTTTCCACGAGATGTTTTTCGCCTAAGAGACTCGTCCAAATCATTTTTCCATTCATACAACACCCCTTTTTTGAGTTGTTAGTACCAGCACCTTTGTTTGTTGAAGACATCAGTGCTTTGTAATTCATGAGTGACTAAGTGTTTTTTCGAAACAATTTGTATCATTGTTACTTGATTCAGCTTTTTTGACAGGTCACTAAAATTGTAATTAATTTTAGCAACTAGTGTTTTACTTTAAAACTTTGTAACTCCTTTTTATTTATTTCAATTTACTTGGTAATAAATAGTTCTTAGTTGTACGCACGAGGCACGTTTATCTTTTTATTTTTCCTTTTCTTTATTTCTTTTTTTTTTTTTTTTTTTTTTCAAAGTGCTGTTTTATTTTCCGTGAGAGGATTCGTTTTTTTTTTATTAAAAATTAATCCTTTTAATATGTGAATTACAACGTTTGTCGAAATTATTTTTTTGAATGATGGAAGTTTGTGTTGACGGGACTTTCTTCGCCTTCACTAGAGGAAGAGGATTAGTGACGTGACCGGAACTAACACCGGTTTTGACGTTGAAGCGGGAAATAGGAAAATCGGCCGTTTTAGGAGAAGACTTTGGTAGAAGCGGATCGCTCAAAAAGGAGCTCCGCGCTTGACCGCTGAGAACCATGTGGTGTAAAGAAATTTTCCACTGAATAGGAAAATTTCTAATGGCTGACTGAGAGCATAATGGAGTTCTATTCGGTATCCTTTATCAATTGCTGAATCTTCAAGTCAAAAGGAGATGTTTTTAATTGCTGACCTGAGGAAATTTTATCGAATTTCAAATTTTATTGCTGAGTCTCCTATTCGAAAGGAGATATTCATAATTGCTGAACAGAGGAAATTCTTTCAAGTTTTCTACTGTGGAATTGCTATGCCCTGAACACAAAAATTATGAATGCTGAACACGAGGCTGGCTGGAGTTCTCCCCTTCAAAACTCTTCATAAAGGAATTTTCTAAGAAACAAATTGCTGAAATCTGTCTCATTTTTTCTTAATTACTATTGCTACTGCTGCTATTCAACTGAATATTTTACTGCCGTGAAGACTTCCATTTTTAAAGAACTTTTTTTTAACCTGTAAGACTGTTTAATTTTTGCATTTTAACGAATTCTATTATTTCTTTGAATCCATACCTCTGCTTTGTTCGTTATTTTCGGCCCAAATCTTTTTCGGAGACTACTGTCTAGAGTTAATCTTTGGGTCATTCGACTGAACGCTAAAGTATGTAGGGAACGAATAAATAAATAAAAAATTAAATCTAAAAAAATAAATAAATAGATAAAAAGAAAACTATTAAATTTGAAGAAACTCCCAGAGGTCTGTGGAGTTTGAAAGGTTTTTAGCGTCGAGGTTACCAATGTGGTTCTTAAAGGTTTTTCGCGTCGAGGTTACCAATGTGGGGTTTAAAATTTTTATGAAGGTCAGTGGCTAAGGGCAAGACTGTGTTGCCGTAAGATATCTGACTCCATATTTTGGTTATTTTGCTTTACCCCACGTTGACTTGGCCGGTGCAATGTCTTGCCCAAAGAAGGTCCACAAGAAATATACAAAGGGAAAGATAGAAACAGACAAGAGACGAAAAACTTTTCTTTCAGACTTTCCTTTATTTACCTGGTGAATGGACTAACCAACGCTACGTCTAAAGACATAGCGTCGTGCCCAAAACACCAGATAGTAAAAACGGTGTTGTCGGTTCGACGTCACTACCCGAAAAGAGAGAGGTTCACAGAAAATCTGAGTATTTATGTCTTTTCACCGGCTCCAAATTCGCTACGCCAAAATCCTTCTAATTTTGGCGCGACCGCTTCTCATTGGCTACTTTACATTTTATTATTTTTCTTTTTTCTGATTTTAACCGGATGGATGCGTGGAGCCTTATGCGTGGCGACGCATTTATACATTTCGTATCAGGCAGCCGACGAGTCAACATCCGGTTGGGAGTTCTTTGGTAATTCCTAAATCACCACAGGTCTCTAACGGAAAAGAAGATGACGCATACGTAAAAAGAAAAAAGAATTTCCTCTTGATAAAGGGAGCAAAGTATTCTTTCTCTTTCAGGCAGTGTCCGTCGAACCGACAACACCATTTTGCTGTCTGGTGTTTTGGGCACCACGCTACGTCTTGGGACGTAGCGTCGGTTAGTCCCTTCACCAAGTAAATAAAGGAAAGTATGGAAGAAATGTTTTCGTCTCTTATCTGTTTCTCTCTTTTCTTTTTGTATATTTCTTTTGGGACTTTCTTTGGGCAAGGCATTGCACCGGCCAGTCAACGTAGGGTGAAACAGTGTAACCAAAATATGGAGTCAGATATCTTACAGCAACACAGCCTTGCCCATAGCCCCTGAGCCTTCAAACTCCACAAGTTTGTGCTTTCTTTTTAAGTGAATATAATATGCATAATTTATATTTTTTTTTGTCTGTTAATAAATAGTTTATTGGATGCACGTGTTACTTTTATTCCTGATTTAAATTTGGAATTTAAATTGACATAGGTTAGGGTGGTTATCTTGTGGTTAAAGAAGGCCGTGAGTTATAACCCTTACAGTGTTTTTTTTTTTTTTTTCTTGAAGGATTTGTTTCTTGTGTCATTTTTTTGTAAGAAACATAATCCTTTAACGTTTCAAATCGGTCTATACTTTTGGTAAATTCCCTTTTTCTACTTTCAATTTGGATAAATTCATCCCTTCCATTTTCATTGGGAAATTGCCATAAATTGCTCTATGAATATTATTAAAACAATGAAAACAGGAAAATTCAGTCTTATCGCATTAAAAAAGACAAATATAATTTCTATTTATTTAACAATCCTCTTTCAAAAATTTTCTATTTACTATTTGTGTATTATCAATCATTTCAGTTACATCTTCCCTATGCCAATATGAGTAAAAGAACATATTTTTTTCTTATGTTAAGAAAAACAAATTTCCTCAGGTTCTGTTGTACGTATTGTCTGTCATCTCAAGTATATTTTCCATGCCAATATCAGCTGTCAACGTTATGAAAAATAATTCCGCGTGTGCAGTTGTGTAACTCAATTTTCTATAAGCTCAGTCACCTCTCCATCACAATAAATCTGTTGCAGGAGCGATAAATACATCGATCCTGCAAACACTTATAAAAAGGAGTGAAGTGACACGAACTAGGCAATGATGATTTAGGTTAGAGGGTTAATTTAAACGCCAAGGTTTATTTGGTGAATGATACATGAAGAATTTGTGAAGAGTCCCTGCTGTTGCAAAAAGTCCATGTTGTGTCGAAAGTGAAGATTCGGTTGTCAAATTATTCTTGGCGACAGCGATTCTAGAGGATCTAGAACAAGTCTTGATGTAGTCATGTGTAGAGTGCCAGAGATTCGGACATATCGGTTTGCCGACGCAAGATGATCGATGTCCCGGTTGTTGAGTCGGCAGTTAACCGTAAATATAGTCGTTGTTGGCTTCGAGGAATCAACAAAAGCTCGAGCAATGTCGTCTGCTTGTGGACTGGTCCTTTGCGTTGACTGTCCGTGAAGTCCTTATACTTTAAAATAACAAGAGTCGAAGTAACACTTTTCATCCTAAAAAGTACTGTGAGATGATCCTGGTAAAGGTTGAATTGCTACTGTTGGTAAAAAGGCTGGAACTATTCATCGGCGACAAGTGGCTGGGAAGAGGCATCTGGTCGGTAGGTGCTAATACCAGTGAAAGGGGATCGAATTACCCCCTTTGTTCCTGGCCAAAGGCTCGCAGCTCATTGATTGGTTGATTGGTTGGGTTTTATGGCATATGAACTTTTGTAGGTTATTTGACGCCAAATCCATTTTTATGCATATAGTCAGCTCTATTTCAAACAATTCAGTTTAGCAAGAGTACACAGTTTCATGGTCAAAAACATTTCTATTTCAAGTTATTCAGTTTATTCAAACAGTTGTAATTCAGCTAATTCAGTTAAGTATAAGTACAGATTTTGTTTACAAACAGTTAAATATTAAAACAGTTCTGTATTAAACAAGTCAGTTTTGTATAAGTAGAGTTTCAATGTCAAAAACAGTTCCATTTCAAATGATTCAGTTTAGCATAAGCACGCAGTTTAAATATAAGTACAGTTTGTCAAAAACCTTTCTATTTCAAGCTATTCGACTTAGTCAAATAGTTCCAATTCAAACAAGTTTTTCTAATAACATTTCAAACAAACCTGTGCTCATTTACCATCACAGTTAAAAGATTTCAAGCATTTCTATCCAGTATAAATCATTCTATTCACTTTTCTCCATTTGTTTGCACATAGTTAAATATTACTAGAATTGCTATGTAACAGTAAGAATTTAATATCAGTCATTTGTTTGCACACAAATTAAAATAGATACGGATGATATGTAAGAGATTGACAATTTAAAAGGTGATTGAGCTTATAAGTTTGCTCACAATTAAGTGGTTTCAAGTATTGTAGTTTGTGATTATTTCTTCAAGATTAAGGCTGGCAACTAAGTGGTGTGTCATAATCCATACAATAGGTCCTTTGTAAGGGTTTTGTTGATCTCTGAGCATTGGATTGTTTGGTTTTTATAGGCGACTTTGTTCTTGAGGGCATTTTGAATGTGCTTTCTGGTCTTTCCTTATTCACTTTGGTGTTCATCTATGTTTGCAGTTTGGTTAATGGGAGCTTGGGATTTTTGTGTAAGTTGTTCAGGTCTTATGGGAAACAAGCTTTTTAGTCTGTCTGTTACATAAGTCACCAATTCTGTCTGTCTGTCTGTTACATAATTCAGTCTGTCTGTTACATAAGTCACCAATTTAGTCAGCCGTTACATAAGTCACCAATTCGTCCGCCAAAAAAGCATTAAACTTTTTTGGTGGACGAATTGGTGACTTATGTAAAGGCTGTTTTTATGGAGATTTTACACTTTTAGAAGTAGTTCGTGTTGGAGTGATAGATCTTACGTGTATTTTTGTTTGGACTACAATATTGGATCTCTCCCCATTTCCAACTTGTTGCTGAGATGGTGCTTGGTAAAATTCAACCGAATGTAGTTTTTTCAAGTGCTCCTGAAACTTTGGCCAATCATTGGCTTCCAAGTGGATCAATTTCTCCACGAGTGTTCTATATTTGTTGTCGCCATTGGTCCTATTCGCTCTCCGTGCAACAGAGGCGTGGCTGTTTCTCCTATATACCTCCCTATAATTCTCCATGCACCCAGGAAGGACACATTCTTCTTGTGTTTCACCTCAATTATTTCTTTTTCTCTTTTGTAAACAACGCAAGATCTTTCGTAAGCCGGATGATCTTGTCGGATGTTTGCACATGTAATTTCTTTAAAGGATTCTTCCTCCACGTGGTCCGGGTCCTTTTCATAGCATTTGGTACATGTATGTGGTCTTCTACAGGCCTCCCTGAGGTGTCCATATTTTTGGCATTTGAAGCACCTTAGGGGAGGTGGGACGTACTCAACTCTCTCAAGACAATAGTCGATCTTCACCTCTTTTGGAGTTTGGGGCTTATTAAATATCAGGATGTAAGTGTTGGCCCGGATTCTTTGTTCGCCTTTTCTGATGGAGATTCTTCTAATATTTGTTACTCCCTCTTTTCCCAGGGCTGACACTATCTCCGCTTCTGTAGCCAATGCCAATTCCCTACTCTTGATAACTCCCTTCGAAATGTTAAGCATCTCATGCGGATAGGCTCTCGTAAAAAACGTTTTTATTTTTAATATGTTTTCTGCCTGTCTCCGGCTCTCCCCCTCCACAAGCAAGTTGCCATTCCTTGTTTTCTTAACAGTTTTCGGACAAGCCCTTGCAGGGATTACCTTTTCTATAAGGAAAGACGAGAATTTGGCTAGGCAGATCACCAAAGATTCAATAACAATGAATCTGGGGAAGTCTGCTCCCTCATTCTCCGAGTTTGATTCTTACAGTTTTCGTTTAGATTTTTTATTTGAAGATGCCATATATGCAGTATATTTTTCGCTGGCCTTGCGCTCCACCACCCACCACGGAGTCCAACTTGTGTTGGGAATGGACCAAGGGGGTAACCCATTCACCTTGGTTGAGACGGGAATACGCAACTAGTATACTCGGTAGGTTTCCGAGCCGTTGCCAATTTCAAGTTCTCAGCACTGGTCTAATTCCTATTCTCTCAACGCAATTGACCCTCCGCCACCACCTTCTAGCACCTAATAAATAAGGGTTGGGAACTTGCTGCAAGTGCAGATTTAAAAGTACGGTCGCGATAAAACATATAGGTGCTAGGGCTTGATATGACCAGTCGACTGATTGGACCGCCCGTCAGACCAAATAAGGGCCAAAGCGGTGTGTTGCAAGTCATTGACCACTCTGTCGCCGGATCAATGATTGCTCAACCATCGTTGCTCATTGAAGTATTATCAAACCTACCACCAGGTAGAATTTAACAAAAGGTCATTTTAATGTGGGGAGCAATGTACGTATCAAGACACATGCGTGACCATCACAAAAAAATGTTTGATCCCGTCGGCAATCCTTTATTGAAGCGCCTCAGACCGCAAGCAATGAACTCAACCCCGCAAAGCAGGTATTGCGTGGTAGGATGGAGTCAGACGAAATGCTCAATACCACCCACCCGGGGGGGGGTGCCCGTGAGGTTGGTATATTGCGTTCGGTAGAAGCAGGAAGCCCGCAAGGGACCGCCGCTCACTGAAGCTTGCCGTCCGTGACTGCTGATTTTATAGCAGAAATGGGTTGCATATTTGCCAGGTGTTGGATTTTGGACAGGAAGTTTCTATTTAATTATGTGTAATAATCAAGTCATTATACCGCAAAGTGAAGTCTGCAAATATTACTCGCTATGCTCAGAAGTTTAGAAATATTTTCGAGACGGTTCGTTGAATAGATTGTTTTGAAAATAGTCTGAGTTGGTTACGGAAAATTCAACGGCCTGGTGCCATATTTTGACACGGTGGGATGTCAGATAAATCGCAGAATGACGTTTGCTTCTGATGGCGTCGCATCGAAAACATCCGGTCGAGACAAATCGGCAGCAAATGATCTCAAAGTGATGGCCTTAGCCGTAAAGTCTTAAGCGATTACTAAGCAGCAGCATTTTGAAGAAATCCCTGGTCATAAAATGATAAACTATTTTCTTTCTTTAAATGATACAAGTCTAGTCTCCCTTTGCATTACTTATTTTCTGTTTGACCCAGTCGACCGGGGCTGTAGAATACACCGACAGCAGAGATGCAGTCGGGTAAGACTCTCATAATGAGTGTCTGGGATATGACACTAAAAAATCTGACTTTGGGAAATGCAGAGTACCCCTTCATTGTCATCACTCCCAAGTTCACTCTGCCTCGGCGGCACTTGATAGGGTCCTATCAATGGTTCAAATAGAACTAAACTATGTATTCACGCTAAACCGAATTGCTTGAAATAAAACTGTTTTGACATTTAAACTGTGTACTTGCAGTAAACTGAATTGTTTGAAATAGAACTGTTCTGACATTTAACTGTGTAAAAAAATCTGTACTTATACTGAACTGAATTGTCTGATCATTTATCAAAATGACTTAATTCAGCGTTAAATGACTGAAAAAGAATTGATACGCCGAAAACAAAACAACCAACCAAACCTTTTCTGTAAGTGCAAGTTATGAGAGCTAAAGACAACAAATGTGCAAGTTCAACCGTCGCTTGTCGGCATCTTAACTTCTACCCCACTTATTTAAATTCATATCAGCCACATTAGACAACCCAGAGACACGTGTGTATCGTTACAACGGTTGGTTGGGTTTCATGGCATATCAACCCGTGTAGGTTAATTAATCCAAAATCCAGTTTAAACATAGATACAAAGTAAAGTTAACTACCGTAGTGGAGGGTGACCCGAAGGCTCCCTTTTCAGTAGCTACTACACCGAGATGTAGGGGAGGGTGTGACGCCTTTCTCTGTATTGCCCCATTTTACCCTTGATGCGTACCTTATAATGCTGAGTGTTAAGCAAGGAGACATCATTTTTGAGTCTTTGGTATAACTCAACCTGGGATTGAACACAGGTCTCCCGGGTCATTAGCGAACTTTCTAACCATTATGTCAATGGGCCGGTATTGTTTGTAAAGAAATAGTTTGTAGCTAACATTTTTAAACGAGACAAAGCTCATTTGTTTGCTCACAGTTAAATAGTTTTAAGTATTCCTATGTAACACTAACAAGTTTATTTAACAGTTATTTGTTTGCACACAGTTAAATGACAATACATATGATTTGTAAGTAAATAGTTTGTAGGTAATTTTTGTTTTTAATGTTAGAGCTCATTTGTTCGCACACAATTAAGTATTGTTATTGTTTGTCCACAATTAAATAGTTTTAAGTATTGATAACTAACACTAATATTTCAATACAGGGGTATTCATTCATTTGCACACAGATAAATAATTCTAAGTATTGATATATAATAATATTTATTCAATTTGTGCACATAGCTAAAGAGTTACAAGTATTGCAATTCAAACCAATTATTCTATTCTACATTACTCATACATTTGCACATAGTTAAATAGTTTCAAGTATTTCTATATAACGCTAACAATTCAATTTAGCATCAGACATTTGTTCGCACACAGTTAAATGGCCAAACTGTTCTGTTTCGCCCACAGATGGAACCCTGTCAAGTACTTCTACCCAGGGACCGAGTGATTTGGTTTGCTTTGGTTCGGTTCAGTTTTATGGCATATCAACAATTTTAGGTTATTTAATGCCAAATCCTCTTTAAGCATATATATTAAATATTTATGATTTGAAAACACATTTTGTTGATAACGTTTTTAAACAAGCCGAACTCATTTCTTTGCACACAGTTAAATGGTTCCAAGTATTGTTATGTATCAGTAACAATTCGATTAAACATCAGTCATTTGTTTACACACAGTTAAATGATCGAACATTACAATTTCTAACAATCCAATTTAGCATGAGCCATTTGTTTTCACTCAGTTTCAATGTCAAACAGTTCTATTTAAACCGTAGATTAGACCCTATCAGATGCTACCACTTCAGGCCAGAGTGAACCTTGAAACGATAGCAAAGAAGGTGTACTCTACATTCCCCAAAGCTCTAGCGTTTACTGGAGCCTCACTATCTGATGGTTTAATGTCATATGTAGGACACTTGCAGGGGGGTGTCTTACCCCTTTGCTGAAATGCTGCTCCAGCCGAATGGGCTAAGGCCATTTCGGATTAAGTCAATATGGGTGATATGATCGTTCATTACTTATTCTCCAACCCGTGATCAGCTCTACAGGACTTGATTTTGCAACTGATATCAGTGTTCTCCGGTAAGTCATTAAAGCTAAGAAAATGTTTGGTTGCTGTAAGAGTCTCTTTGTGGTTTTCACCCCATTTTTCGTTGTTTTGTTCATTTGTGGAAAGTAAGGTTTGACGGAAATGTGTGTAAACCTGTATAGAGACGCAAAGTTACAGAAGTTTGTTTGGTTGTGTTCTATAGCATATTCAATGCCAAATCCTGTTTTCATTATATATATAATGTGTAATTTGTTTGTTTGTTTTGTTGGTTGGTTGGTTGGTTGGGTTTTATGACATATCAATCCTTGTGTAGCAGAAAGAATTTCGTATTTTTGTTTGGCGCGTAATTTAATTCGACCGCTAGGGTCGACGCATAATTTCACCCAATCAGGATGACTTATCCAATTCATCCCGGATCATCTTTCCGAGCAGCAGAAATTGGAGAAGCTGCTAAACACTCTCCCTCCTTCTCAGAACTTCTTCGTTCAGGACAGACGTCTTACTTTCTGCTCTTCAATAGCAGCAGCAGCATCGACACAATGAGGAAAGTCATCTAATTTATGGACCCCTTGCGTCTATTCGCTAGTGTTCCCAGTTGAATCTGAATTAGATGGACTCAATACACCACACACAAGAACAACTTTTAGTCGCTTCCAGTATTGGCTATGTCGACTGCGATGCAAAATTCCCCTCCTATACCCAGCTACTTCATCTTTGGGCAACATTTTTGGAGACATTCACCCTGAAACAACCAGAACCACAAACTCATGGTGATTATAACGTTTCTGTCCTTAACCAGCAAAACGACTTTTGCTGCACTCATGGCGGACATATCACACTCACATTCAACAATGCCTTAACCTAACGATGCACATCTTCGTTCATTGCCCAGTCGGCTGGGGCTGTAGAATACACTGACTGCACCTCTGCAGAGGGGCGAGACCCCCCTAATGAGTGTCCTGGATATGACACTAAACAATCTGATGGTGAGGTTCCAGCAGTGCTGGAGCTTGTGGGAATGCGGAGTACCCCTTCATTGCCATCGCTCCCAGGTCCACTCTGGCCCGGAGTAGTAGCACCTGATAGGGCTCTATCTATGGGTTAAATAGAACTAACAGCATACTTATGCTAAAATGAATTGAGTAAACTGAATAGCTTGAAATAGAAACGTTTTTGACAATTAAACCGTACTTACATTTAAACTGCGTGCTTATGCTTAACTGAATTATTTCAAATTGAACTGTTTTCCGACATTAAAACTGTATTTACACTTAACTGAATTATTACATATAACTGCTTAAATACTTTGAAATGGAAATGTTTTCGACAATTAAACTGTGTACTTATGCTAAACTTAACTGTTTTCAATAGAACTGATTATTTACATAAAAATGGATTTGGCTTTAAATAACCTACAAAGGTTGATATGCAATAAAACCAAACAAACAAACCAAACCAAACATCTTCGTTCAGGCATTTAGCTGCTAAACTTGTAAACATATACTTTATTGATAACATTTTTAAACAACCCTGAACTTATTTGTTTGTACGCAGTTAAATGGTTTCAAGAATTTCTATCTAACACTAATAATTTTATTTGATATTAATCATTTTTTGCATACAGTTAACTGTTCAACGATTTCAAGAATTACTGTGTAACATTTACAATTTAATCAAAGATTTGTACATTGGTTTTCATACAGTTGAATGGTTATACATTCATGATCTGTTTGTGAAAAGATTTTTTAGTAATCTTATTTTTAATGAGTTTGAGATAATTTATTTGCACATTAGTATTGCAATTATCACAGTTAAATGGTTTCAAGTATTGCTATCTAATACTAATAATTCGATTTAATATCAATCATTTATTTGCAGACAGTGTAGGGGGTAACAAGTATTGCAATTTAACACAATTCTTTTCAACACTATTTATTTATTTGCAAACTGTCAAATGGTCCGAAATATTGCAATCTAATACTAATAATTTAATTTCTGCACACAGTTAAACGATTTCTAGTATTCTGCACAAATCATTTTATTTGTTCTCGGTTAAATGGTTCAATTTTTGCACACAGCAAAATGATTTCAAGTATTCATATCTAACATGAATAATTCTATTTAGTATTAATAATTTGATTGTACACTCTTAAATAGCTTTAAATATTGCTATCTATCACCAATAGTTTTATTTGCACTAAGTTAAGTGGTTTAAACAGACTAGGGCTCATTCTTTGCACACAGTCAAATGATTTCAAGTATTGCTATCAAACACTAATAGTTCTATTTGCACTTATTTGATTGATTTCTAGTACAGAAAATGAAATATTTCTATTCAACTCATAGATGAGACCCTAGCAGGTATTATCACTCCAGGTCAGATTGGATTGGGGATTTATGGCAATATTCCTTTAAACTCCAGGACTCGGGTATCACCATCAAATGGTTTAGTGTTATATCAATGATAAACATTGATAGGGGAGGATCTTACCCCTCTACAAGGGTGCAGTTGGCGTATTTTACAACCCCAGTCCACAGGGTCTCATAAATACATTTACACGCAAAACGGTGTGATCCTGGCGCGATCTTAAAGAATGGATTTAAGCGATCAAGAATAAGATCAAAATATATGTCGCAATTTATGAAAAGATATTTATCTTATCAACTGAGATAAAACTGCACAAATTCTTCATTAAGGCAGCCAATTTGTATTTCTTTCGTCAGACCAAGAGGATCAGGCTCACTACAAAGAAGAACCAGATTCGGGGTCTGAGCGTGTCGATGATACGGAAGAGTCCCAGCCTGGCCTACATTTTTATAAGGTCAGCCTCTCTTTTTTTTTGTCCGACTTCCAGTGTCAGGTTGGTTCACTATGTATAAAAATCATGCATAAAAAGAACCCGCCTCGCAAAAACACGTTACAAGTTAAAAAAAAACAAAAAAAAACGGCCCCCTCTGCCCAAGCATGCAATTTTGATGTATGGCAATTCAATTTTTATTTGTTTTTCTTGAATTGATTGCATTTTTTTTCTGTGATTAGTATAATAGTTTAAAAAAATTCGATCTTGTAAAAAAGGCATTTTTCCTCTTCAAAGAACCAACCAACAATATGAAGATAAACAAAAACACATTACAAATTTTCCCTTCAAACACTGAAAAGGAACCCCACGCCGAAAGTTTTTTTTAATTACAATAATTCGATCTGCCTGGTTTCTTGTCTTTTCCAAGTATAACTGTTCTGGAAATGGGTGATAATTCTACATTGAATTAGAATGTAAAAGTAACCCAAGTACCCTTTATAAAATTTAAAATAATTTGTTTGATGTTTGTATCTTTTTTAATTTTTTTTTCATCTAAAAAATTTGCGATGAGTTTGAAGACGGAGACTCACCCAACAAAGAATAGAATAGTAATTTACAAAGCTCTTTTGCTTCGATGTGGCACAAGGCCGAATGAATGGGGCACCCAATGAGACTCGAACTCACTCGTGTAGGTTTGCTAGTCTAGCTCGCTAACCGTTACACAAAGAATAGAATAGAATAAAGTAAAGTAAATTATTTTATTTTATTCTATTATTTGTTTTTATTTTTACTATGAACTTGCACGTCTAGAATGATTTTTTTTTCTTTTCCGTATCCTGGCATTTCACATTTTATGCTTTGCTCTATTTGTAAAACATCCGGGTTTCTTTTGCCTCCTAGCCTAAATAAATACAAGATTGTCGTATTACATAACTCATTTCGAAACTTCAACATAAACACAACACAACACAATTGGGTACTAACGAGTTATACTTATCGGTGTATGCTAACTGAGTAATTAGGACCCTACGACGTTACCTCTGTTAACTTCGTTTATGCGTTCGTCAGCGTATTTTAACAGACGCAAAGTCATTTTCAATGGTGCGATAATCGACAAAGTAACCGCAGTACGATAATGGATCGTATGCCTTCCGCACAAACAAATTTCCAATGCAACTGTCGGAGTCGTTGCATACATCTGTATTTACTTAAAACCTGAAAACTCTTATCCTCTGGGACCGAAACTACGCAACTATCAAGCTACACACCCCACATTGACTCCACTCGTCAGTTAAATTTCATTCCTGAAGAATGTCTAGACCACTCGAAATTAAAGTTGCTCTGAAACTTTCTACTATCCAGTAGGGGAGCCTAAAATATGCTGACTGTATCTCCTCACACCAAAAGTCCTGGGTGTGACAAAGTACATCTAGTATTCACATACAAGACCAACTGGAAATATAGTATCAGGGACCTACATCACCTGAGACTAAAAGGCAGATTGCTAAATTTAAAAACACTTTCTCGAAAAGAACCCGACCAGCTGGGCCTGTAAAATACGCCGTCTGCATTTTCCCGTAGGAGTAAAACACTCATCGCCAACGACTGTTCCAGATCTGAAACCAAAACATCTGATGGTGAAGCTTCAGTGCTGAAGACTTAAAAATGTAAGTACCCCTTCATGACCATTACACCCTAGTCTACCTGAACCCGGAGTGGTATTACTTGATAGGGTCCTGACCCAGTCGGTCGGAGCTGAAGAATACATCGACTGCATCTCTGCAGAGGGGTAAGACTTTCCTAACGAGTGTTCCGACTCCAACACTAAACCACCTGATGGTTAGGCTTCAGTAATGCTGGAGCTCTGGGAATTCGGAGTACTTCTTCACTGCTATCACACCCAGGCCCACTCTGGCCCGAAGTGGAAGCACCTGATAGGGTCTTATCTACGGGTCAAATAAAACTGTTTGACATGTAAACTATAATTATGCTAAATTAAGTTGTTTGCAACAGAACTGATTATTTAACTAAGTAAATGACTGATTTATTGAATCGTTAGTAGTACATGGCAATATTTGAAAACAAACTGTGTGCAAACAAATGATTAATAGAATTGTTCATGTTTGATAAAAGTGAACTCATTTAACTGAAATGGGCCCCGGTTTGTTTAAAAATGTAATCAACAAAATGTATCTAGAAACTTTACATCTATAAAGGATTTGGCATTAAATAACTTACAATGGTTGATATGCCATAAAACCAACTGATAGGGTCCTCTCTATGGTGAAATAGAATTAGTTGACCATTTAACTATGTAAACAAATGACTGTTTAATTGAACTATGAGAATTACATTGCAATACTCGGAACCATTTGACTGTGTGCAAAAGTGAATAGAATTCTAACTGAACAATAACGGTACTTGTAACCACTTCACTGTGTGCGAACAAATGATTAATATTGAATAGGATTAGTGTTAGAAATACATGAGCTTACTTGACTAAGGTTGACTAGATGTATTAGACAAATAACAATACTAAAACCACTTAACTGTAAACAAACGAATTGTTGCAAGACAGAAGGAAAGAAAATATACTTTTAACGGCGTCAGAAATCTGGGCCAAATACTTGTGGGTATATCAAAAGTAATTAGTTCCCACAAACCAAAATGTGACCCCCAGGTCTACTAGTCGTCCGGGGTTGTAGAGTACGATGACTGTATTTTTGCTAAGGGGGTGAGACCCTACCCTAAACGAGTGTCCTGATTGTGACGTTAAAAAAGGTAATGGTAAGGTGCAAGTCCTGGAGCTTTGAGGAGTGAGAGTACCCCTTCATTGCCATTACTCCCAGGCTCCTTATAATCCAGTAGTAGTACCTGATAAGATCCCATCTATGGTTTAAATAGAACCAAAATAGTTTCAGTGTTGTAAATTAAACTGTGACGAAATTATTAAATTGAAATTAGTTACAATGTTTGGAACCAGCAAGGGTTGATATGCCAGAAAACACAACCAACGTAATACGTTTTGGAAAGGCATGAACTCTTAAGTTATGGGTTAAATAGTTCCACTATAGTTCGACAAAGCTGGAGGGGGTTTAATTAATCCACGAAGGTTGATTATGCCATCTGAAACTAAGTACACTATGTATATTTCACGAGTGTATAAGTATAATATATCAAAGCGCTGTCAATACCAAATTAGGGATTTCGAATATAGAAATAAGGCGAACTGGACACATCTGGTTCAGTTTTACTAAAATAAAACGCTGCCCAATCGGCTGGACTTGTATAATACACCGGCTGGATTTCTGCAGAGTAAGACCCCATCCCGGCAACGAGTGTCCTAGATATGACATTAAACCCTTTGATAGTGAGGCTCGAACTTTGGAAGTACCCCTTCATTACTTTTGTTCCCTGATCCACTCTAACCCTGAGTAATAGCACCTGATAGGGTCTGCAAATAAAACGAATTTAAAACTATTCGTGTTAGAACATTTGAAACCATTTACCTGTGTTCAAACAATAGTGATACTTATGTGTAAACAAATTAACCTGAACTCTAAAAATAAGATTACTCACAAACTATTCATAACCTTTTAACTGTATGCAAAGAAATGAGTTCTGGCTCGTTTAAAATGTAACCTAAAAATTATTCGTTTATAAATTTAGAGGATTTGATATTAAATAACCTACAATGGTTGGTATGCCATAAAAAACTGAAAGCTTCGACTAACTTTTAATTCAACATTTTAAAGACCTTACTCCTTATAAGGAAACTTCTCGGATTTGAGAATGGCCCTGTCGGTTGGGGCTGTAGAATACGCCAACTGCTATTCTGCAGAGAGGTAAGATAAGACCCCCACCACCACCACCAACGAGTGTCATGGATATGACACTAAACCAGATGGCGAGGCTTCAGTAATGCTGGAGCTTTGGGAAATGCAGAGTACCCTTTCGTTGCTATCACTCCCCGGTCCACTCTGGCTCTGAGTGGTAGCACCTGATAGGATCCTATCTAGGTGTCAAATAGAAATAATCAGAGTATTTATGCTAAACTGAACTGTTTGAAATAGAACTGTTTATTTGTATAAAAGGATCTGGCATTAGATAACCGACAAAGGTTGATATTCCATAAAACCCAAACAGATTTGAGAGAAAAATGACCCATCTAAAATCTTAGACGGGTGTACGATTTACAATATAAATGCAACTATTTTTCGAACTGCATGTATCCATTCCCACTCCCCTGTTTTTAATTTCAAACTTGAAATGATTTCAAATAAAAACTTGTCCTAGTTTTCTCAGAAGGATTCTACCCCTTTGAAATAAAGGGCAAGATAATCGTCGAGATGAATGTTGATCACTCCAAAACCTACATGAGACACACCCACTACTACGTCGAAAAGATATAAAATATAATTGAAAGCTAACAAATTTACGCAGGTCTTCTGAATTCGTCACCGATTTTATGTAAATCTGGTTCAGACGCGACGAAAGTTTATGGTATCATGTAACATTCAGTGTAAACCAAATACACAATGACAATTCCCTAATTTCTAAGCATAAAAACTTTAGACGGATTGACATGTCCTTAAAATTGATCAACTGATCACTCTTCCTTTTTAGAGTGGTTCGTTTCAGTCATTGGTGATTAGACTTTCACCTAGGATAGTTTACCACAAACTTTGTCCAAATATCATCTTTCCCAGTCGGCTGGAGTTGTAGAATACACTGACTGCACCTCTGCAGAGGGGTGAGACCCCCACCATGTGTATTCTGTATATGACACTAAACACTGACGGTGAGGTCCCAGAAATGCTGGGGCTTTCGGGAATACGGAGCACCCCTTCATTGCCATTGTTCCCAGGTCCACTCTGGCCCGGTTTGGTAGCACCTAATAGGGCCCTATCTATGGGTTAAATAGAACTAACGACATACTTATGCTAAACTGAATTGTTTGATTAAACGGAATAGCTTGAAATAAATGTTTTTGACAATTAAACCGTACTTACATTTAAACTGTGCTTAAGCCAAGTTGAATCGTTAAACAGAACTGTTTTGACATTTAACTGTGTGTAAACAAAATCTGTTTATTTGTAATGGAACTGTTTTTTGACATTGAAACTGTACTTACACTAAACTGAATTGTTTAATATAGAACTATTTTGACATTTAAACTGTACTTATGCTAAACTGAATTGTTTGAAATAGAACTAATTATTTGTATAAAATGGATTTTGCAATAAATGAGCTACAAAGGTTGATATGCCATAAACCCAAACAACCAAACCAACTATCTTCAGTAGGTCTTTCACCATAACGTAGGCATTTGGCGTAAGGAAAGAACACGCTAGACGAAATTTTGACCGAAACGTTCTCGCATTACCACAGACAACAGTATGGAGGTAATCATACAAGTACGATCTCCATACTGAATAAGCTATCTAAAACGTCCCATTTATAAGTCGAACATAACTTTGGCCATTTGACTGTATGCAAACAAATGACTGGATTGAATTGTTAATCTTAAATAGCAATACTTGAACCATTCTGTGTGCAAAGAAATGAGTTCCAACTCTGGTGGCTGGGACAGAATACGCCGACATCTCTGACGAAGAGCAAGATCACGCCAGCGAGTGTCCTGTATATGACGCTAAACTATCTAGTGGTGAGGTTTTAGTTCTGGGGAATGAGTACCTTTAATTTCTGTTGGTCCCGGGTCCACTTTGACCCGGAGCAGCAGTACCTGCAAGGACGCTACCATGTGTGAAATAGAATTTTTTAACTGCAACTCCTTTATTAGTGCTAAGGAATACATGAAACCATATAACTGCAAAAAATGCACGATTGCTATTACAAAGCAGCACTTGGAACTATTTAACTATGCGCAGACAAAACTGAACAATATTTGAAACTGCTAACAACTGAATATTGAATAGAATTGTTTAACCATTTAACTATGTGGCGCAGTCGGCTAGGGCTGTAGAATACACTGACTGCCACTCTGCAGAGTGGTAAGACCCTCCCCTTCGAGAGGCCTAGATATGAAATTAAACAATCTGATGGTGAAGCCCCGGGAATATGAAGTACTCCTTCATTGCCATTGCTCCCAGGTCTACTCTGTCCTGGAGGAGTAGCACCTGATAGGGTCCTATGTATTGGTCAAATAGAACTGCTTGACACTGAAAATGTATACTTGATATTTAAACCGAGTGCAAACAAATGTCTTATGAAGAACCGAATTGCTTGAAATAGAACTGTTTGTGTTTAGAAGTCATATGATACATATGCATATAAGATTTGGCATCTAACCTACAATGGTTGATATGCAATAAAACCAAACCCTTTAATTAGGCTGTAGAATATACCGACTACACCTATACAAAGAGGTAAGACCCCTCCAATGAGCATCCTAGATATGGCATTAAATCTGGTGTGGTTGCAGTAATACTGGAGCTTTGGGAAATGCGGAGCACACATATATTGCCATCGCTCCCAGGTTCGCTCTGGCCCGGAGTAGTAGCACCTGATAAGGGTCCTATCTATGCGTCAAATAGAACGAAACTGCATACTTATGCTAAACTGAATTACTTGAAATAGAAATGCTTTTGACATTGAAAATTTCTCACTCTAAACTGAATTGTTTGAAATAGAACCGTTTTGACATTAGCTGTGTAAACAAAATCTATACTAAACTGAACTGGTTGAATTAGGACTGAAGTAACTGAATAGCTTGGAATAGACTTTTTTGACAATTAAACTGTACTTATGCTAATCTGAATTGTTTGAAATAGAACTGATTATTCGTATAAAAATGGATTTTGCATTAAGCCTACAAAGGTTGATATGCCATGAAACATGGTGACCGTGGTGTAATGATTATCGTCGTAGAAAATGGACATGGTGATACGAGTTCAAAACTTGGACGAAGCTGATTGCATTTCACATAGCACTAATATCATTGGGAAAGGTATGAATTCGATTCTCCCTCCAGCTATGGGTAAATAGTAGGGCAGACTGTTCTTCAGCCTTGGTGAGGCAACTAGTCTAGGAGAAGGAAATCTCTGAATTCAAACCTGTTAAACTCCGCTTAAAAATAGACCTTGTGTCATATCCTGCCCAAGCGGAGGGGTTGGTAAATATGGATACGTCATGCAACCACCCAACTTTAACAAGGTGCAAACAATAGCTTAAACCGACAGAAAAATAAAATATCTAGAAACTATTCACTTACAAATCACATGCATTTCCATTCAACTCGCGCTCGTTTGAAAAAGTTATCTAAAAACTGCCTACAAGTCTTATATGTATAAACAGGATTTGGCATCAAATAAATCTGTAATCGTTAATATGCTATAAATTCTAACCAGGCAATCTGAAACTTTTTGGGTGATTATAAATGCAAATAAGGGAATCGTCAAAACTTCAACAGATCACTTTCAATCAAACAAGTTTTATTCATAAAAAATAATCTTGACATTTAAAAAAAACGTAGATTTTTTTTTTTATCAAATCGGAATTCCCACTCGAATGCGAGCCCAGTTGGTTGGGGCAGTAGAATACGACTACATCTCTGCAGTGTAAGACCCCCACCCACAATGACTCGTATGACATTAAACTATCTAATGGTGAGGCTCTAGTCCTGGATCTGAATGGGAATACCTCTTTGCCATTATTCCCAAGTCGACTCATGCCCGGCGTCCTGGGTTTAACATTAAACTGCATCTGATAGTGAAGCTCTACTTCTGGAGTCTGGGGAATGCCCCTTAATTACCATTACTCCCAGGTCCACTCTAACCTTGTGGAGGTGCCCGTGGTGTAGTCGTTATCGCCGTAGGAAATGAACGCGGCGATACGAGTTGATATTTTAACTGTGGAAACAAATGACTCCTGCTAAATTGAATTTGGTAGAAATAAAACTTTGACCATTTAAATCTGAACAAATGACTGTTAAATAGTATGTTATATAGCAGTCGGTGAAATCATTCAACTGTAAAAGAGTAATGTTGAATAGAATTATTAGAGTTAAATAGCAATACTTGAAACTCTTTAAGTGTATACCTAAATTGAATTATTGGTATTACACAGCAATATTAGTGAGCAAAGAAATGATTTCTAACTCATTTAAAAAGGATATTACCTATGAATCTTTCACTTAAAAATCTCTATTCAAATGTGTGCTAACTAAAATTAAATTACTACTACATAGCAGTTCTTGAAACCAATTAACTCTGTAAAAAGAGCTCAGGGTCATTTAAAAATGTTATTTACAAAACGATTTCTAAAAATCAGTCATGTATATCGAGGATGTGACATTAAGTAACCTACAAGGTTTGATATGCCATAAAACACAACCAACAATTTCGGTAAACTTGATGTAAGCCTCACTTTCGTTGTCAATTCAGTTGATTGACTTCACACTTTACAAGGATATCTATTTGAATTGATATTCTCATCACCTTTTAGGAGTTTTACTTTATTTGTAAGTAGAACTTAGAATGTTGACAACATCCTCAGTTGGGATGCAAGACCCAACCAAATGATGTCTTGGGTATGACCAAACTGCACTTGGTCGTAAGGCTTCAGTTCTGAAACGCTGAATAGTGCGCTGACTGGGAGTGATAATGTTAAGGTCTTACGTCCTAAGTAAAAGGAATCCGTTTAAAAATGGTTAATATTAGACACATTGTTGAAAGCTGTGATTGTCACTAGCTACTTGAAACCATATAGCATGCAAAGTCATTTCGGCATTAAATAATGCAACAAAATACCGTAAGATTTACCGGCGATGAATTCAGACTTGCTGTTTAACACTCGTACTGATTAAATATAAACTTTATAGAAAATCTAAATCTCAGGCTCGATGAATTAAGACTTCAAATTGGCCACTTTAATGCAGTCTGTCTATCTCGCGAGACGAGAACGGACAACTTGGTGAAATAAACCTTAGTTTCACAAATGAAACCTGGAAAGGTTAATTCTGTTAATGTTTTCATTGCATCTCGACTGACCGATTAAATGACGGCAAAAAATTCTGTGTGGGTATACCTCAAACAATACTCTCTTCCACCTGCATCATGTTCTTGAACTGTTCCTATATTGTCTAACCTATTAATTCGCCAAGTATTAAAGATGGCTGAACATTTGTGCACTTATCCAACAAGTGGATGAATAATCAATGCATTCCCCGTTAGCGAGGCTTAAAATAGCACTGATATTATCCCATGTAAGGAGTATGACACCCCCCCCGCCGCCAACCAAGGTTGGCCCAGTCGGCTGGGGCGGAAGAATACACAGACTACATCACTGTAGTGGGGTAAGACTCCCCTCCCCAACGAGGATCTTGGATATGAGACTAAATCTGATGTTGAGGCTTCGGTAATACTGGAACTTTAAAGAATGCAGAGTATCCTTTCCTTGCCATCGTTCCCAGGTTCACTCTGGCCCGGAGTGGTAGCACCTGATAAGGTCCTAGCTAAGGTCAAATAGAACTGTTTGACACTTAAATTATACTTATGCTAAACTGAGTTGTTTGGGATAGAAATGTTTTTACATTTAACTGTATTTGAAGTGAAATCATTTAACTGCGCAAAAAAGCCTAGGCTTATTCAAAAAGGCTATCTACAAAATATTTAGAAATCCTTACGTAAAAAGGACTTGGCTTAAATGACCAGTGTTTGATATGCTATAAAACCAAACCGAGATGTATCCCGATAACACTATACGGTAAATTTTTACCCTTAAAGCCATCGGATTTTAGCGAAAACTAAACATCAGATTCTTTTGCGAATACATGTAAAGTCTGAAAAAATATCCGTAAAGAAATTTTCGGAAAACAAGCAATACTTTAGATTTGGGATCAATTCGTCTTATAAACTTAACGTAAAGTGATGACTCACTTCCGGACCAACAAGCATTACTGACTACTAGAGATAGGGACGGGTAACGATCTCTTTTCATTTTTTTTGTAGGAAATCAGATGGAGAGGGTGGTGTTAACTAAGCTTATTTGGGATGGGGATTTTTTTAACAAAAAGCGATAAAGTGCCCACGTTTCGGCAGAAAAGACATACTATGTAGTGGGAGGCACTAACTTGGGCCATTTTTTTTTTTCTTCGTACTTTTCTTACGGGCAGTTTCAGGATTTTAAAAAATGAAATCCTTTTAATCCAATTCTTTTTCTGGGGTTCTTCGTCTTCCGACGAATCAGTTTCTCCTGGTTGTGGCATAAAGTGACGTTCGCGGTCTGATAAAGGGGTACAATGTTGCCGCTTGGATAAAAAAAATTGATGCATAAGTTTTTATCCAAAACTGAGCCGCCTTGTCTGCTGAGGCTGTAGAATACGCAGACTGCGACTCAGCAGAGGAGTAAGACCTCCCCCCACCAGTAAGGCGTTAGGACAGAACCCTGGTGGTTGAGCTGTCATTGATCCGGCGGCAGTGGTCAATGGCTTGCAACACCACTTTGGCCCTTACTTGGTTTGATGGGCGGTCGGATTGGTCTCGATCTGATCAATCAGCTGGTCCCGACATGCCCTAGCACATGTTTTTTTTTTGTTTTTTTTTGTTTTTTTTTTTTCTCCCGGTCATATTACACAATCTGCTCTTGAGGAACTATTCGACTGCTCTTGTGGAAAAATTCCCAACCCTTTATTTTATATACGCTAGAGGGCGGGGGCTGAGAGTGAAGACTTTTGACCACTGTTAGATTTTTGCATAACTAAAACGTAATATATGAATATATAACACTTATGTAGGCTGGATTTGGACAAAATCTAATCAACCAAATTAATATACCTTTTCATAAACAATTTTATTAAAAACTTAATATTTATTAAGTTTATGGAATAAATTGAGATATATATATATATATATTGTTTTTAACTCTTAGACTTTTTAAAAAATCGATTCGGCAATTAATGACCCAAAATGGGTTTATGCGCCCGTCGTAAAACAACCAAAGAGGAAAATTTGGATAAATAAAAGGATTATGTATCCCCTCCACCCAGCTAGCCCCCAAAATGACCAAATGCAGAAAAAGAAAAACAAGTGGATAAAAAGAATTTTCATTTTTAAAACTTGTGGAGGAATTAGTATCTCTCTAAGATGTATATTGTGGAACTGGCACTAATTTACAACAATTTGTACAAACGTAAACGAAAGTTTACACAAACAATGTTTAAAAAAATAGGTGTTTGTATGTCAAAGCAAGAATCGTGTGTGTGCGAGTTCTGGTATATCGAAATCACTTAATCTATTGGTCATTCAAGCCCACTTGGTGTATTTAAGTGCGTCTGACTTTTTCTTCCACGTGTATCATCTGTGGTCGCCTGTGTGTACCACCTCTGCTTTCTTTATTTCCATTTACGTACATAAATGGAAGGCACGAGGCCTTGAGGTTTTAGGGGGAGGGGAAGGGAGCGGTCTTACCTTGACTATGTATTCTAAGGGAACCTACCTAACCACATTCGCCGACCCATTCAACAGTATAATATATAACCATCCATCTATCGTCATGCACGTTGCAACCACCAAAATACCATATTTGCTCTATGAAAAAGACCTACTTAAAACCCCGAGAGTAATGAAAGATTTTATTTACAAATAATGATTTATTTACAATGAGTGTATATGATGGGAATGGGAGAAAAACCCCGAAATATACAAACAAGCAAGAAACAAAGGAAAAATCCCCCGTTTGGTTGCCCTCCCATTCCCCCGTCTATAAAATATGAGGCCGACTGTTTTCCGGGCCGAAAAAACCCGGAAACAAGCCGGACCTACCCTAGGTGGTACGGGAATCCTAATCTACAGGGGTAAAAGAAATAAAGGGTCGGGCGCGGTATGGGTCGATTGAAGCAGGTAATGATTTTTATACATATGAATGTTCAAGATCTTCAATAAAAGCGGACTGGGGTACGGGTTGAGGTAGAAAAATAATGGGGAAGATCTTGAACTAACGACTAGATGACGGGGACAATGACTCACAACATACTGCTTACTAGGTTTCAAGGGGGGAAAAACAATTCTACATACCAGGGATGGGGTACCTAAGGACCCGTACCGTAGATGTCATGGGCCGGCAGAGAAGGGAAGGATGACTCCAACATTGCCCCCCTTTCTTATGACCAGGCTCCCTGCATTCACCCATCTTTTGCTGAATGTTATGCGATCCAAGCGTTTTCTATTGCATCTGATTTTGACCCTACGCAAATGCCTAAAGTACAAAACCAGATCACGATGAGAAAAGTTTGCATCGTCATACAATCCCTTGTTTCGCGTCGACCAGATCACCATTCGAGCTACAGCTAGGATCGCGAGAAACACCACACGCTTCTCACCCTGAAACGGAGGAAGAACGTTGTCTACGACGTAACCAACGTCGAACAGCACGAGCTGTTTGGGTTCGATGCGAGCCGTCCACTCCCCGACGTGATCCCAAAACGGGCAAACTCGCTCGCAGTAGTAGGCGTGCACAGCCGTTTCTCCTAAACCACTGCCGCAGTGAGGACAATCAGGCATGTCTGCCAGGCCCGCTTTGTATTTCAAGCCGAGAAGGGGTAACGCATTCCGTACAAGTCGCCAAGTGAGCGAGAACTCGGAGTTGTTCAAGAAGTTCGATCCTGGCGCCCAATTCCAGTGACCGGATCTCCTCCGCCGTCCAGCCTCGCCGCTCGCTAAGAGGATCAGAAGCGGAACCCACCACAAACTCCCGGTATAGCCTCCTTCCGAGGCCGTGAGAGGTCACTGGACCCAAGAAGGTTACGAAGGGTCTTTCGGCACTCGTGGACAAACAGTGCTTCGCCCAAAGGCTTACGTCGACCTTTAGCCTTTGGGTCTGACTTTAGGCGAGGAAAAGTCCGACTCGCCTTTCGTCTCCACACTGAGTCCCCCGTCAAGGATCGGCCCAGGTATGCAAGTCTTTCAGCAAGCCAGTGGCTCTCCAGATCAGGCATACCCAGACCCCCGTTGCATGTACGTTGGATACAGACCTGTCTACGGACCATTGGCCTTGCACCTCCCCAGAGCAATCTGGAGAGGGATTGTTTAAGGGCCATCCGACGTGCCTTAGGCAGAGGAAGTACAGCCATTTGGTAAAGGATCAAGGGGAAGACGTACGTAGCGCATGCCTCCGCCCTGACCTTTTAAGGACAACCTCCTTGAAAGCCAGATTCCCACCTGAGCATTCACCTTAGCTTGTACTTCCGACCAATTTCGCTCCAGTTGGTGGTCGGGCCCGAACCACACCCCGAGGATGCGGATGGGTCTGTCACTCCAACGGAAGGGCCCTGGAAGGGTATTGCTACCCCTCCAAGCACCGAGCCGCAAACCTTCGCTTTTGTCAAAATTGACCTTTGCTCCTGCAATCCGCTCGTACTCGACAACCGCCTCTTTCACAGCCTTTGTATCCAGGCGGCGGGATACAAAGACTGTCATCAGCGAACGCGGAAACCCTTGCCATAAGAGGCCAGCAAAAGGGACACCGCGCAGGGCCGGACTTGTCCCCTCATCCCTAAGCCTGCGCAGGAGCGGCTCCAACGCGAGGACATAAAGAGATAGAGGGCAGCCCTACCGGACCGAACGCTCGATCGCGAACGCCCCCGAACGCCTTCCGTTCACCTGCACCACTGCCTGAGGGTTGTGGTACATCATGCTAATCCATCTGCGGAACTCCGGTTTGAATCCGGCAGTCTCCAGAACAGTCGCCAAAAACCGATGGTCAACCCTATCGAAGGCCTTGGACTGATCTAAAATGATCAGCACGGCTTCAGTGTCGTCTTCTATCCCCTCTAGGACCTTGCGAATCAAGTGTAGGTTGTCCTGGATCGATCTTCCCTTCACAGCAAAGGTCTGTTCGGGACCGATCAGATCGCTAATGACAAGCTGTAAACGATTCGCTAAGACCCGGGCCAAAATCTTTAACTTTGTGTTAAGCAGTTTTGGGCCTGTAATCGTCTAAATCCTCCCAAACATGCCTGTCACCTTTCTTCAGCAATGTGATCATGCCCTTGGTAACGCTACCAGGGATGGCTCCCTGAGTTAACCAATGGTTGAACATATCCGTCAGAATAGGTACAAACATGTGCGACATCCCCAAGTACACTTCGTTGGGCAAACCATCTTGTCCCGGCGACTTGTTGAGGCCGACCCTCTTCAACGCATCACGGACTTCGCATTCAGTAACCACACCCTCGCAACTAGCCGCTTCAGCCACCCCAAGGTGAAGGAAGTCGGCGAGATAGCTGCGAAACTCCCGAAGCGGGAGATCAGTGCAGTGGGCAAAGCGATCCCGAAAGTGCGCCCGAAAGGCATCACGCTATCTCGCGACTCGATTGCAGCAGTCGCCCGTCCGGGGTCTTGACAGAATCAATGTACCGATCGGGAAACCGCACTTTTCTTCACGCGCAGTCACGTTCGTTTTCACAGCTTCGTTGAGAACTCTTCTCAACCTAGATCTAACTACGTGTCCCTTGTAGCACTCGCTACTCTCACTCTTAAGGTCCCTCATAGCTAGTTCTACACCTAGGGAATCTCCCCCAGCCACCGTCCGGGAAAGTCTATCATCTATAGAAATGGAGGTGCCCGTGGTGTAATGGTTATCGTCACAGGATATGGACACGGCGACAAGAGTTCAAATCCTGGACCTGACTGATCGCATTTCATATAGTACTAATACCATTGGGAAAGGTATGAATCCAATTATTCTCCCTCCAGCTATGGGTAAATAGTAGGAAAGACTAGGTTCTTCAGCCTTGGTGAGGCAACTAGTCTAGGAGAAGGAAAACTCTGAACTCAAACCTGTTAAACTCCGCTTAAAAATTGACCTTGTGTCATATCCTGCCCGAGTAGAGGGGTTGGGTAAATAGGATCATCTATAGATTTCGCCTCCTTGGTCCTATCTAAATTGAGCTGTCGACCGTACTTGTGGCGAAATCTCTAATCCTATGTTTAAGAGAAACCCACCACCTATTTCCGGTAACCGCTCCCACTAACGCCCGCTTGATTAGGGATTCCAGCCGATCCCGGAAGTCCCGTATCTCCAGTAAGGAGGTATTGAACTTCCAGTAGCCGACTAGACTAGGCCTTTTAGCTAACCGCAGACTGACCCTATCAAGTGGAACGTGGGACGACTAACGAAATCAATGTCAGCTCTTCTCACTAACACTGTCCAAGTAGGAAGCTATTTTGGCAGAGGGCGAGCTATCTAGCCACGTCCACATCTGCCCTGGGTGATCCAGACGAAACCTGTCGACCAAATCATGACGAGTCATGAAGCCGACAAGGCTGCTTTCACACCTTCCCCTTCTACTAGCTCCCCGACCGACCTTATCTATCTTGGGATCAAGGATCGCATTCCAATCACCCATTAAGACTAGCCGCTTCGTATCGTCCAGGAACGGCGCCAACCGACGAAAAAAGGAAACCCTCTCCGCAGCGATATTGGACGCATAAACCGTAACCAGACGGATCTTGAAAGTTTTAACGGCAACATCGGCCACAACCAGTCGGCCCCCGTCACCTGCAAAAACGTCAGCATTAAGGCTGCGTCCAACTAGCAAGGAGACCCCAGCGCTGTTGCGGCTACCGTATGCTGAGAAAACGTTAAAATCGCTTCCCAGCCAGCAACATATACGCCGAGGTTCTTGAGTTCACCAAGCAAGCGCGGACACTTGCTTGAATCCCTCAATCCCCTCACATTCAAACTGGCAAGGTTTAGAGCCATCAGTTCAACTTGCCTTACTCAGTGTCGACTACGGGCCGGAAATCCTTCGGGGTGAGGATGCCGACGGCCTAATGCAGGGAACCGGTGCTGAGCTCAGTGCTAACTCGGTCGTCCCTGGTAATTCCGACATCCATGGGGTACCTCAGTTTTAGGGACCTATAGAATGATGGGTGAACTAAAATCGGGACCCTGCCCAAACAAAGGAGCATTTTTTAACATGGCATTTTTCATGTCGGCCAACATTACGCCCGCCCCGCTGGCTTCGTCAATAAATTGCCATAGCTCTTTAGTCCGGTTGCCAGCCGAACGGACGAATGTGGTCAACATTGGTGCGTTTGTGAAAAGGTACGGATTTGTGATATCCTTTTCATCGATCTTTTTAATGTACGTAATAGTTTTAATTGTTTTAAAATATTGTCTAGATGTGGGTTTTCTAAGATTTCTTCGCAAAAATAAAATGCGTTTATTGCACGCCGGGATTCCGTAGAAGCCGAGCGTGATCTTAATTTTTGTCCTGTTGATGTTGTTTGAGGAGGCGGTGACAGTCTCGTCACCGAGTGTGACCGTGTGAGTATTTTGGGGGTTGTGATTGGTGAAAGAGGTGGATAGTGGGAGTTCAGTTAGGTTTGCTGGGGGTTTTTTGTTTTTTGTGGGGGAGGAATTGAGCTGGTCGCTCATTTGGGGCTGGTGATTTTGCTATTTTTTTCCCGTCCCCCTTAGGTTAAGGTAGGGAGGGTGTTTGTTTTTTGTGGTGGTTTTTTGGGGGGTGTTTTTCTCCCTCTTTTGTTAGTGAGTCCTCGCTATCCCTTCTCTTTAAATTAACTGTCATATCCATGGGCTCTGTTTCCTTTTGGTTGTCTTTTGATGTTGTCGATGTAGATGATCGTTTTGTACCGCCTCTGCTTTCCTTGAGCTAAAACATTCTTGGTTCTTATAATCTTTGAGTGGATCGAAATAAGATATTCAAAGTTTACGCGGGTAGATTCTATTTCAGGTCAACCAAAGTTCAAATGTACGGACGTATGAGTAAACACAACTTGTGACCTGATCTAACCTATCAGAAACGTAGAAACTTTTTTAGGGCCTATTTTTTGGTTCTATGAAAAATATTGGATCTGTTTTTTCAAGAATGTTTTGAGCAGTTTTTGCTGATTGATAAATATTTTCAATATTTATACCTGACACAAGTCTTAAAATGAGTTGTCCAATGTACATGACTACCCGATCTTGTGAGGTTTGTAGGTTTGTGTCAGTGTGGAAGATGGTTCAGACAGTTTGGTATTTGTTGTGGGAATAAAATGTTCTGTCGTACTATTCTTTATAGGTAAATCTAAGTACGCCGGTTTTAGTTTATGGACACCGTATCCTTTTTCCTTTTATGGTAAGTGTATAATGATCCATTGCTTCTGGCAATGGGGTAAGTACATGAACCTACCATCTGGTTTGATAAATTGTCCTGGAGGAGACTTAGTATGTCTGTTTTGCTTTCTGACAATTTTTTTTATGTCAGTTTGCATATTAGGCCTGACGAAACGATTGCTGATTAACTTAGCGGTAGCTCGGCGTCTATAGTGTGAAAGGTTGTGGGAATGTGCAAATAGCTTTTTTTCTCAGTGAGGGTGGTATATAAGGTCTTGAGAATTTTTGGGGTTCCAGCTGTAAAGTGTCCGCTTTAACTTTGTCTAACGTGGCATCTTTTTGTTTGTCTGCAATAAGTTCGAAGGTGAGGTTTTCGGAATCAACACTGTATTGTGGAGCGTGAGTATCTGCCACAATATTGTCAGAGCCTTTTATATACAGGATATCCGAGGTAAATTGTGATACATAGTCCAGTTGTCGGGATCTCTGGGCGTATATTGGAGGTGCCCGTGGTGTAATGGTTATCGTCACAGGATGTGAACAAGACTGATTGCATTTCACATAGCACTAATACCCTTGGGAAAGGTATGAATTCAATTATTCTCCCTCCAGCTATGCATAAATAGTAGGGCAGACTAGGTTCTTCAGCCTTGGTGAGGCAACTAGTCTAGGAGAAGGAAAACTCTGAATTCAAACCTGTTAAACTCCGCTTAAAAAATTGACCTTGTGTCATAGCCTGCCCAAGCGGAGGGGTTGGATAAATAGGATCTCTGGGCGTATATTTCTCGGTATTTACATGTAAGGGGTTTGATATGTGAAAACTGAAATCTCGTCCCTCGAGCAGGTGGCGGAAATACCTTACTGATAAGCAGATTGCCAGTAACTCCGTTAAAGGTGCTATACTTTCGCTGAGCGATGTTCTGTTTCACTGAGAAAAAATATTGGTTTCTCAAAGCCGTTTTGTGTCTATAGGACTACTCCGTTCGTATCTCCTGAAGCGTCTGTTAAGGAGTGTTGTAGTGTCATCACTGTAGCAGAGCTAGGTAAAATCTGCTAATGCTCTTTTAGCGTTATGAAAAGCAGTTAAAGCTTCTATCAGTATTTTTGCATTTTTATTTTTCTGTTGTAACATTTGTGAGCGGGGTTAATATCCTGGAACAAATCTACGGTAGTAATTTATTAAACCGAGAAATCTCCGTAGTTAACGCAGTGATGTTAGTTGTGGAAAAGGTTGTATTGCGGCTACTTTCTCTGGGACAGGTGTGGTTCCGTGTTCGTCGATTACATGGCCTAAAAAATTCAATTTCGAAACGGCAAGATCACACTTTTTAACGTTGTTTTTTTTCCAAGCCAAAATATCACGACTAGCAATGAGGATATCGATATAAGCAAAAACAAACGGTAATCCTCTCAATACCTCGTCAATCAATCTCTGGAAGGTTTACAGTTACGTAACCCAAATGACATCCTCGTGAACTGTCCTGAAGGAGTAGTGATGCAATTTTTTTTTTTTTTTTTTTTTATATCTTCCTCAGCCAATGGAATTTGGTCGTATGCCTTAACCAAATCCAGTTTCGTAAAAACTGTGGTCCTTGTAAACCTATTGCAAAATCATGTAAATGTGGAATCGGGTATCTATCAGAACTCTTTTTGCGTTGAGATTCCTGAAATCCCCCGCAAGGCCGCCATGTTCTTGTGTCTGGTTTCTGAACTATAAGTAGCGGCTATCTTGTATTTACCTGTACGTAGTCCAGGGGTAATAATGTAGTGTTTAGCAGAGTGACGAACTTCGTCTGTATGTTTCAAAGGAGTTGTAAGAGTTTAATTTATCAACCTTGTCCATTAGCAGCTGCTATGGTCGAACAAATTCCTGTTGACGTGCAGTGATGTGATTCCCTTTGCTGTTAGCCATATTCACTGCAATGTTAAAGTGGGATTAAAAAAAATCAACTCTAAGAATTGGTGTTTTTTTTACTTGGGCTTGTGAAAATCTACGGAAAAGATCTTCATAAACCCAAATCAAGTTAGTAATATCTCTCCGTCTGTCTCGATTTTTTTTTATCCATTTGCGGCCTGCAGTGTATGTGAGGATAATTTGTGGTTTCACTTGGGGTCTGGTGGGATGACATTGATTTGTGCGCTGGTATCGACTAAAAATAAATGTCCGGTATTTTTGTCCTGGGTGTAAAATAGACGCAGCTAATGTCGTCTTTACTTGGTACTGATGTGATTGTTTCCCTGGTACTGTTCAAAAGTGTGAGAGATCTTTGAATTAAAGTTGCATGGTTTTGTGCACCTCCTTGCTTCCTGTCCAAATTTGTAATGATACCAACAAGTATCGTATGTACGTCGCTCTCTGGAGAATAAGTTCGACCTACTTCGATTTCTGCGCCGTGAGGAGGATCGATACGGACGATGGTGTTGGGATGCTTGAAAGTTCGCTAAACTTCGGACTTGAATGGTTAGATTTGCCATTTGCTGCAACAATTCAGAAAACCTGTCTGAGATTGTTTGTGGTGTTATGTTTGGCGTTGCTGTGCTTATCATATTTACCCAACCCCTCCACTCGGGCAGGATATGACACAAGGTCAATTTTTTAAGCGGAGTTTAACAGGTTTGAATTCAGTTTTCCTTCTCCTAGACTAGTTGCCCCACCAAGGCTGAAGAACCTAGTCTGCCCTACTATTTACCCATAGTTGGAGGGAGAATAATTGGATTCATACCTTTCTCAAGGGTATTAGTGCTATGTGAAATGCAATCAGTCCAGGACTTGAACTCGTGTCGCCGTGTCCAATTCCTGCGACGATAACCATTACACCACTGTGCTTATTGGTGCTACCTTGTTTGTTGGTGCATATGTGGCGTGAACGGTTATCCATTTTCTATGTCTACGGGCTATAGTTTTTGTTTTTTTGTATAAAAAGTTCTTTCAAACGTCGGAGGTCACCATTTGTAGAGGAATGAGTATTTCTCAAAGATGTAGATTATTGCCAGTTCTACAATATACAACACAATTTGTACAAACGTAGACGAAAGTTTAAACAAACAAGAATGTTAGACAATTTTACTTTATCACAACTGGATAAATAACAAAAGTAATGTTCATAAATTTGTGCTATGTATAGAGGTGTGCGTTTTTATGTCAAAGTAAGAATATTTGTCAAGAATTAGACGGGTCAACTCGTACTTACATACATGTGTATGTGTGCGGGGATGAGTGAGTTCTAGTATGTCAGTCACTTAATATATTGGTCATTCAAGCCCACTGTTGGCGTGTTTATGTATTTAAGTGGGTCTGACTTTTCTTCCACGTGTATCATCTGTGGGTACCGCCTCTGCTTTCCTTGAGCTAAAAAATTCTGGGTTCTTTTACTCTTTGAGTGGATCGAAATAAGATATTCAAAGTTTACGCGGGTAGATTTTATTTCGGGTCAACTAAAAGTTCAAATGTACGGACGTATGAGTAAACACAACTTGTGACCTGATCTAACCTATCAGTTGTCTGAATTTTTGAGATGAAGCTTGATTTTTTTTTTTTTTTTTTTTTTTTTTTTTATCATTAAGGGTTTTCGGACTGTTGTCTTCATCTTTGTTATTTCCATAACGTTTCGGCCGATATGTCCTCATATATTTGTCGAACTCGGGAACTTACACGGAGCTTCGAACTACATCCTTCATTGAATCCACAGGGGTCGTCTGTTCAGCAGGACACATAGCGTAACGGTTATAGGCGTTGGTTCCCTAAACTTCTAAGGAGACAATCATCTGGTGGTTGCAGGTTTAATCCTGACTACAGGCGAGTAACAATACAAAAGTATTCCTGTATTGTACCCGGTTATGGCAAACGAAATCAGAACAGGTGACCCCCGTGCATTCAAGAATCTGTGTGGGTTCCTGAGTTCGACAAACACCTGAAGGCCGGAAGACATATAGTCCGAAAACCTTAATAAAAAAAACTAACCTATTAGAATCGTAGAAATTTCTTTTTTTTTTTTTTTTTTTCTGTGAAAAATATTTGATCCGTTTTTTTTATAGAATATTCTGTTTTTGCTGATTGTCATAAAATATTCTAAGTGAGGTTCGGATCCCTTCTTTCTAGAATATTCTAATTCATATTTTCTTAGATAATTTAACTAAAAATAAGTGTGGATCCAATAAACTCCTTAAGCTGTGCACGTAAGAAAAGTACAGAGAAATTAGCCAAAGTTAGTGACCCCACCACCACAATGTCTTTTCTGCTGAAACGTGGGCGCTTTTTAAAGTTTTTATCACTTAAAAAATATCTCCCCAATTTTTTATTTAACATTATCTTTTTTTGTGAAAAGCATCCCCACCCCAAATAAGCTTAGTTAACACTCCCTACCCTCTTTATCTGATTTCCGTACAAGAAATGAAAAGACTTGGTTACACGTTCCTTTTCTGCTCTCTGGTTGTCGGTAAGACTCGCAGCTACGAAAGTGGGTAATCATTTTACGTTAAGTTTATATAAGTGTGATTCCCCACAAAAAAATCTAAAATAGTTTTCCAAAATTTCTAAGCAGGTAATTTTTTAGGCTTTTTACATGTATTCGTCCAAAAAGTAAATTTTTAGTTTTCGCTAAAATCCGATGGGTTACTGCATTTGATGACCCCAGTCTCCCTTTAAAGGACTAGGTTTCGGCCACAGCTTGAAATTAGCAGATTCGAAATCCTCCTCCTGGTACGATAGATTGGATTGACTGTTGGAGCATAGGACAAGCAAAAAACAAACCCCCAAACGAAACCCTTCCACAGTCGGTTGGGGATGTAGAATACACCGACTATACCTTTACTGAGATGTAAGACACCCTCCCCCAACGATTGTCCTGGATACGACACTAAAAACCTGATGGTGAGATTCCAGTAATGCGGGAGTGTTGGGGGAATGCAGAGTACCCATTCATTCCCATCGCTTCCAGGTCCACTCTGGCCCGGAGTGGTAGCACCTGATAGGGTTCTATCTATGGGTCAGTTAGAACTAAACTGCGTACTAATGCTAAAGGGAATTGTTCAAAATAGAACTCATTTGAAATTAACTGTGTGGACATAACTATATTTATACTAGACTGAATCATTTGAATTGGAACTATTTTACTAAACTGAATATCTTGATAGAAATGTTTTTGACGATTAAACTCTACGTACTTATGCTAAACTGAATTGTTTGAAATAGAACTGATTATTTGAGTAAAAATGGATTTGGCATTAAATAACCAAAGTTTGATATGCCATAAAACCAACCAAACTAAACCCGAATCCGTTTCAGAAAATCAAACTGTAGCAATTCCAAGATTAATCGCAATCTAATCACTGAGAAACTCCGTGTCGGCTTGGACTTTAGAGTACGCTGACTACTACTCTGCAGTATTAGACCTCGCTTCGAACGAGTTCATCTTTGATATGACACTAAACCATTTGATCATTAAGCTCCAGGTCTATAGCTTTGGGGAACACGGAGTACATCTTCATTGTCATAATACAAGGTCCACTATGACTAGAAGTGTTATTGCCCAGTTGGCTGGGGCTGTAGAATACATTGACTGCACCTCTGCAGAGGGGATGAGACCCCACCAATAAGTGTCCTGGATATGACACTAAATAAACTGATGGTGAGGCTCCAGTGTTGCTAGAGTTTTGGGGAATGCGGAGTACCCCTTAATTGCAATTGCCCACAGGTCCACTCTGGCCCGGAATGGTAGCACCTGATAGGTCCCTATCAATGGGTTAAATAGAACTAACGGCATACTTATGCTAAACTGAATCGTTTGAATTAGAACTGTTTGACTAAATTGAATTGCTCGAAATAGAAATGATTTTGATAATTAAACCGTACTTACATTTAAACTGCGTGCTTATGCTAAACTAAATTATTTGAAATAGAACTCTTTTTTTAACTCTGAAACATTATTTACACTAAACTGAATTGTTTAACATAGTACTCTTGTCATTTAACTGTGTAAACAAAATCTAATTATACTAAACTGAATTATTTGAATTAGAACTGCTTGACTAAATTAAATAGCTTGAAATAGAAATGTTTTTCACAATTAAATAGTACTTACATTTAAACTGTTTTTGACATTGAAACTGTACTTGCACTAGAGTGAATTGTTATATATAACTGCTAGAATAAACTGAATAGTTTGAAATAGAAGTGTTTTTGACAAACTGCACTCATGCTAAACTGAATTGTTTTAAATAGAACTGATTATTTACATAAAAATGGACTTGGCGTTAAATAACCTATGAGGGTTGATATGCCATAAAATCCAACCAATCAACTAAACCGAAGTGTTTGAAATGGAACTGATTTTGGGCATTTAACTGTGTAAACAAAATCTGTATTTATACTTGGTTCATTCAAACAGGTCTAATTCAGCTAGAGTGGCTTGAGGTGGAAATATTGTCAATTAAATTGTGTACACATGCTGAATTGATTTGTGTGAAATAGAACTATTTGCATAAAAATGGATTTGGCATTAAATAACCTACAAAGATTGATATACCCTAAAAATCGGCCAACCAACGAGAAGTGGTAGTACCGAATAGGGTCCTTTCTTTGGGTCAAATACAACTGCTTGATATTTAAACTGTGTGCAAACAAATGATTTGAGTTAAATCGAATTATTAGAAATAGAACTGTTTGACCATTCTTCTGCGTAAACAAATAACTGATGTTTAATCAAATTGTTATTGATATATCGCAATACTTAGAACTGCTATTAGTATTAAACAGCAATACGTAGAACCATTTGAGTACAAACAAATGATTAATGCTAAATAGAACTTATAGAACTGTTATAATTATATTATAATTGTTATAATTATATTCATATTATATTTATATTATTATTCCAGAAGAGATATTTAATCATGAAATTTTTTTTTTTTTTTTTTTTTTCTTAAATAAAATTGAAAGCCAATCGGATTCGGTCCTCGCTGGTCCACAGCTGTATCGAGGACAAACGATTTAGAAAAGACAAGGTCTCTTTAATGTAGAAAATGCAAATTGTTTTGAAAGGGTAAGTCAAATGGTTATCAAATTCAAACCCAATAAACATTACCTCAGTTTACTGAGGGACGGTTTATGGGCGAGAATATGAATGGTCTCAAGGACCTTAAGATGAAAGTCTGAGTGGGACTTGCATAAGATAGTAAACACGTCCGCACAGTAAGATGAGGCACAATTGCGGTTATTAGGTGTTCCGCGATGGAAGACCCTTACGTATCGTTTATCCGGTTAGCAAGGTAGTTTCCTTGCCGTATTTTCGTAGGTACATGCTGTTTTGTTCTAGAATCCAGACGTTGATTGGTTCTCCCGATGTACTGCAAACACATCTAAAGGAATAAATCAAAGAGCTGCTATGTTGGGGCGGGGAACGTCTTTTCGACCAGATGTCAAAATAGCCCGCGTACGGAAGACCACACGCAGTTTAGTGGGGAAAATAACACTTCTGCACACAAGAGATCTGACTAGCAAACCTATCACTCGCATCACCGAGCCAAGTTAAGCTGGGATACACAAGGCATCACTGGACGGAAACGGATTTAATTTTATTAAAGTTAGAAATTCTATCCCTGGTGACAGAGGGAACAATTTCTTCAGGAAAGCTATTGTTACAAAGTGTCCCAGTGACAAACTTGACTTCATTGTCCAACTTAGACTTCGAGCATTTCAGTAATGCCCGGTGTGCTAGTCTTAAATTGATCTTCCGCTTTTTTAGGACAAAATGAATCTCAACGAATGTATAAGCCAGTAAAAATAGGCTTGCGGTATAGTCGTTAGGAACGCAGAAGTTTTACACGCTAATACACCCAGAAAAGGTAGTTGAATCTTTCTCCTTCTCCAGGGTAAATCTAATGGCAGGGTGCATGTTCAAGTGTGAGAAAAATTTATTTGCCTTGCTCTCAAATAGTGTCAACATAACGGAAGTACACTTCTGGTCCATTATATGCCCGTGGTGTAATGGTTATTGTCGTAGGAAATGGACACGGCGACACGAGTTCAAATCCTTGACGAGACTGATTGCATTTCACATAGCACTAATACCCTTAGGAAAGGTATGAATCCAATTACTTTTCTTCCTCCAGCTATGGGTAAATAGGACAGACTAGCTCTTCAGCCTTAGTGAGGCAACTAGTCTAAGAGAAGGAAAACTGAATTTAAACCTGTTAAAATCCACTTAAAAATTGACCTTGTGTCATATCCTGCCCGAGTGGAGGGGTTGGGTAAATAGGATTATATTTAGAAAATGAATCAACCTCATGGAAACCCACGAAAATACCAGCCATAATAGGACCTAAAGTTGAGCCCATCGAATTTCCATCCACTTGTCTATACATGTAATCAAAACTGAATTCCAGATGTAGTTGGAAATTTCATTAATTCTACAAATACGACCTCTGGAATATCAGGTGAGGTCAAATAACTTCGGTACAACATATTTGCACACAAAATCGATAGTTTCCAAAATGGGAACGCAAGTGAAGAGACTATAGATGTCAAAAGAAATCAATTTGTTCGGTGGAGAACATTTTCGAATAAAACATGTGAGTTAAATCTTTTATCCAATGTGCTATAATGTATAAGCACCGATTGCAGTAACCTATCAAACTACTTCGCGACTTTACGCTGTGAAGAACCCACCATCGATAATATAGGTCTTTAGCGGTACCCCATCTTTATGGGTTTTAGGTAACCCATAAAGATCCTGTAGGTCTAATCTGGTCAGAAATGGTCGGATGGAGAGAACCTTTCCTGACCCATTTGACCAATTTTCTTCGAAACTTCAATAGATGTTGTATGGTCGAAATTATCAACCGGACCAAGTTTCACAAATTTAGAGGTGTTGCCAAGGATGGACATGATCTTATCAACGTAGCATTGATAGTCAAAAATTACTACTCCCAGAACCTTTATCGGGTCTTGTAATAAGATTTATTGCTACGGAGTGTTTTGAGAGTGCGCAAGTGTTCACGTCTTCTCCACTCGATTATATATATATTCTGACTCCTTCAAAAATAAGATTACTGACAAATTATTGACTCTCAAATCATATTTGAAACCATTCAACTGGATGCTGACATAAGAGTTCTGGCTAGTTTACATCTAAAAACTATGCGTTTACAAATCGTGTATAAAGAACTTGGCATTAAATGACCTCCAATGGTTGATATGCCGGAAAACCTAACCAAACTAAACCTTAACCAGATTCCGAAAATGAAAAGGTATGAATCGCCCTGTCAGCTGGGGCTGTAGAATACGCCGACTGCACCTCTGCAGAGGGGTAAGACCCCCTCCCCCAATGAGACCACCTGTTGGCCGTGGGTGGCGACCCGTAAGGCGCTAGGACGGATCCCTGGTGGTTGAGCAGTCATTGATCCTGTGACAAAGTGGTCAAAGGCTAGCAACACACCACTTTGGCCCTTACTTGGTCTGACGGGCGGTCGGATTGGGCCCAATCGGTTGGTCATGTCAAGCCCTAGCACCTATATATTTTATCCCGACCGTACTTTTAAATCTGCACTTGCAGCAACTTCCCAACCCTTATCTGTCAGTTGCTAGAAGGCGGTGGCTGAGGATCAATTGTGTTGAGAATAGGAATTTAACCAGCGCCAAGAAGTTGGCAACGGCTCTGAAGCCAACCCTCAACTCGAGTATACTGGTCGCGTATCCCCCGTCTCAACCAAGGCGAATGGGTTACCCCCTTGGTTTATTCCCAACACAAGTTGGACTCCGTGGTGGGTGGAGGAGTGCAGGGTCAGTGAAAAATATACAGCATATATGGCGTCTTCAAACAAAAAAACTAAACGAACCTCTCAGAATCAGTCTCGGAGAATGAGGCAGCAGACTTCCCCAGATTCATTGTGATTGAATCTTTGGAGGAGGTACGCCTAGCCAAATTCTCCCCTTTCCTAATAGAAAAAGTAATATCTACAAGAGCTAGTCCGAAAACTGTTAAGGAAACAAGCAATGGTAACTTGCTTGTCGAGGTAGACAACCGGAGACAGACAGAAAACACATTGAAAATAAAAACTTTTCATACGACCAAATGCAACACTTCCAAGGGAGTTATCAGGAGTAGAGTTGGCATTGGCTACAGAAGACGAGATAGGATCAGCCCTGGGAAAACAGGGAGTTACAAATATAAAGAAAATCTCCATTAGAAAAGGAAGAACGAATCCAAACCAACACTTACATCCTAACATTTAATAAGTCCAAACTCCAAAAGAGGTGAAGATCGGCTATTGTCTAGAGAGTTGAGCAGTACGTCCCAGCTCCCCTGAGGTGCTTCAAATGTCAGTAATTTGGACACCACATGGAAGCCAGTAGAGGACAACAGACATGTTCCAAATGCGGTGAAAAGGACCCGGACCATGCAGAGGTAGATTGCTTAAAAGAAATTCGATGTGTAAACTGCCAACTAGATCATCCGGCTTACCCAAGAACTTGTACTGTTTACCAAAAAGAAAAAGAAATTGAGGTCAAACACAAGAGGAATGTTTCCTTTCTGGAAGCTAGGAGAATTGTAGGGAGCTATATGGGAGAAAGCAGCTATGCCTCCGTTGCACGGAGGGCGGATAAAACCAATAACGACAGCAAATATAGAACACTGGAGAAATTGCTCAAGCTGGAAGCCAATGATTGGCCAAAGTTTCAGGAGCACCTGAAAAAACTACTCGGTTGAATTTTACCAAGCACCAGCTCAGCAACAACTTGCGAATGGGGAGAGATCCAATGTGGTAGTTCAAACAGAAACACACGAAGGATCAATCACTCCAACACGAACTACTAAAAGTGCAAAATCTCCATCAAAACAGCCGTTACATAAATCGCCAATACGTCCACCAAAAATCATTAAAGATAGACTAAAAAACCTGTCTCCCATGCGACCTGAATAACTGAAACAAAAATCACAACACTCCATTAGCCAAACTACGAAAATACAAATGAACACCAAAGTGACTAAGGAAAGACAAGGAAGTACATTCAAAATACCCTCAACAACAGTCGCCAATAAGAACCAAACCATCAAATTCTCAACAACTAACAAAACCCCTACAAAGGACGTATAGTATAGAGAGTATGGATAGCGACACAGACCGCCTAGTTGCCAGCCTTAATCTTAAAGAAATAATCAAAACTACAATATTTGAAATCACTCAACTGTCGGCAAACTTATAAGCTCAGTCACTTTTTTGAGTAGTTAATCTCTAACATATCATACATATCTATTCGAATGACTTATGTTAAATTCTTATTGTTACATAGAAACTCTTGTAATAATTTAACTGTGTGCATATAAATGAGGAAAAGTAAATGGAATGACTTATGCTGCCTGCATATTTATGCCAAACAATTGTTTCTTATGCTAAACTGAATTATTTGAAATAGAACTTTTTTTACATTGAAACTGTACTTATACTAAACTGAATTGTTATCTAACTGCTTGAAAAAACTGAATTGTTTTAAATAGAAATGTTTTTTGTCAAGCTGTGTACTCATGCTCAACAGAATTGTTTGAAATAAAACTGATTAGTTATATGAAAATGGATTTGGCGTTAAATAACCTACAAAGTTTAATATGCCATAAAACCCAACTAACCAACCAACCAAAAGGTATGAATTTTTAAGATTCATCGAAATCTAATCACTGTAGGAAACCTTTGACAATACTGTCGGCTGGGGCAGTAGAGTACGCCGACTGCATCTCTGCATGGAAGGGTATTGCACCATTCGCCAAAAACAAGTTCACTGGATGACGCTAAACCATCTAATGAGGGCCCCAGTTCTGGAGCTTTGGGGAATGTGAAGTACTACTTTGCCATTACTGTCAGGTCCACTCTGACCTAGTGTGACAAGACCTATGAGTCAGATAAATATTATTTACTTTACCATTTTACTGCGTGCTAACAAATGACCTCTGGTTCGTTTAAATGTTACCAATTCTGGCCCAGTTGGCTGGAGCTGCAGAATACACTGGAGTAAGACACTCCCACCTCAACGAGTGTCCTGGATATGACACTAAACCATCAAATCATCATGTTGCGCCGCCAGCACGGATATCCCTGACCCTCTCTCGCCACTTCTCCCTATCATTCATCGCCTCCGGCAGGTCTTCAGGGTTACATCCTGTGTCCTCACATAGTTGCTGTATGTAAGTTCGTGCTGGTCGTCCTGCTTTTGCACATCCATACGTGGGGGTCCACAGGAGTACATCGCTTATGAGCTCGTCCTTGCTTCTCCAGCAGTGTCCCGCGTGTCTGGTTCGTCTAACTTGTATAGTCTTCGTGATGGGGGACAAGTGTCCGTATAGTTGGTGTCTCGTGGGGGTGTTGCCAGGACTTGTTCAATACTGCTCTCAACATTCTTGTGTAATTTCCGTCTAGTTTCCTCTCCAGCCGCTTAGTCAGCGTCCATGTAGTGCATCCATATAGCAGTATCGACACAACCGCTGCCTGGAAGAAACTGCGTTTCATTTTATCGGTTAGGTCCGACTTCCATATGATCGAGAGCCTGTCGATAGCAGTCCATGCCTTCGTCAGTCGTGTGTCGATGTCTTTTTCGGTTGATGAGACGCTACTTCCTAGGTAGGTGAATTTGTCTACAAGTTTCAGAGAGGCTCCGTCTAGTGTGGCAATGTTGCCCGTTTGGTTGTAACACATATATTCAATTTTGTTTGCATTGACATGGAGGCCAATGCTAGCTGCGGCTCGTTCCAGACCATGCAGTAGTGTCTCTGCTTGATTAGGCGTATTCGCTCGTAACGCCAAGTCATCAAATCATGGAATCCAGTAATTCTAGAGCTTTGGAACGCAGAGTACCCCTTTACTGCAACCTCTCCCTGGTCCAAGCCGGCCTTGAGCGGTAGCACCTGATAGGGTCCTATCTATGGGTTAAATAGAACTGCTTGAAATTTAAACTGTATTTATGCTAAACTGAATTGTTAGAAATAGAACTTGGATCACTTAACTGTGTAAATGACTGTTTAATTGAATCGTTTGATACATAGCAATACTTGGAACCATTTAAACTAAACTGCTAAACTGAATTGTTTGAAATGTAATTTTTACACTTTGTACTTATGTTAAATTGTTTGATTATTTAACTGTATTTGTATAAGATATGAGTGAAACATTTATCTGTTTAAAAAAAGCCCTGGCTCGTTTAAAAATATTAATCATATTAAACATGTATGAAAAAGGATTTGCCATTAAAAAAAGTACCATGGTTGATATGCCATCAAACAAACCCCATCAATTCTTCTCTTTCTGCGATGAGTAAGTAGTTAGTCCAATTGGGCTCTAACTTTTGATTTGGCAAAAGATCTAGAAGGAAAACTCTTAAAAATTGACTGTTACCAACTTCTCTATCGGATGAACTGGTAAATACATTCGAAAGTTGGCGGGTGGATAAGGCTTGTATACTTTGCTATGGAGAAGTCATAACGGTTTCTATCCACACAGAATACTCTAAGCATTTGAGAAAATGTCAGTAACAAAATGGACCTTCAATCGATGCCCGCCCACAACCCTGCACAGCTTAGTCGGGTGGGGCTGTAGAATACACTGACTGCATCTCTGTAGAGGGGTAAGACTCTCCCAAAGAGTGTCCAGGATATGACACTAAATCTGATGTTCCAGTAATACTGGTGCTTTGGGGAATGCGGGGTACCCTTCATTGCCATCGCTCCAGGTCCACTCAGACCCGGAGAGGTAGCACCTGATAGGACCTTATCTATGGGTCAAATAGAACTTTGACATTTAAACAAGGTGCAAACAGATGACATGATAAATTGAATTGCTTGAAATAGAAGTGCTTGATCATCTAACGGAACAAATGATTGTTTGTATTATTATATAGCAATACTTTAAAACATTCAACTGTGTGCAAACTAATGATTGATGGGGAATAGAATTATTCTTATTAGATGGAAAGTGAAACTATTTAACTGAGGCCAAAAAATGTGCTCAGGCTCATTTTATCTTTATCTACAAAATGTATTTAGAAATTATATTATACGTATAAAGTATTTAGGATTTAAATAGCCAAAGTGGTTGATATACCGCTTGACAAAATCTAAAAATCATTGAAATATTTAGAATTAACTCTCAAACCAATTTTGTAAAATATTGCACTAATTATCGTATTTCCATTAATTTTTCAGTTAGACGCTAAAAAATTTTTTCTTTAAAGATACCTCCGTATATCCAATTAAGAACAGGGGATGTAGAATACACCGATTGCATCTCGCGGAATTAAGACTCCACCCACTCCAATGAGTGTCCTGGATTTATTAAATAAACTGAATGTGAGGCTCTAGAGCTTTAAGATTTATGAAAAACCACTTTATTGTCATTACTCTCAAGTCCACTCTGGAGTGATAATACCTGATAGGGCCCTATCAATGTGTCAAATAGAACTGTTCGACATTTAAACTGAGTGCAAACAAGTGAAATGCTGAATCAAATTGTTGGAAATAGAACTGTTTGATCGCTTAACTGTGTAAATAAATGACTAATGTTGAATAGAATCATTAGCGTTGATTTGAAATAGCTCAATCTTTAACTGTGTGCCTAAATTAAAATGTTTACTGAACGATGCTTGAAACAATTTCAGTGCAAACAAATAATTAATACTAAATAGAATTATTCCCGTAAGAATACTTGGAACCATTTAACTGTGAGCAAATAGTAATGATACTTGTATGCAAACATTAACTGTGACTCAAAGGTCTACTCTGTCCGGGAGTGGTAGTACTTGATAGGGTCCTATCTATGGGCTGCCCAGTCGGCTGGGGCTGTAGAATACACCGACTGCTTCTCTGCAGAGGAGTAAGACCCCCCCCCACAAGGAGTGTCCTAGATATGATACTAAACAATCAGATGGTGAGGTTCCAGTAATACTGGAGCTTTGGGGAATGCGGAGTACCCCTTCATTGCCATCGCTCCCAGGTCCACTCTGGCCCGGAGTAGTAGCACCTGATAGGGTCCTATCTATGGGTTAAAGAGAACTAACGGCATACTTATGTTAAACTGAATATCTTGAAATAGAAGTGTTTTTGACAATTGAAGCGTGCTTACCTTTTGAACTGCGTGCTCGCGCTAAACTGAATTATTTCAAATAGAACTGTTTTTTGACATTGAAACTGTACTTGCACTAGACTGAATTGTTTAATTTACTATTCACTATACTGATTTTTTTTTTTTTTTTTTTGCATTTAAACTGCGTACTGATGCTAAACTTAATTGCTCGAAATAGAACTGCTTTGACATCTAAACTGTACTTAAGCTAAACTGAATTATCTGAAATAAAACTTTGACATTTTACTGTGTATTGCCCAGTCAGCCAGGGCTGTAGAATGTACTGACTGCACCATTGCAGAGGAGTGAAACCCCCTCCCAATGAGTGTCCTGATATGACACTAAACAGTCTGATGGTAATGGTTCCAGTAATGTTGGGGCTTTGGAAATAGGAAAATGTTTTTTTGACTTTGAAACTGTATCTACACTAAACTGAACTGTTTGACATGGAACTGTTCTGACATTTAACTGTGTAAAAATCTGTACTTGTGCTAAACTGAATCAGCTGAATTAGAACTGCCTGACTAAACTGAATAGCTAGAAATAGAAATGTTTTTCAGTTAAACTGTACTTACATTTAAACTGCGCGCTTATGCTAAACTGAATTGTTTGAAATTGAACTGTTTTTGACATTGAAACTGTACTTACATAAAACTGGTTATATATAACTGTTTGAATAAACTGAATAGTTTAAAATAGAAATCTTTGACAAACTATACTCATGCTAAACTGAATTGTTTTAGATAGAACTGATTTACATAAAAATGAATTTGGCGTTAAATAACCTACGAGGGTTGATGTGCCATGAAACCCAACCAAGTAAATAGATATGCATAATATGTAAGATTAACATTTGAAAGGAGGTCGAGCTTATCTGTTACAAGTTGGACTCTGCGGTGGTTCGTAGAGCACGGGACCAGCGGAAAAAAATCACTTATGGCGTCTTCAAAAAAAAATATCCGAATCACTCTGAGAATGGGGCAGCAAACTTCCCCCAAACGGATTGTTATTGGATCATTGGAAGAACTGTCCAGTCGACAGGGGCTGTGGAATACACTGGTTGCTTCTTTGCTGAGGGGTAAGACAATAGAACTAAACCATGCTTTCTTGTCTTTACCGTTTTTTGCATTTAAACTGCGTATTTATGCTAAACTGAATTGTTTGAAATAGAACTGTTTTGACGTCTAAACTGTGTACTAAACTGAACCATTTGAAATAAAGCTTTGACATTTAACTCAGTGTATTGGCCAGTCGGCCGAGGCGGTAGTCTGCACCTCTCAAGAGGGGTAAGACCCCCCACCACCACCACGAGTGCCCTAGACGCAAAACAATCTAATGAAGTTCCAGTAATACTTGAGCTTTAGGGGAATGTGGAGTACCCATTCATTGCCATTGTTCCCAGGTGCACTCTGGCCTGGAGAGATAGCACTTGATAGGCTCCTATCTCTGGGTCAAATAGAACTGCGTACTTATGCTAAACTGAATTATTTAGAATAGAACTGTTTTTGACATTTAACTGCCTAAACAAACTATTATAAAAGGGATAGTTTGAAATAGAACTGTTTGTTTATAAATGGATTTGGCGTTAAATAACCTACAATGATGGATGTCCCACCAAAATAATCTATTAATCAGATGTATAAAACTCTCTCCAATACAACCCAAAACTCATTTGTTAATTTTGTATCAGCATTGTTGGCGCTGGCGCTCAAAGATGTGTACATATTTTGACCTGTAACATGAGGTCATCTAAGATCTGCAATGGTTGATATAAAACGAAACCAAATCTGAAGCTCCAATCCGGGTGCTTTGGGGAACATGGAGTACTCTTAAATTGCTATTGCTCCCTGGTCCACTATGACCCGGAGTGGTAACACCTGATAGGGTCTTATCTATGGGTCAAATAGAACTGGTTGATATTTAAATTGTTAGATTACTTATCAAATTTAACTGCTAGAAATAGAACTCTTTGACCATTTTGCCCAGTCAGCTGGGGCTATAGAATACACTAACTGCACCTTTGCAGAGGGGGTAAGACCCCCCCCCGCCGACGAGTGTCCTGATTTGACACTAAACAATCTGATGGTGAGGTTCTAGCAGTGCTGGAGCTTTGGGGAATGCGGAGTACCCTTCATTGCCATCGCTCCCAGGTTCATTCTGTCCCGGAGTGGTAGCACCTGATAAGGGTCCTATCTATGGGTTAAATAGAACTAAATGGTGGCTGGAGTTTACTGTTTTTATACATTAAAGCAGCATATTTATGCTGAGGTGGATTGTTTAAAATAGAACTGTTTTGACATTAAAACTGCGTACTAATGCTAAACTGAATTGCTCGAAATAGAACTGTTTTGACATCTAAACTGTGTACTTATGCTAAACTGAATTTTCTAAAATGAAACTGTTTTGACATTTAATTCGGTGTATTGCCCAGTCGGCTGGGGCTGTAGAATACACTGACTGCACCTCTGCAGAGGGGTAAGACCCCTCCCTAACGAGTGTCCTGGATATGACACTAAACTGTCTGATGGTGTGGTTCCAGCAATGCTGTGGCCTTGGGGAATACGGAGTACCCCTTCATTGCCAGTGCTCCCAGGTCCACTCTGGCCCGGCGTGGTAGCACCTGGTAGGGCCTTATCTATGGGTTAAATAGAACTAACGGCATACTTATGCTAAACTGAATATCTTGAAATAAATGTTTTTGACAATTGAATCATGCTTACATTTTGAACTGCGTGCTTGTGCTAAACTGAATTATTTCAAATAGAACTGTTTTTTGACATTGAAACTATTTACACTAAACTGAATTGTTTAACTTAGAACTGTTCTTACATGTAACTGTACATAAACAATCTGTACTTTTACTAAACTGAATTAGCTGAATTAGAATTGCTTGACTAAACTAAATAGCTCGTAATAGAAATGTTTTTACTGTTAAACTGTACTTACATTTAAACTGCGTGCTTATGCTAAACTGAATTGTTTTAAATTGAACTATTTTTGACATTGAAACTGTACTTATACTAAACTGAATTATTATATATAACTGCTTGAATAGTTTTAAATGTTTTTGACAATTAAACTGTACTTATGCTAAACAGAATTGTGTTAAATAGAATTGATTTACATAAAAATGGATTTGGCGTTAAATAACCTACAAAGGTTGATATGCCATAAAACCAACCAAACCATCTTTGACCATTTTAACTGTAAATAAATGACAGATATTAAATTGTTAGTGATACATTGCAATACTTGGAACCATTTGACTGTGCAAATGAAGGACTAGTGTTTTAATACTAGCGTTAAATAGAAAGACATCTGTGTGCAAACAAGTGACTTTTATATCTATCGAATAGAACTTTGTTAAATGGTTCAATTTATTGCTGTCTTCAATCATATGATAATAGTAAATCGAATTATTCGTGTTAGAAACAACTGAAACCGTTCAACAGTGGAAAAAAAATCGCTAGTTCAGGCTTGTTTAAAAATGTTATCAACAAAATGTTTACAAATCACATTTTGGGGCTGCAGAATACTCTGCAGAGAGGGTAAGACTTCCCTCATTCAGTGTCCTGAATCAGACACTTACCATCTGATGGTAAGGCTTCAGTCTAGGAGCTTTGGGTGTGTGGTGTACCCTTCCATTGTCAACATTACCCGGTCCCCTCTGGCTCGGAGTGGTAATACCTGATAGGATCCTATCTTTGTCAAATAGATCTTTGATATTTTAACTGTACTCATTCTAAACTGAATTGTTTGATATAGAACATTTTGATTATTTAATTGTTTACAAGTGATACTTAATAATACTTGGAACCATTTACCTTTGTGGACTTGCTAAACTTGTTTGAAATAGAACTGATCATTTAACTGGGTGGGGGCTGTATAAGAAACTGTACTGACGCTAAATTGAAGTAGAACTGATCATTTAATTGTATTCGTATTAGAAATAAGTTAACCCATTTAACTTATGTAATAGATTTGGCATTACATAACAACCAATGGTTTATATGCCATAAAACCCAATTCAAGTAGAAATAATTAACTATCGATATTATAGCTGTGCAAGAAATCCAGAACTACTCAAATATAAATGTAAAATGAAAGCAATTCTCTAACCCTGTGGGCATCCAGTGGTCATTCAAAAAGTTCTCAGCTTCATTTAGAAAGAGCTATAGCTCAACATTGTTCTTGTGGCAACACTGTCACTTAAAAAAAAAACTAGAAAAACTAATTCAGATTTGTCTTGATTTCTGTTCATGAAGCCTGTAGAAGGTGTAACAGATCTTTCTAAAAAACCTAGCCATGGAACAAGTTGATGCCATTTATCGTATGGTGAACCCAGTCGGCTGGGGCTGTAGAATATAGCGACAGCATCTCTGCAGAGGGGTAAAACTCCCCCAACGAGTGTCCTGGATATGACATTAAACAATCTGATGGTTAGGCTTCAGTCCAGGAGCTTTGGAGAATGTAAACTATTTCTTCATTGTCATCGCTCCTAGGTCCACTCTGACCTAGAGTGATAGTACCTGATAGGGTCCTATCTATGGGTCAAAAAAAAAAAATTGACCATTTAACTGTACGCAAAAAAATAACTGAATTGTTAAGATTACATGGTAATAGTTGAAACCATTTAACTATGCGAATGGGTGATGTTGAATAGCAATACTGCAAAAATTGAATTATTGGTATAACATAGTCAAATGGTGACGTGTATTACTGTGTAAATGAATGAATAGCGTTGAATCGAATTAGTGTTGAATATCAATACGTGAAGCGATTTGTGTTCAAAACAAATTAGTTCTTCCTTTAAAAGGGAATTAAAAAATTATTCACTTATAAATCATACAACCACCTGAGCAAACAAATGACTTTTATATCAAATTATAAGCGTTACATTAGCAATAGTTAAAACCATTTAACTTTTTACAAAAAATGAGCTTTGGATCGTTGAAAAATGTTTCCTTTTTAAACTTGACAAATCAGATTTAATGTATTCGAGGATTTAGTATTGAATAACCTACCAGGGTTGATTATTCCATAAACCCAACCAACCCGATTAAAAGCAAACACACGGGTAATCCACCCCTACATCCATCGCGCAGTTCAAGCAGGCAGCAACTATTGCCAAGGCGTTGGATTTTGATGGTAATCACGATAGACGATTGCCCAGTCGGCTGGGGCTGTTGAATACACCGACTGCTTCTCTGCAGAGGGGTAAGAACCCTTTATTTCCTGCAAATTACAGGAAGGCACAAGGCCTTAAGTTTTGTGGGGAAGGGGAAGGGTGCGGTCTTGCAATAACTATGTTTTAACTAGAGGGACCTAGCTAGCCACATTCGCCGACCCATTCAACAACACAATATATAGTCATTCATCCGTCGCCTGCGCGCTGCTGCCACCAAAATACCACATTTGCTCGATGAAGAAAGGCCTACTTAAAACCCCGAGAGTGATGCATGATTTTTACAAATGAATTCATATGATGGGGGTGGGAGGAAAAACCCCGAAATATATACAGAAACAAAGGAAAAATCCCCCGTTTGGCTGACCTCCCATCCCCCCCGTCTATAAAATTGGAGGCCGACTGTTTTCCGGGGCGAAAAGAACCGAAAACAAGCCGGACCTACCCTAGGTGGGGCAGGGATCCTAATCTACAGGGGTAAAAGGAAATAAGGGGTCGGGCGCGGTATGGGTTGATTCAAACAGGTAATATGATTTTTATACAAATGGATGTTCAAGATCTTCAGTAAAGGTGGGCTGGGATACGGGTTACGGTACAAAAATAATGGGGATGGGGAAGATCTTGGATACTAATGACTAGATGACGGGGACAATGACTGACACCATACTGCTAACTAGGTTGCAAGGGAAAAAACATTGCCTACTTACCGGGGGTGGGGTCCCGAAGGACCCGTACCGTAGACGCCATGAGAGGGCAGAGGAGGGAAGGATGACTCCAACTCGCTCGCAATAGTAGAAGGCGTGCTCAGCCGTTTCTTCTAATCCACTGCCGCAGCGAGGACAATCGGGCATGTCTGCCAGGCCCGCCTTGTAGTTCAAGCCGAGAAGGGGTAACGCATTCCGTACAAGTCGCCAGGTGAGCGAGAACTCGGAGTTGTTCAAGAAGCTCGATCCTGGCGCCCAATTCCAGTGAGAGCGGATCTCCTCCGCCGTCCAGCCTCGCCGCTCGCTAAGAGGATCAGAAGCGGAACCCGCCACTAACTCCCGATATAGCTCTTTCCGAGGCCGTGAAAGGTCACTGGACCCAAGAAGGTTACGAAGGGCCTTTCGGCACTTGCGGACAAACAGTGCTTCGCCCAAAGGCTTACGTCGACCTTCAGCCTTTGGGTCTGACTGGAGGCGAGGAAAAGTCCGACTCGCCTTTCGTCTCCACACTGCGTCCCCCGTCAAGGACCAGCCCAGGTATGCAAGTCTTTCAGCAAGCCAGTGGCTCTCCAGATCAGGCATACCCAGACCCCCGTTGCGTGTACGTTGGATACAGACCTGCCTACGGACCATCGGCCTTGCACCTCCCCAGAGCAATCTGGAGAGGTATTGTTGCAGTGCCAACCGACGAGCCTTAGGCAGAGGAAGTACAGCCAATCGGTAAAGGATCAGAGGGAAGACGTACGTGGCGCACGCCTCCGCCCTGCCCTTTAAGGACAACCTCCTTGAAAGCCAGATTCCCACCTGAGCATTCACCTTGGTTTGTACTTCCAACCAATTTCGCTCTAGTTGGAGGTCGGGCCCGAACCACACCCCAAGGATGCGGACGGGTCCGTCACTCCAGCGGAAGGGCCCTGGAAGAGTATTGCTACCCCTCCAAGCACCGAGCCGCAAACCTTCGCTTTTGTCAAAATTGACCTTGGCTCCTGCGATCCGCTCGTACTCGACAACCGCCTCTTTCACAGCCTTTATATCAAAACGGCGGGACACAAAGACTGATGTCATCAGCGAACGCGGAAACCCTTGCAGCAAGGCTGCTAACAAAAGGTATACCGCGCAGGGACGGACTTGTCCTCTCATCCCTAAGCCTGCGCAGGAGGGGCTCCAACGCAAGGACATAGAGGAGACAGGGGGCAGCCCTGCCGGACCGAACGCTCGATCGCGAATACCTCCGAACGCCTTCCGTTCACCTGCACCACTGCCTGAGGGTTATGGTACATCATACTAATCCATCTGCGGAACTCCGGTTTGAATCCGGCAGTCTCCAAAACAGACGCCAAGAACCGATGGTCAACCCTATCGAAGGCCTTGGACAGATCTAAACTGATCAGCGCGGCTTCAGTGTCGTCTTCTATTCTCTCTAGGACCTCGCGAATCAAGTGCAGATTGTCCTGGATCGATCTTCCCTTCACAGCAAAGGTCTGTTCGGGGCCGATCAGATCACTGATGACACGCTGTAAACGATTCGCCAAGACCCGGGCCAAAATCTTTAACTCTGCGTTAAGCAGAGTTATGGGCCTGTAGTCATCTAAGCCCTCCCCAACATGCTGGCCACCTTTCTTCAGCAATGTGAACCCACCCTTGGTAACGCAACCAGGTATCACTCCCTGGGCGAACCAATGGTTGAACACATCCGTCAGAATAGGCACAAACATGTGCGACATCCTCAAGTACACTTCGTAGGGCAAACCATCTAGTCCCGGCGACTTGTTGAGGCCGACCCGCTTCAACGCATCACGGACTTCGCATTCAGTAACCAAACCCTCGCAGCTAGCCGCTTCAGCCACCCCAAGGCGGGGGAAGTCGGCAAGATAGCTACGAAACTCCCGGATCGGGAGATCAAGGCAGCGGGCAAAGCGATCCCGAAAGGCATCACGCATCCCACGACCTGATCGCAGCAGTCGCCCGTCCGCAGTCTTGACAGACGCGATGTACCGATCGGGGAACCTTCGCACTTCTTCTTCACGCACAGTCGCGTTCGATTTCACAGCTTCGTTGAGAACTCTATTTAGCCTAGATCTAACTACGAATCCCTTGTAGCGCTCGCTACTCTCACGCTCAAGGTCCCTCCTAGCTTGCTCTACACCTAGGGAGTCCCCCCCAGCCATCGCCCGGGAAAGTCTATCTTCTATAGACTTCGCCTCCTTGGCCTTATCTAGGCTGAGCTGTTGACCGTATTTGGTGGCGAAGTCTCTAATCCTATATTTCAGAGAAACCCACCACCTATTCCCGGTAACCGCCCTCACTAACGCCCGCTGAATTAGGGATTCTAGCCGGTCCCGGAAGTCCCGTATCTCCAGTAAGGAGGTATTGAACTTCCAGTAGCCGGCTAGACTAGGCCTATTGGCTAACCGCACACTGACCCTAACAAGCTTATGGTCAGTCCACGCTATCAGGTGGAACGTGGGACAACTAACGAAATCAATGTCAGCTCGTCTAACTAACAATCTGTCCAAGTAGGAACCTACTTTGGCAGAGGGCGAGCTATCTAGCCACGTCCACATCTCCCGCCCTGGGTGATCAAGACGAAACCTGTCGACGAGACCGTGACGAGTCACGAAGCCGACAAGGCTGCTATCACACCTTCCCGCACGCCTAGCTCCCCGCCCGAACTTATCTTTCTTGGGATCAAGGATCGCATTCCAATCACCCATTAAGACTAGCCGCTTCGTATCGTCCAGGAACGGCGCCAACCGACGAAAAAAGGAAACCCTCTCCGCAGCGATATTGGACGCATAAACCGCCACCAGACGAAACTTGAAACTTTTCACGGCAACATCGGCCACAACCAGCCGGCCTCACCGTCACCTGCAAAAACAACGTCAACATCAGCATCAAGGCTGCGTCCAACTAGCAAAGAGACCCCAGCGCTGATGCGGCTGCCGTATGCTGAGAAAACGTTAGTCGCTTTCCAGCACCCGACAGTCGGCATCGCAAGTGAAGTGGGTCTCCTGCACTGCAGCAACATCTACTCCGAGGTTCTTGAGTTCACCAAGCAAGCGCGCACACTTGCTTGAATCCCTCAGTCCCCTCACATTCAAACTGGCAAGGTTTAAAGTCATCAATCTCACTTACCTTACTCAGTGTCGACTACGGGCCGGAAATCCTTGGGTGTGAGGATGCCGACAGCCTGACGCAGGGAACCGGTGCCGAGTTCAGTTGTCACCCGGTTGTCCCTGGTGATTCCGCCGACATCTATGGGGAACCGCAGCTTTAGGGACCTGTAAAGGGACGGGTGAACCAAAATAGGGACCCTGCCCGAACAAAAAGAATACATTTTTTAAGGGAGGAGTGCTCCAACTCCGCCAGCTTTATGCCCGTATCAGTCTGACACTGTACTCAAGAACTTCCATATGCCCTTGGTACGGTCGCCAGCTGACGGGACAAAATTAGTCACCATGGCTGCACTCCTAAAATTCACCGGGTTTGAAACATTTAAGTTCTGGATTTTTTCCAGGCTTAGCAGCGGCTTTAGTGCCTTTCACAGCTGGAAGTCACCGACTGCTTCCAGCTCTACTGAGCACAAAGCCGCTGCCTGCTGGATCTGTTTTATAGTCAATTGATTCTCCCCCTCCTGCCGATTTGGTGTTTTTTTTTTGTTTTTTTTTGCTGGCAGGAGGGTCTTGTTTCTGTCTGTCCGGAAAGAGTTCCTGGCTGAATATTGATGATGATGGGCTTAGTGATGGCAGCGATGGTGTGCGGGTTAGATTTAGGGGCTGGGACCGGTCAGCAGATTGAGACCTTGGGAGGGGGATTTGATAAGGTCGGTGACATCTTCTAAATAAATGTTCGTGTTCTGGTGAAAGGGTAGCAATTTGATGAGGGGGCTGTGTGGGTTGAAGGATTTGAGGGGGAAAGGGTGGTGGAGGAAGAGGTGGAGGGGTAGAGGTGGAAGTGGAGAAGGTTGTTGTGGTTTTTGTTGCTGAGAGGAGGGGCCCGCCTTGGGTTGCTCGGGGCATATTTTTTTGGCGGCCCATTCCCCACTGTCCCTTCTCCTCTTTAGGTTGGTGGTTGTTTCCATCTCCTCTATTTGGTTTGCTTTTGCTTTCTTTTTATGTTTCTTGGGGGAAGTTGCTGGAGCTGCTACTGCTGGTGTCTTTGGGGTTGATTTGGAGGATGTTGCTGCTGAAGTTGGTGTTGCTGGTGTTGGAGTTGGAGTTGCTAGTGGTTCTGGTGTTGCTGCTACTTCTACTGTTGCTGCTGATGAGGTCTTTTTTTGAGGAGGGGATGAGCTTTTTTTCCCCCTGCTTAGGGGACCCCTTTCTCTTTCTGGCCACTTCCGTCCAGCCCTCTTGATTACTGGATTTGGGCTGGGCTGGACCCGGGCCCTTGGCCTCCGTTTCTTTGTTGATTGTGGTGGTGGTGGCCGCTGCGTCCCCCGTTGTTGTTGTTGTGGCCTTTTCTCTGTTTTCAGGGCGCTGGGGGCAAAACTTGGCGATGTGGCCAATTTGTTTACACCCCCAGCACCTGGGGCGTCTTCCCTCCACCAACACAATCATCTGCCGATCCCCGCAAGTTAACGTCTCCGGGATGGCTTTGAAGCCATCCCTTGTTAGGCACAGCCGGAAGGCATAGTCCCCGTTGGCTGTCCCGGCCGGGGATCTGAGGAGGTTACACTCCTCAACATGGCCAAAGGCGCTTAAATATGCTGCCAGGACCTCCCCAGTGATAATGGCCGGGACATTGCAGACCGTGACACGGAGCCTACGGGTGCCTTTGTATTCCGGCTGTAGCCTGAAGTTCTTGGTTATAATATCGCTTTCTGCTGCCTTCGCCGCTTGCTCTTCACTAGGGAGCAGGACATCCCATGTCGCAAAACTTTTCCTGCAGAAGTATTGACATGGGATGCCTGCCTTCCTCAACAGTTCCTCGAATGTCTTTATTTAGCCCCACAAACCTTTTGGTCTTTAAGTCGGAAACGACCAGCGAGAGGACTCTTGGCGTAATTCTTTCAACTATTTCCGGGATGGGCAGTATCTCGTTTCCATCAGAGGGGTAAGAACCCCACAACGAGTGTCCTTATATGACACTAAACAATCTGATGGTGAAGTCCCAGCAATGCTGGAGCTTTGGGGAATGCAGAGTACCCTTTCATTGCCATCGCTCCCTGGTCCACTCTGGCCCGGAGTGGTAGCACCTGATAAGGGTCCTATCTAAGGGTTAAATAGAATTAAATTGTGCTTCTTTCACTATACTGATTTTTGCTTTTAAACTGCGTAATTATGCTAAACTGAATTGTTTAAAATATAACTATTTTGACATTGGAACTGCTTACTTATGCTGAACTGAATTGCTCAGTACAGAACTGTTTTTGACGTCTAAACTGAACTTATGCTGAACTGAGTTATCTGAAAAATACTGTTTGACATTTAACTCTGTATTGCCCAGTCGGCTGGGGCTGTAGAATACACTGACTGCACCTCTGCAGAGGGGTAAGACCCCCCCCTAACGAGTGTCCTGAATATGAGTGTCCGGATGGTGAGGTTCCAGCAGTGCTGGAGCTTTGGGGAATGTGGAGTACCTCTTCATTGTCTGGCCCGGAGTGGTAGCACCTGATAGGGCCCTATCTATGGGTTAAATAGAATTAACGGCATACTTATGCTAAACTGAATTGTTTGAGTAAACTGAATAGCTTAAAATAGAAATGTTTTTGACAATTAAACCGTACTTACATTTGAACTGCATGCTTATGCTTAACTGAGTTGTTTGAAAAAGAACTGTTTTTTCGACATTAAAACTGTATTTACACTTAACTGAATTGTTACCTATAACTGCAACTGTTTTTTGACATTGAAACTGTATTTACACTAAACTAAATTGTTTAACATAGAACTGTTCTTACATATAACTGTGTGTAAACGAAATCTGTACTTTTACAAAACTGAATTAGCTGAAGTAGAATTGCTTGACTAAACTGAATAGCTCGAAATAAAAAATGTTTTTTTTTACAATTAAACTGTACTTACATTTAAACTGCGTGCTTTTGCTAAACTGAATTGTTTTAAATTGAACTATTTTTGACACTGAAACTGTACTTACACAAAAATGAATTGTTATATATAACTGAATAGTTTGAAATAGAAATGTTTTTGACAATTAAACTGTACTCATGCTAAACCGAATTGTTTTAAATAGAACTGATTATTTACATAAAAATGGATTTGGCGTTAAATAACCTACAAAGGTTGATATGCCATAAAACCAAACCAAACGATAGACGACCTAAAAAAAAAAAAAAAAAAAAAAAAAAAAAAAAAAAATACAATAAATGAACAGTGCTATGCACGAGAATTTACACAGCAATTAAATCTCAACACTTGGGAATATGTACTTTGCTCCTGGATAACACGCCTGTTGACACTGCTCAAGTTGATGTAAATGAAGCAGCCGAATGTAGTTTTGAATTCTCGCATGAGTTAGTTCCATCTAATTTTTTTAAAACTCCTATCCAACGGTAAGTGTGCTGGGGCCGTTGAATACACCGACAGCATCTCTGCAGAAAGTTCATTCCATACTGAGGCTCCTGTAATTCTGGAGCTTTGGGAAATGCAGAGTACCTCTCCATTACATTCGCTCCCAGGTCCACTCTGGCTCGGAGTTGTAGCTCCTGATAGGGTTCTATCAATGGGTCAAATAGAACTAAACTGAATTGTTTGAAATAGAACAGTTTTCGTGTCTTAAAAAATGGATTTGACATTAACAACCTACAATCGTAGGTTATTAAGATCAAATCCATTTTTTTGATGTGCAATAAAACTAATCCACTGTCCCTGCACTTGTGGTGGGGCGTGGGGCCATGGCGTCTTCAAATAAAAATTTAAAAAAACTAAGCGAAACTTATCAGACTCGGAGAATGAGGTGGCAGACTTCACCAGATTCATTGTTATTGAATCTCTGAAGGAGGTATATCAAGCTAAATTCCCGCCTTTTTGCGTAAAAAAGATTCCAACAGACTACTCCAAAAACGTTAAGAAAGCCAGGAACAACTTACTAGCCGAAATGGTCAGCCGGGGGCAGGCAGAAAACATTAAAAATGAAAACATTTCATACGACGAAATGCAGAGCCAGCCCCCAGGAAAATCATATCACTTCCAAAGGAGTAATCAGAAGTAGGGAGATGGTATTGGCTATAGAAGAGATAGCAGCAGCCTTGAGAAAACGGTTACAAACATGAGAATCTCTATCAGAAAAATGCGAAGAACGAAACCAGACCAACACTTACACCCTGACATTTTATCAGCCCCATACTCCTGAGGAGGTGAAGATCGGCAATTCTTTTGAGCTGAATGACACATGTGCCAAATACGTTAAAAAAAAACACGGACCACTTGGAAAATTGCTTGAAAAAATTAGATGTGCAAACTGCTGACAAGATCATCCGGCTTACGCAAGATCTTGCAATGGTTACAAAAAATTACTTGATGTGAAACACAATAGGGATGCATCTTTCCTGGAAGCAAGGAAAATAGTTGGGACTTACATGGGGGGGGACAGCTACGCCTCTGGACGACGGTAGATACAACCAATCGAGACAACAAATAGAACACTCGTGGAGAAATTGATCCAGTAGGAGTCGAATGATTGGCCAGTTTCAGGAGAACCTGAAAAAATTACTCGGTCGAATTTTACCAGACATCAGCTTGGTAACTGGTTGGGAATGGGGAGAGATCAAGCAAAAACAGGCGTAGGATCTAGTACCCCAATACGAACAACTCCTAAAAGTGCAAACTGCCTATTCGGCTGGGGTTATAGAATACACCGACTGTACCTCTGCGGAGGGGTAAGACCCCCAATGAGTGTCCTGAATATAACACTAAACAATCTGATGGTGAGGTTCTAGTAATGCTGGGGCTTTGGGGAATGCAGAGTACCCCTTCGTTGCCATTGCTCCCAGGTCCCCTCTGGCCCGGCGTGGTAGCACCTGATAGGTTCTTATCTATGGGTTAAATAGAACTACATACTTATGCTAAATTGAATAGCTTAAAATAGAAATGTTTTTGACAATTAAACCGTACTTATTTAAATTGCGTGCTTATGCTAAATTGAATTTGAAATGGAAGTGTTTTTTGACATTGAAACTGTATTTACACTAAACTAAATTGTTTAAAATAGAAATGTTCTGACATTTAACTGTGTAAACGAAATCTGTACTTTTACAAAACTGAATTAGCTGAAGTAGAATTGCTTGACTAAACTGAATAGCTCGAAATAGAAATGTTTTTTTTTTCTTTTACAATTAAACTGTACTTACATTTCAACTGCGTGCTTTTGCTAAATTGAATTGTTTTAAATTGTACTAATTTTGACATTGAAACTGTACTTACACTAAACTGAATTGTTATATAACTGCTTGAATAGTTTGAAATAGGAATGTTTTGACAATTAAACTGTACTTATGCTAAAGTGAATTGTTTTAAATAGAACTGATTTACACAAAAATGGATTTGGCGTTAAATAACCTACAAAGGTTGATATGCCATAAAACCCACCAAACCATCTAACAAAACAGCTGTTACATTAGTCACTAATCCGTCAACCAAAAATTATCAGACAGGCTAAAAAGACTGGTCTCCAAAAAAACCTGAACAACTCTAACAAAAACCACAAGCTCCTGTTGGCCAAGCTGAGGCTGTAGAATAGACTTTTTTGCTGAGGAGTAAGACCCCAACGAGTGACCTAGATATGACACTAAACAACCTGGTGAGGCTCCAATAATGCTGGAGCTCTTGGGAATACAGAGTACCCCTTCATTGCCATCACCCTAAGGTCTACACTGGCTCGAAGTGGTAGCATCAGTTTAGTTCTATTTGAACGATAGATAGGGTCCTATATACTTACGCTAAACTGAATTGTTGGAAATAGAACTTATACGCATACAACCTACAATGATTGATAAGCCATAAAACAAAACCAAGCCTAAAGAACAAATCGGATCAGGATGAGAAAAGCTTGTACCGTCACACAATTTCTTTCTGTGACGTTCAAATCATTTTAGCTACAGCTAGGAACACCTCCAGGTTTTTCACCTTTTTATACGAGGATTAACGTTGTCTATGACGTAACCAACGTCAAGCAGCACGATCTGCTTGGGTTAGAGATGTAGAAATATTATATGCACTGAAATGATCGTATGTACTCGTGTATAGGTCGGATTCTGAAGACGTAATTTTACCGAGAAAATTACGTACTCGGGTTGCTTCGTTCCTTGGCGTACGACGGCTTTCGGCTTCGGGTTGGACTTCAGGCGAGGAAAAGACCCTCTCCACCTTACACTGCATCCGTCACAAAGGTCGACTTTCTTTCGTCAACCCATCAGCGAGCCAATGGCTCACCAGATCGGGAAATCTCGAGCCTCCCTCCACCCTGTCGGCTGGGGCTGTAGAACACGCCGACTACACCTCTGCAAAAGGGCAAGAACCTCCTCCCACCGATTGGGCCACAAGTAGCAGGTTATCCGTAAAGCACTAGGACGGAACCCTGGTTGAATAGTCACTGATCAGGCGACAGTGGTCAATGACTTTCAACACGCCACTTTGGCCCTTACTTGGTCAGACGGGCTTGCCCAGTCAGCTGGGGCTGTAGAATACACTGACTGCAGACCCCCCCCAATGAGTGTCCTGGATATGACGCTAAACAATCTGATGGTGAGGTTCCAGCAGTGCTGGGGCTTTGGGGAATGCGGAGTACCCCTTCATTGTCGTCGCTCCCAGGTCCACTCTGGCCCGGCGTGGTAGCACCTGATAGGGCCCTATCTATGGGTTAAATAGAACTAACGGCATACTTATGCTAAAATAAATTGAGTAAACTGAATAGCTTAAAATAGAAACGTTTTTGACAATTAAACCGTACTTACACTTAAACTGCGTGCTTATGCTTAACTGAATTATTTCAAATAGAACTGTTTGTCGACATTAAAACTGTATTTACACTTAACTGAATTATTACATATAACTGCTTGAATAGTTTGAAATGGAAATGTTTTTGACAATTAAACTGTGTACTTATGCTAAACTGAACTGTTTTCAAAAGAACAGATTATTTACTTAAAAATGGATTTGGCGTTAAATAACCTACAAAGGTTGATATGCCATAAAACCAAACAAACCAAACCTTGGTCAGACAGGTAGTCGGATAGGCCCAATCTGATTAATCGGCCCGTCATATCAAACCATAGCACCTATGTTTTATCCCAATCGTACTTTAAAATCTGCACTTGCAGCAAATTCCTAAACGTTATCTTTTCGGTGGTATAAGGCGGGGACTGAGGGTCACTTGCGTTGGGAGAATTGGAATTTGACCAGTGCTGAGCACCTGAAATTAGCAACGGCTCGCAAACCTACTCGAGTATACTGGTCGTGTATCCCCGTCTCAACTAGAGCGAATGTTTCCCTTCTTGGTACATTTGGCCCAGTCGGCTGGGGCTGCAGAATACACCGATTGCATCGCAGGAGAGGGGGTTAGAACGAGTGTCTGGATATGACCCAAAACAATCTGATGGTGAAGTAATACTGAAACCTTTGGGAATGCGGACTACCCCTTCATTGTCATCGCTTCCAGGTCTACTCTGGCTCGGAGTGGTAATATCTGATAGGGTCCTAACTATAGGTCAAATAGAACTAAATTCTATACATATACAAAACCGAGTTCTTTAAAATAAAACTGTTATTGGATTTTTTTTTTTTTTTTTTTTTTTTTTAGTATTACTTATATATTACTTGTATTAACTTATACAAATGGGGAGCATGGACCCTTAAGTTTTTTGATGAAAGGGAGTGGTCTCGCTGGACTATGAGTCTAAGAGTCCCGAGTGCCACATTCGTTAACCCATTCATAAAATACAATTGGCGCAATCATTCTTCCCAGTCATGCCGCAACCAACAAAATATCACGCTTGCTCAATTCGAAGCCCTACTCAAAAACCCTGAAAATACATGATTTTATTTACAAGCATGAGATTATATATAATAGATGAAAGTGATGGGATAGGAGAAAAACCCCGAAAAAAATCCCCGTTTGGTTACCCTCCCATTCTCCCATCTATAATATGGAGGCCGACTGTTTTCCGATGTCCGAGAGGACCGGAAATGAGCCGGACTTTCCCTAATGGGAGGGAACTAAACTAATGGGGCTGTCTTCTCGCCACGATGACCCTCCTCTGCGAATCATTATGATGTCTTGCTGCCTGGACCCCTCCATCTTTAAACAGGTGGAGTAATCTCCGATTATTGCACCGAAAGGTCCTTTGATTGTGCTGACATCTTCGATGCTTCCATACTTACTCAGGAAAGAAGCCAGGACATGTGCCGGCAGAGATAAGGGGACATTATTGACCGTCACCTTTAATTTTCGTGTGCCCATGTAATCTGGTGACATCCTGTAGAATTTGGTGTTGATAGGGCTTTGAGCGAACTTTTTCGTGATTTCGACAGTGGGCAGCTTCTATAATAATACCGTCATGGGATACCGGACGACTTCATGAGCTTAAAACCCTCTCTTCAGGCCAGCTAGTCACCTCGTACGAAGGTCTGTAATTACTAGACAAGGTTTTCGGCCTAGTTGCCTCCACGAACTCTCCAGTGGCTGGTTCTGGCTGTGACTTGGGAGATTCTTGGCCAGGATTGATGGATAGTGAATCGCCCATGTCCTGGCTTCCTTCTGAATTCAGTTGTAATTAAGGCCAGTTTAACTTTATGGGGGCCATGATTAATGAAGAGGTCAGGCAAGTCCGGACTACTAAAATTCAAACTCAAAATGGCTGTGGCGGCTTCAGCATAGTTCGGGGAAGCCAGCTGATTGGAGATTTCCTTCATAGAAAGTACCAGCTTTGGCGCAGTTGGAACGACCCCGGCTGCCGAATGATGATTGAATGCGCAGTCGCCTTGAGTGTATCGGTCTCCATCTGCGAGTAGGCTGCTCTTCGAGGGTTGGTTGCCGTACGGAAGTCGTTCGTCTTCCTAGGATCGGTTGCCACATGGGTGTCGGTTACATTCCGGGGTTCTGACGCAGTGTCGGAGTCGGTCACAATCCAGGGTTTGGTCGCCATATCAAAGTCGGTCAACAGCTGAAGGCCGGGCCAGAACCACACTTCGAGGACGCGGACTGGTCCGTCTCTCTGCCAGAAAAGGCACAGGAAGGGGAACGCCACCCTTCCATGCACCTAACGCAGTCTTTCGCTCTTGGCAGGGGGCTCAAGATCAATTTTGATATCTGCTCATACCTCGCAACCACCTTCTTCACAGCCTTTATGTCCAAACAGTGGGACACAGTGATATCATTGGCGTACGCGGATACTTTTACCGTGAGAGGGCCAGCAGGGCCGGACTTGCCTCCTCATCCCTAAGCCTATTGGGCTCGACAGGTATCGTCTGGATCTCTTCAGCCTCCCGAAGGCGCGGAAGTCGGTTATATAATTGTAAAACTCCTGAACCGGGAGGTGAAGAAAGCGATCACGAAAGTTAGCCCAAAAGGCCTTGCGCAGAGCACGTGACCGTCCGGGGACTTGACCAAAGCGATATACTGAAAAGGGGAACCTTCGTGCTATTTCCTCGCGCGCAAATGCGTTGCATTTCACAGCTTCGCTGGGAACTCTTTAACTTTAATCTAACTGCATATCCTTTGTAGTGCTCGCTAACCGCACGCTCAAGGTTACATCTAGCTAAATCTACGGCTTGGAATATCCACTTTGACTGCATGGGAAAGCTTAAGATTTTGCCACTTTGGTCCTATCTAGACTTAGCTGGTGACCATACTTGATGGCGAAACCGCCAATCCTATGTTTGAGAGATCCGCTCCACTAAAACCCGCTGAATTAGGGATTCTAGCCGGTCCCGGAAGTCCCATATCTCCAGTATGGAGGTATTGAAATTCCAGTTGCCGGGTAGACTTAGGCATAACCGCAGCCTGACCCAAACAAACCCATGGTCTGTCTGCCCAACATAAGAGCTGACACTGATTTTGTTACTAGTCACACGTTCCACTAACACTCTGTCCAGATAAGATCTGGCACGGACAGAGGACGAACTATCTAGCCACGTCTAATCCCCCACCCCCGGGAGATCCAGACGAAACCAACTCTCTAGCTCTCCTTCCAACCCTATCTATCTTGGGATTAAGGATAGCATTCCAATCACCCACTATAACTATCCGTTTCGGATCGTTGCTAACTGCCGATAAAAGGAAACCCTCTCGATATTGGACGCATAAATCGCGGCTCCCTGGAACTCAAAACTTTTAACGGCAACATCGGCCACAACCAGCCGCTCTCCTGTCTCTTACACGAGAAAGATTTACATCAGCATAAAGGTTGCGTCCAATTAGCAAAGAGATTCCAACGCTGCTACGGCTGCCGTATGCTGAAAGAATGAGTCATCATCCAGCACCCAACAGTCCGCAGTGCAAGTGAAGTGAGTCTCCTGCACTACAGTGACAAGTTCACCAAGTAAGCACGCACATTTGCTTTGATCCCTCAGTCCCCTCGCATGCAAAGTGGCGAGGTAGAGATCCTTCAAACCTATTTACCTTACTCACTGTCGACTGCGGCTCGGAAATTCTCGGGTGAGGATGCTGACGGCATGTCTCAAGGAACTGGTGCCGAGCTCAGTAGTTACTCGGCCATCTCTGGACACACCTCCCGATATCTAATGGATACCCCAGTTTTAGGTCCCTGTAAAAGGAAGGGTGAACATAAAGAGACCCGCCCTGAATAGAATTACAGCTTTTTTATTTATTTATTTATTTATTTATTTATTTATTTATTTATTTATTTTTTTATTTATTTTTTTTTTAAAGATGGGTGCTCCAACTGTTACATAGCCATAATGCATATACAACTATACACATATACATGCGGAAACAAAATCAACAATAATGACGAACGAACACACTTCTTTAGAAAAATATACCTCATACTTTATTTGAAATGGTTGGAAAGGGTTGTGTGTGAGAGGTGAGTTGGAGACTGAACAGACTGCAACATATTGACCCCAAGTTGCTTTGTCTTTAGCGGCACTTCTTTCTCATTCTGCTGGCTGCTCAACCAGGGGTCCTGAGAGCCCAGCTCTCCGCTGGGAGCTGGTTCTCACTGCCTCGAACTGCAACTCTAACTTCAACTGCAACTTATTCCAACTAACTCAACTCTCCGTGGCACCGGGTTATGTAATTGTTTGTCGTCCACCTGCTTCCCGTGGGTGTCACAGCCGAGCGAACAAAGGTGATCAGCATGGGTGCAACCCTGAACAAATACGGATTAAAAAGATTTTTGGTTAACTTTTTTTTTTTTTTTTTTTTTTTTTTTTTTTTTTTTTTTTTTTTTTGTGAGTGGCTTAAGGGCTCTGCAGAGTTGAAACTCTACTAGAAGTTCCTCAGCCTCAGCAGAGCACAAAACCATCCTAAAAGTTCTTTCGGCTGAAGCCAATTTCGCCTTACGACGTGCTTTGGAGTCTTGGACAGGGAATGTGAATGTTCTTCTGGGTTATGAGGGGAGTCTGTTAAACGATTTTGATCGGGAGAACAACCTGGAAGGTGAAAGCGGAGAGTTGGTGAGAAAGGAATCGTGTGGACTGCGCTGCAGGCTGACTTGTTGAGGTGACCAGGACTGTCCTTCCTCCTCTGTAGAGGGGTCGGATAGGGTACACAATTCCTCCTACTCGGCCTACCCGCCGTCTCTCCCTCTTCTCGGGCTCGTAGCTGTCTCCAACTCCCTTTTGTGCTCCTTGGCAGGTGATGAAGGTCGTTCGGCTGTAGCCTCCGCCGCTCTGCTCCCTCCTGTTGCTGTGTCATGTGCTGATGGTGTTGACTCGGCTGCTGCTACTTTTGCTTGAAACCTCCTCCTCCTGGCAACCTGGATCCATCCCCCTCCTGGTTTGCGACGCTAATGACTGCACCGCTGGTTGCACTACTGGTTCTGCTGTGACTGAAGGAAGGTATCTCTCGCGAGAAGGTTCCGGCCAGGTGGCCTTCTGCCCTCCACGACCACCACCATCTTCTGGTCCTTGTGAGAACGTTTAATTGTATTGGGACGTTGCACGCGGTCACCCTGGTTCTTGTTCCTTTGTATTCTAGCTGAATCCGGAAGTATTTTCTGGGGACGCTGCTTCCAGCCAGCTTCTCCGATGGCAGCAGGACATCCCAGGTAGCGAAACTTCTCCGGCAAAAATACCAGCATGTGATGCCTGCAGATTTTAAGAGCTCTCGAAGGTCTTTCTCCTGGTCCTTAGATCTGTAATGATGCCACCAATTCAGGGATAAGTGAGATCTTATTTCCTTAAAGTACGATGCGTACTTCCCGACTCTGCCCTTTTCGTATTCCTGTGAGGATTTCTTTTTTATAGACCAGGGGACTGACGCTGCTGAGCTGGCTGGTGGGTTTTGCCCTGACGGAATGGAGCTGGCCTGGAGTGAGCTTGCTTGGTCACTTGTGAGACCGGTAGCGATGGCCATTCTAATGTAGAGGGTTTTGCTACGAGTCTTCTGGCTTCTTGGACGGGCTTCCAGGTTATCGTTGAAGAGATCTTTTTAGCTGGTTTGATATCTTAGGCAACTTGGAGAGATGGTGGATTGTTGGAGAAGGCTGTTGTTGCTGGTAGTGGATATGAAAATGGTATGTGAGGTGAAAACTGGACTTTGTAGAGAACGAGCAAAAAGAATTTAGATCAGGTTAGCGCCTGGGTCACCCTGGAATCGAACTTGCTTTTGAAAAGTAACAAAAACGAGACCATTTGGTGTGTATCAGCTTTATTTTCCAAAATATAAAATACGAATTTTGGGAGCACAAGACCCAAGCTTTTTTGTGGGGAAAGGGGAGTGGTCATGTTGAACAAAGAATCTAAGGGATCCCTAGCTAGCCACATTCACCGACCCGTTCATACAATATAATTAGGGTAGTTATCCGAACCATTTACTCATGTGCAAGTAAATGAGCTGTGGTTTGTTTTGGTATCCTATCTACAAAATATGGGTTTACAAATCATATACTTAAAATATGTGTAAACCGGTTTTGGTATTAAATAACACTAGAGGTTGATATGCCAAGTATGCTGAAACCACCATTTGCCGTTAAAAACCCGACTTAAAATCGGGCACTTTCATCCGGAGTTTTTATTTATAAAAAGATATATATATATAGATATAATATATATATATATATATATATATATATATATATATATATATAATATAATATAAAATTGAAAACGATGGATAGAACAAAAGAAAACTTTTTTTTTTTTTTTTTTTTTTTTTTTTTAAGCTAGTATTTCAGCGAACCAGAGGTTCTCATGCATACCTAGACCCCCATTGCATGCTCTCCTCAAGGTAACTTGGAGAGCGGTCGTTGCAGCGCCAGTCAATGATTCCTTCGGCCAGAGGAAGTACAGACAAACGGTAAATGATCAATGGGAAGATATACATGGCGCATACATCAACCCTGCCTCTAAGGACAAGCGCCTTCGGCATCTACCTAGACGGGCCAGAACCACACTTCACGGACGGGTCCCGTCACTCAGGCTGGAAAGGCCCAGGCAGGGGAACGCCACTCTTCCAGGCATCTAACCGCAAAACTTCGCTCTTATAAAAGTTGATCATAGCCCCAGCTATCTGATCATACCTTGCAACCGACTTCTTCATAGCCTTTATGTTCAAACGGCCTGACACAAAGACTGATATCATTGGCGTACACGGATACTTTTAGCGCAAGAGGGGCCGGCCAAAGGAATGTTGTGCAGGGCCGGATTTGCCTTCTCATCCTTAAGCCTAGGGAGATGGGCTCCCTGATTAGGACAAAAAGAGGGGAAATAGCTACGAAACTCCTGAACCGATCGATATACCGGAAGAGGAACCTTCTTACTACTTCCTCACGCGTTGCATTTCACGCCTTCGTTAGGAACTCTTTTAAACCTAGATCTAACTACGTATCCCTTGCAGTACTCGCTAGCCTCACGCTCAAGATCATGTCTAGCTAAATCTATGGATAGGGATCTCTCCTTCCACCGCCTGGGAAAGCATACCTTCTAAAGATATTGCCACCTTGGTCTCATCAAAGTTGAGCTGGCGACCGTATTTGACGGCGAAATCTCTATCCTATGTTTACGAGAACCCCACCACGTATTCACGGTAACCGCCCTAACTAACGGAAGCTGAGCAAGGATTCTAACCGGTCCCGGAAGTCCCTTATCTCCTGTAAGTTGGACTCCTTGGTGGGTGGTGGAGCATGAGACCAATGAAAATATCATGGCGAAACAAAGCGAAATCTTTGTGAATCAAGTTCTGAAAGTGACGATGAGGAAATCACTAGATTTCCAGGATTCATTGTCTTTCAAGCTCAAGATGACTCTCCATTGGCAAGTTTATCCCCGTTTATAATCGAAAAAGTAATCTTCCAACTTGCGGCCCAAAACAGTTTAAAAAAAAAAAAAAAAAAAACTGAAAATCGGAAACTTCCCAGAGGAGGTAGAAAAAAGAAACGCGCAGGTTTTCTATTAAAAATGAAGGCTTTTCACAACAAAAAAATAATTGCCTACCTTCACCAAAACTTTAGTACATCTAAGGGGGTAGTGAGGAGTCAAGAGCTCTCTTTATGTCCTTTAGAAAAAATCAAGAGATAAATTACCAGTAAGCCCACCTAAAATAAAAATAGGTTACACAATGGAAAAGGTGAAACAATTTATCCCCAATCCTCTTCGGTGCTATAAATACCAGAAATACGGGCACCACCAAGATAAATGTAACGAAGGAGTGTGGAAAATGTGGACAAAAAGACCCCGACCACTCTATAGAAGAAAGCAAAAAAAAAAACAGATGTTCAAACTGAGGTGGAGACTACCCGGTATATGCAAAAACATGCGAAAAATGGGGAAAGAAATCTTATCCATAAAATATACCAGAAACATCCTTCCTTGAAGCACGAAAGATAGTTGATGCATAAGCAGATAAAACTTACTCTCAAGCAGTAGCCTCACCAACCCGTACAGAAGATACAAACAAGTACCTGAATCTGGTCGAAAAATTGCTACAGCTTGGACCAGACGACTGGCCTAACTTTATTAAAAATATAAGATCCAAACTGGAGGAATCAATAGTAAAAACAAAAGAACTAAGAGTGGAAAAGGGCATCAAGGTCCCGTCCACTCAATCGGATACCTCCACACAAAATAAAAATACTAAAACAAATAATGAAAAACCATCTACTGACTGTACTGAACATCCAAGGAAAATAGTCTTGGCCCGAAATCAAATCCAGCCAATCAATCATCGAAATCAAAGATCCAGGGGAAAATCCCCAGTCAAACAGAATGAATGTCCAAGAAAAATAAAATTAAACCTGACACCAAATAGATTTGAAGGACTAGAAGTAATGGATATAACTGAAAAACAGTCGGAAACAAACCAACCAAACAAAAACCGCTAAAAGACAAAACAAACTCTAATTATCAACCATGGGTAAAAAAATAATCCAGTGGAATTGTCGAGGATTAAAAGCAAATATCAATAAATTGCTTTTATTTCTAACACAAGAATGTCCTTCAATTATCTGCCTCCAAGAAACCTTCCTGAAACAAGATGACAACATTAATATCAGGAACTGAGATGTTTAATTAAACCCATGATTCCGGAGGCAGGGCTTTTGGAGGGGTATCGGTTCTGATCTGAAACGATATACCGCACAGTAAAATAAATATAACAAACATCCAAGTAGTTGCCATAAAGGCTACACTGCATAAAGCAGTGAATTTGTTATATATATTCCACCAATCGATGACATTGACAAGAATGAATTAAAGAAGCTGATTGATCAACTACCCAGACCTTTCATCCTATTAGGGGACTTCAATAGTCACTATACCCTATGGGGGGTGTAAAGACACAAATAATAAGGGTAAAATGCTAGAAAAGGTAATCAATGAAAACTGTGCCTATTGGGGCATTATATGTCAACCCATCGAGCGGAAATCACTCGGCCATCGATTTAAGTATATGCAACCCCACAGCCTTGTTTGGAATGTGTATGATGACACTTGTGGTAGTGATCACTTTCCAAAGCTCAGAAGCCAGCTTGCCCAGTCGGCTAGGGCTGTAGAATACGCCGACTGTACCTCTGCACCCCCCATGAGTGTCCTGGATATGACACTAAACAATCTGATGGTGAGGTTCCAGTGATGCTGGAGCTTTGGGGAATGCGGAGTACTCCTTCCTTGCTCACAGGTCCACTCTGGCCCCGGAATGGTAGCACCTGATGGGGCTCTATGGGTTGAATACAACTGCAATTTAAACTACGTACTTAAGCTAAACTGAATTGTTTGAAATAGAACTATTGCCGCGACTTGCCTACAAACATAAACAGATCGGATCACTCGTTCGTCCTAGAAAAATTACGGATAGGGCTTCGTCATTCCCGGCCGTTTTTTAACCCTAACCTGCCGTTACAGATAAAAAAGGATAAATTAACATTTACAAAAACCTTCTGACCGAAATAACTCAATAAAAATGGAATTATCTTCGCTAGCCTATATCAGGCTAAAGGACTTATTTTCTACGTCTGTTATTTTTTTTTTATAAAACTTTCTATTTATGTGGCGCGGCAGAAGTGGTGTTTCCTTTCCTTCATATGAACAAGGCTTCGGCAGCGAGAAATTCGGGTCTCGCGGACGCTCTTTTAGGGCGTTTGTGACCTTTCCTCTCCAATTGTTGGGTCACATTCGGTAGGCTGTCTTACCTCTGGGCAGTTCTGCCGGGTGTGCCTCAGCACTGGAAAGTTCCTCCGGCCTCAGGGGCCATCCCTCCGGATTTTACCCCCCTTCGGAGGGTTTGGGTTTATTGCCTAAAAAGGGAATGCCGACGGGGCCGAAGGTATTTTTGGCCTTGCCGGATGTGTGTGCGCTCGGCCCTGCGACCGGAACCACCTTAAAACGGCCTTGTGCCACATTGGTGCGTTGGTGGGACGTATGATAAATACAGAGGCCTAGCAGACGCTCTCAGAGGCCACTCGGCTCCACGAGGTCGAATCCTAGGTATCGTGGTTGCATTCACCTAACCGCTACTTCTAGTGGTAGATTCACTCCTTTTTTTTCCCCATCGCATTGATATGCACTAAAGGTCCATAAGAGGTCACCTTCTGCGGGTTGGAGCATCTCTGACGGTCCTTAACGACCAGTCGAAGTAGACAGCCCGGGGGCAAGCACGAAGAGGACTCACTAAGACCAGCCGGTCTAAACAATTCCGATCGGTTCCGCTTGTCCGTACGGCTGCGCAGCGCAAAGGTAACGCCAATTTTAGTCTCGGCCTCCTGGCCTGTTCGCTCGTCAGTGCAAAGCTTTGGCGCGCAAAGCCTTAGCTACCGTCCGATACGTCCGTACAGCTTTGGTGCTACGCAGCAATAGCTACCATAAACGATACGCTCGCCGAGCTATGGCACGACAAGGCCCTAGCTCCACCGATCCGCTCACTCGACTGGCAAACCTTAACCACGGTTTCCCCATCCGTTCACTTGGTCCGTTGTACTAAGACACGACTCAGTCTTAAACACCAACTCTCTCGACTATACACAACCAAGCTGCCAACACCGATTTCGACCTCGACGCTTCTGCAATGTAGCATGCAGCCCACGTACGACTCGCTGTACGGGCTAGCAACCAGATAGACACCCCTCCGGTTAACCCAACGTACTGTCAAAACTGGGACATCGATTTACCAACCACGACCGACCTCAGCTACCCGCAACGATCATCCAGCTGCATTCAACGACTCGACCGACCTCAGCTTCCCGCAACGATCGTCCAGCTGTATCTCCACGACTCGACCTACGCCAGCTACACTCATCGAATATCCAGCTGCGCACATCAACGACTCGAGCATACAATCATCCATCTAGCTGAAGACCACATACAACTGCCACAGACTTTACACACACGTTTGTAATTCCGACAATAAATCGTCACTTTTGTATCTGTTACCTCGCCTTTGTTCCTTTCATTGTCTTTGGCTGTCATTACTCGCACGCATTAAACTTAAATCATTTGCGGGGTCGACATGCTTATCGACTCCGCAAATCCATTTTCATAAAAATGGATTTGGTGTTAAATAACCTACAAGGGTTGATATGCCATAAAACCCTAATAACCAACTTTCTTGAGAAAGAAAGTGTTATACTTAAAAATATAACACCTTGTCATAATTCTGAAGCGGCTTATCAAACGATGAAGTACAAATGTTATCGATATATAGCAATCCTAGAAACCATTAAATTTCTGCAAGTAAAACAGGGTGTGAGAAATATAACTACTTTATGTAAATGAAATAAACTGACTCATTTTGCATAGAACTACTTAAAACCATTTACTCTTGTGCGAGAAAATATTTTGCTAAGTTATCTACCGGATGTACGTTTGCAAATCATGTATACGTAACATATGAACTTTATGTCGGCTGGATTTGGGCAAACTCTAATCGACCAAATTAAATATAAACAATTTTATAAACAACTTAGTATTTCTACATATGAGTGTCTAAAAGCAAAATCGGTTCGAATATTAGATTTCAATCTAGCTAGCGATTTGCATACAAGTGAGGGGCGTCGGAAAGAATTGATGGTTGGGTCGAACACACCATTGTCCCGGATCTTGCCACCTTTAATTTCTCACTGCAATTTACTTCAAAATCCCTTATTGCATTCCTATGGTGGCTCTTTGTTACTGTCTAGTGCCAAGTCCTCAAACCTTCCAACAGGGATTTTAGAAGCTGAAAGATTGTACTTCAGCTTGTCCCTGTATCGAAGCCAAGGCCAGCCAGTATTCCTTTTCCCATCTTTTAACTCGCTATGTATTAGATTTTTTGGTATTCACTCATTCTTACTACATGACCAACCCATCTTTTGTTAGGACTGCATGAGGAAGGTTTCAATACCTCCAATCCCACATCTCGCGAAAAAAATATTTGGCACTTTATCTCCGTGCGTGAGTTCACATATGGAGCGAAGGCAGCGTTTGTGGAAGACGTCGAGCTGATTAATCTGCGATCGATACGGAGTCCGGGTCTCGGATCCATACAAGAGGATGGCGAGAATGACAACTGAATCTTGGTGTCTATCTTCACACCCCTCTGGCCCCAAAGGTGATGGCGAAGCTTACCAAAAGCTATCGATGTTTTGACCATGCGGTTGATAATTTCATCAAGCGATGCATGCGAATGTTATTGGGATATTTGGGAACGGATGGCTTCTGTTTTACACCGCTGATCTGTTTAGGAGCAGGGGAGGTTGATGCACAACCTCAGTTTTCTTTATGCTAATGGTGAGTCCAAAAGCCTTACAAGCATTCGAGAAGCGATCGACAGCCTCTTGAGCTTCCTCAAGAGATCCTGCTACCAGAGCAGCATCGTCCGCAAACAAGAGATCACGTATGACGCTCAAACGCACTCGAGTTCTTGCTTTGAATCGATGATGGTTAAAGAGGCTACCACAAGTGCGAAATTGAAACAGAACACGAGTCGAACAAGTATAAGCATATTGGAGTATCACCGAAAAATACAATGCAAAGAGAAACGGAGCCATGACACAACCCTGCTTTGTACCATTGGAAACCCCAAACAGTTCAGAAATCTTCCCGCCAGACACAACAGCACCCTTCATACCCTGATGAAAAGATATGATGACACTGAGAATGCTGTTAGGAATACCTAGTTTCCTGAGCACCTTCCACGGTGCCTCTCTGTTCACGGTGTCAAAGGCCTTGGTTAAGTCCACAAACTCTTTGTATAACTCCAATTCCTCTTTGCCCAGTCGGCTATGGATATGACACTAAACAATCTGATGGTGAGGTTCCAACAATGCTGGAGCTTTGAGGAATGCCGAGTACCCCTTCATTGCCATCGCTCCCAGGTCCACTCTGGCCCGGAGTGGTAGCACCTGATAGGGCCCCTATCGATGGGTTAAATAGAACTAACAGCATACTTATGCTAAACTGAATTGTTTGAGTAAACTAAATAGCTTGAAATAGAAATGTTTTTTGGCAATTAAACCGTACTTACATTTAAACTGCGTGCTTATGCTTAACTGAATTATTTCAAATAGAATTGTTTGTCGACATTAAAACTGTATTTACACTTAACTGAATAGTTTGAAATAGAAATGTTTTTGACAAACTGTGTACTTATGCTAAGCTGAATTGTTTTAAATAGAATAGATTATTCGCATAAAAATGGACTTGGCGTTAAATAACCAACAAAGGTTATGCCATAAAACCCAACAAACCAAACAATCCAATTCCTCGCTCTCACCTCAGCAACCTGACGGAGGGAGAAGATCATGTCAATAACACCACGGCCAGCTTGAAAGTCACATTGAGATTCTCGGTAAATCTTATTGACAAGATGAGAGAAAATTATTCAGTTAAGAATAAGTCGAGCTAAATCTACAACTGACAAGAGATCCCCAGGGAGTTGTTACAGACGCTTCGACAACCCATATTTATGAAAAAAATGTTTTGAGAGCGTCCTTGAAATATTGCGGCACATATCCATGCTTCCAGATGACAAAGAGATCCAAGAGATTTTTATCAGTTTTCAGCCACCATACTTATAGATCTCTGGTAGAATTGCATCTTTTCCTGGGGCCTTGTTTGATAAAATTTGCTTGACTACAATTTAACCTCTTCAAAGATCGGAAAACGAGAGCTGAGACATCTCTGGTAGCTAAAGAATTGAGGTTATGGCGTCTTTATCTACGTCGGAGTTGGAGTTGGAGTTAAGAACGGATTCAAATGTTCTCTCCAGCGCAGCAAGATATCCTCCTTGTCCGTTTGGAGTGTTCTGACCTCGGCAGAAAGGACCGGAGAGTTGCCACCATCCCTCGGACCATAAACCTTCCTTAAGCCCTCATAGAAGGCTTTCGTATCCTTCTTGTCAGCTGCCTGTTGGAGTTCGGCTGCTCTAGAGGTCCACAAAGAATCTTTCATGTTGCAGAAAGCAGTTTGAACCTCATTTTTTGCACTTGTATGCTTGATGTTTAACAGACAAGTTCCTATCATCGATCCATGTTCTATGCATATCATGCATTTGCTTGATCAGTTTTTAACACTTTCATTGTTATCGTCAAACCAATCCTGGTGTTTATAAACAGGAGGCCAAAGTATTTCAAATGAGGAAGAATACATAACATCACTGAGACTCCTCCAAGAGATTTCAATGTCATCGGTTATCTCTACTGTGTTGAGAGATTCCTCGAGATTGCCACATAGTTCCTCCCTTCTCTCGCTATTCTTCAATGGCAACTCATTGTGTTTCGGTATTACTGACTTTCGAAGCTTCCTACGCGTCAGATGGAAAGGGGCCTTGCTGCGAAGGAGAGCATGATCTGAAAGAAAGCAAGTGCCGTCAAGTGATGGAAATGTCATTTACGTCTCGCCTCCGAGTAATCATGTAGTCTATCATCTGCCAGTACTTCGATCTGGGGTGCATCCTGGAGGTCTTGCGGTGATTCTTCCGTTGAAACAGAATAGCAGATAGAAAAAGACGAAGACCATTTGAGTTCATTCGCCCTACAACGTGATGCCCCCCAACTCCTCCCAAGTTTCATGGTCAGCGCCAACTCGAGCATTGAAGTCACATCGAAGACAATCGTAAAAATCATCCTTTTCCTGTTCGGTGGCTGTCATTGTCGGGGCATAGCAGCTTACCAAAGCTGAATGAGTGTTCTCAAGATCAAGCATCAGGGTTATGATGCGGTCTGAGATACCTTTTGGTAAAGAAGCCAAGGATTTTGCAAGATCTGATTTGATGGCAAAACCAGATGGACGGTTTTCTTCGCTTTTACCAAAACAGAAGTATAACCCCCCTCTACTTCCTCTAACTGGATGAATCCTGCAAGACGAGTTTCACTCAGAGCAGCAATTGATATATTGTGCTTTTTAAGAGAAAGAGCGGCGAGTGCTGTTTTGCATTCGAGAGCTGTATTTTTGTCTCGGAGTGTACGGACATTCCAAGCGCAAAGATTGTATTTTATGTTTTGCTTCTTTTTCAGACTGTTACGACCAGACAGCTGCAGCGGGCTGCCGAGAGTGTTAAATGAACAAGCATGTTTAGGGTTCCTTTTCTCATCCCCTCTCTAGTCCGGGGAAAGCAGTGCTGTATCTGAAAAGACCTGCTTTGTGACCACTGGAGGACACGGACAACACAATTGCTCTTTGGTTTGTAATTGAACGGTCATCACCCAGTGGTCACCACTGTGAAGAGCTCCAGCTGGAGACTGCTAGTAATATCCTTTACCTGTTTCCGTCACCTTCGCTCCCTCGCCAATGGTCTTGTTACAAATGTGTGTGGGATTAATCACACCGAGTATTGCTGTCAGACTGCCTTACAAAGATTTGTTTTCAGTGGTGAAGGCTTGTGTAGCTCCATCCACACTTCTTGGAACTGCTGATAACACACCGTCGGTGCAAAAGTTTGCCACAAACTACAGGAACAACAAACCTCCGGTTTTATATTAGTTTTCCTTCCCCTAGATGCCTGTCTTAAGACTGAGGGTGCATCTATTCCAGTGCTAGTTGGCCGTCGACCCAGAGGGGGATTCATCCGCCCCTTGTGGCAGACTAGCTACCCTCCTCACCAGACAAAGCTGGTGGGGAACCAGTTTAGTTACCGGTGACCATGCGGTAGGTAGTACTGGGTATATGTATATATATAATAAACTTCTTGAAATTGTTTTTAACTTTTAGATTTTTAAAATATTCGATTCGGCGTTAAATGACCCAAAGTGGGCTGATTCGCCGTAAAACAAAACAACCAACATTAAAAACACAACTTCATAATACCTTCATTGTAAAGCTTTTAAAAAAATTCAATGAACCGTAGCAAAAAGTTGATATTCTGCTGGGTCCTAAACCATATAAGAATCCAGGGAAACGATAAAGTGGATTCATTAGCTAAAGCTGCTCTCAATATGGTACCCGATAAAAAATCAAAATACCTTCTACTGACCTCAAACCGAAAATCAGGCAAATAATTACAAAGAAATGGCAACAATTATGGGACCCCCACACACACACACACACGCACAAGCTCTTCCAAGTCGGGCCCATTTTAAAAGAAAGGAAACTGGACCCTAAAAATATCAGAGTAGAAACCACTATTGCCCGGCGACGTATTGGACATACCAGATTAACTCGTATCATTCTAAAAGACGAGCCTCTCTCCTAAATGTCCATGTGGAAACCAGTACACTATAAACACATTTTTCGCCCAGTCGGCTGGGACTTTAGAATACACCGACTGCTTCTCTGCAGAGGGGTAAGACCCCCCAACGAGTGTCCTGGATATGACACTAAACAATCTGGTGGTGAGGTTCCAGCAATGCTGGAGCTTTGGGGAATGCGGAGTACCCCTTCATTACCATCGCTCCCAGGTCCACTCTGGCCCGGAATAGTCGCACCTGATAGGACCCTATCTATGGGTTAAATAGAACAAAACCGTGCTTCTTTCACTATACTGTTTTTTTTTTGCATTTAAACTGCGTATTTATGCTAAACTGAATTGTTTAAAATGGAACTGTTTTGATATTGAAACTGCGTATTTATGTTAAACTGAATTGTTTAAAATGGAACTGTTTTTGACATCTAAACTGTAGTTATGCTGAACTGAATTGTCTGAAATAAAATGTTTAACATTTAACTCTGTGTATTGCCCAGTCAGCTGGGGCTGTAGAATACTGACCCCCCCCCTAACGAGTGTGCTGGATATGACATTAAACAATCTGATGGTGAGGTTCCAGCAATGCTGGACCTTTGGGGAATGCGGAGTACCCCTTCATTGCCAGTGCTCTTTGGGGAATGTGGAGTACCCCTTCATTGTCTGGCCCGGAGTGGTAGCACCTGATAGGGTCCTATCTATGGGTTAAATAGAATTACAGCATACTTATGCTAAAATGAATTGTTTGAGTAAAACTGAATAGTTTGAAATAGAAATGACTTTTACAATTAAACCGTACTTACATTTAAACTGCGTGCTTATGCTTAACTGAATTATTTCAAATAGAACTGTTTTTCGACATTAAAACTGTATTTACATTTAACCGAATTGTTACATACAACTGCTTGAATTGCTAGAAATGGAAATGTTTTGACCTTTAAACTGTGTACTTATACTAAACTGAATTGTTTTAAATAGAACAGATTATTTACATAAAAATGGGTTTGGCGTTAAATAACCTACAAAGGTTGATATGCCATAAAACCAACCAACCAACCTGATAGGGCCCTATCTATGGGTTAAGTAGAACTAACAGCATACTTATGCTAAACTGAATTGAGTAAACTGAATAACTTGAAATAGAAACGTTTTTGACACTTAAACCGTACTTACACTTAAACTGCGTGCTTATGCTTAACTGAATTATTTCAAATAGAACTGTTTTTCGACATTAAAACTGTATTTACACTTAACTGAATTATTACATATAACTGCTTGAATAGTTTGAAATGGAAATGTTTTTGACAATTAAACTGTGTACTTATGCTAAACTGAACTGTTTTCAATAGAACAGATTATTTACATAAAATGGATTTGGCGTTAAATAACCTACAAAGGTTGATATGCCATAAAACCAACCAACAAGAACTATAAACACATTTTGATCGAATGTACAAAACTAGCCAACATTCGACGAAGGTTTTATAATATTGACAACATGAAGGAACTGTCTAGAAAAATAGACCCTAAGCAGATATTGAACTTTCTGAAAAGAATTGGACTGCGATCAAAAACATTTTTTCCAATCGCTTAACTGAGTGGAAACAAATTATTAACATTAGATTGTACTAGTATTAGCTAAAATAGTTCCAAGTATTACTGTCTGTATGCAAACAAGTGAGCACTGGTTTGTCTAAAAATATTAAGCTGCAAAATATGCACTTACAATTCACACACACACACACATATATATATATATATATATATATATATATATATATATATGGCATGAAATAACCCGTAAGATATGCCATAAAATCCAACCAACCAAGGAACAAACTTGGGATTTGTATCTATTCTCGTTGATTAATAAATCAACAAATCATGACAACTGCCAGAATCCTCAGCATAGTAGAGAAGACTACAAAATGCCCCCCCTCCCAAGAAGACAAATTTTGTTACATTTGTAAGAGAAAAGGTTACAAATGCCAAAACCGAAGGCAAGATTTTATCAGAATATAAGAACCTATTCCAAAGGCCAAATCTATTCCTTTGCTTTAGGATATTATTTCGGAATAGCAAAGGACACGTGTGTAAATATAACTTTAAAATGCCTTATATATACCAACTTTTAAACTGAATATATTTTCAGTAAAAGCGTCTTCAAAAAATGGTGCGCATATAAGTTTTAAGCGTGACAACTATCAATTTACCCTAACAGACCAGTTTTCAACATAAGACAGAGAGGACGTTTGTATTATCTAAAAAATATCGTTTCTGCCGGAAATGCCACTTACGACTTGCATACTTGGCATAAAGACTTAGGCCACTGTAACGAATCTGATATTAACTTAGTAAAAGGAATGAAAATAATAAAACCTTTACGGACAGATAACAGAATAGTTCACTTCTGAACCTTTTCAACGGTTACTTGTACTTAATAGAATCAAGCACAAGCAACCAGCTCCTTATTCTCCGTATCTTCGTAGTGAACTTTATTTCCTATGGCAAGGTGTCTCCTTATCGAGACAAAATTGCCCGAAGACTTGTGGTTTTACTCATTGATGGCTTCAGCGTATAATAGAAATCGAAATTTTAATTTAAAAAAAACCCCCATATTTTACCAATTGAAAATCAAACCTAAGTAAGGTACATATTTTGGTACAACTTGTTTATTTTTATTCATATTTTTTTGGCTTTTTTATTTATTTATTTATTTTTTTTCCATGTACAAAATAAACGAAATTAGATACTCGCTGTGTAAAAAGCATCTTAGTCGGCTATGATAAACAAAGTCCAGCTTATTTGATTGATTTTTTTTTTCCGGAAAAAAACGTCTATTAAGGGTTAGGTGTGTAAAATTCACCGACTCTAACGATAGCCCGCAAACGAAACGGATAAACAGAATTTTAGCACCATATGATGAACAACCGAAAGCTAATCTCTTCACCGAAGGGGAAGGGCAAATAAGACTCTATCCAATCCGATAAAAAAAAACGGGATTTTGGTGATGCGAAAAGAATTTGATTCCTGAGAAGAAAATAATACTTTCGAATGGCAGAAGGTTCCAAGAAATAAAAATGTCGGTAGTAGGCGGTTTTTACTATAAAGTGACGGAATTAGGCTAATTGCAAATATATGGCAAAGATTAGAGAAACTTTCGTCCGACGACAAATATAGCTTCCATAAGATTACTATTGCAAATAGCTGTCCTAAATACCCCCTTAGACTATGAAATATGTTGAGCCGCCAGAAATCTTTGAAGGTTAGAATGGGAATTGTCTCTTAAAACAGAGCAGTCTAACTTGGAATAAAACATCCCATACTTATCTAACTACACAAAATTTCGTGCAGTCACTTGTGGGCCCATGGCCAGTCGGCTGTGACTTTAGAATACACAGACTGCACTTTTGCAGAGGGTAAGACCCCACCAACGAGTGTCTTGGATAATACATTAAACAATCTGATGGTGAGGTTCCAGTGATGCTGGAGCTTTGGGGAATGCGGAGTACCCATTCATTGCCATTGCTCCCAGGTCCACTCTGGCCCGGAATAGTCGCACCTGATAGGACCCTATCTATGGGTTAAATAGAACTAAACTGCATACTGAATTAATCGAAATAGAACTGTTTGACTAAACTGAATAGCTTGAAGTAGAAATATTTTTTACAAACTGTGTACTTACATTTAAACTGCGTACTTATGCTAAACTGAATTGTTTGATATAGAACTATTTTGATATTTAACTGTGTAAACAAAATCTATACTTATACTTAGCTGAATTAGAACTATTTAAATAAACTGAATAGCTTGAAATAGAAATGTTTTTTTTTACTAAGTCTGTATTCATGCTAAACTGAATTTTGAAATAAAATTGATTATTTGTATAAAAATGGATTCGACATTAAATAACCTACAAGGTTTGATATGCCATAAAACCCAAGCAACCCACCAAATTAGCGTCCGAAAAAAATCACTAATCGTTTATTAAACAAAAAAATGCAATAATAACAATACAAATAATTTTTAAAAGTCATTTCATTCATAGATTTCATCTTATACCCCCCACACACACGGTTGGGGGGAGTGTTGGATTGTTTTGGGGGTTGTTTGTGTGTATCGGCCGTCTATAAATTGCTGCCCCATGTCGACAGGGGCTGTAGAATACGCCGACTGGTAAGACCCCCCCAATGAGGCCACCTGTTGGCTATGGGTGGCGACCCGTAAGGCGCTAGGACGGATCCCTGGTGGTTGAGCAGTCATTGATCCGGCGACAGAGTGATCAATGGCTTGCAACACACCACTTTGGCCCTTACTTGGTCTGACAGGCGGTCGGATTGGACCCGATCCGATCAATCGGCTGGTCATGTCAAGCCCTAGCACCTATAGATTTTATCCCGACCGTACTTTTAAATCTGCACTTGCAGCAAGTTCCCAACCCTTATCTGTTAGTTGCTAGAAGGCGGTGGCTAAAGGTCAATTGTGTTGAGAATAGGAATTTGACCAGTGCTGAGAAATTGGCAACGGCTCTGAAGCCTACCCTCAACTCGAGTATACTGGTCGCGTATCCCCCCGTCTCAACCAAGGCGAATGGGTTACCCCCTTGGTTTATTCCCAACACAAGTTGGACTCCGTGGTGGATGGAGGAGCGCAGGGCCAGTGAAAAATATACAGCAGATATGACGTCTTCAAACAAAAAAAATAAACGAAACCTCTCAGAATCAGACTCGGAGAATGAGCCAACAGACTTCCCCAGATTCATTGTTATTGAATCTTTGGAGGAGGTATGCCCAGCCATATTCTCAGCTTTCCTTATAGAAAAAGTGATATCTACAAGAGCTAGTCCAAAAAATGCTAAGAAAACAAGGAATGGTAACTTGCTTGTCGAGGTAGACAGCCGGAGACAGGCAGAAAACATATTAAAGATAAAAACTTTTCATACAACCAAATGCAGGGGGTATCCGCATGAGAAACTCAACAGTTCCAAGGGAGTTATCAGGTGTAGAGAGTTGGCATTGGCTACAGAAGACGAGATAGCATCAGCCCTGGGAAAACAGGGAGTTACAAATATAAAGAAAATCTCCATTAGAAAAGGAAGAACGAATCCAAACCAACACTTACATCCTAACATTTAATAAGCCCCCAAATCCAAAAGATGTGAAGATCGGCTATTGTCTTGAGAGAGTTGAGCAGTACGTCCCAGCTCCCCTGAGGTGCTTCAAATGTCAGAAATTTGGACACCACAGGGAAGCCTGTAGAGGACAACAGACATGTTCCAAATGCGGTGAAAAGGACCCGGACCATGCAGAGGAAGATTGCTTAAAAGAAATTCGATGTGCAAACTGCCAACAAGATCATCCGGCTTACACAAGAACTTGTACTGTTTACAAAAAAGAAAAAGAAATTATTGAGGTCAAACACAAGAGAAATGTTTCCTTTCTGGAAGCTAGGAGAATTGTAGGGAGCTATATGGGAGAAATCAACTACGCCTCCGTTGCACGGAGAGCGGATAGAATCAATGACGATACCAAATATAGAACACTTGTGGAGAAATTGCTCAAACTGGAAGCCAATGATTGGCCAAAGTTTCAGGAGCACCTGAAAAAACTACTCGGTTGAATTTTACCAAGCACCAGCTCAGCAACAACTTGCGAATGGGGAGAAATCCAATGTGGTAGTTCAAACAAAAACACACGAAGGATCAATCACTCCAACACGAACTACTAAAAGTGCAAAATCTCCATCAAAACAGCCGTTACATAAATCACCAATACGTCCACCAAAAAGCATTTAAAGATAGACTAAAAAGCCTGTCTCCCATGCGACTTGAACAACTGAAAAAAAAATCACAACTCCCCATTAGCCAAACTACGAAAATACAAATGAACACCAAAGTGACTAAGGAAAGACAAGGAAGTACATTAAAAATACCCTCAACAACAAAGTCGCCTATAACAACCAAACCATCCAATTCTCAACAACCAACAAAACCCCTACAAAGGACGTATAGTATAGAGAGTATGGATAGCGACACAGACCGCCTAGTTGCCAGCCTTAATCTTGAAGAAATAATCAAAAACTACAATAGTTAAAACGACTTAACTGTCGGCAAACTTATAAGCTCAGTAATTTTTTAATTGTTGATCTCTAACATATCATACGTATCTATTCAAATGTGTGCTAACGAATGACTCATGTGAAATTCCTATTGTTACATAGAAACTCTTGTAATAATTTAACTGTGTGCAAACAAATGAGGAAAAGTAAATGGAATGACTTATGTTGCCTGCATATTTATGCCAAACAGAATTATTTCTTATGCTAAACTGAGTTATTTGAAATAGAACTGGTTTTTGACATTGAAACTGTACTTATACTAAACTGAATTGTTATATAACTGCTTGACTAAACTGAATTGTTTGAAATAGAAATGTTTTTAACAAACTGTGTACTCATGGTAAACTGACTTGTTTGAAATAGAACTGATCAGTTATATAAAAATGGATTTGGCGTTAAATAACCTAAAAAGGTTGATATGCCATAAAACCCAACAAACCAACCAACATATAAATTGCTCTCAAATATTTCTAAACTTCCCCGTCTGTAACAGCAGGAGATTGGCCTATTAGACATGACTAAAGCGTATATGAGCAACGGCAAGCTACAGTCTAGTGTTAGTACGTGTTCCAGCTTAAGTACTCTAATCATCATGTTGGTGCACCTCTCCAGTTGTTGGGTCACATTTCAGCTGGCCGTGTTGTGCACTGCACGGTTCCGGTCGGGTGGGCCTCAGAACTAGAGATCCCTCAGGCCTCAGGGGACCGTCCCCGAGGCTTTAACCCTCGTCAGTGGGGTTAGGTTAATTGCCTGGCAACTGAGGCGCCCCTTTTAAGGGGCATGCCGACGGAGCCCGAGGCATTTTTGGGACTGTCGGACGCGTCTGGGCTACGGCCCTGGAACTGGACCCACCTTAAAAAACGGCCTTGTGCCACACGCGTACGCTTGGTGGGGCGTATGTCAAATACCAGTACGTGTTCCAACTTTGTTCCTGAGAAGGTGAATCTTTCGTATCGCACGGCCGGAAACAAGATGGCAACCCGAATTCCAACATTCTTACTTAGTCAATACGCCATGCATACCAAATTCCGTACACAAACATGTTCTTATTGAATGCATTGATCTGGCCCCTACATGAGAAACATTTTATAACGCAAACTGTATGAAAGAACTATTTAAACTAGTGGACGCAATAATGTCCTTCCTGAAAGCAGTGATCTTATTTGGAAAAATTTAAAGACCTAACCAATATAATATAAATAATACCAAAGTATGTGTGTTTTTAAAGAAAATTTGAAAATTACTGTACACCATTAATAAATATTTGAAGATACGAAGACCTTGGAACAAACTTTCATCAAAATGACTTGATTCAGCGTTAAATGACCCGAAAAGGGTTGATTCGCCGTAAAACAAAACAACCAACCAACCCAGTTAGAAAGCATAAGACCAACTGGCAACAATTTAAACATTATGCAATCGAAAACTGGTCCATGATCCAAACATCATAGCTTTAATAAAACACTTTACAGAAACCCGAATTGAAATAGCAAATGAAACTATACCAAAAACCTCACCCTCAAACAGACGCAACACACCATGGTTTAACAATGAATGCAAAATAGTAATTCGACTGCGAAAGGCTGCCTTTCTCAAATTCAGTAAAGAACTTTCTACTAGCAACCTAAACTCTTTCAAAGTGCTCAGAGCAAGGGCAAGGAAAACCATAAAAGAAGCTAAAAATATCAGTTGGCAAAATTATGTCAACCAAATTAATTCCTCCACGAAATCAACGAGTCTGAAAAATGATCCGAAAATTTACTGCGAAAAATCTGTCTACTCCTTTGGCGTTATTTTTATGAGGTGTTTCAAAGTCACCAATATAAAAGATACTGCTGATGCACTAACTGAGACCTCAACAAATTCTTCCACCAAGAATGCCAACAAACAATTTCTTAATTACAAAGCATTACAGAAAAACAGAAGCTGAAATCGGAGAACACTGAAAGCTATTATGGATTCTTTAGCCATCGAAAAATCCCACAACACAGTTGTCTAAAAAATGGCCGACCGCAATCTCCTAAATCTTTAGACTACTTACTGCTTTAAATGATATCTGGAAAACTACATTCTCAGAATCATGGAAACTAGCTACCATCATCCCCCACACTTAACTGCCTTGGCGGCTGGGCCTGTAGAATACGTCGACTGCGCCTCTGCAGAGGGATAAGACACACCTCATGGGGCCACCTGTTCACTGTGGGCGGCGACTCGTAAGGGGCTAGGGCGGGATACTGGTGGTTGAGCAGTCATTGATCCGGTGACCAATGGTTTGCAATACACCACTTTAACCCTTATTTAGTTTGACGGGCGGTCGGAGAGGCCTGATCCAATTAGTCGGCTGGTCTCGTCATGCCCTAGCAGTTGTATGTTTCTTTTCTCCCGAATTTACTACTCAATCTGCATTTGCAGAACAATTCGCAAACCCTTTTATCTTATAAGAGCTTGAAGACTGACTGAGTGTCAATTTTGTTGAGAGCAAAAGAATCTTGACCTGTTAAATTGTACGCTATTAAAACCAGAAATTGGCAGAGGCTCAAAATTTCGATCTTGATACTGGAGCTTTACGGAATGTAGAGTACCCCTTAATTGCTATCGCTCTCAGGTCAACTCTAGCCAGGAATGGTTGCACTTGATAGGGTCCTATCGATGGGTTAAATAGAACTAAACTGCGTATTTACGCTAAAAGGAATTGTTTGAATAAAACTGTTTGACTAAAATGAACAGCTTGAAATAGAGATATTTTGACAAACTGCGTACTAATGCTAAACTGAATTACTTTAAATGGAACTGTTTTTGACATTGAAACTGTACTTACACTAAACTGAATTGTTTAATATAGAATTGTTTTGACATTTAACTGTATAAACAAAATTTTTCTGAACTGAATAAGCTGAATTAGAACTGTTTCAATTAATTCAATAACTTAAAATAGAAAAGTTTTTGACAAACTGTACTCATGCTAAACTGAATTGTTTGAAATGGAACAGATTTGTATAAAAATGGATTTGGTGTTAAATAGCCTACAAAGGTTGATATGCCATAAAACTTAACCAACCAACCCCTCCAGGACCTCGCACACCAAATTCAAATTGTCTTGGATCGATCTTCCCTTCACAGCGTAGTTTTGCTCTCCTGCGATCAGATGACAATCTGCAAACGGTTCGCTATGACCTGGGCCAAAATCTTAAATTCTGTCATGCTTGCCACCTTTCTTCAGCAAAGTGGTCACACCCTTGGTAATGCTAGCGGGAATGTGTTCCTGGACTAACCAATGGTTGAACATATCCGTCAGAATAGACACAAACGTGTGGCAGCCTCAAGTACACTTCGTAAGATATACCATCTAGTACCGGCGATTTAAGGCCAACTTGCTTCAACGCGTCACAGACCTCTCATTCAGTAACCAACCCCTCGCAGCTAGCCACTTCCGCCTCTTGAAAGCGGAGGGATGTCGGCTAAATTGTTGCGAAACTCCAGAACCGGGAGGTCAGAACAGCGAGCAAAGAGATCATAAATGTGCGCTCAAAAGGCCTCACGATTCGACCGTAGCACGTGCCTATCCGACGACTTGACAGAATTTATATACAGAAAGGGGAAACCTTCGTACTTCTTCCTCATGAACGAACGTGTTGAATTTCACGGCTTCGTTGGGAACTCTTTAACCTAGATCTATCAACGTAATCTTTATAACACTCACTATCCTCGCGCTCAAGGTCTCGCCCATCTATATCTATGGCTAGGGAATCTCCCCTCCACCGCCCGGGAAAGTTTCTAAGAGTTTTGCCTCCTTGTTTCTATCTAACGCTCGCTGAATTATGGAATCCCACCGGTCCTGGGAGTCCTGTATCTCCAGTAAAAAGGTATTGAACTTCCAGTAGCCGGTCAGACTAGTGTTACATAGCCAGATATACGCTATGTGTGAAATAGACATAGGGAATCTAAAAACACGAAACTTTACGAAATTGGTTCAGGTAAGAAACTTTTATTCACCTTTTTGAGTTTAAAGGTTTTTCGACATGAGGAGAGAGACACAATCTTTCTATGCTGACTGCTTTTACATCATCAGCTCTCAACCCAACCAACGCGCGGCGCCCGTAGCGCACAAAGTCGTCTGGCCTCGCCCAGCTCTGAAAGTCAATCTTCTTCTTCCGAGGCGGGAACTCAACTAACTGCTTTTTCTCAAATCTCAGCCCACGCTTCCGGTGCGTGACGTCACCCCAATTCCTATCTGGGATTTTTATTTTGACATCTCTGAATAACACATCCTCTCCGCGTGCGCGTGAACACCTGCGTTAATGTTGCACCTAACTAACCCATGCGCTAAGCGAAAGGTTCTCAGCCTAACTAAACCGAAAGGCAAGATATATAAAACGAAATCCCTCGGCAATTATATTACACTCGGCCTATAAGATAGCCGCTGACTGACCCTAACAAGTCAATGATCAGTCTGCCCACTGTAGTGGGACGTAGGACACGTAACAAAATATGTCAGCTTTTTTTAACTAGCACACTATCCAAATAAGATTTAGCACGGACGGAGAGCAAACTATTTAGCCCCGTCCACATATCCCTCCCTGGGTGATCTATTGCCCAGTCGGCTGGGGCTATAGAATACACCGACTGCTCCTTTGCAGAAGGGTAAGACCCCCACCTCCTCACAATAAGTATCCTGCATAACGCGAAACAATCCGATGGGGAGGTTCCTGTGATGTGGGAGGTTAGGAGTATGTGGAATGTGTCATTGGCGTTGCTCCCAGGTCCACTCTAGCCCGGAATGATAGCATCTAATAGGGCCCTATCTATGGGTAAAATTTGCCCAGTCGGCTGGGGTTGTTGAATACACCGACTGCTTCTCAGCAGATATGACACTAAACAATTTGATTGCGATGTTCCAGTGATGCTGGAGCTTTGGGGAATGCGAAGTACCCCTTCATTGCCGTTGCTCCCGGGTAAACTCTGTCCCGGAATGGTCGCACCTGATAAGGGTCCTATCTATGGGTTAAATAGACAAACTGCGTACTTAAGCTAAACTGAATTGTTTGAAGTAGAACTGTTTGTCTAAACTGAATAGCTTGATGTAGAAATGCTTTTGATAATTTAACTGTACTTGCATTTAAACTGTGTGCTTATACTAAACTGAATTGCTTGAAATGGAACTGTTTTTGATATTGAAACTGTAATTACACTAAACTGAATTATTCAATATAGAACTGTTTTGACATTTAACTGTGTAAACAAAATCTGTACTCATACTAAACTGAATTAACTCTGAATAAACTGAATTGTTTGAAATAGAACTATTTGTATAAAAATGGATTTAGCTTTAAATAACCTAGAAAGGATGATATGCCATAAAACACAACCAACCAACAATCTATGGTTAAAATACAACTAAACTGCAAACTTGTATTAAACAGGATTTTTTAAATTAGAACTTTGACTAAACTGAATAGCCTGAAACAACTGTTTTTGACAATTGAAAGATGTACTCATTCTAAACTGATTTTTTTTAAACAGAACTTTTTATTTGCATAAAAATGGATTTGGCATTAAATAACCAACAGAGGTTTATATGCCGTAAAACCAAACAACTAATGAAACCACTTTGGCTGTGTCTAGAGGAAATACTTGGCTATTTATTAATGTAAATTAGATTTGAACAACGTAGTTTTGAATCTTTTGAGGCGTGGTTGTGATATTTTTATTTAGCATATTTTTTTCCTTAATGTCACTAAAATAGTTGGTGCTTTCGTCATAAAAGGTTACTAAAATGATTGATTTGCTGTCTTGGATTCACTCAACTCAGTTTTTATGACCGTATCCTTCTCTGTATACGCGGGAATTTCTGGCACCACCCATCGAGGTGTTGTTGCCCATTAGGCTGGGGCTGTAGAATACACAGACTGTGTCTCTGCAGAGGGGTAAGACCCCCCCCACGAGTGTCCTGATTATATAACACTAAACAATCTGATGGTGAGATTTCAGTAATGCTGGAGCTTTGGGGAATGCAGAGTACCCCTTCATTGCCACGGTCCCAGGTCCACTCTGGGCCGAAGTGGTAGGACCCTGATCAGGGTCCTATATATGGCTTAAATAGAACTAAACCGAGGTTTGAATTTACTGTTTTTGGTATTTAAACTGCGTATTTATGCTAAACTGAATTGTTTAAAAGAGAATAGTTTTGACATTAACTTTGTATTGCCCAGTCGGTTGGGGCTGTAGAATACACCAACTGTACCTCTGCAGAGAAGTACCCCTCAATGAGTGTCTTGAATATGACACTAAACAATCTGGTGAGGTTCCAGTGATGCTGGAGCTTCATTGCCATCGCTCCTAGGTCCACTCTGGTCCGGAATGGTAGCACCTGATAGGGCCCTATCTATTGGTTGAATACAACTAAACTGCATACTTATGTTAAACTGAATTTTTTGAATTAGAACTGTTTGACTAATCTGAATAGCTTGAAATAGAAATGTTTTTGACAAGTAAAATGTGTACTTACGCTAAACTACAGTTAAATGTCAAAACAGTTCTATATTAAGTAATTTAAACAAAATCTATACTTAGCTGAATTAGAACAGTTTGACTGAACTGAATAGCTTGAAATAGGAATGTTTTTGATAATTAAACTGTGCACTATGCTAAACTGAATTGTTTTAAATAGAACTGATTATTTGTATAAAAAATGGATTTAGCATTAAATAACATACAAAGGTTGATATGCCAATAAAACCAACCAACCAAACTTTCATCCAAATGACTTGATTCGGTGTTAAATGACCAGAAAAAGGTTGATACGACGTAAAATAACCAACCAACGAAACAAACAATTAAATAGAATTATTAGTGTCAGATAGCAATAACTGAAACCATTTAACATTGACAATAGCAATACTAGTGTGCAAACACATTAGTTCAAACTCATTTAAAAATCTAATTACCAACAAACTAATCCTTTATATATCGTGTATGTTTATTTAATTGTGCTAACAAATGACTGTAAAATTACATAGCAATACTTGAAACAATTTAACTCTAAGCAAATATGTTATCGATAAAATATTTACAAATCATGTTAATATGTATGTATAAATAGGATTTGACATTAGATAACCTACAATGGTTGATATGCCATAAAATCCAATCTATGTTGCATTTACCTTGAGCGATAGATGATGGGAACTACTGGCGCGCTAAGAGAATCTGCTTGCAGAACGATTTTGTGTGAGCAGATACTACGCTTTAATCACAAGCAGAATTGCTGATCATACGCTTTCTTATTTGGAGGGTAATATGAGCTGCTAATTAAAAAAATATTGTTTGACTTGCAGAAATTTTGACAATATATCCAAGAAACAGAATCTTGTAAGCCCTTCATGACAGTCTATAAGGAGTACCCTTCCATCTTGTGTGTGTGTGTGTGTGTGTGTGCGTGTGCGCGTATGCTACAATAAAAAAAATGAAGTTATTTCCGTCTCTTCTGACAGGGAAATGACATTCAATGTTGAACAACTCGTTACAAACAAATTAAAACATGTTAATCTGTCAACTTCAGCGAAGTGTAATGAAATTTCCCCACCCCTACTAGCATCCTCCCAACTATAGTCACTGTCTCGCAGGTGGATTTCTGCATGGCCAGGAAATTTGCTTTTGAGGAGCTGAAGGTGGGGAACAAGTTCTTAGCCTTTCGGTTTTCCTGAGATCAAGAAAAGTGTTCTTGTTAACATATTTTTTCCTCTTAAGTAGGAAGGAAATCTTTGATTTAAAACAAAAAAAGAAAAGAAAAAAAAGTCCCTGGCTGTTGTTGGTAAAACTAATGTATAATTGGCAGTTTTTGCGTTAGTCACATAGTTATTTTTTATTTTATTTATTTTTATTTTTTTTATACATAAAAAAAAAATTGAACTCTGACAGAAAGGATTTCCGATTTCAATCGAAAGTTTCTTCAACGAGTTAAAATAAAACTCATCACAGATATTTTCTATAGTCTGGCGCAGACTCAAGAGTGTGAAGATTGAAACCGCAGACTTTTTATGTATGGAGCTTAAGTTGTGGTGCAAGGTTATGAGTGTGACGTACTCGGTGAGTATCAAACTCACTAGTAACGATCACCTTGTTGACTCCTTGGATGTGTCATGCAATTGGAGTCATAAACTAATATGATTTATTCTAAGTTAAATCGTCAAATCTGCAAGAACATCGAGGTTGCTGAAGGACTATATTTGCTTTGAGGGGCTTCTGTCTTTTTTACAATGAGATGTAATCAAAACTTATCACTGAAATGAATTGCGAGACTTCGACTATTGTTTCAAGAATTTCAAATATCCATATTTTGAGAATATAAGCATTTTTTTTTTTTTTTTTTTTTTGTAAATAGCCTAATCTATCGGATCTTTAATCTGTACATTTCGTTGGATTGGATCAGCCTTACAACTTCCTGATAAATAAAAAAAGGATTTATATATATATATACATCAATAATAGAGGCAAGATGTCTACTTCAACAACCAAACCCACCATAGATAATGTGAGTAACTGGACAAGGTCATGCAATTCTTCAGCGACACACCGAAGGGAACACAGAAATAACTGGATTGCATTCATCATCATTATCATCTTTTCGTTGGTCGCATTGTTCGTTGCGCTTTTTATGATTTTCATCAGTCAAAAAGGTAATCTTTTATTTTTTCGCCTCAACTTCGGTCTATTTCTCTCTTTGTCTAGTCGGCCATACACTCACTGCTTCTCTGCAGCGGGGTAAGACTCCTCCTCAACGAGTGTCCTGATATGACCCTAAACAATTTTATGGTGAAACGCCAGTAATTCTGAAGCTACTTATACTAAACTGAATTGTTCGAAATAGAACTGTTTTGACATTTAACTGTGTGCAAACAAATTACTGTTTTATTGAATTGTTTGTAATACATAGCATTACTCAAAAACATTAAACTGCGTGTAAACAAATAGTAAATAGTTTTTTGTATTAGTTAAATGGATTCACTTATTTCAGGGTGAAAAAGAACTTAGTTCGTTTAAAAATATTATCTAAAAAATGTTTTTTGAAATCATATTAGATGTGTAAAAAGGATTTGGCAGTAAATAATCTTAAAAGGTTGATATGTTGGCTGTGGCTGTAGAATACACCGACTACACTGCATATGCTGGAGCTTTGGGGAATTCGGAGTACCTCAGCTTTGGCATCGCTCCCAGGTCCACTCTGACCCAGAGTGGTAGCACCTGATAGGGTCCTATCTATTGGTAAAATAGAACAGCTTTAATATTTAACAGTTCCATTTCTAACAATTCAGTTTAGCATATGGTTTAAGTTAAGTATAGTGTTTACATTTAACTGTGTAAACAAAAATTGTACGTATGCTAAACCGAATTATTTAAAATAGAACTTGAACATTTAACTGTGTGTAAACAAATGACTGATGTTTAACTGAATTGTTAGTGATACATGCCAATGCTCGGAACCAGTTAACTTTGTTGAGCTGCTTAACAGAATTGTTAGGAATAGAACTGTTCATATGTATAAAAATGGATTTTGCATTCAATCACGTATAATGGCTGATATGCCATAAAACCAAACCAGGTCTTGCCCAGTCGGCTGGGGCTGTAGAATACGCCGACTGCAACTCTGGAGAGGGGTAACACCCCCACCCCTAATGAGTGTCCTACTATGACCCTAAACAATCTGATGGTGAGGTTCCAGTGATGCTGGAGTTTTGGGGAATGCAGAGTACCCCTTCATTACCAATGCCCCCAGATCCACTCTAGCCCGGAATGGTAGCACCTGATTGGGCCTTATCTATAGAACTGTTTGACTAAATTGAATAGCTTGAAATAGAAATGTTTTTGACAATTAAACCATACTTACATTTAAACTGCGTGCTTATGCTCAACTGAATTGTTTAAAATGGAACTGTTTTTTATGCTAATCTGAATTATTTGAAATGGAACAGTTTTTTGACATTGAAACTACTTACACTAAACTGATTTGTTTACTATAGAACTGTTTTGAAAGTTAACTGAGTGTAAACAAAATCCATACTTATATTAAACTGAATTAGCTGAATTAGAACTGCTTGACTAAACTGTATGGCTTGAAATAGAAATGTTTTTCACAATTAAACTGTACCTGCATTTAAACTGCGTACTGAACAAAACTGAATTGTTTGAAATATAACTATCGTCATAAAAATGGATTAGGCGTTAAATAACCTACAAATGTTGATATCCCATAAAACCCAACCAACCAAAAACCAATCTACTTACACTAAACAGAATAGTTTAATATAGAACTGTTTTGACATTTAACTGTGTGTAAAGAAAATCTGTTGTTAAGTGAGAGAGTAGAGTTAGCGACCGCAGTCGAGGGTGACCCGAAGTTCCCTTTTCGATAGCTACTACACCAAGGTGTAGAGGAGGGCGCTACTCCTTTCCCTGGATGGCTCGACTTTACCCTTGATCCGTACCTTATAATGTTGAATGTTAAGCAAGGAGGCAATGGGTAGTTACCTTTTTTTTTTTTTTTTTTTTTTTTTTTTTTTGGCATGACTCGACCTGGGATTGAACCCACTTTGAAAAACTGAATAGCTTGAAATAGAAATGTCTTTGACAATTAGACTGTGTACTCATGGTATACCGAATTGTTTGAAATAGAAGTGACTATTTGTATAAAAATGGATTTGGCATTCAATAACCTACAAAGGTTAATATGCCATAAAATCCAACTAACCAAACCAGGTCCACTCTGGCCCGGAGTGGTAGCATCGGATAGGGTCCTATCTATGGCGCAAATACAACTGTCAGACGTTTAAACTGAGTGCAAACAAATGACTAATGCTAAATTGAATTTTGAAATAGTACTGTTTGATCATTTAATTGTCTATAAACAAATGAAGATTAATTGATATATAGTGATATATAGCAATACTTGGAACTATTTAACTTGACTTATGTTTACAACTCAGTCGGCTGAGGCTGTAGAAGATACAGACTGCTTCTCAGCAGAGGGGTAAGACCCCCCCAACAAGTGTCTTGATATTAGACTAAACAATCTGATGGTGAGGTTCCAGTGTTGCTGGAGAATTGGGGAATGCAGAGTACCCCTTCATTGTCATCGCTCCCAGGTCAACTCTAGCCAGGAGAGGTAGCACTTGATAAGGGTCCTATCCATGGGTTAAATAGAACTAAACCGTGCTTTCTTGACTTTACTGTTTTTGGGGGTTTTTGCATTTAAACAGTGTATTTATGCTAAATTGAATTGTTTAAAATAGAACTGTTTTGACAATTAAACTGCGTACTTATGATGAACTGAATTGCTCGAAATAGAACTGTTAGAATTTAACTCGGTGTATTCTACAGCAGTAGCCAACTGGGCAATACACAGACTGCACCTCTGCTGAGGGATAAGACCCCAATGAGTATCCTTGATATGACACTAAACGATCTGATGGTGAGGTTCCAGTGATGCTGGGGCTTTGGAGAATGCAGAGCATCCCTTCATTACCATCGCTCCCAGGTCCACTCTGTCCCGGAATGGTAGCACTTGATAAGATCCAATCTATGGGTTAAATAGAACAAACTGCATCCTTATGCAAAAATGAATTGTTTGAATTAGAACTCTTTGACTAAACTGAATAGCTTCAAATAGAAATGTTTTTGGCAGTTAAACTGTACTTACATTTAAACTGCGTGCTTATGCCAAACTGAATTGTTTAATATAGAACTGTTTAGACATTTAACTGTGTGTAAAGAAAATCAATACTTATTCTAAACTGAATTAGCTGGATTAGAACTGTTTGAATAAACTGAATAGCTTGAAATTGGAATGGATTTAGCGTTAAATAACCTACAAGAGTTCCGCCCTATCGGCTGGGGCTGTAGAATACGCCGACTGCACCTCTGCAGAGGGGTAAGACCCCCCCTCCAATGAGGCCACCTGTTGGCCGTGGGTGGCGACCCGTAAGGCGCTAGGACGATCCCTGGTGGTTGAGCAGTCATTGATCCGGCGACAGAGTGGCCAATGGCTCGCAACACACCACTTTGGCCCTTACTTGGTCTGACGGGCGGTCGGATTGGGCCCGATCCGATCAATCGGCTGGTCCTGACATACCCTAGCAGATATGTGTTTTTTTTTATACTTTCCCGATCGTATCATACAATCTGCTCTTGTGGAACTATTCGATCTACTTTTGCGGAACTATTTCCAACCCTTTATTTCATACGTGCTAGAAGGCGTGGGCTGAGGGTCAATTGTGCTGAGGTAGGACTTATGACCGCTGTGAGATTGTTGTTTTTTAAAAAAAGCATGTTTTTGGCAGAGGCTCAGAATCATACTCTTTGCATGAGTATACTGGTATTGTATCCCCGTCTCAGCCAAGGCGAATGGGTTACCCCCTTGGTTCATTCCCTTCTCAAGTTGGAGTCCATGGTGGCTGGTGGAGCATAGGACCAGTGAAGAACAATTACCAATCATGGCTTTTTCTTCATCAAAAAAACTGAAACGTACCCTAACGGAAACTGAATCGGACTACGAAGGTGTGGCAAGTTTCCCCAGATTCATAATAATTGAATCCACGGAAACGCCAATAACAAACTTATCGCCTTTTTTAATTGAAAAGGTAATATCTAGTTATATGACGCCCGTCCACGTAAAAAAACTAAAAAATCAAACTTTGCTCGTTGAAGTAGATAAAAGGAAAAATGCCGATTTCCTACTGAAAATGACAAAATTTCATACTATTAATGTAAAAACTTACCCTCACAAATCCTTGAATATAAGTAAAGGAGTTGTAAGAAGTAAGGAATTGTCATTATGCACAATTGATGAAATAAAAAAAGAAATGAAGAAACAAGGTGTAACAGAAGTAAAGAGAGTTACAATCAAAAAAGAGGGTAAACTCATTGAAACTAACACCTACATAATTACATTTGACCAACCTAAAATACCGGAGAGGATAAAAGTAGGCTACACAATGGAGAGAGTTGAGCAATTCATACCCAATCCATTGCGTTGCTACAATTGTCAAAAATACGGCCACCACGAGGATAATTGTAGAGGTCGTCAAGTATGTGACAAATGTGCACCACAAGATCCTGATCACCACATTGACAATTGTAACAATCCGTATAAGTGTGCAAATTGCGGAGGCGATCATCCCGTCTGTGCACGATCCTGTGAGAGTTTGAAACTGGAAAAAGAAATATTGGGAATCAAACACAGGAACAACATCCCATTCAACGAAGCGCGGAAAATGATAGTAGGATCTAAGACCACAACCTACTCTCAAGCCATCCAGCGCAATAAAACCCAATATAATTACGAGAGGATAGTAAAAAAAATTGATTCAGCTGGAGCCAGGTGACTGGGAAGGCTATATCAATGAATTAAGAGCCTCCCTTGATACTAACAAAACTTCAGAGACACCAACTCCAAAGGCAGATCTTGTAGCAGACAAAGTGAAGACACCTGCACACTCACACACCTCCACGGTTAAGACCGATCTAGAAAAGAGGATGGAGCTATCGCCAACCACACAACCAACAAAATGTGTCACGGAGAAATCTCCTTAAACAAAACCAAAAGATAGGAGATCCCCAATAAGACTACCCAATTCAACATATACCTCTCCAAACAAGAAACTACAAAAAGACAAGACAAAAATTACTGCAAAACAAAATGAAAATGTTGACGTGAATAACAAATTTAAAATTTTAGAAAAGATGGAAACAGAAAACAGCCCCCAAGTACATAAACATAAAGGCCATAAAAATAAATAATCAAACAGTCCAGATCTAAGGCCTAACAATAAACCACAAAATAATCCAGTGGAACTGCCGCGGAATCAAAGCCAATAGGAGCGAACTGCTCTTATTGATGACTCAACAACAACCTGCCATTGTCTGCCTTCAAGAAACATTTCTTAAAACCAATGATGATATCACAATAAAAAACCACCAAAGTTACAATTTCATCAACAATACCGGTCATAGAGCTTCGGGTGGTGTCTCAATCCTTATTAGGAACGACATACCTCAAAGCAAAATCCACTTCAACACTCAACTCCAAGCAATAGCTGTCAATGTGACTTTACACAGAACAATTAATATCTGCTCTATATATATTCCGCCTCACGATGCCATCAATGAAAGTGAAATCAAAAACATATTACAGCAACTACCCACACCCTTTATTCTACTTGGCGATTTTAACAGCCATAACACCATGTGGGGTTGTAGAAGCACAAACCACAAAGGCCAAATTCTTGAAAATATCATTAACAACAATAATCTCTGCCTATTCAACAAAAAATCACCAACACATCTGGATCCATCATCTGCTACCTACTCAGCCATTGATTTAACCCTCTGCGACACTTCACTGTTCCTTGATTTCACCTGGAGGGTGTATGACGACACATGCGGGAGCGACCATTTCCCAATTGTACTCGAGAGTTTGCACCCTCAAGACGACGACCTTCCCTGGTGGAGGTTAAATAAAGCTAACTGGGAAGAATTTCGCTCTCAATGTCAGAAACACCTCATAGTAAACAATACCGAAACTATTCCCGAATTCTCCAAAAAACTTATAAATATAGCAAAAACTTGCATTCCACACAACCCAACAATTCATAAACGAGACAGACCTTGGTTCAGCAAAGAATGTAAACAGTCTATTCGCCTACGACAAGCAGCTTTGTGGAAATTCAACACTGAACCCACAACCTCCAATTTAATCTCTTTTAAATTCCACCGAGCTAACGCCCGTAAAATCATCAAAGAAGCCAAGAAAAAATCCTGGCAAAATTACGTGAGCAAGCTAAATACCTCTTCTAACATCAAAACGGTTTGGCTCATGATTCGAAAAATAGCCGGTAAAAAACAATCAACTCCATTAAAACACCTCTCTGTAACAAACCACAAAATAACAGGTAAAAAGACCATTGCAGATCTTCTTGCAGAAACATTTTCTAAAAACTACTCCAGCCAATTCAACACAGAATTCTATAAAATCAAACCCACCCTCGAAAAGAAAAAAATAAAGTTCTCTTCAAATAACTCCGAAGAATACAATAAGCCATTTACCCTAACTGAATTAGTGGACTCCATAAAAAAATCCAACCACTCAGCTGTCGGTCCTGATGAAGTACACAACGAGTTTCTCAAACAGCTACCAGATGAATCGGTCAAAGGCCTACTAAAACTATATAATAATATTTGGGTGAACGGTACTTTCCCAGAAACATGGAGACAATCAATAATTGTCCCGATCCCCAAATCAGGCAAAGATACATCGAACCCGCAGAATTATCGACCCATCGCATTGACTAGCTGCCTTTGTAACACGATGGAGCGGATGATAAATAGTAGACTGACGTGGTATCTCGAGACAAATGGTCTAATAACAAATATGCAAACAGGATTCCGGAAAAGGAGAGGAACCATAGATCATTTGATACGACTAGAAACCTTCATCAGAGAAGCCTTCATAAGAAAACAACATCTGACGGCAGTATTTTTTGACTTAGAGAAGGCTTATGACACTACGTGGAAGTATGGTATTTTGTGGGACCTCTATAATTTAGGCTTAAGAGGAAGACTGCCGATGTTCATAAAAAACTTTCTCTTTGAAAGAACATTTAGGGTACGCGTGGGATCCACCCTTTCAAATTCACAACATCAAGAGGAGGGTGTTCCGCAAGGCAGCATCCTCTCCGTTACTCTCTTCTCCATAAAAATCAATAACATTGTAAAATGTCTAACCCCCTCAATCGACTGTGCTCTCTACGTCGACGACTTCGTCATATGCTATCGGGCCACTCATATGAACATAGTAGAGCGACAACTTCAACTAAACTTAAACAAAGTAAATAAATGGGCAAGAAAAAATGGATTTAAGTTCTCCAAGTCTAAAACTAAATGCATGCATTTTGCTCTCTAAGGAAAATGCACAATGACCCTCTCCTAAAAATTGATGACTCCGAAATACCAGTCGTTAACGAATACAAATTCCTCGGCATAATATTCGATAAAAAAAAACTTTCATTCGTCCCATACATAAAATACCTAAAAAAACAAATCAACCCGTGCCCAACAACTCGAAAATCGCGAAAAGAACAAGTAACAATAACGCGATTGCGTATTGGTCACAGCAGACTTACGCACTCTTTTATACTCAAGCAAGAACAGCAACTACAATGCTCGACATGCCAAACGCCCTGCACAATCAAACATCAAACAATCAAACACGTTCTCCTTGAGTGTAAAGTTTTTAATGACAACAGAAAGCGCTATTTCCACGCAAATACAATGAAGGACTTATTTGAGAACGTCCACATGGATAATGTTTTGTCGTTCTTGAAAGAGACCGGGTTGTACCAGAAAATTTAGACTTGGTTACAATCCTGAAAACACAACAAAGTAATCAACAGAAAGCAAATTATTGCTGAATAGAATTATGCTTGTGTTGGTAGAAATAGTAGTGAGAAATAATAAGAAATAAAAAAACACTATCATCACTAAATAAACTAATGTCACATAGAAATACTTGCAAATACTTACTCGTATGCGAGTCAATGAGTTGTATGGTTTTAGTATGGTATGATTAAATTATGTGTCTTCAAACCGTACATACGTGTAAACAGGCATTAAATAACCTCCAAGAGATGATATGCCATAAACCCAAACAACCTGGTCCACTGTGGCCTGGAGTGGTAGCACCTGATAGGGTCCTTTCTATGGGTCTAATAGAAGTAAACTGAATAGCTTGAAATAGAAATGTTTTGACAATTAAACTGTGTACTCATGCTAAACTGAATTGTTTGAAATAGAATTGATTTTTTGCATAAAAATGGATTTGGCTTTCAATAACCAACAAAGGTTGATATGCCATAAAACCCAAAGAACTAACCAACATATATATCGAATATATATGTATAAACTGGATTTGGCATTAAATTACCTACAATGGTTGATATGCCATAAACCAAACTATACCAAACAGGTGATTTTGTTGGATCATGAGCCATATGGGAATCTCTGGTAACCATAAACCCGACTTAATAGCCAAATCTTTATACAACATGGTACCCACAAAAACTCCAAAATACCATACACTAACCTAAAATCAGTTGTCGCTTCTTGGTCAGTATTTGGCAATTGGAGGGAAATTCCCACAACCTCCGTCAGATACTCGGATCTGATTTTTAAAGATGCATTGTAAGCCTAAAAGAGACCACCCTAACCTGTCTTTGCCCAGTCGGCTGGGGCTGTTGAATACACCAAAATATACAAAAACCTACTCTAAAAACAAACATAACTTTCAAAGAAGCAGCTCGGCCGACGTGGCGGGGGGGCACTGTAGAATACACTTACTGCAGGTCTGTAAGACCTCTCACCTAACATCGAGTATCCTGGATATAACAGTTAGGTTCTAGTGAATATGGAATATTCCTTTAACATTACACTTAGGTCCACTGTGACCCGGAGTGGTAGTTCCAGTTAGTGTAAATTGCCCAGTCGGCTGGAGGGGGCTGTAGAATACTCTGAGAGCTTCTCTACAGAAGGGAAAGACTTCCACAAGAAGTGTCCTGGATATGATACTAAACAATCTGATGGTGAAGTTCCAGTATTGCTGGAGCTTTGGGAAATGTGGAGTACTCCATCATTGCCATGCCTGTCAGATTCACTCTGGCTTGGAGTGGTTGCACCTGATAGTTTAGATAGGACCCTGTGTTGGTTGAGATGGGACTGCTCTGACACTTAAACTGCGTACTTATGCTAAACTGAATTACTCGAATGAATTGTTTAAAATACAAGTTTTTGACATTGGAACTGTACTTAGGCTAAATTGAATTGTTTGAAATTGATCTAGTCGAATAAATTTCATGTTGTAAATACACAAAAATCTTAGACGGTGCTTTTTTTTTTACCTTCTGAATAATTTCTACTTTTTAGGAGAAATCATCACTCATTTAGAGGCGAAAATTTTCAATGTCAAATTCCACCGATCGATGAAAAATCGAACATCTAAAGAATTTCGCGGCGTTTCTTGGCCATTTTGCAACGAGGTAAGCAATACTTGTTTTCATACTCTAATGTTTATAACCACTTTCAGAACAACCAAGTATACTGGGGCTATAGAATACACGGACTGGATCTCTACAGAAGGGTAAGACCCCCAAAATGTGTGTTCTGATTTGACTCTAAACAATCTGATGGCGAGGTTCCAGTTCTGGAGCTTTGGGTAATGTGGAGTACCCCTTCATTGGTATCGCTCCCAGGTCCACTCTCGCTCCAGAGTGGTAGCACCTGATAGGGTCCCGTCTACGGGTTAAATAGAACTAAACTGCACACTTATGTTAAACTTGATTATTTGAATTAGAACTGTTTGACTAAGCTGAATAGGTTGAAAAAGAATGTTTTTGACAAACTGTAATCATGCTAAACTGAATTGTTAAAAATAGAAGTGATTATTTGTATAAAATGGATTTGGCATTAAATAACCTACAAATGTTGGTTTGCCATAAAACGCAAGCGACCAACTTATCTATGGTTCGAATAGAAGAACTCTGACATTCAGACTGTGTTCAAACAAATGACTTACGCTCAATTGAATTGTTAGTGATACATAGCGATACTTGGAACCATTTAACTTTGACTTAATCTAAATTGAATTGTTAGAAAAAGAATTGTTTGATCACTTAAATATGTAAACAAATGACGGTTTATTTAAATTGTTCCAAGTATCGCTATGCATCGCAACATTAACAATTCATCTATAAGCAAACGAATATGAATGTAAACTCGATCACATCACACAAAGTATCCCCACTCCCCAAAAAAACATTTCGCCCTGTCGGCTGGGGCTGTAAAATACGCCGACTGCACCTCCGCAGAAGGGTAACCCTCCCCCCCAATGAGGCTACCTGTTGGCCGTGGTTGGCGACCCGTAAGGCGCTAGGACGGATCCCTGGTGGTTGAGCAGTCATTGATCCGGTGACAGAGTGGTCAATGGCTTGCAACACACCACTTTGGCCCTTACTTGGTCTGACAGGCGGTCTGATTGGACCCGATCCGATCAATCGGCTGGTCATGTCAAGCCCTAGCATCTATATATTTTATCCCGACCGTACTTTTAAATCTGCACTTGCAGCAAGTTCACAACCCTTACCTGTTAGTTGCTAGAAGGCGGTGGCTAAAGTATCCCCCGTCTCAACCAAGGCGAATGGGTTACCCCCTTGGTTTATTCCCAACACAAGTTGGACTCCGTGGTGGGTGGAGGAGCGCAGGGCCAGTGAAAAATATACAGCAAATATGGCGTCTTCAAACAAAAAAACTAAACGGAACCTCTCAGAATCAGACTCGGAGAATGAGGCAGCAGACTTCCCCAGATTCATTGTTATTGAATCTTTGGAGAAGTTATGCTTAGCCAAATTCTCACCTTTCCTTATAGAAAAAGTGATATCTACAAGAGCTAGTCCGAAAACTGTTAAGAAAACAAGGAATGGTAACTTGCTTGTCGAGGTAGACAGCCGGAGACAGGCAGAAAACATATTAAAGATAAAAACGTTTCATACAACCAAATGCAGAGCGTATCCGCATGAGAAACTGAACACTTCCAAGGGAGTTATCAGGAGTAGAGAGTTGGCATTGGCTACGGAAGATGAGATAGCATCAGCCCTGAGAAAACAGGGAGTTACAAATATAAAGAGAATATCCATTAAAAAAGGTGAAGAACGAATCCAAACCAACACTTACATCCTAACATTTAATAAGCCCCACACTCCAAAAGAGGTGAAGATCGGCTATTGTCTTGAGAGAGTTGAGCAGGATGTCCCAGCTCCCCTGAGGTGCTTCAAATGTCAGAAATTTGGACACCACAGGGAAGCCTGTAGAGGACAACAGACATGCTCCAAATGCGGTGAAAAGGACCCGGACCATGCAGAGGAAGATTGTTTAAAAGCAACACGATGTGCAAACTGCCAACAAGATCATCCGGCTTACGCAAGAACTAGCATTGTTTACCAAAAAGAAAAAGAAATTACTGTGGTCAAACACAAGAGGAATGTTTCCTTTCTGGAAGCTAGGAGAATTGTAGGGAGCTATATGGGAGAAAGCAGCTATGCCTCCGTTGCACGGAGGGCGGATAGAACCAATGACGACAGCAAATATAGAACACTTGTGGAGAAATTGCTCAAACTGGAAGCCAATGATTGGCCAAAGTTTCAGGAGCACCTGAAAAAACTACATTCCGATGAATTTTACCAAGCACCAGCTCAGCAACAACTTGCGAATGGGGAGAGATCCAATGTTGTAGTTCAAACAAAAACACACGTAGGATCTATCACTCCAACACGAACTACTCCTAAAAGTACAAAATCTCCATCAAAACAGCCGTTACATAAATCACTAATACGTCCACCAAAAAGCATTAAACCTGTCTCCAATAAGACCTGAACAACTGAAAAAAAACTCACAACTCCCATTAGCCAAACTACGAAAATACAAATGAACACCAAAGGGAATAAGGAAAGACAAGGAAGTACATTAAAAATACCCTCAACAACAAAGTCGCCTATAACAACCAAACCATCCAATTCTCAACAACCAACAAAACCCCCTACAAAGGACGTATAGTATAGAGAGTATGGATAGCGACACAGACCGCCTAGTTGCCAGCCTTAATCTTGAAGAAATAATCAAAAACTACAATACTTGAAACCACTTAACTGTCGGCAAACTTATAAGCTCAGTCACTTTTTGAATTGTTAATCTCTAACATATCATACATATCTATTCAAATGTGTGCGAACGAATGACTGATGTTAAATTCTTATTGTTACATGGAAACTCTCGTAATAATTTAACTGTGTGCAAATAAATGAGGAAAAGTAAATGGAATGATTTATGCTGCCTGCATATTTATGTCAAAGGAGAATTGCTTCCTATGCTAAACTGAATTATTTGAAATAGAGCTGTTTTTGACATTGTACTTATACTAAACTGAATTGTTATATAACCGCTTGAATAAATTGAATTGTTCGAAATAGAAATGTTTTTGACAAGCTCTGTACTCAGGTTAAACTGAATTGTTTTAAATAGAACTTATTATTTACATAAAAATGGATTTGGCGTTAAATAACCTACAAAGGTTGATATGCCATAAAACCCAATAAACCAACCAACCAACCAAAAAACATTCAATATACTCTGTTCCTAACCTCTAACAAGTCTTGACCAGTCGGCTGGGGCTGTAGAATATACATAAATAGATTTGAAAGTAAATAACCTACAAAGGCTAATATGGTTTGTAAGTGAAAAATTTTGGGGGGTTTGATATATGTAAGTAAAGTTGACGACCATAGTCGAGGGTGACCCGAAGGATCCCTTTTCGACAGCTACTACACCGAGGTGTAGGGGAGGGCGCTACTCCTTTCCCTTGATTGCTCCACTTTACCATTGATTCGTACCTTATAATTCTAAGTGTTAAACAAGGAGGCATCAAGTACCATTTTTGAGTCTTTGGTATGACTCGACCTGGGATTGAACCTAGGTATGTAAATCCATTTAACTGTGTGCAAACAAATGATTAATAGTGAATAGAATTATTCATATTAGATAGAAATACTTGAAACCATCTGCGTACAAAATAATGAGTCTCGTTTAAAAATGTTAATGTGTTTACAAGTCCTATGTATAAACAAGAGTTGCTACTAAATAACCTGGTAATGGTTGATATGCCATAAAACCCAACCAAACCAATATTTGAAACCATTCAACAGGGTGCAAATCTTGAAGCCATTTAAGTGTTTACAAACAAATGATTAATACTAAATATAATTATTTCTGTTGGTTAAATGGTTCCAAGTATTCCTGTTTGTATGCAAATGAATGAAGAGTTTAATAGAATTGTTAGTGCTGAAGAGCAGTTCTTGAAATCATTACTGTATGCGAACCAATGAATGTTGGTCACATTTTTAAACGAGCCAGAGCTCAGACTACTTGTTATATATTAAACAGGCATGTAAACAGGGTTCGGCATTAAATAACCTACAAAGATTGATATGCCATAAAACCTCACAAACCAAAGTAAACGATTTATTTGAAAATGTCAACATAGAGGCCCTTTTTATTTTTAGAAATTGTATGGTTTACTTTATATCAAATTATAAATGTAATCATGAAATTCCTTTGTCTTAAGAGTTTTTTGTTTAAAAGAAAATAATCCCCAAAGTAAAAATGCGTAATGTACGTGATTTCCTCACCTCGAGGCATAGAACAATTCCAGATGGGTTGACATGCCGTTGAATCAATTTATGACAAAAGTAGGGCCCTCATCTTCCTTTATATACTAAAATGAGTACCTCCACAATGATAGAATTATCGGGGTGGGTATATTATACTTTTTTCAAACTATTTTTGTTATAAACATATTTCGTATCTTTCAGATCAGTAAATATTTTCAATCTAGCAATCTTTCCAAAATGTATCGGGATTGTGTTGTTGATAAATTAAGGTAAGTGTAATTTGATATACTTTATCGTATAAGTTTGTTTTACTGTGTGCAAATAGTGTTAGAAAGCTATATTTTGAAATCCTTTAACAATTCTATTTTATACTAATCATTGATTTGCACTCAACTATTTGTGTTAAATGGCAATACTTTAAACAACATGACTGTATTTATTTACAAATCAGCTCATTTGTTTACACAGTTTGGAGGAAGTAACATTATTTTCAAACGAGCTACATACATGATGTATAAACATGATTTGGCATAAAATAACGAATCGATCATTGTTTAATGGCATATCAACCTTCGTAGGTTTTTATGGTATATCAATCTTCGTCGGTAATTTGATGACCAAACCATTATTGGTTTGGTTTTATAGCACATCAACCATCGTAGGTTATTAAATCAATCTTTAAACATATAAACAGTTCTATTTCAAACAAGTCGATCTTTAAATATAGTTTTTTTCTTTACCAATTTAACTGTCAAAACAGTCTTATTTAAAGCAATTCAGGTCATCATAAGGACACAGTTCTTATTTTAATCCACCGATAGGACTCCTATCTGATGCTACCACTCCGGGCCTGAGTGGACCTGGGAGCAATGCCAATGAAATAGCACTCCGCATTCACCAATAATAATAATATTGCTGAAGCCTCACCATCAAATTGTTCAGTGTCATATCCAGGACACTCGTTGGGAGGGGTCTTACCCCTCTGCACAGAAGCAGTCGGTACCATCGTTGTAAAAGTAAAGTATCTAAACTATAGCTGAGGATAAGACTGCTGACTTTCAGATTAATAACTTTAGGAAAGCTATGAAAGTAATATCACGACTGGAGTTCGAACTCGCTTACTACGATATCACAGTCCAACACATTATACAATGGAATCACCATGGCATAATGGCTAAGTACATTATTTATGAAAATGACCGTTTCGCCTCACAAAGTTCAAAATATGGGTGTCCTGGCTTGGACAAACTACATCTGAGGGTGAGGATACAATTCTAGATAGTGGGAGTTATAGCAACGAAGAGAAATCCAAAGTTAACACTGCTTCGGAGTGGTAGTAACTGTTAGGGTCCCACTTATCGGTCAAATAGACCTGTTTGTAAATAAATATAGCTTCAATTATCTTTATCACCAAGTCGGCTAGCTAGGGCTGTCGAATACGCCGACAGTACCTATGCAGAGAAGTATAAACCTCCTCCTAGCGCATGTCCTGGATATGACGCCAAACCATTTGAGGATGAGACTCAAGTCCTGGGTACTTAGTAATGTGGAGTACCCACTTTATTCTCATTACTCCCGAGTCTAGTCGGCTGGGGCTATAGAATACACCGATTGCACTTCTGCAGAGGGGTAACACCACCCCTAACGAGTGTCCTGAATATAACACAAAACAATCTTATCGTGAGTTTCCAATAACGCTGCAGCTTTGGGGAACGCGGAGTACTCCTTCATTGCCATCGCTTCCAAGTCAACTCTGGCCCGGAGAGGTAGCACCTGATAGAACTAAGCTGCGTACTTTATGCTTAAATTAATTGTTTGAATTAGAACTGTTTGACTAAACTGAATAGCTTGAAATAGAAATGTTTTTGACAATTAAACTGTACTTATATTTTAACTACGTACTTCTGCAAAACTGAATTGTCTGAAATGGAACTCTTTTTGTATGCTAAACCTAATTGTTTGAAAATTGTTTGTATAAAAATGGATTTGGCATTAAATAACCCACAAAGGTTGAGATGCCATAAAATCCAGCCAACCCATTACTCCTTGTTCCACTCTGACCCGGAGTGGTAAAACTTGTTAGGGTCTTATATATGGCCAAAGAACTGTTGAATCATTTAGTAAGCTGTATGGTTTCAAATGACTAAATAATTCTGAATGTATATTAGTAATTCTATCAATTACGTATTGCTATCTTATATAAATATTGTTAAATAGCAATACTTGAAACCATTTAACTGTGTGCAAATTAGGTCTAACAAATCGCTGAAAAATGTTACCTGCAAATATTCACACATAACATTAAACAGGATTTCGCATTAAATAGCCAAAAAGGTTGATATGCCCATAAAACACTGACCAACATCATTTTTAAAGGTTTCTAATTACTTATTCGAAGTTAGCCATTTTTGCAAGAAATTATATACATGCCAATCCTTGTTGGGTTATTCAAGCCTTGCGGCAAACTTGGTTAAATTCGATTCTCCCATACTTGAACAATGGTTTGCTTGTCAATCATTATACTGCAACAGGCGTCCAAAGTTATCTTGCAAGAGCTACTTTGTGGCGCGCTTAGCCTCAAGATTATCGTCGATGGAAATTGAATCGACTTCTGGAGTTCAAAACCTAAACGAAGCTGTTTGTGTTTCACTTCACACCAATGCCCTCGAGAAAGGCATGAATCCATCGTTTCTCTTCCTCTCAACTGGGCTAGAAGTAAAACTCTTGATTAAACCATCTTTACTCCGCATAAAACACCAACCAGCCAAAACTGAACTTCAGTATTTTTACTTCCAGTGAATTTTTAACTTGCAAAAAAAATTAAATATATTTACTCATTCCTTCAGATACTAACAGGATGTGGCTCAAGGCCAGTTTTTAAGCGGACTCGTTTCAATTCAGTTTTCCTTCTAGATTGGTTGCCATATCAGTTAAAGAGCCCAGTCTACCACACTTTCCCTTCATAGTTGGATGCATACTTTTTTAAAGAGTATTAACACTGCCCCTCTCCCCAACAAACCTCGTTTAAAATTTGAACTCTGGTTACCATGTCCATTTTCTATGATGATAACCGTTACACAAGCACCACTCCGAAGGAAATATTGTTTTCGATATATTTCAAAACTTCGATTATATCGATAGCATTAACATTCTGCCCTTAATTCACCTAATTCGTGCAATTATGATTGCTCCTTTTCCACAACTACAGCCATTAACATACAATCTTCCGCTTTTATTTCAGACGAGGAGAGAAAGGGAACACTACAGTCGAATTCAGGATTCTTTTTAAGAAAAGCGAAAGCTTTATCCATCCGCATAAAGTTCGAGATGTGATTCTGAACAAGGCTGGTCGCCACAGGCGGAATAATTATTATTACCTTCGCATTGGAAGATTTTTAATTCTCTACAGATCTCTACGTATATTTTTGGTTCGTACCAGTTCCACAGTCCCGGATATTCTTCTACGTTTCAAAGGTAGGAAATGCAGATAGGATTTCTTGTCTAAATTCAATATGAAATGTCATTATTTTATGAATTGTGTAAACTACAATTTAAATAAGTTTTGGCCGGTATATTCTCTAACTATCCACAAAAAAGGGTGTTCTGGGCATGACACTAGTCTGCATCTACGCCATGTCGGCTGGGGCTGTAAAATACGTCAACCGCTCCCCTGCAGAGAGGGTAAGACTCCGCGCCAACAAGGCCGCTCGGTGGCCGCGGATGGTGATTCGTAATGCTTACGTTCGGGGTCCTGGTGGTTGAGCAACCGATTGGTCAAGTGACTTGAAACACACCACTTTGGCTCTTACTGGGCTAGACGGGCGGTCAGAATGGCCAGATCCGAACAATTGACTGGTCTCGTCAAGCCCTAACACTAATATCCCTAGTTCTGACCGTATTCGTCAATCTGCACTTGTGGTAAACTCCCAACCACTCTTATCTTATGGGTGCTAGAAGGATGTAACTGCGGGCTTCTTGCGTTGAAAGAATAGAACTTGCTACCGTGTAATTTAGCTGCGGTCAAAGTAATATCAACCGGAAATTGGCAGGGTGTCGAAACCTGCACCCAGCTCGATTATATTGGTAGTGTATCCCCATCTCAACCAACGCTACAGCTTAGTCAGCTGGGACTGTAGAATACATCGACTGCAGAGGGTGTAAGAAACCCCCACGAATGTCCTGGATATGACATTAAACCATCTGATGGTGAGGCTCCAGTCTTGGAGCAATGGCAATCATGGGGTAATCCACACTCCCTAAAGCTCTGTTCCACTCTGACCTGGAGCGGTAGCACCTGGGAGGGTCCTATCTAGGGGTTACGTAGGACTGCTTGACATTTTAAACTGTGTACAAACAAATGACTTAAGCTAAATTGAATTGTTAGAAATAGAACTCTTGACCATTTAATTGTGTGTTTAAAAAAAAATAAAAGCAAACAATTCAATTAAGCATAAGTTTATTTTAAGAGTTCAATATCAATACTTGGAACTATTTAACTGTGCCTAAATTGAATCATTGGTACTACATAGCAATACTTGGAAACATTTTACTGTGTGCAAACGAATGAATGGCGTTAAATTGAAGTATTTGTAACCATTTCACTGTGTGCAAACAAATGTTGACAAGAATTAATCATGTTCGGTAGAAAATTTTTAAACCATTGTGCAAAAAAAAACTCATTCAAAGATTATATCTACAAAATGTTTCAACATATATATCATATGATTTGTAAACATTGACATTAAAAAAAAACTACAATGATTGATACGCCATAAACCCAACCAAACTGAATGGGTTTCACTCTTGGTAAATTCCTAACCCTTTGTGGTGGGACCAGTGAAAAATAAACATTACTTAATGGCTTTTTCAAATGAAAAACTGTATAGAATTCACAGGAGGAGGCAGCAGATACATTCATTGAATCTCGGGAAGGGATCTGCCTAGCTGAATTCTCCCCTTTCTTAATAGAAAAGATATCAACTAAAGTAACCCCGAGAACTGGGTAAAAGATGAGGAGCGGCAATTTGCTGATGGAAGTCGACAGCAGGAGGTGTACCGAAAACATCCCCAAAATGAATTTTCACACGATAAATTGAAAAGCTTTTTCCCATGAAAAGTTGAACACCTCGAAAAGAGTCATTAGAAGTAGGAAGTCTACAGCAGAGAAGATAACAGCAGGGAAAACGAGGAATTTCAGATTTCAAAAGAACTACAATTAGAAATTCTGACAGACTCATTTATTCTGACTTTAATCAACCCAAAATTCCCAAGAAAGAACAAATCGGGAATTACTTCACGAGGTTTGAACAATAAATCCCGGTACCCCTGAGGTGCTTTAAATGTAAAAAAATGTAGCCACCACAGGGAAGTTTATGGAGGACTCTGAGGAAGATTGTACAAATTAAACTAAATGTCCAAACCTCGATAAAACCACCCTGCTTTCTCAAGATCTTGTGACTCTTATAAAAGGGGAAATAATAGAAGTAAGCGACAAAAGAAATGTGAATTATTTTTTAAAGCTAGGAGAATAACAGGGTCCGATATCGAAAATAACACATACGCCACTTTTTGACTGAATCCACCCGCCACGTAACAAAGAAACCAAGAGAACAAATACAATCACAAACTCAATTAAAAGTAATTATTTCATTGGATTTTTCTTCCTTTTTTTGTTAAAGGAAAAACATACAAAATCTACAACTCAAACACAAACCACTCATCCTAAAACTAGAAAATTACCGACAAAATAAAGCTCACATATCTCCAATCAGTCCGTCCAAGACAAACTAAAAAAAATTGTCTCAAAAAGCCAGAATCACTCAAGCAAAAACCACAAGTTCCTATTGAACAACCTGGGAAAATACATATGAATCCCAAAGTGAACAATGAGAACGAAATCACTTAAAAGAATTAATAAACAATGCAATGTCCACCTATCAACTAAATCCCTAAATAGATCTTATAGAAAGTATGGATAGGAAAACTAATCAAGGTTGAGGCTAGCAATTTTGTGGTCAAATATATCTAATTAAAGATAAATGCAATACTTGAAGCCATTTAACTGTGTGCAAATCAAATATATATATATATATATATATATGATTTGGCATTAACTTACAAAGGTTGATATGCCATAAATATCAACCACTTAACAGTGCACAAATTATAGTATTGTTGATTAGAATATTTTAAGCCATTTTACTGTGCAAACAAATTTGCTGTAGCTTGTTTAAAATGTTACCTACAAACTATTCGTTTACAAACTTAATATGTATAAACAGGATCTGGCACTAAATAACCTACAAGTGTTGATATGACATAAAACCAAACTAACCTACATTTGATTGCCCAGTCGGCTGGGGCTGTAGAGGGGTAAAAAAAACACCAATAAGTGTTCTGGATATGGCACAAAACAATCTGATGGTGAGGTTCCATTGATGCTGGAGCTTTAGGGGATGCAGAGTACCCCTTTATTGCCATCGCTCTCAGGTCCACTCTGGCCCAGCGTGGTAGTACCTGATAGGGCGCTATCTATGGGTTAAATAGAACTAACGGCATACTTATGCTAAAATGAATTGTTTGAGTAAACTGGATAGCTTGAAATAGAAATGTTTTTGACAAATTAAACCGTACTTCCATTTAAAATAATTCAGTTTATTATATGTACGCAGTCTAAATGTAACAGTTTTTGACATTGAAACTGTACTTACACAAAACTGATTTGTTTAATATAGAACTGTTTTGGTATTTAACTGTGTGTAAACAAAATCTGTACTTATACTAAACTGAATTAGCTGAATTAGAACTGCTTGACTAAACTTAATAGCTTGAAATGGAAATGTTTTTCACAATTAAACTGTACTTAAATTTAAACTGCGTACTTATTCTAAACTGAATTGTTTGAAATAGAACTATTTTCATAAAAATGGATTTGGCGTTAAATAAACTACAAGTGTTGATATGCCATAAAACCCAAACAACCAACCTGCATTTAATGCTGAGATCCCTGTTCTGGAGAGAATAGGTTTCTCTTTGACTGCCATTATTCCCAGGTCCACTCTGACGCCGCATGCTAGTACATGTTAGCGTTCTGTCGATTAGTCAAATAGACCAGCTTAAAAATTATTCGCATTCGATAAGAATACTTGATTACTGTTATTTGTATTAATGATCATTTGTTTGCAAACAGTAATAGTTTCAAGAAAGAAAATAAAACTTTGCTTGTTTAGTAAGAATTAAGTAACTATTATTAAATAGAAATAATTACTTGAAAAGCTAACCATGCAAAATTAATAGATTGAAATAATTTGCACACAGTTGTATGGTTTCAAGTATTACTAAGAGGGCTTTTTGCACACAAAAATTATGTACACGCATGATTTCCCAACCTCTAGGCATGAAATAACCCACGATAGGTTGACAAGCCATCAAAATTAATCAATTTGTAAAATAATTTTATCAAGAACTCCTAAATATTGAACTTATGATTGTGTGAACAAGTATCCTCACCTCTCGAGATTACTGTTGGTCGGTATACTCTCCAATCATCAACAGGTTTAACTTGAATAGGATAATTGGGTAAAATGCTTCTTGTTGCTGGTGTTGTGAATTTTTTGTGATTATACTTACCATAAAAGGGACTTTAAAAAATTATGGCAGGGAGTTCTGCTAAAAAGATTACCAGATACTAAACGCACCTTTTGAAAATCCGTATAAACTGAGATCAAAAGAAGATAACCCAGTTAGGTGGGGCAGTAGAATACGCCGACTGCGTCTCTGTAGAGGAATAAGAATCCCACCCCACACCAACGAGTGTCCTAGATATGAAACTAAACAATCTGATAGTGAGGCTCTAGTACCCCTTCATTACCATTGCACACAAGTTCACGAAGTCAGACCAGGAGTGATAGTATCTTTTAGGGTCCCATCTATAAGTCAGATTAAACGGTATGACGATTTAGCAGTGTGCTAAATGGCTTCAAGTATTGCAATCTAACTACCAATTCAAATGTGTACACAGTTAAATGGTTTCAAGTATTGCTATGTAAGACTAAGTTTTATGTGCTCAAACAAATAATTGATACTTTATAGTTTCAAGTATTCCTATCTAAAATGAATAATTCTGTTTTAACGGCGCAAAAATTGAATTATCGGTTTTACTTAGCAATACTTAAAAATATCTGGTGTGCCAATGAAGTTTAAATAGAATTATTAGAGTTAAATAGCTATACTTGAAACCATTTAACTGTAAGTAAAGTTGGCGACCATAGTCGAGGGCTACCCGAAGGCTCTCTTTTCAATAGCTACTACACCGAGGTGTAGGGCAGGGCGCCACTCCTTCCCCTGGATTGATCCACTCTGCCCTTGGTACGTACCTTATATTGCTGAGTGTTAAACAAGGAGGTATCAAGAACCATTTTCAAAGACTTTGGTATGACGCGACCTGGGATTAAACCCAGGTCTCCCGGACAATGGGCGAACACTCTACCCACTAGGCCAATGAGATGGAAATTAATTAGTTCTAACTCATCTGAATGTAATATTATCAACAAAGGATTCAGTAACAAATCATAACATTCAACTGTGCACAAAAAACATATAAAATTCTTAGTGTTACATAGCAATACTTGAAATGATTTAATTGTGAGCTAAAAATGAACACTGGCTCGTTTAAAAATGTTATCTACAAACTATGCATGAAAAAACATTTAATATATGTAAAAGATTTGGCATTAAATAGCTTACCAGGTTTGATATGCCATAAAAGCTAGCCAACCAACCTTCTATTTTCATTTTCTGTCCCGGGAAGATATTTAGTTGAGTTACTAGTCGCCAAGGACTAATATTACCATGAGTGTATATCCTAATATAGAACACAATGAAAGGAAAGATATAGAACATTCAACTTAGCATTAGTATCTAGAAAGAATACACGAAATATACACATCTTGTTCTAGTAATATGTGGAAGTGGTATGAAAATGGAAGAAGCTTACTCAATGAGATGGAAGCAAAATAAACACGTAGCTTTATCGCTTCCTGACTGGGTCAGAGACGCGTCTTTCTTGTTTTAAGCGCAGTCCAAGAAACCTGTTCTCGACCTCTTTGCCTGTCATACAACACCCTAAGCGGCACCCAATGGACACACCCACTCCTAAAGGGAGATGGTTATGTTTCCCTATATGAATATGCGATTCGTTGAATTCTCTTGTGAAGTGTTTGTGTATCTTTGTTTTTTGAGCAGAAATTGAGTTGTTTCGTTTCTTCCGTGTTTTCGTATTTAAAATATTTCATCTACAAAATATGCGTTTACAAATAATATTTTAGATATGTATAAAAAGGATTTGGCATTAAATAACCTTCAATGATTGATATGCCATAAAACCCTAACCAAATCAAATCGGTGTTTTTGATTTTCTTTTTTCTTTCCGAGACAGTTTTTTGGGGCAGGTGAGATGTTTTATTAGTGTTATTTTCCACTGCTATTTTTTCATGTTTCATATAGTTTCGGACCCTTTTTGTTTTAGTTTATTTTTTTATATATATATAGTATTTTCCCTATGGTTCTTTTTAATTCCTTGACAATTTGTAAAGCCTTGGCTCTGAGGTTTTTAAATTTAGAAAATATGCAACCCTTAGGTTTTCTTTTGTTGGATTGCAATTACAGAATGTCCAGATAGTCTTTAGAAATTCCTTAAACTAGGGGTGGTAGAATTTAGTAGGGTAGTAAACTTTGGGATATTCTCCTGAGCTATAAGTGTGAGTGTTTTGATGAAGTACAGTGTCTCTCAAAATAGATGCAACCTATTAATATAATGATTTATCACTGAGACAAGCGCAATGGGGTCATTTGGAATATGTCCAGTAAGAAAAATGTATCCTTTGAGCTAGACATCAAAACAATGTTTGTTATTGTTATATCAGCTTCTTGGACCTGCAATCTTTGAGTTTCTTGTCTCAGCGACAAATCATTATCATATTAATGGATTACATCTATTTTAAAACAGTTTTGAGTGATTTTTGTCTCCAAATAAGTAGTGACGCAAAATATTGTTCCTCTCGTCCAAGGGACTGTGATCGAGGATTAATAGTTGTTATAGTAAACTATTTTCAAATCTGAAACGAAGAACACAACATTATTATAAGTTATTAGCCATCACATAGGTAGCATGCATATTGTGACACTCGATATGTCAGGTGATCCTCATTATGATTCTGATGTTAATTTTGAGTTGCATTGTTTTCGGAAACGTGCCTAGTTAGCCTTTTGTAGATACTACCTTGATATTTCCTCGAGGAGAAGGACTGAATTTTCCAAGATAAAGTGGAAAGTAGTCGCTTCCTCAAGTGCCGTCATGCATCCTCCATGTGTTATCGATATATGTAGCTGGATCTCAGTCAGGCAATCGCCTTAATATGATCCTGTTGCCAGATGCAAGCATGTATTCATTTATCGTGGTTGAGGCAAAGGTTATTTTTTTAATCAGGTTTTCTATAATATAGCCCTTTTGTTTTCAAGATTTTCATTTTATTAAGAAAGCCTTGTCGGACGGGGCTTTAGAATACACCGACTGCATCTCTGAGAGGGATAAGACCCCTACACAACGATTGTCCTAGATATCACATTAAACCATCTGATGACGAGGCTCCAGCCTTGGACATTTGGAAACGTGGAGTACCTCTTCATTGGCATTAATCCAAAGTCCACTCTGACCCGTATTGGTAATACTTGATTGGGACATCTCAGTGGTTTAAATAGAACTGTGTACAAACAAATGACTTGAATTGGAGATGTTATATAGCAATACTTGAAACAATTTGTGTGCAAAGAAGAGCTCTGGCTCGTTTTTAGAATGTTATCTACAAAATGTTAACAAATCATATATATACTTAATATGTATAAAGGATTTAGAATAAAATAGCCTACAATGGTTGATATGTCATAAAACCAAACCATTTTAGTGAGAGATTGACTGTTTAACAAAACAACTCCAAAACGTATTTGCTTCCCAATATTTCATTTTGGCAATTTCTGATTGGGTGATTTGTGATAAATGGAACAAAAGGTTGTTGTTGACAGTGTCGGTAACACTATATAAATTCTATAAAGCCAGATTCCTCTGGATAAAAATATGCAGCCAATTGCAATTATCCATGTTCTGCCTGATGTTCTATCAACATCTTTGTTTATATGGTTGTATGTAGAGTAATATTTTCTGTTCCTTTTCCTTAAGGAATGTTTCTTATAAGCTTAAAGCTGCTGTGCATATTCTCATAAGAGAATCAATTCATTGAGATTTGCATTTGCACTCCTTATATTCCACTGGATTATTTCATTATACATAATTTAGTTTTATTTTGGTTTGTGCTGTGATTTAGCTTCGACATACAATTCTTCCAGCACTTCCAATCTGTTTTAGTTAAAGTACTTAGACAATTTCGAGGGATGCACGTTTTCTTTTGCTGCTTCTGTTTTTGAGGGTATCCTACATCAGTAAATCTCATATCCCCAATACGTCTGCCGAGACTATTTGAAGGGATAGTTTTTATAGAATTTTTTCTGGTTTTGTTTCATTATCGGTTTCGGGTTTTTGTTTCTTTTTCAGCTCCATTATAGGCGTTTCTCAGATGATCTTGGAAATTTGGCAATTCATTTGTTCAACTGTAATATTTTTCAATTAGCTCATGGCATTTGTTTAATTTTGCTAAGTCTCATTTGTCTTTTGAACAACACTGGCATATGTTTATATTACCTTATAGGACTCGATAATCTTTCTGCTTTCTGGAACGGATACGTTTAGTGTTTTATTTCTATTTTCTTTTTTCTTCATTTATTTTACATGTTTTTGAGAATGTAGTGGGGTTCTCTCCGCAATTTGCGTATCTCACCTCCTTTTGGCATTCGTCTTCAGTATGGGATGGACTTTTTTTCTCTGCACTAGCTCCACATTTGTTGCCCTCTACGTTCCAGCCCCATTACGGTGCTTCAAATACCAGAAATTTGGGCACCTCAAGAATGTTGTGAAACTTTCACTTTTTTCAATGGTGAAACCAATTTTTATTTCTTTAGGAATTGTGGTCGAGTTGAATGTAGGTATATAGGTGTTTGTAAGTGTGGTCTCATACTTCCTTCTAACGCTGATTCCTTTGTATTCAGGGACACCCTGTTTATGCGATGCCATTTTGATCTCTTCTGTTGCCAGAATTGATTTCTGGCTTATTACTCCTTTAATGTGTTTAGCCTCATGCGAGTAAGCCTAACATTTGTAAAACTTTCCATTTTTAGTATATTTTACTGCGTATTTGAGGATTTTTTTCTCATTACACTTTCGTGTCCTGGATATGACACTAAACTATCTGATGGTGAGGTTCCAGTAATGCTGGAGCTTTGGGGAATACGGAGCACCCCTTCATTACCATTGCTCCCAGGTTCACTCTGGCCCGGCGTGGTAGCACCTGATAGGGCCCTATTTATGGGTTAAATAGAACTAACGGCATAAACTGAACTGTTTGATTAACTGAATAGCTTGAAATAGAAGTGTTTTTGACTATTAAACTGTACTTACATTTAAACTGCGTGCTTATGCTAAACTGAATTGTTTGAAATGGAACTGTTTTTGACATTGAAACTGAACTTACACTAAACTGAATTGTTATATATAGAACAGTTTTGACATTTTACTGTGTAAACAAAATCTATTCTTACAATAAATTGAATTAGCCGAATTAGAACTGTTTGAATTAGAACTGTTTGAATAGTTTGAAATAGAGATGTTTTTGACAGTTAAACTGTGTACTCATGCTAAACTGAATTGTTTAAAATAGAACTGATTATTCTCTTAAAATGGATTTGACCTTAAATAACCTACAAAGGTTGATATGCCATAAACCCCAACCAAACAACCAACCCATTACACTTTCACTTAGCAGTTTCCATTTCTGAACTTTTTAACCGATTATGGGTTTGATCTGCTTGTTATTCCCCTTTCAATGAGACAAGGTGACAATTTACTGAAAGGTGTATTTTCTAGTAATTCTATCATTACTTCGAAAATTCTTTATTAATTTCTATCAGAATTTACTTATGGCTTGTTAAAAAAAATGAAACTGACGATTCAGGAAGTTTTTTTTTTTTTTGTTTTGTTTTTTGCTGATTCTGTGTGCCATCACCCTCCCCGGAGTCAAACTCGGATTGGGAATTTACTAAGAGGGAAGCCTTGGTTGAGACGGGGGATATACTACCAGTATAACCAAATCGGAAATAGGATTTCGAACTTCTGCCAACTTTAGGTTTTCAGAAGGCATTTCTTGTTGCTGTGCAATTTAACAGCGGGTAAGCTCTTCTCTTATCAGGAGCTATTGAAGAATACGTTTGGAACAAACAAATACCCAACCCTATTTTATCTTAAAGATGCTAGAAGGCTATGGCTAATGGTCAATCATAGCTGCTCGGACTTGATGCGACCAGTCGATTGATTGGATAGTGCCTCCCCGACCGCCTATCTAGCTTAACAAGGGCTAAAATCTTGTGTTACAGGTCACTTTACAACTCTGTTGCCAGGTTAACAGCTCAACCACCACGATCTTCTCCTGGAGCAATTTGGGTTACCAACAAACCAATCAACATATTGTCTCTTTTGAAATGGGGGTCATACCTCTCTGCTTGTGATGAAGTAGGGAGCCTAGCCCGAATAAATTCATTAACCAGAAAAATGAAAATTTACTGAAATGAATTTTGGAAGAATTATTACCAAAGGTGATAATAGAATGAGTCTAAAAAAGTACGTTATTTATTCTATTCATCAATTTATTTTTAGCTACTTTCTATTTTTACTATCTATTTATTTTTGTTTTATTTATTTTATTTTATTTTGTTTATTTATTTTATTGTATTTTTTTTCTTTTTCTTTTTTTGAGAAAAAAAAACGTGGAAAATAAGGTTATCATTCGGCTGGAAACAAAAAAACCCCAGATTTGTTGGCTAAATCCCCTGAAGTTGTCTGGCGAAATTTGTTTGAGGAAATATCATTTTGATTATTCACCCGCTAGCGAAACCGACAGTCGAGTCAGGAGTGTTTGGAAACGAGAACATTTTTTAATATAATTTTTTTCTTAAAATTCGAACCGACAGGAAGTTTTATTTTACTGTTATGATTTAAACGACTTTTGATGTCATTATCTTGTGACCACTGGGGATGGAGATGGGTTAAAGTGAAATATTAAAGAAGTAGAAAAGCCCAGCCCCTTTTTGGGTAAAGATAGAAGGCAGAATTAATTATTGGAATCCAAATTAGAAAATTTATATTATCATTAGCTCTGCAACTCACCACCCCCACGGTAGAGAGAAAATGCATATAAGCTGAGGTTTTGTTCATTACCAGGGACTGGCAAGGAACGGCTAAAAGATTCCATGTTACTAAGTCCTGATCTCTTACCAGACTCCCGAACGCAAAGAAACTGAGAAAAACTAGCATAACTGCTAGTTGAGATTGACTTATACCAGACTTTAGAAATCAAGAGAGAAAAAGCCAAAACTTAATTCGATAAATTGAGAGGCTTTGTGCCTGTCTCTGAATGCCGAGAAATTGACAGAAATTGAGCTAGGTCTTCATGTCACATGACTACTACCCACCGGGAAGGGTGAATGCATGACTTTTTTTAACTAAACTAAATATTATGTTACAAACCCGTGTCCTATTCTCTGTAGGAGTTCGATCGCTAATCGGAGACGCCAGTCGATAAGACTACACAATTAAGAAACTAAAAAAGTCGATCAGCTGTCGGAATTAAAAACACAACGTGGGCCGATAGGCAGATCGACCGTGCCATCCGGTGACATAACCAGTCAAGTAGAACAGTCAGCGGATCGAAAACGGCCGCCACCAGCGATTGGGGACGATGGGTGTAGGGCCACGCTATAGCGGTTTAACAAAAATGTAAACTTTATAGAGTATATAGCAAATAGAGGAATTGTCAGTAGTACTTGCATAAATACAAGCAAATCACCGGTGTATTAAGAGTGGTAGGGTATTTTGTTCTAGAGGTCACGAGTACAAAGGGTTTGTTGCAAGAATAAGTAAACAAAAATAGGTTCTCATTCCATTCACTGGGGGTGGGGATGAAATGATTTTTCAATACAGCTCTTAATTTTAAAAATACTTGGGTGAGACAGAATTTTAGTTCGTGTTAGTTTGCAGCGTGTTCATCACGTGACTAAAGCTTTGAAAGGTAGACTCTGTGGTTGGCAATATTAGGGTAGTTGGTGCGTTGACATTTTGTGTATTGCTTGAGTCAGACTACATGAGCATGTTCATTTGTGCGACTCTCATATCACAGAAATTCAGAAGTTTATCATTTGGAATTAGGTCATAACGCCGTGGAAGCAACCAAAAACATTGGTTATACAATTGACAATTGTGTTTACTGGAGTCGCAAGATTCTCGAAGAACAAGCAAGATCAGGTATGTCTAAAACCATGGATTCTGACGTTGAGATCGAAGCTATGGAGGCAAATCCGGCGAGTCGTATCTCTCAGTATTGTGCTGTTCGTCACATTCACGACCTCGACAAAAGCATTCGGAGCAGCCGAATTTTATCTCTCACGTTACCGAAATATTAACTCGCTTTAATAATATTATCACAAAAATTTTGCAATATAGATTAGCTGTATTCTAAATAGATATTGATACAATTACGAAAAACCCTTTGTAAGCTTTAAAATTAGATAATAATCTTTGTTGGCTGTTCCAAGACTTAGTTCTTCCATTATTTCGTTTCTCTTCTTCCAAAATTAAAACAGTTCAGCAGATGTTTCTATCGTGTACGTTTGCATCCTCGACGCTATTTGTGTATTCCAAAAAGCTTAACACACGACTTTTCGGGTTTTCTTGAAAATCCTTGCTGTTATATTGTAAGTTGGCCTACCGTAGTCGAGGGTGACCCAAAGGCTCCCTTTTCAATAGCTACTACACTGAGGAGTGGGAAGGGGGCTGCTCCTTTCCCTGGATTGATCCACTTACCCTTGATCCTTACTTTATAATGCTGAGTGCTAAGCAAAGTGGCATCAAGTACTTTTTAAATTTTTTATTTTTTAGTCTTTGCTACGACTCTACCAAGGATTGAACCCTGGTCTACGAACAAGCTGCCTGAATAAGAGGTAGAATTGTTCAGAAAAATATTTGCCTATTCCTTTGTACGAACAGAATGCGAAACAAGGTCACTTTTAAGTGGAGTTTAACAGGTTTGAATTCAGTTTTCCTTCAAGACTGTTTGCCATATCAAGGTTAAAGAGCCCAGTCAACCCTATTATTTACCCATAGCTGAAGGGAGAACAGTTGGTTTCATACCTTTCCCAAGGGTAGTGTGAAATGCAAACGGTCTTGTTCAGTAGTTGAACTCGTGTCGCCATGTTCATTTCCTTGGACAGTAACCATTACAGCACGAACGCCTTCATTCAGTTAACTTTAGAGTCTACATACTGACATTAAAGTGCATCTTTCGGAGTGGCTTAAGTTCTGGAGCTCTCAGGAGTATGGCGCCCCTTTTCACTGTCTTTACTCCCAAGTTCACTCACAGAATACTTGATAATTTTCTAACAGGATCCCATCTATATTTTAAATAGATTTACGGGGCACACTCGACTTAAATGCATAGATCATAACCGTGAAAAACAAAACTTAAATTACATAAAATGTAAATATAAACCGTGCACGATTGTCTAAACTTTAACTGTTTAAAATGATACTTTTTTTAAATTTCATGTCAAACGGTCTGGGATTATTTTATGCCTAAACTATTCATGTTTAATATGTGACATCGATGTTTTAATGATTTATTGTACGTCGAATTTAGTTTAACAATCAATTTATTATATGCCATTAAAATCAATGTCGTAAAACCAACCAATTGACGGAAATTTTGCTCTCATCAGGTATAAATCGAGACATTCCTACCTTTTTGAAATGTAACTTATTCCGTAGAGGGGGTGTCCTTGTGGTGTAATGGTTAAAGCGATGGACTGCGGAATCGTAGTATGTGAGTTCGTACTCCAGTCACGCTATTACGTTCACTTTCGGGCAAATACCCTTGGGAAAGGTATGAACCCCCTTATCCTCCCAGCTATAAATAATAGTAATAAATAGTACCAATAGTATAAATAATAGTAATAAATAGTACCACTACTATTCTTCTAGGAGAATGGCTTTGGCATTAAATAACCTATAAAGGTTGATATGCCATTAAACAAAGAAACCATTATTCCGTAGAGATCAAATTTGAAAGACAATTTTAAGGCAAAACAATAAATTTCAAATATACAAAATTATTCCTGTATAGATTAACCCCACACATAGGAGACGAGAAGCAACAAAAATTGATTTATGCACAAGAACATATAGTCGCTGACTTTAATTTAGTTTTTTTTTTAAATCGTGCCAAACGAATCGACCTCGTGTAAATTAAGGGAAAAAAATCTTGGAAAATCTCTGGTTTCAGCTCTGTATTTGTTTATTTTTTGGCGGGATGTCTTACCCGGTACACCGCTATTGGAGATGATACTAAACTGCATCTGGTGTGGCATCAACTCTGGGGTATTAGGTGATTTTGGTGGTGTGCTGAGAAATTATGACGTTGGTAACTGGCTTTTTCTTATCGCCCTCTCATTCACCTGTTATCTTTTTGTCTGTTGAAGCTACAAGGAAAGGACTAATGGAAAGGGAAGAAACAGGGATATTTTAAAATTCAATTTATATTTTCAGGACTTACGATCATTTTATGGCATTGAATTGTTTTCCTGAACCAGTAGAAAAAACCGTTCTTACCGGTTAAGGTATTAGAGGAATCTCTGGAATCAATTTTGGCAAATTGTGAGTCGTAGGTATCGAATATAAGGGGTTTGAGGGTCATTTTATCAAATTATTAATTTGAGGATCCTCCATGTGTGGCGGTGGTCAGTCGATATGTTTAGCTGACGCGCTACGAGGTCAGACGGCCTTAGCAGGCACGTGGGCTCCAACTGGCTGCCGAGAGAAAAAGGACGTCCACCCAGTCGCAGTATGTCAAGGGAACTGGGGAAAATTTTCTTTTTGGCGCCAGGAAGCCTATCTTTTCAGATTTGCGCGGATTTCACTTCCTGTCAGAGGCTCACTGGGAAATTATTTTTGTATTTATTCATGTTATCTTGTTTTATTTTTGTTATTGATTTTTTAAAATTTTCTTATTTAATCCCTACACAACTGCACGTAATCATTGTTCTAAGGTTCACTCTGACCCGAATCAGTTGTAGAGCCCCCTCTTTTTTGAGTGGGATCCATTTATGGGTCAAATATAATTTGCAGTTAAATGATTTCAAATATCCCCATTTGATATTAATAATTTTCAAACAAATCTATGCATTGAGAATATTTACACGAAGCTATAATTGCACTCGCTTTATATGGTTTCAAGTATTTCTATCTAATACAAATAATTTGCGCTTCGGAATTCTTGAAACCATATAACTATCTAATAAAAATGATTTGTACTCGGTTATAGGGTTTCAAGTATTCCTGTCTTATACTAATTTATACACAATTATAATTTCAAATAACTATTCTTATCTAATATCAATAATACATTTGTTTACGAATTTCGACATTCAATGACTTATAAGGGCGAATATGCCATTAAGCTAATATACTATTAAGGTGGTTGGTACTTGAAAGAACATTTCGTGGAGTCGCCACTCAGCAAGGTTCAATATTAGCATTTGTATATCCTTGACACACTAACACTAGTTACTTGGAAGGATATACTCATTTACACCAAGAAACATTTTATACATACATACATAGACATACAAGTATTGACAAGAATACTCTTTGCCTATTTTATCTTAGACACGTCTTTGTTCTATGAACAAACAGCTATGAAAAGAGTACAAAAAAGTTTACATGGCTTCTAAATGTAAAGGCCGCATCATTGACCCTCTGTGATAGACAGGTAAGAGGCAATTAGGTTCTCATGTGTTTGACTCAGAGGCATGTCTTTTGGATATCTCATAAAGTGAAAGGTTTCTCCCAACAAAACCAAAACCGTTGTGGATAATAACAAACGTCTAATAGGATAAAGTATAGACTAAAAATAACAAACCGGATAACTTAAAAAGGTTTTCATCTCATGGGTATAAAAACTACTCCAATACTCACTTGACCTTTTGAATTAATGTTGTATAGCCAAGATACAACTTTACGTATACATGCGGAAACATAATCAATAATAACGAACGAACGAACGCAGTTCTTTAGAAAAATATACCTCACACTTTATTCTCGAAAGGGTTGCGATTTGTTATGTGTGAGAGATGAGTTGGAAACGGAACAAACGGCAACATATTGACCCCAAGTTCCTCTGACTATAGCAGCACTTCTTTCTCATTCTGCTGGGCTACTCAACCGGGGTCCTGAAGGCCCAAGCCCTCTGTCTGGATCTGGTTCTCACTGCCTCGAACTCCAACTAACTAACTGACTCCAACTCAAGCCGTCTGTGGCACCTGGTTATATAATTGTTTGACATCCACCTACTTCTTATGGAAGTCGCATCTGCACCGAATTCAACCCGTCAAGGTAATATCTTCAACCGGATGCACCTGTTTCTTGATTGACGGCTCGGTTGAGGGCCAATATGCTACATTAACAAGATGCTCGCTATATATAATTACTTGATTTCTAAAAAAAAAATTTCTAAATCCAGTTTATAATTACAAGAGATTTTTCTGTTGGTATATTTTAATAGACGTTTTTAAACAATTGCGGATGCTACCAGTTAAATCTTTTTATACACCTTTTTAATGTACAATATCCTTGTGTAGTTCTCATCAAGCCTTTTATTCCAGGCGTTTCGTTAATCTAAGTGGTGCAATAGTACAGTGGTACTGATACGACTACAGCTTGGAAGAATTCTAGTTTTATTTTATCCAACCTGTTCGTATACCTCGGTAGCATTCTCATTACCTATAGGCATTTCAGAGGCCAGGCATTTAATAAAATGGGACCATCTTGAGTAAAACACATGGACTCTGTTTTATCTGAGTTCAGCATGACTAATACCTCTTTCTGGTTCTGTTTTGAACAAATCCTGGAAGCATCACCCTACAAAACAGCAGCTGTACAGCTAATTACTTGAATAATTAGTGTGATGGGAGGGATGAAAGACAAGACCTGCCTGGCACTGCTGGAAATGTAAGAATGAACTTATAAAGGAGCGTTCTTCTACGCAAAACTAGCAAAAACTTGCCTCCATCAGTTTAGTTTGGACTCTGGATGCCGTCTAATGCAATGTTTCTCGACCTTTTTTTTTTTTTCTTTGTAGCCAATTTTTAGTGTCAAAACTTCGAACCTAGATAATATCAAATAGAAATTCCATGTAGCAGGATGTACATTTTATTTACAAAATCAAAATGTAAAATATACACATCTGACTGCATTGCTCTTGGTGTCCATCTGAAAAATGAGGATACTTACGCCTGAAGTTGAACTAAAGTTTGGAAGTTCAATTTAACAAGTTGATGACTTTCAAATTTTTTCGACAGAAAAAAAAAGTTCCAAGCCCACCGATTTCTAAAAAAAAATTCTCAAGCTCACTTGTAGATCTAAAGACCTACCCAGAGTTATTGTCAGTTAGGAAAGATGGCGATTATGCAGAATATGCATCTCGTGGAGATAAGCAGGTTGTTTCATGTCATTACAATGCAATTAGTTATAAGCAATGGCCATTCACATTTCGCTCCGCTGAGACCGACTTGAATATTGGATAAGAAAATAAAATAAATTAGTTAATGAATTTGATCATTTTAATTTGGTATGCAGATAACTGAATTACAGTAATGACCTTATCATACGTATGCTTAAAATATTCTTCCAATCATGTTCAAGATTTATAACGTTCGATTATATTGTAATCGATTACTGATAATTGTACTTCCTCTGTTAAGAGACTTCAACATAACAATATTATGAGTATTTGAACTACCGTATATCATCGGGTAATGAACTCTCTTACCTTGTGCAACAAAAAGAAATTTTATTATCTCATATTTCTTCAATATCAAATGACGTAGTATGAATATTTTTGAAGGTTAATAAAGCCAAAAATTAGAGGTTGTTCATTACATGCAACAAGTGTTTGGATGCTTTCTTTTAAGACTACTGCAATACCGTAAATAAACAATGTAGTCTAGACTAAAGCTTTTTAAGATAAGTTTTATGTAAGTTTGTTTGTTTGGGTTTATGGCATATCAACTTTTTGTAGGTAAATGCCAAATCGATTTTCATAAAATGAGCAGTTCTATTTCAAGCCATTCAGTTTAGCATAAGCATACAGTTTAGTTCTATTTGACCCATACATTGGCCCGGAGTGGTAGCACCTGATAGGGTCCTGAGTGAACCTGGTTGTGATGGCAATGAAGGGGTACTCCGCATTCCCCAAAGCTCCAACATTCCTGGAGCCTCACCATCAGACTGTTTAGTGTCATATCTAGGTCACTCGTTGGGGGGGGGTCTTACACCTTTGCAGAGAAGCAGTCGATATATTCTACAACCCCAGCCGACTGGGCAAGTAACTCTTTTTGTACATATATGCTCAAATGTTAGTTTCTACAGAACAATGCTTATTCATCTTAACTATTAACCTTTAAGTCAGTTATGGGCAAACTGTGGCCCGCGGTGCTTTCTGAATGGTACGTATAATTTCAAGAAGAAAATAGATTATGAAAACGTGCATTTGTAATTTAATGAAAATACTTTATTTTTGTAAACATTAAATCTAAATTTTATTAGATTTATTTCTTAGATACACGGTTCATAATCATATTAAATTCTTATTGGGAGGGGGAATCAGTATTAATATCTTTTTATACTATAAATCAAAATTTGTCTACTACTAAAAGGAAATAAACTGGCAAACTCGGTGGCAAAAATTACTCAAAATGATAACGTTTATGGGGATTTCAAAATACCGTATAAAGACATAAAAAGAGCATAAATAAAATATTAAACAAAAACAGAATGATTAGAACGATTACAAACAACAAACTTATGAAATCAAACAATCCTAGGTGGTTGGAAATGTAGTTCTTGGAAAAATAGGAAGGAGTGATTAATATCCAGATTGCGCATGGGTCACACTTTCCTTACCCAGTCTTATTTGTACAGAGATAAAGGTTAGCCAGCATACAATACATGCCAGGTTCGAATGGTTATGGAATTTATCCTAACTAAATACATCAACTTTTTGCACACGAAGGAAAAATATCACAGGGAGGAAAACATTAAGTTATTGCTGTCGAATTTTTCAAAAAAAATTGCGCAAATTTCGACTCGTTATTAAGTAAAAGCTTAATAGCCGTACGGAGTGAATATATCTGAAACGTAAATGAAAGAAAATTTAATCACAGTTATAGTACCATTATAAATTAATTTCGATGAGATTTTTATTTCCCGCCTCTTCAGATGGCAAACAAGCTTTTTGGGGAGTGAAATCAGCAAATATAGTTTTTCTTCTTTTCTTTTTTTCTTTTTTGATATATAAAAGAAAAAGGGGAAACGATCAGGCGAAAAAAGAAAGGTGTGTGTTAATCACATTTAATATCAATATTATACCAAGACTTCAATTTTTTTCTTTAGAAATAACTTTATTTTTTTTAAACCGAAGTGAAAGCAACAAAATTTTCCCCTATTTCTAAGGTCGATTCTTATATGATCTTCTGCTGTGAACATGATTGAGGTTCCTTCAATAAAAAAAGAATCATAATTTTTTTATTGTGCATCTCACCTGATGAGCCATGTCTCATGCGGCCGGCTTTTCGAAAAAAAAAAAAAAAGGTTGCCTATGCTAGGGAAATCCAAAGTAATCTTTGACGTTTCAAAATCGTTACATGTAATGAACACCTAGTGTTCAACAACAAAGGCAGACTTTCTGCTTTTCATAGAACAATGTGTACATTTTATCTCTTTGGACACGTTTCTATATTCTTTTCAATACTTCTTGTGTACATATTATGCATGTTCTAAATGTGTAAATGAGCTTATGTTTTTCTTTCCGTTGATTCAGTGTTCGTTTATCATGGATACACTAATTGGTGAGTGGGGGACTCGACTAAATATCCTTCCTTGTACCAACTAACCCAATAACATTATTCTGAAAGTCTGTAACAAGTCTTCATGCATCTGAAATTCCAGAAAATGGTCTAGATACAGAACCAAATTCTGTGGAAAACGAATTCGATGATTATGCTGACAGCAGTTCTTTCACAGATGAAATTAGCCGTTCTGTCACCCAGGAAACCCACCGTAGCACAGCAAAGAACGAACAAACCACAGAAAGCAACTACGACTCTTTTTTCAGTCCAACCATCCCTGTCATGCACAAAAAGTCTACCCGTCTTAATCCAACAAAACGTAAGGGATCGAAACTTTCTAGTAATCTTGCATCCAACAATACAAAGGCTGTTGTAAGCAGGTCAAGGCATGGAAATAACGGTAGCTCTTCCGAGCAGTCAATCTCTAGTCTCAGTAGTTCAAGCCAAATTAGAAAGATTAGTATGGCAGTGAAAGAAGTTAGCACTTGTGAAGAGTTACATAAGAACGACAAACTTAGTCCGTTAAACATGGGCGGTGGGACTACAACTAATTTGCAACTTGAAACTCTCACAATTTCGCAGATCCGTATCAATGGGGGTAGTGAATCGGAGTTTATTCTAACTGGGACAACTACTGTAGTGTATCCCACCAGCTCTTTATCTAACACAAGTCCGTTTATGAAAAAGTTGACGACTGCGACAAATGTTAATAAAAGGAACATGACTATCTATGATCATGGTGATTCTGATAACTTATTGTCCACATCTTTAGTGACATCTTTAAGAAAAAGTACAAATTTTACTGAAAACGAAACGTCTGCATTTTCAAAGAATGCTGCTTCCCTAAACAAAACAGACCCTGTTAGTGACAAGAGAATTTACAACGAAACCTTTGGTAATGATAGAAGTGAGTCTGTTGCAAACTGTACTGAACGGCTTTGTGCTGAGCCCAGTAGTACCGACAACGAAAAAGATTTTAGAATATCGGGCACTGAGAGCTTGAAACAGCACGACGGTTCCACAGCCGATGAATTAGAAAAACTTTGGCAAAATGCGATGTTGTCTCGGAACGGTCAACAGCAAATAAATAGTTCTCAGTTTAACATCTCGTTTAGTGATGCCAACATCACGTGGTATCGAGAAATGAACGAGAGCCGTGTAATGGCTGACAAACCTGTTGATAGCGGTAAAAAGTCAATTGGATTAATCAATGAGATTCAAGGCAATAGAATGAATTCGATAAACGATGATATCCAAGTTGATTCTCTTGAATCAATTAATTTCGACCTTAATGATACATTTTCAGACCTAAATGAGAAAGTTATACAGTCTGACGTCAATAACACAACAGTGTATGAAACACAAAAGAACATTTCTTCATTTAATTCTAGTATTAATGAATATTTAACAAGTTCTAGAATTTATTCTGGAATTACCGAATGGAATAAAACTGTAAGGTATTATAACAATAGTATTAATAACAGAAGAAATAATAACAGTTTATCTTTCATCAGTAGTCTGTATAATCAGATTCTGAGGCAATATAATAATAATAATAATAATAATAATAATAATAATAATACTCAAGTTATTAAAAACATAAAAGATTTAAAACATGATTCACTTTATAATGAAGATTTTGGAAATGAAACAAATAGTTCTTTGTCAGCTGTTGTGTCTTCGAAATATCATATTAAAACTAATAATTCAATTAAAACTGAAGATATCGTTAATAATAACGCATCTGTTTTTAGTATGAAATATAATGACAATATGTTAACATTCGAGGATGTAGATGATTATGAGAGTCCATCTTCTGGCGTTGTGGTCACAAGACAATTTGATCGTATTTCAAATTCTTCCTGGTATGTGGACAATTTTGACAATACACAACAATCTGTTTTAAGAGTTGAACTGTACGATAATATTTCGCGTGGTTTTGATGGCAATAGGAACGATACGGTTTATAGTTTCGCAGAGACAGATAACAACCTTTCAGTAGACTTGGATGTAACCGATTATTTAAACGACACAACTTCTGGGATTGAAGATGAGAAACTATATAGCAAAGTCTCGCTTCGTGGAAATAGAGAATTTAATAAAACTACCTTTAGAAATACTACTAATACTACTACAGCGCGTTACGATGTTTTCGAAGATATTGATAATTATACTGGCTCGATATCGTCTATGAAAACGAACGGTCGTAAAGATAGATTAATTGAAGAGACAAGACTTTATGATGCTGGAATAAGCAGTTTAGAATTGTTTGGTGAAGTCATAGAAATTGGTAATCAAACATTAAATAGAAGCGGAATGGGCAGTTTACCAATTTCTATCACTTCCCGAAAGCGTTCTAATCAAACTTTAACTCGTGTTTTAAACTCAGGATATCGAAGTACAAAGCCAGATTCACAGAAAATCGATAATGATCCCTCGCCTTATACAAACGATACAGGATTGTATAATGAGACTTTATTTAATAGCCTCGGCTCAAAGACTGATAATAGTACACTACCTCGCGTTACCAGTCTTAATAGAATAACTGTATTTAGTAATCATAGTATTATATATTACTGCAATATATCTGATATTAGAAATGTGCCTTCTAATAAACCCTTTTTTAGCACATCTTCTCTTCATGGTGAACAAAATAATCAGTCAATTGGTCATCGAGAAAGACCGTTTTCAAACAAACATTCAAATCGTAATTTAACAATCTTCACACGCACGAAAAGTAGTATTTCAAAGGGTTTGCACCAAAATACTACCATAGTTCGAGATTTTCAAACAGGGTCACTATCAACAGCCCTGTTTGAAACAAACGAAACTTCAAATACTATGTTTTCTAATGATTATGATCTAACTTTGCCAAGTACGGAAGCACCAATCCTCCATAATAGACCTAATGCCTTTTTTTCTAATCGTCTAGAGAAAGCTATCAGTAATATTATCTCTGGTAGTTCTCTAAAACCTAATAACCTTGAAAATTTAAGTTACGTTTCCTTGGAAGGAAACCTAACACCAGTGGCGTCAACTTCAACGCCGAAACCAATCCAAGACGTTGTAGTCACTGAGAAAATCAATAAAAGAACAAGTAATCGAACGACCTCCTCTGGAACTATCATACCGAAGATGAGTAGCCGACTTGTAGAATTTACGAAAAGGAAAAGTCGAGTTAATATTAAGCCAGCACGTTCTGGCTGGTTAGCAATTCGCGTTGACCACACATCAAGATATTTTCGGAGGGAACAGAAAAGAAAGGGTGACGCTAGAACCCCTTCTCCTTCTACCACTACAAGTAGCGTAGATGTTATCGGGCTGATAACTAAAGAACCGGGGGTTTCGAATCTCAGCACCAAAAATAGAACCCAAATAGAAAATTCTACTGTGCTTTTAAAAGGGGTGATTCCTAGTAGAAATATTTCTGCAAGTGTAGCGTTTGTCACTCCAGGAAATAATTCTAGTGACGTAAAAACAATAACTGCTGATGTCACACATAATCCACAGCTCTTAAAGAATAAACCAACTACTGAACTTCGTAGTCTAAGATTACAATTTATAGATTTTAATCCCTTGTCACTGAATTCTAATCCGGTAACTACAGTTAATAACCATTCAAAATCTAGACAAGTCGTTGAAGACGAATCTAAAATCGAAAAAAATGCTTTTAAAAAGGAAAATTCTTCGATAAATAGGCAGTTTTATATGGAGGAAGACGAAGAACAAGGTTTCGAAGAATTTTTATTAATCACAAATTCATCAAATGATAGTAATATAACAGAAGGTAGCGGAGGGAGCCTTAAAAATATACGAGACGCTTTCCCAGAGATATTTCGCCAAAATGTGTCTGGGGTTGAAAGCAATTTTCAGTTGAATTCTATTCAAAGGATATCATCGAATATCAATGAGTTTACAAATATATCAGAAAGTAGCGGAGAGATCCTTAAAAATATCCCCGGGAAAGCGTCTCGTATATTTCGCCAAAATGTGTCTGGGGTTGAAAGCAATTTTCAATTGAATTCTGTTCAAAGGATATCATCGAATATCAATGAGTCTAGAAACATATCAGAAGGAAGCAGAGAGATCCTTAAAAATATCCCTGGGCAAGCGTCTCGTATATTTCGCCAAAATGTTTCTGGGGTTGAAAGCAATTTTCAGTTGAATTCTGTTCAAAGGATATCATCGAATATCAATGAGTCTAGAAATATATCAGAAGGTAGCGGAGAGATCCTTAAAAATATCCCCGGGCAAGCGTCTCGTATATTTCACCAAAATGTATTTGGGATTGAAAGCAATTTTCAGTTGAATTCTCTTGAAGGCACACCATCAAATATCGATGACTCGTCTATGGATTTAACCTTCGATATAAGTAATCCATTAATGATGGATGGTTCAGCAGGTTTTGCCTTACATGATACTTTAAATAGTTTTAGTGACGATCAGCTGATTTACAATAGCGTAAATTCTACCGATTATTATAAAACAACTGATTTTCCTAATTCTGACCTAAGTCCTTCAGCTTTGACGAATTTATCGACACAGATTACAACACCGTTAGAAAATATAACAGTTATTGATAAGAATCATGGAGACACTGATCATTTCGTAGAAAGGCACAAATCAACAAAACTATCTAAATTAACTATTTTCAGTGGAATTCATCCCACAAGAATATTTGAAAATAGTACAAATTTTAAACATTCATTATCTTTTACTCCTCCGATGATATCACCTACAGATACCTCCTTAGAAAATACAGTTTCTTCTTCAGCAAAGAGTAAACAAAACTTTACTAACACTGTTTTAAGTGATACGGATAGTACTAAGAATAAAAAATACAACAGTCGGAGTAACACAAGTGATTATATAGAAATTAGTAGTAATATTCTTTTAGATACCAAAGAACCTTTATTTGATGTTTACAATTTAACGTCTGATAAATTTGATAGTATTACCAGTAGACGATCAAGAACTGAGACATGGTCTAAAATTTACAATAAGCAACAACCTTTTGCAGTTAGTATAACCGAAGAAACTAAAAATTTCCGAAACGTTGGTACCAGTAACAGAACCGATAACCGTCCCTCAACCTATACAACTACCTTCAAGAATTTAATCTCAAATAACAATAGTAGCAGTTCTACGACGAGCATAAGCGGTAAGACAAAAACAGATTCCGGAATTAAGTTACCAGATCCTGACCTTACAATGACAGAACATGAAATGTCCACTGCAGTGCCTCTTACCAAAACGAATTCTTCTCTTTTAAGGTTATTTGTTTTAGAAGGAAAACATCTTCATAATTCTTCATTGAAGGAGCAGACGCTCACAGAGGACGTTTTACATCGTTCTTCCGGTGTTTCTAGCAAACTAGCTGCTTTAGTTTCGCCCAAGAAACTTTCTAGTAACGGAACGAAAGATTCGATCGGAGTGACAGTCATTATAAATATCAAATCGGCTGGTTCAGGATGGGTAAAGATACCCATCAATAAAACTTCTTCCTTAAAAGGTGTAGAAATCGGTGTCCATCGTACATCGACCACAAGCACAGCTTCTAAACCATTCACTAACATCAGCATAGCAAGCACTTTATTAGAACCTTCTCTAACACCCGACACAACTCTCATTTCTACTAATTTAGCGCATTTGCAAGCTATAACTCCTGCTTTTAATATTCAACCAGTCAGCTCGGAAAACGCAGATGTTATCAAGAGTATATTAATGCCAACTCCCGCTTCACAAGCCGCTTTGAATAATGTATCTTTCGCAGCATCTCAAGAGTTAAACTTGGCAAATGGTTATTTTCAAACAACCAACACACCGCCATTAAATACACCTACGTTTGTTACAGGAACTAAACAAAATGACATTGCTGCAGAAGAAAATTCAACTCAACGGAATTTTATTGCCAGCATTGTGGGTACTGAGTCAATTCCTAAAATGCACACAGTTTGGCCGGAAAATGAATCCTCCACTGCATTTAGTTTACCAAGGCCAGAGTCTAGTTTAAGTACAGGTGTCCAAGAGCTGAACAAAATGGTGACTGTTAGCAGAGTTACTTCTAGCTACTCCCAAAATCAGTCAACAAAAACAACGCAAATAACATTAACATCTACAGGTACAATATATCCCAATACAACATCATCGATAACAACAACACTCCCAGCATCAACAACAATATCATCACTACCTTTAGTAACAACAACAACAACGACTACAACAGTGCCACCTACTACAGTATCATTAGCAACACTTCCTTTAATACCACCAAAAAACTCTGTCACAACATCAACAGCAACACTGTCCTCGTTAACAACAATACTACCTACCATCAAAACATTAGCAACAACATCACCTTCAGCTGTAACACCACTACCATCTACCACATTAGCAACAACAACAGCAACACTGCCTTTAACAACGATACCCCAGTTACCTACTACTACAATATTAGCAACGAAAACGACTACATTACTGCCACCAACCACATTAGCAACAAGTGAAGTATTTACAAAATCACCTACAACAAGCCTACTACGTAGGACAATGACAACTATCTCCCCAACAACAAACACTAAGATGACAACAATCCCATCCTCAACTACAACACTAATACCACCGCCAAATTCAATAACGCCTCCATTTGTAGAAACATTGTCTCTTACAACAAAAATAGCAACATCGCCAACAACCCCGACCCATCAAACAAACCCTGTGTTAACAACCACCATACCACGGTCACCAAATACTTCAACACTTCCAACAACAACCCTTATATCAACATCCTCCACGGCCACCAGAATGCCTTTTTCGTACACCATTTTCGGAACACAGCCGCTAACGACACAACGATTACCATTTTCACTAATCAACACTTCCATAACAGCACCACCAATCACCACCCCCACCACAATACCATCTCACGCAAAAACTCTTCTCACTTCCGCTGCTATTCAAACTCTTCCGGTCAATACTACACTTAGTAGCACTGTTATCACTGCACAGCCTCCCAGCAGCACCGTCACACTTGCACCAGCTGACCCTACGAGTACCACGCCAGCACCTACCACACCAACAACCAGCCCAACAACAGAACTAACAGGTAAGTCGTAAGACTTCACGATTTTTTGAAATTCAGTTTGTTTGTTTGGGTTTTATGGCATATCAATTATTGTAGGTTATTTAATGCCAAATCTATTTTAATACCAATAAACAGTTCTATTTCAAACAATTCAGTTTAGTATAAGTATATAGTTTAATTGTCGATATCATTTCTATTTCGAGCTATTCAGTTTAGTCAAACAGTTCTTATTCAAACAATTCAATTTAGTATGAATGTAGTTTTTTCTTTACACACAGTTAAACGTCAAAAGTGTTCTATATCAAACAATTCAGTTTAGCATGCAAAAACAGTTCCATTTCAAACAATTCAGTTTAGCATAAGTAAGCAGTTTACTATTTATCTATTTCGATCAGTTCAGTTTAGCATAAGTACGCTGTTTAGATATCAAAACCGTTCTACTTTAAGTAATTCAGTTTAGCATTAGTACGCAATTTAGTTCTATTTGACCCATAGATAGGACCCTATTAAGTGCTACCACTCCAGGCCAGAGTGGACCAGGGAGCGATGGCAATGAAGGGGTATCCCATGTTCCCCGAAGCTCCAGCATTAATAGAACCTCACCATCAGTTTGTTTGGTGTCATGTCCAGGACACTCGTTGGAGGTGGGGCTTACCTCTCTGCAGAGATGCAGTCTGTGTATTCTTCAGCATCAACCGACTGGGCAATTAAAAAATTTTTAAAAAATAGACAATTACAAAAATTTATCAAAATAACCTATTTAAAATATTGTCACTCACGATGCACAGTTTTCTAAAAAAACAATTGATCTTTATTAGTCTAACTTACAGTCGCCTCATAAACATTTAAAAAAAGGAATTTTCAGCTTCACAATGCTCTGTCATTTCTATACAGAAATATGGGTTTTTCCTGGTCACTTCATTATCATTAAAACGTGTCGACAACACGGATTCCTTTGGCTATTGTATTCATCCCTATCGACCATCACTCTTAATAAGTCGTCTAGACAGTACTCTGTTTCCACACAGAGCTAATGAATATAAGTTTTTGCTGGTCGGCCAACACTGGTATGTCCATTTGTAAGAGTCTTTTGGAGAACGTCGCTTATCTGATCTCAGATAAAATAAAACAGGAATTCTTCCAAACTATATCCGTGTCAGTACTAGTGTATGGTCACACCGCTTGAACACTGACAAAATGCTTGGTAAAAACGCTGAATAGGAACGACACAAGGATGCAACTTACTGTTTTGAACAGCAGCACCCTACAAAACAGCAGTAACCTACTCAGTTTAACTTTGCCGAAATGGTTTAATATAATTCCTAAGAAATTGTATTTATTGCAAAATTTTCCAATCAGTCTGATGTGAAATTTGTAATTCTTGATCTGTCCATACTTTGAAGTTCTGTGGGCTGTGAACTGTGTGACTAGCACGAACACGCTCCAGATGTTTTCGAATACTTGTGATCTTTGAGGAAACTTACTTTTACACAAATACCTAGTTTCAAATTTCTTCAACTATAGATGGATTTTCTATTCGACAATGATTTCCTGAAATATTTTACAATACAGCTGCACAATGTTGAAAAAAGTTTTCATCCGTTTTTATCACATGAGCGGTAAGTGTTGGGATGAAAACTTCGATTTGATTTGTTGAGAGAAATTCATAGAGATTACCACATGCCTAAATTTCATGTCTCTGTAACAGTGTCTGCATTGGTTGCTGGCATTTAGGGAACCAAAAACTATTCGTGAACAGAGACCTTATAAACCTTCACACTGTTCCTGTATAGTTTTGTTTTTGTTTGTTTGTTTGTTTTGTTTGTTAATTTTTTATAATAAATCCTAATTCCATTTAAACTTTATTTATAATGACGAAGTTCAAAATATTTGGAGTTTAGTCTAATAAATCAATCAGTTTAGAAAATGCTTCTTTTTTTTACTATCACATTGACTTAAAGAGTTTAAAAGCGTTGTTATTAGTCCTCATCTTCGACCGAAACATCACCAAAATGCTCATGTGGAAAACCATACACATTGAAGCATATATTGATAGAATGCAAAAACCTCTCCCATATCCAACAAGCTTTCTATAATGACACAAACAAGTTCTATTTGAATTAACAGATTTCACTGACTTAAATAGATATGTGGCCGATTTTTCTCACATAGTTAAGATATAGGTTCGTGGACTTCCTCTACAACAGTAAAAATCATTTCAGCAATGCGAAAAAACAAGCTCTGACTTGTTTAAAATTTTATCCAAAATCTACTTGCTACTAATCACATATACTTAATATACACATAATGTCAATAACTTGGCCGTTTTTTTTTTTAAATATATTTTTGAAACATTCTATATATGATGTTTACAAAAGAAATAGACACTTTAAATTTATTTAATTCTTTTTAGAATATTCATACTCACTAAGTACAATATCTAGAGAAAGACCGGAAGATTTTTTACTTCAATTTACAGTGGACTTCTCGCAGAAAATTAGACGCCATATAAACATATTTTCATCTTCAGACATTGTGATGTATGAAGAGAAATGTCCTGGTCATTCAGACTATAAATGCAGTTTATAAAGAATTGTATTCAACCATTTTCACAAAACTTTCCAAATAGTCTGGTTGGAATTTGTAACTTTTGAATTGCTCTTATTTAAGGGATTTGTGGACTGTGTAGGCAACTAGCACGAACACGCTCCAGATGTTTTTTGAAACTGGTGATCTTCCAATACGTTTACTTTTGCACAACTATTTAGTTTCAAACCATTTTCATTCTCTTAATGGCCCAGTATGTTTGTACAGAAATCATAAAATGCGACTAATTAGGCTTTGGGAAATTTTGTTGAAACGGTTGAAAAGAATTCCAAACAAATTCTACACTCGACTCTTGGCAAAGACTACTGTTTGTAATTCCTAATCTGCCTTCCTGCTGCTTTCGGTGGACTACGTACCTAAAAGCACGAACACGCTCTAATTGTTTTTTCGGATACCAATGGTCTTACCAGGAATTTTGCCTTTACACAAATATCCTTTTGTTTAAAATTTTTTATACTGATTGGCGGCAATTTCCCGAAATGTGTTATAAAATGCCGTTTCACTACAGTAACAGCATTTGTTTTCCTTAAATCAAGCACGCACAATGTTTTCTCAACAGATATAGTTTATAGCACATTGCGTGACACTGGAGCACCTGGTACTATCAAAAACTTTAATAATAAAAAAGTGTTTTTCCACAAAACTGTGCATTGTGAGTGATAATATTTTGAATATATTTTAAAAGTGGAATTTCTTTAGAGAACAATTGATACCTTTTCAGTAGACATTATGCCTACAAAAGAATCAGGCAAAAATGTTTTATGCCCCGTTGAGCAGAATTTATCTATATTATTTTCACTGCAAAAAGCAATATCGGTATTTCACCGACATTGAGTTGCTACACATGATAAGTGTCGAACGAACCACTTCCGGCGGAAAAAGAATATTTTGTTTGTATTTATTTTTCGATGAAGTATAGTCAGTTATTATTTTACCCATTACAATTTTTTCATACCAGTCGTGATACAATGGATGTGCTCTCGGATCTCGTCCTACACTTGGGCAATTTTAATGGAAGGTCAGTTGTTACCCAGGCAGCAGATCTCTTTTCACGACACCGATGTTGTCTAAGTGAAGAACAAGAAACAATACAACTGGTGGTATTATCAATTCCTTTTCGAGTTTTCCACACCATCGTCAGCAGATGGTTTCTCACTGAAGTTTGAGTTATAGCAAGTCTCTTCAAGTCTCCAGGACTCTTCTCAGTATTCTGGCCGATCTCAATAATGCTGTAGTTTGGATGGTCTCCTCTCATCCTCTTATTTCCCAGTTTTCCAGTCCTTGTACCAATCCTTTGGTGACTGTACCAAGAAAACCAATTACAATTGGTATTATTATTATCATTTACGTATTAGAGTTTTTAACATCAGCGTTAGCTGATGGTCTTTTCACTGGAGTTTGAGTGACAGCAAGTCTCCTCCAGTCTCCAGGACTCTTCTCAGTATTCTGGCCGTTTTCAATAATGTAGTAGTTTGGATGGTCTCCACTCGTTCGCCAACTTCCAAGTCTTCCAGTCCCTTTAGTAATCCTTTAGTTATTGTTCCAAACGCACTAATAACTATTGGTATAATTGTCACCTGCATGTTCCATAGTTTTTTCAATTCCCTAGCAAGGTCGAAGTACTTATTCTTCTTTTCACATTCTTTCAGTTTTCTATGGTCAGCCGGGACAGCAAATTCGACAATTTTGCAAGTTCTCTTTTTTTTTTTTTTTTTGTTGATTATTATAAGGTCTGGTCTTCTGGCCGAGGTTAGGTGTGTATGTTAAGGTGCCATAGGAGTTTATATGTGTTATTTTCTAGAACAGGTGCTGGGTTGTGCATATACCATTTGTTCGTATCAGCATTTTTTATTTATTTGTAAACTGTGATGAGAAGCAGCAAAGATCAATAATGATAATAATTATTATTATTATCATTATTATAATAAAGTGATACAACTGGTATTAATTTTCTCTTCATTTGGAGGACATCATTGTCGTAATAAAGGGAAGATCTGCTGACTTTCCATAAAAATTTGCCCAGAACTGTGCCGAAATCCAACTGTAGATCCGTGGGATGTCTCGGGACTGACGGATGCAATAACAAGTATATTCCACTTCGGCATGATTACGATCAAAATTGGAAGAAATTTTTTTCTTCATCCTTTTCCAAATGGCTTTTTAGACAATTATTATGCTCAGTTACTGACACGAATTAATATCAGTTTTCATCTCCATAAATCTAAGACGTGAAAACAGATTTAGTGGGGTATTTACATATTTGTTATGATGTTTTATCCTGTACGAACTTCCTCAGATAATAATTATGCGAAACGTCATAATGAATATATAAACTCTGTAGCAAATTGTATCCTGGGTACGAAATTAAGCTGCATCTAGTGGTGAGGCACCAGTTCTAGAGAACTGTGTAGTGTGAAGTACTCCTTAAATTGACATTACTCTCGCCCCCCCCCCCCCACCTCTGACTTGGAAGGGTAATACCTGTTAGGATCCTCTCTATAAGTCAAATAGAAATGTCTAAAAAAATTATTTGCATGAGGTAGCAATATTTGATGTCATAAAATAAAGGTCAAGTTGGCAACCGTAGTTGAGGGCAACCCGAGGATTCCTTTTTCAATAGCTACAACACCGAGGTGTAGGGGGGTCGCTACGCTTTTCCCTGGATTGCTCCACTTTACCCTTGATACATACCTTATAGTGCTGAGTGTCAAGCAAGGAGGCATCAAGTACCATTTTTGGTATGACTCGACCTGGGATCGAACCCCGGTCTCTCGGACCGTAGGCAAACACTCTATCCACTAGACTAATGGGACAGCCGTAATTGGTACTTGTTGCTATAACTAAGGATTATTATTATATAGTTTCATTTATTTCAAGCAATTATATGGTTTCAAGCAGCTGATATCTGTGAAAATTATTATTTATATATCAAGAAATCCTATCGAATACAATGTGAAAATTAATAATTATAGACGTAAAAGGCAAAAAAAGTAAAAGACGATTGCAGTGGAACATTAAAAATATAAATACTTATGCGTTGTATCGTGGTAAGGAAAAGATGCACAGTGAAAATAAAGTTAATTGTTTATTAACTTAAGTGTTACAGTCCGACTAGTATTATAAGTCTCGCGCTGTTGGTGTTACGTCCGAAGTTGGTCTTACTCCTGGCCGACGTCCTTTCAGAGCTGTCTCTCTGCTTCTCTTTCTGCTTCCCCAGCTTAAGAGACTCGGCGTCATTTATACTTCCGCAATACCGGGAGTCACGTGGTACGAGCCACTATATAACATTATGATTATATTAAAATATTTAAAAATGAATCAAACTCAAGCATTAAATAACCCACATGGGATTGGTATGCCGTTGAATAAATCAGGCAGTTACCAAATTGTTTTTTATGTCTTATATAAATCCGATAGAATGAAAGAAAAATATTTATTCATGTAATTCAAAATTCGAATATAAATATTATCCTCATCATCAAGGCGCACTAAAAGTAAAGAGTCCCCACCTCTCTCTCTCTCTCTCTCTCTCTCTCTCTCTCTCTCTCTCTCTCTTTTATTCACTCTCTTTTTCTATTTCTTTTTTACATCCCCCTCTCTCTCTCTTTTATTAACTCGCCTTCTCTTTCTCTCTGTTTCTTTCTCGTTCTCTTTTCCTCTCTTTCTCTCATTTTATCTCTCTCTCTTTCTCCTCTTTCTCTTTCTAACTTACTTTTTCTCTCTCTCTCTCTCTCTCTCTCTCTCTCTTTCGTTCTCTTTTCCTCTCTTTCTCTCTCTCTCTCTCTCTCTCTCTCTCTCTCTCTCTCAACATTTCTCCCTATCATCCATCTCTCACGGTAGGTCTTTTAGGCTGAATTCAATATCTGCACAGAGCTGATGTGAAGAAGTCTTTGCTAGTCGTCCAACACTGTGCAAGATTCAATAGGAGAACGTCACTTATGCGTCCGTCCTTGTTTCTCCAGTAGTGCCCTGTATGTCTGGTTCGTTTTACTTGAATGGTTAGGTAAGATGGGAGGTAAGTGGCCGTCATCCGCTCTTTTGCGGGATGTTGCTTCAGGATTTGTTCAAGACAGCACACAACATCCTTTTGTAGTTCCTGTCTAACTTTTTCTCTATGCGATTTATTAGTGTCCATGTGGTGCGACCATATAGTAGTTGTACACAGCTCTAGCTTGGAAGAAATCTCGTTTGTTTTATCGGATGGATCAGATTTCCATATGATCGATCACCAGTAACATTCCATGCCTTTATATATATATATATATAAAGTAGGTAAAGTTGGCGACCGTATTTGAGGGCGACTCAAAGGCTCCTTTTTCGATATCTACAACACCGAGGTGTAGGGGAGGGCGCTACTTCATTCCCTGGATTGTTCCACTTAACTCTTGATTCGTACCTTATAATGTTGAGTGTTAAGCAAGTAGGTATCAAAGAATCAAAAATGGTACTTGATGCCTGCTTGCTTAACACTCAGCATTATAAGGTACAGATCAAGAGTAAAGTGGAGCAATCCAGGGAAAGGAATAATGCCCTTCCTTACACCTTGGTGTAGTAGGTATCGAAAAGGGAGCCTTTTGGTCACCCTCGACTATGGTCGCCAACTTTACTTACTTAACTTAGGCTAATACTACACCTCCAAGTCTTTAAAATAATGCTATTGTATAGTCATATGCAGTTTCATGCTGAATCCTAACGACGCAATATATAATAACGAGTGAAGACTTTAAAAACTATACCTCTCAATTTATTTGCAAGGTTCGAAAGAGTTGTGTGTGAGAGGGAGTTGGAGACCGAACATAACTGCAACATATATTGACCCCCCCCCACTCTTATGGCCATCGGCGTTGTGTCTTTCTCGGTCTCCTGATGCTCAACCGGAGGCCCGGGGGACCAGCTCTCTGCTGAGTGCTGGCTTGCTCTACCACACCTTGTCTCTAACTCGTCTGAACTCCAACTGTCCGACTTCCTGTCTTGACCGAGTTATATAATAGTTCAAGGCCCACTCAATCACCCACTCAATCTTTGGAATGGCATGTTTGATCGTCATCAAGCGGAAATAACAGTCATGCAGTTCAGAGGTCACTCTCTTCCGGTGCATCAGTCTATGAGTGTATCATGGGCTTTTACCATGTCCCATTTCGTCGGCCAAATCCGCCTTTTCGATTACTGGCCATTGGAATGTGTCACTTCCTTCCGGTGCATCACTTTGTAATGGTATGTTTGGCAGGACCAAAGGTCAATATATAACAATGCAACTAAATATTTATTCAAAACAATTATTAATTGATATCAACGAACAAGCCTAAAACCATCCTCCGTACGCCACACTCGGTATAGGCAATGAAATAACCCGTAGTGAATAAACAAATAAAAAACATCACTAAGACATAATTTAGATATGAATAAGTATCTTAGATTTTAATAAAAATAGCTCTACATCCTTTGTTTTTAATAATGACCATCTTACAACCAGTATGTAATATGGTAAGTACTGCTTACGAAAAATTGTCCTAATCGTTAATGAAAACGCTGTTACATCCTTTTTTATTTTAATAATGACCATCTTACAATAAGTATTGCTAGTTTATAATAATAAGGGGTCTGCTGATACGGATCCCTATTTTGAAATCTGTGCATATATTGATCTGTTTGCATGATCGTTTGCTGTAAACCCAGCTATTGTGGGCGCCCTTGGTGGTGTAATGGTTAGCAAGCTAGACAAGCAAATACTCAAAAGTGAGTTCGAGTCTCATTGGGTGCCCCATTCTTACGGCCTGGTGCCACCTCTAAGCAAAACCCTTAGTAAATTACAAAACCTAGATGTCGTATGGGCGCTACTCGTGTAGCGTAACTTGATAGAGCCCATCACTCTCTAGGTCTACAACTGATTTGTATACATTTAATCTTGCGTAAATTAATACACATATTCTGGTTATTGCAATTTTGTTTTCTGTCAGTATATTCATATGTATATATATATATATATATATATATACGCAGAAATCACAGCTCTCTTAGATATTAGATTTTGTTGACTTGCAGTTAATGCCTCACTCCAGTTAAGCAGTGTTGAGCCTTCTTATTACTTAGATAAGTGACCACTTACTCAATTACCCTAGCTCCCAGACCGTTTCCAGTCTCTGTGGTTCCGAAGCAAAACTTAATAAATTCCAAGTACAAATTTTTGTGAGACCCATAGGTTGGGAAGCTAAAGATACCTGCACGACCCCTTTTTCCTTCTCTGAATTTTTCCTAAACAGTTTTAAACTTGACGAGTGTTAGTGGGGCACTTTACGAACCGGCTTCCGTTATTTGCACCTTGATCGGCCCAAAAGTCTGGACTAAAATCGATCTCTTACTGAATCAACCAACACTGAACAGAAGCAAGATTTTGGCAACGTTCAAGAGGTCTTCTTTATCCTCCGAGACGGAAAATGACAGCTATTCAGCCAATCTAGCAGTACGTGGTCAGGTGAGCCGTGCCAAATTAATTATTGAAAAATTCCAGTGTGATGATCAAGGACTTTACATATGCACAGTAGACGACGGTGAGCAAGAGGAAAAAATAAATGTCTATGCAAAAGGTAAGTATTTATTTTTAATTACTATATCTTATTATTATTATTCATATTTTGAATGTCTCTATGAATGTTGTCAATATATATATATATATATATATATATATATATATATGCACATATATATTGCGTTTCACGTGAGTAACACTTTAGAAATTTCTTATTCATAACCTATCCTGTCTTCTTTGCTGGTCTAGTAATCTGGTTTGATCGTGTGGGTGCTACCTGTGTAGTATAAGTTGGTGGAGCCTATCCTTCAAGGATTCATTTCAGTTTTCTTTCTCCTGACAAACTGCATGTGAAATGCAAACAGCCTTTTTCAGGATTTGAACCCGTGTCACCGTCTCCATTTCCTACGACGATAATCGTTTCGACAGGAGTACCTACATCTATACTTAACAATAAATAAGTACACCTCTAAAAATTATTGATTTTCTTCCACATAAAAGATATCACGATTCTATTATTTATAGTGTAATATTTTACAATCCAAATGGATATTATTCAGTATTAATTATTACCAAACACTACAGAATGAAAACGTTGTCTGAATATCAATAAGGTGATATATTTTTGTTTTGTTGTCACGTAATCATATCTTTGAATCTCTATCAACAGAAATAAAATTGTTACCATAGCTTTTATGATTTTAATGTTTCACTATAAATAATAAAATCCTAGCATTTTTGGTATGCAAAAATATGTTAGAGGTGTACTTAAATATAAGCGCTTCTGTATCTGATCAGTCTAAATTTCTTAGATGAGAGTTATATAATTAAGGTTATAATTTTTTCTTAATCATTTTTCGTTAATTATATTTTATTTAGTTTGGTAAAGCTTTGAACTACTTGGGTCTCTTAGTCCAGGTGCATAGTCAGATGGTGCTGTCTTACGCCCGCGCAAAAAAGGATACGACAATCATCATCTGTCATGATAAACCTCCAGACAAGAAATGGAGCTTGAGTGTGGATGACGTCATGCCCAGAAGAGATGAGAATTTGAGGATTTTGAAAAGTCAGTAGTTGAGGTCGACTGTTGAAGATAGCGATTGAGTTTTTCGGATTTGATCAGATAAGATCATATTTTTTGGCTCTCGACCGACAGAGATGAACTGAGATCTTAAACAACACAAGATGCGCCGGGTTTGGGGAAGGGGGTAAGCATAGTATGGTTAGCGTATGCTTTTATGATTTGTGTGTCTCTCTCTCCTCGTGTTGCCAAGGACTGAAGCCAGAAATTGATAAACCCGTTTGTATCCGAAATGACAGAGTCGGCCTATATTTGCATACGTGTCTGTATTATTATTATTATTATTCATTAAAGTTTTTTACATCAGCGTAAGCTGATGGTCTTTCACTGGAGATTGAGTGACAGTAAGTCTCCTCAAGTCTCCTAGACTCTTCTCAGTATTCTGGCCGTTTTCTATAATGCTGTTGTTTGGATGGTCTCCACTCGGCCGCCAACTTCTAAATCTTCCAGGCCCTTTAATAATCCTATATTATTATTATTATTATCTTTATGTGTATACAACATGAGGAGTTATAATTTATCTCAGCAAAAATATGCACCCTCCACCATTTTATATGATATTCTGTTATATCAAAACTTATATAAGAAAGACTGACGAAAATAAATAAAAATACATCTAAAAATATTATACTTACTTCATGTTATTGATTTCTAATATTATTGTTTAAACGTAGGATTGCTTTTAATAAGTTTGAGAATAATTCTATAGATAAATCAATTAAAATAACTCTCTATTAAATCCGGTTTTGTTAAAACCAGAGTACAAATTATCCACACCATATACTGTGTAAGCCTTTATTTCTTAGTTATATACAACGCACATGGCCCAATATCCATGTTATTAAGGCACTTAAAATCCTGCAAAGCAAATAAGAATTAGAAATCAGAGAACAAGGGGAGACCATCCAGACCACAGTATTACTAAGATCAGCCAGGAGACTTGAGGAGACTTGCTGTCACTCAAACCCCATGAAAATCATTAGCTAACGCTGGTATGAAAAACCAAGTAAGTAAAAAGTAAGTAAGTAAAAAGGACAAATATGAAAAATAATAATAATAAATAGCATTTAAAATCATCTTGAATTAAATTATCACGTTAAACTTATTTGAAACAGGGGAGTTATAATCGAAGAATAGAACTGATTGTACGCAAGCTCTTTTCATCACTCCCGGCTTTCATTGCTAAATTTTCTAATTTTGCTACGTTTATGTAATTTCATGCTTTACTGACTAATTTAGTTATATTTTTTTATTAATAGATTTCTTTTAATATTTATCGACGAAATTTTTGCTGATGCTTTTTAAGAATTTGATTTTAATAAGTATTTGCTTGGTATTGATTTCTAATAGTTTTATTTTAAGATCAATATACAAATCAGCCTTCCGATTCCCACCGTGAACTGCCATTGGTTGAATATATAAATACAATTTCATATAAATAGTACGTAGATGAGGCCAATAGTATAAATAATATACAACAATTTTCCTTAATAAGTGAGATTTAAATAAAGAAAAAGATCAAGGAGAATTAGACGTAAACAACTAAGAGAATTGTAACGTCAATGCGAAAGAAGTTTCGGCTACTGACTGACACATATAATCTTCATATAAGATTTTTATCAGTTTATTTTATTTCTAATTAGATTCTACGTTTTAGATTTTTTTTCAGGTTTCCATTTTCAATTTTTTTTTTTTTTTTCGATAGCACCACAGAATAATGACATTGCACATTAATTTCATTTATTGAAGAGCTGGAAATTGACCATTGTATACCACCGATGGTACACCGTCACTTTTCAAATCGACTATTGTGTACCAACAGTGGTGCATTGTCATATTTCAAATCGACTGTTTTGTAGTACCAGTGGAATATCGTCATATTTCAAATTGACTGTTGTGTTGCTACCGATGGTACATTATCATATTTCAAATTGACTGTTGCGTAACAACGGGGATACATTGTCATATTTCAAATTCTGTTGAGTGCTACTAGTAATGCATCGACATGTTTCAAATCGACTCTTATGTACCATCGACGGCAATAAAATAAATAAAGCATTAATTGAAATGTACATTCTTGATAACATCTTATTATTTTTCTTTTGTACCATTAAAACAAAAATTGAAGCTACATGGCAAAAAGGAAAGAGCGTAAAAATTACCTCCGTCATGAAAGTGTTAAAATGTACAATGATATTAATATAATTCCACGTTTTTGTTTGACTGTCTACAGTTCTGACCCCTGACCTGCCAAAGATTGAAGTGAATGACTTTGTTGAGAACCGGACAACAAAAGTCAGTTGTACAGGGATCGTTCCTTTTCCCAAAGGAGATCTTGATTGGAAACTGAATGGTCAAATTCTACACAAAAACGCCAACATGAAAATCGACACCACGGAGGGTAATTGCACAAAACTCTTGACTAAAACCTTTTGGGGGAAGTTCGGCAGTCGACTGAACGGATCTGAATTGACATGTTTTGAGAGCGGAAGTCCTCAACGATTTACCAGTGTTAAAATCCAGATCGTACCGCGTGAGTATCAAAGGTTTTATATTTCGTGCTTGCATGTTTCTGACAAAAAATTACGCAGATCTGTTATGACAACGTTTCAGTTTTTAGTTATATCTACTGTAATTAGTTTGTATACATGCAAAAAAAACCGAGATATCACTCTTGTTTGTGTATTGAATCGAATGCTTTGGAGAAATATACAGAGGAAAGCTCGAGCAAATACTTCTAGCATATTGTTTTTCAAAAGAAACTGTTTCCGCTATAATGGTGCTCTACAAAGACATGAAATCAATGGTTTCCTCACCCAATGGCGACACTTATTCTTTGTTACTGTAAAGTTATTTTCTTTCATTAGATATATTGACGTTCGTTGCATATAATCTAGGCAGAATAGAAATGGTGTAAATAGATCTCCTTGCAAGACTCCAGTGATAATGTCAAAGGCAAAACCCAGACGATATCCAACAGAAACTTTGCCCAGTCGGCTGGGACTGCTAAGAACACCGACTGCACCTCTTCAGAAGATATCCACCCCCCAACAAGTGTCCTGGATATGACACTAAACAATCTGATGATGAGGTTCCAGTAATGCTGGGGCATTAGGGAATACGGAGTACCCCTTTATTGCCATCACTCTGAGGTCCACTCTGTCCCGGTGTGGTAGCACCTGATAGGGCCCTATCTATGGGTTAAATAAACTAACGGCATACTTATGCTAAACTGAATTGTTTGACTAAACTGAATAGTTTAAAATAGAAATGTTTTTGACATTGAAACCGTACTTACATTTAAACTGTGTGCTTATGCTAAACTGAATTATTTGAAATGTAACTGTTTTTGACATTGAAACTGTACTTACACTAAACTGAATTGTTTAATATAGAACTGTTTTGATATTTAATTGTATGTAAACAAAATCGGTACTTATACTAAACTGAATTAGCTGAATTAGAACTGCTTGACTAAACTGAATAGCTTGAAATAGAAATGTTTTTCACAATTAAACTGCACTTACATTTAAACTGCGTACTTCTGCTTAACTGAATTGTTTGAAATAGAACTATTTTGATAAAAATAGATTTGGCGTTAAATAATCTACAAAGTTTGATATGCCATAAAAACCCAAACAACCAACAATCAACCAGCAGAAACTAATACTGATGCAGACTACGTAGATGATCTAGTGTTGCTTACAAATACGCTTGCTCGAGTGCGCCTCAAAGTTGCTCTTGTAGGTAACCTTTGACAATTGGCACGGTGTAATGGTTGGCAAGCAAACTATTGTTAAAGAATGAGAGAAAACCTTTTCTGTTATTTAACACCAAAACTAATTTTTTTGCTTGCAAGTATATGATTTCAAGTAGGTAACGATAATTATCATTTGAAAATAATTGGTATTAGATAGGAATACTGGAAATTATATAACTGTATGTAATTTATTTGTATTAAGAATGATTACTTAAAGCTATATGCAGGTAATTTTGAAATCTTAAAAGACTGAATTTATGAATTTATTCGTAAAATAATGAAAATATGAATGTTATTGTTGAAAGGTATATATTCGGTTGGAAATAAAGCCTCTGATGGTGAGGCTCCAGTCTTTGAATATGTAGTATCCCTTTATTTCCATTGCTTCCCGGTCCCCTCTGATCCGGAGTGGTAGCAATTGGTAGGCTCTTATCTATGGGTCAAATCGAGTTCTTTGACATTTAAACTGCGTGCAAACAAATGACTTAAGTCAAATCAAATTGTTAGAAATAGAACTGTTTGACCATTTAACAATGTGTAAGCAATTGGCTGATGTTTAATCGAATGGTAAGTGATACATACCAATACTTGGGACAATTTTAACAGTGTGCTAACGAATGAGTAATATTGAATAGAATCATTAGTGTTGATTATCAATGCTTGAAACCCTTTAACTACGTGCCTAAACTGATATTTAACTCATCGATAGGACCCTATCAGGTGCAACCACTCCGGCTCAGAGTGGACCTGGGAGCAATGGCAATAAAAGGACACTACATATTCCCCAACCGGCTCATTGGCCTAGTGGGTAGATTGTTCGCCAATGGTCCAGGAGATAGGGGTTCAATCCCAGGTTGAATCATATCAAAGACTTAAAAAATGGTACTTGATACCTCTTTGCTTAACACTCAGCATTGTAAGGTACGTATCAAGAGTAAAGTGGAGCAATCCAGGGAAAGGAGTACCGCCCTCTCCTACACCTTGGTGTAGTAGCAACTGAAAAGGAAGCCTCCGGGTTGCCCTCGACTACAGTCGCCAACTTTACTTATATATTTACCAAATTTCAAGGGCTGGAGCCTCACCATCAGATTCTTTTTCCCACGGAATATGTTCGTTTCAACAATAACATTGTTATCCGTTGATCTTTTAGGTTTGGTTTGTTTTTGTTGTTGTTTTTTGGGTGAGGTGGTTCAGACAACGAACTTAAAACGATAGTTTCTTTTATTTAACCATGTACAAATGATAAACGTATCAGCCCTACTTTAAAGCCTTTGTTTTCTAGTTCCTACCTGTTTCCTACCTGTATGTTTTGTACGTGTGCCGTTTAGGTAAGTTCTATTGGCTTTTTAATTGCAGGCAATTTCTGTCAAGGTCGTCGAATCAATAAGGTTTACAGTCATCCGTATACATGCAACAAATACATAACTTGTCTAAACGGCTATTTTCTCACAAGCGACTGTCCAGATGACCTTTGTTACAACGCCGAAAGGAATAGATGTGAAGAGCTAAACGAGCCAACAGGTAAAATTTAAAATTGTCTTTCACTGTTTTTACAGCCATGTCTACATCTCGGTATCTTGTGAGTTAGATAAATAGATATGAACAAAATTAGATGATTAGCTATCTCAGGTAGAAATAGCCAGTATCTCTCTATCTCAGGTAGATAGATTATCACACCAATGACTAAAGTATATACTAAAATAATGAACGACGTTTTAAAACCAATTTTCACCAAAAAGAAACAGGTCGTTCATTACATAAGATATGTTTTTGAAATATCGAAGCTTAACTTGTTTCTCTGCCCAACTTTGTCATAACTTCAATCCAAAGTGTCCTGGCAAAGCTAAATCTAAACAAAAGATATTACTTAAGATAATGATATTTTTATTCAACATTAATTTTCAATATTATCAATTCTGTTGTGTAGCGGTAGTGTGGTTTTTGTATGTTTGGAATATCTAAGTAAACACGGTAAGCAACATCAAGGTCAAGACAACATTAATTATGGTATTGCATTGATTTTCATTGTACGGGGATGGACTGAAAGGTTCATATGATGACGTCATATTTACTGTTGACAATTTGTTTACTAATGGGATCATCCCAGTTATGGACAGAATTGTATCACTGCTGTTCCGCTACAAGGATGACTTTGGTATCAAATAATCTACGAAGGTTGATATGCCATTAAACAAAGAAAGCAAACCAATGAGATCAAATGTCTCCACATAACCTACACTTGCTATTCTTTTGTATATTACTGATTTTTGCTTTGATATAATTGGTCTTTGTAGCATTGTTTTATGCTGCTATTAAGAGATTCAGTTTCTCTATCATTATCATTTCTTGCGAGTTATTTTGCACCAGCGTTAACTAATGGTCTTTCACCAGAGTCAGAGCGATAGCAAGACTCCTCAGATCCCCAGGACTCTTCCCAGTATTCTGGATGATCTTAACCATTATGTATTTTGGATGGTCTCGATTCGTCCTCTGATTTCCAACTCTTCCAGCCCTTTTTCGAAGCTCCTTGGGACCGTTCCAAGCACGCCAATTACAATTTGTATCATCACCACCCTCGTGTCCCACAGCTTTTTTTTTTCTCTGGTGAGGTCCAAATACTTCCCTATCTTTTCGTTTTCTTTGATTTTCTTTGATTTTCTGCCGAGACAATAAAATCCAATTCTTTGATTTTCTTTGATTTTCTGCCGAGACAATAAAATCCAATCGACGGTAGGTTTTTTGTTTTTCGTTAAATATGAATAGGTCTTCTGCCAGAGATTAAGTGATTCGTTTGTATGTCGAAATCACAGATAATTTATTATTATTATTATTATTATTATTGTACTCTTTGCAAAAATTATCATTTTTGTTTATTTATTTATTCATTTGTTTGTTTATTTTTCTCCAGAGTTACCCTCTATAGCCGAAAAGGATCAATTTTCGTGTATCGGCAAACCGACAGGTCAAGCAGTTCCTAATTTGGACGAATGTACGGGCTATTATTTATGCGTGGATGGACTTAAGAATATCCGAAGATGTCCATCTGATACTTTCTTCACTCTTACAATCACAGGATTTTGTACTTTCGACTATAAACAATCATACTGTGCCTCACTTGGAAAAAAACTAATAACAATATAAATAAACAGTGTAAGGACGTAAAATCACACACACACACACACATGTAATACAGTTTGTTGTATTTATAAATAAAGAGCCTTCAATATTGGTGAAAGAGCATAAATATCAAAGTTAACATGGCGAAGACATAGAGTCAACCGCGGTCGGTGACTGTCATTTTCTCATCTATTCGACAATCAGATCATCAGACTCTGAGCCTACGCTATCCAAACTTGTATAAGCAAAGCAATATGCGAAGCAAAAGTTGGCAATAAAGATAAGCGCAGAAATGCTAGTAAGTAGAGCGAGATAAAAACTAAAAGATAACCAAACTCTTTTCTAATGCCTGTGACTAAAAGTTTCACGCACTTTGTAAGACAATCATCAAACGGATGGATGGATGTAAAGAATCATTACATCCACCCATCTCATGTCTGATGATTTTATTACGGGCATGATAAAAGAGTGAAGCTATGCATATTGGTGTGTGTGTGCGTGTGTGTGTGTGTGTCCGTGTGTGTGTGTGTGTGTGTGTGTGCGTGTGTGTGTGTGTGTGCTTTTTTTCTTGTGCCATTTTTATACACGAATGATTTTTTGAATTTTTTATTGTACATATAAGAATAAATGATTGTTTATATTTTATCTGTACATAGATAGTATATGTAAGGAATAGACATGATTATAAAATTTCTATAACTAAACATGGAAAAGACGCAGACCTTGAGGAAAAAAAGGGAAAAGTTAACCGTGATGAATGCCACGTCATAGGAAAATAGGGTTGTCGGCTGCAGACTCTGGCTGGTCATCAGAATTGAGCAATTTAGGCATCTTCTTCATTGTCCAGTATAAATAACAAAAAAATAAAAATAAATGAATAAAAAGAGGTAAAATGTATTTTAAAAAAACGAATGGATTACGTTAAGTTCTTGACTAAGCTTTCAACTATCTCAACATATCAAGTTCTAACAATGGAATCGATAGAAAGAAATAATTAGATTTATATTTTTTATTTGTTTGTCTGTTTGTTTTTTGTTATTTATTTATTTATTCATTTGTTTTATTTTTACTTGATTTGATTTTAATTCCTTTTTGTGAGTTTGCAAATGAAATCAGCACATTTTCATTATTATTTATTATTATTATTATTATTATTTGATTGTTTATCATGTCCTACCCACTTGGCATCTTCGCTTTTTACAGTCTTCTTTCATCAACTTAAAAAAACAACAACTATATTGGCACAGAACATATACATTATTCACAAAATATCTATGTACAGATCAAATTCAGATAAGTAATTCATCTGATAGTGCCCAAAAAATGCTTTCTTAAATTCTTTTCTTACCATTTTATCTGAAATCATCCGATTCAATCTTAATCTTTCATACCCTATTGGTATTTTTGATTTAATTAGGCAATTTCCCCAAAAATATATTTCGCTAATAACAAAAAAATCCAATTGGTGAGTAGACTTAGTTTTCGAAGAGAAATATTAGAAATAAACATCTACCATAATTAAAAATTCCCTGATTTTGAAAGTTTCAATTGAATCACTTCCCATTCTTCTTACAAATAAAGTAATCCTAATTTCTATATTCTCGAATAATTGGTATTATTTTGGACATACAAAGAAAAAATCAAAACTTGCGAATATGAGGACCAGAGAAGTTGTGGATCGATTACTCCGAAAACTGTTCTGAGTTTTCCTCTGCACTTTCTCAACTTCAGGTCGAATACGATTGAAAAGCAGATCATCATAAATCTCAGCAACTAAAATATTTCGGGTAATACTTCTGTAACTTTGGGGATTCTCGAATCACCTTTCTGCAGGTGAGGAAGGATACTGCCTCGAGGTATTGTTGCCCATTGTGTCAAATACACAGTAGTTTTCACGGATGGAACTGGGCTATTGCAGTTCGAAGAACTCTCTTACGTCACACGTTCTTTTTGGTCCCGTGACAAGGTGAACAGGAGAATCAACCTCTTTCACGAATAGATGTTGAGAAGAGCAGACGTGGTAGTGTTTATCTATTTTTGATCTGAAAATAAGAAAAATGCTGGACTTCAACTTATAAAATAAAATGAAATGAAATTTGTGGAGAAAAGAAAAAAGTATATAATATACACCAGGGACTAATTAAAAATTCTTGGCCCAACCAAGATCTGAATGAGTTAGAACCATGAAACGCGCAAGCTATTCCACATATCTTGCATTTTGAACATGTGTCCTGCACATGACCCTAAATTCTATCTGGTGCTGGGGTTGCAGTTCTGTAGTTGTGAGGGGTCTGAAGTGCCTCTTTCTTGTCATTACTCGCAGGTCCACACTGACCCAAAGTAGAAGAATCTATTAAGGTCTCATATGGGTCGAACAGATCAGTTTAAAAATTGTTAGAATTAGATAAGAATACGTGAAACCATAAAACTGTGTGCAAACAAATATTAAATGGTAATAGTTATTTGAAAGAATTATTAACAAACATTTATATGGCTTCAAGTAATCATATTGAATACCAATGTAAGTAAAGTTGGCGACCGTAGTCGAGGGCAACCAGGAGGCTCTCTTTTCAATAGCTACTACACCGAGGTATAGGGGAGTGTGCTACTCTTTTCCCTGAATTGCTCCACTTTACCCTTGATACGTACCTTATATTGCTGAGTGTTAAGCAGGGGGGTATCAAGTACCATTTTTAAAGTCTTTGGTATGACGCGACCTGGGATTGAAACCAGATCTCCCGGACCATTGGCGAACACTCTACTCACTCGGTCAATGAGCAAATCATTTGTATTGATAATAGTTACTTGAAGATATATAATTGTTCACGAGTTATTAACATTACTTACTTGAAATCCTCTAATTGTTAAAAAAAAGACTGACTTTAGCATTTAATAACCCCAAAAGGGTTGGTATGCCGAAAAAACAACCATCCAAACCAACTAACCTTCGTAGCATTTTAGATTGTTTGCATAAACTAACTTAGTGGTCCTTGCGGTTGGATGGACGACTTGAAGATTGTTTTCGTATATTTCTAACATCTGAGTACCATAACTCTCACTACTATTATTTGAATCTGAGGAACTTCATCTGAACACTTGTAGCTAAGAAAATGTATCATGGCTTAATATTTCCTTGTTCTAAACAATACAAAACAATTCACGACAAATTAACTAAGACATTAATTACCTGAGAAAATTTAATAGAATGAATACAGAAATGATGACGTGAAATACTAAAGGAGTCAATTACAAAGAAAAATCCTTGCGTGTCGTTGATGTAAGTGTTCACATAATATATTCCTTTCTATTAAGAACACTTAACTTATACCAAAAGACATTTCAAGGCATGGTATCTTGCGACATATGACACGAGGTCTGTTGGGGCGAATGTCCCCTTCAATTGGTAAACGAACACATGGCCGAAGGGAGAGTTTTGACTTTGCTGCGTCCTTCATTTATATGCTACTTTGATCACACCAACCAGCGACCACTGGAAGTACTATTTGAGAGGCAAGGGATGAAATCCCTGCACCTTCGACTCCAAAGATTGATATTCAACTACAAATGTGTGTACAAAACTTTTATGAATTCTTATTTGTAGTTTAAACGCGTTGATAATGCAAGAGAAAGGATTTTTATGATCCTTGATGAAGTTACCTTAGTTTGAAAGGTAAAACCATAAATATCCACTTATTTTGTTTAATAAATCTTTGCCTTACAGTGCAGATCAATGGGTTTTGTCCTTATGTTACTCTTGTACTGATCACCACTTTATTTTCGAACGTAGTTTAATGTTAATCATATGAGACACTTGCGTTAAAAGTGGTTGATTTAGATTTGGATTGTGTTCGCGTGGGGCGGGGCAGCTTTTCATCAGGAGGAGGTCAGAACTAAAAAAAAAAAAAAAAGAAAGAAAATAAAAAAGAGGACCTTATGTAAGATCTTTTCTCTTTTACATCTCCAACCTGCTGCAGCAATGATAAATCTGTGAAGACACTATTGGACACATTTGTCTATGTTTTTGAGATGACGCGTTGTAATTCTGGCACCTTGCTAAGCAAGTGAGTGCTTAATGATCGTCTGGTCTCAGACTAAATCTGCTTTGTAGGGTTTAGTATATTGCTTGGCGCCTGACGGGACCAAGCATTTTTTGG